>CM037879.1:107643859-108243859 GCA_021292165.1 Shinisaurus crocodilurus
ACCATCGCAGTTTTAATTCATTTACCCCCTCCTTTGATTGGTGAGTTCTTGTAAACATATAATATCCGCCTATCCTTGTTGAGGAGTGCTTCAATCCGTCTTCGTTCAACATGGAACCCAGGCCTTTAACATTTAAAGTAGCAATTCTCAAATTTGAAACCATCTCAAGTCTTTGTCCATCTTAAATTGCTGGTCCCTATTAGTGAAATAAAACACTACAACACACACCCTACCCCTACCCCACACCCTATTACCCCATTCCCTACATATATAAGCATTCCCCCCCTTACCAGCCTTGAAGAAAGTCTTCATGACCCCGGCCTGCCACGCCAACAAAAAGGGGGGGGAGACAAACCCACCCACCAAGCAACTGACCCGTAGATCCCTCCCAATTAATCTTTTATCCTTATTCATCCAGGTTAATACCCTTTAAAAAAAAAATTTAAAGTAAAACAATAACATTATTAATCATTGTATATACTTATTAAAATGAAAACAAAATGCAAAATATAAAGGAAAAATCCGAGAAAGAAAAAAGAGAAAAAATAAAGACTAATATTAAAAAAATATTAAAAGCACACAAAAAACTTTTTTTTCTTTTTCCTTTTCTTCTTTTTCTTTTCTTCTTTTAAAGGAGGAAAAAAAACAAAAACAAACAAGCAAACGATAAAAAAACATCGCAACTCCATTAAAAAAAACTCCTCTTTCAGTTCCAGTTATTTGCACAATCACCTTCTCTTCTTTTCTTCTCCTCACCACCACATAAACTTTTTCCTTCCATATTTCTCTTACTTAGCTGTTCCTTCCAACAGCTGCACCTCCGCATCGCTCGAGGTTCCTGCCGTCAATCCCAGTTCTTCCAAAAGATCCATTCCTTGTATACAGGATGTTATCTTGTATCTCTTGTTTTTGATCATAAAAAAACACATCACAGGATAGCCCCAGTTGTATCTGATTCCATTCTTGGACAAGACCGCAGTACATGGCTTCACACTGCGTCTCCAGTCAATTGTTTGCTGACACAAATCATTAAAAATTTGGACTGGAGTACTTTGATATTGCAGTTGTTCTGGACGTTTCTTCAAAATTTGGGTAAACAATTCTTTTTTATAAAAACTGGCAAAGCACACAACAATGTCACTGGGGGTAAGCCCCCCCCCTTCTTCTTGAAACTCTATGGACCCTTTCCAAGTCTTGCTCAATCCAATCCAATTCTGGGGCAATCTCACAAAACCATTTCAAAATTATTCCTCTCAAATTTTTCCCATCCTCCACACTAACATGTGGGAAAAGGCATATACGAATATTAGACCGCCTCGCTCTATCTTGGATATTAATCATTTGTAACTCCAGTGCATCAAATCTTAAATCTTGTTGCTGACTTTTACTTTGAAATTCCTGCTGTACATCCTCCACTTTGTCATCCAAGATCTTGACTTCCTGTTTCAATTGCTTAAAATCCTCTTCAACTTTCTGGAATCCTGCCTTCAAACCCTGCTGAACCTGTAGAACTTCTCCTTTAAGTTGAGATATTTCCCCACTAATTTTCTCTGCAAAATGAGAGAGAATTGCCTCCATTTCTGTGGTCTGTACTTCTGAGGGGTTTTTTTTCCGGAGAAGACGGAGTTGCTTTCTCTTTGGCATCCGCTATCTTAGCACCCGATCTGGCGTCTTTTCTCTCAGCCATAATTAATTTATCTCTACTACCGCAGATACGAGACCCTGTTTTTTTTAATTCCGTTCCTTTTCTAGTCCCGCTTCCCTCCTCCAGTTCACCTCTCTCGAGTCTTTGAAGCCTAGAGAGGCTGTGGTCAGAAGGATGAGCTCTTTCAGGACGCTTCCAAAGAGGAATGCTTGGTTGTTGTTTTTTGCCTTTTTCCCGTCCACTCCGCATTTAAGACCTTAATCAGAAGGAATACGCTTTCTCTCCTTATTAAAATTGTCTTTTTGCAAGCCTCCAGCTTTCTATTTGTTCTAGTCTGGGAAGCAACAAGTTTAGTGCTGCAAGGCTTATCACCTCCCACGCTCTGCAAATCGCTTTCAGCGCCGTAAATCCATCTACAACTCTACAACTCTCTCCGGAGGTCAGCAGTATACATTCCAAATGATAAGTAAAAAAACTCTTACCAAAGTTAAATCATTTGCTGGATGAAATCATTACTTATAGTTCAAACATCTTGGGAGGATTCTAACAAACGTCTAGTCCGCCATGGTGGCTGGCTCCGCCCCCCAGAATCTACTTCTGATGAAAGAAGCTAAGAGTTGATGTTACCCCCAAATTATCTCATAGGGTCATAAATTGCTTTCTGTCTTCCCTCTGACAGATAGATTTGCAGCTTGCGACCTAAGGTGGGGTGAAACGGCGCTGTATTTGGAGACCAGTTTCTACCGATCATTAGAAGCGTACATGCTCACTTCCAAATGAAGGTTTACATCTGGACTGGCTAATCTAAGGAATCTTTCTACAGCATAATAGGATTTATAATTAACTGTGAGTAGACTATGGGATACATCTGGGAGGCAAAAAAGTTAATGAAGAGATAACTTGAAAGGAGGTCTATTAATCTTTTATGTTTAGCAGTTTGGAAGTGCCTTGGAAAAATATAAACAAGGGGAAATAGTTTCATTGGAAGCATTTATGAAGCTATGGGAAAAATTGGAAAACAAGATTGATCTTTTTGTAAACAGATTGGAAGCAAGAATTGATAATTGGTATGTAAATTTAAAAGTGGATCTACCACATGAACAAGGGAAATTAGACATTTCCTCAGGACCGGCACAGGAGAAGAAAGAAGTAAATAATGATTTTGGAAACTTACCAGAGATTCACAGAGGCTTTGAAGTTTTAATTGGTCAGAAGTTGTTCAAAAAGAGGATTGTGACGCAGTCTCTCAGAAAAAAGATGGCCGACGCATTGTTTCAAGCCAGAATGCAGGAATTCATGAAGCAACAGTACAGACTGACTCTATTCCTCGTTCAAAAACCTGGAACTTACGGTAACAATTATCTGTTTGACAGTGGAAAGTGATAAGAAAGAGACTATTTACATGGTTTTTACTGGGAAAAGATAAAGGGTTGTTGTATACTGAATTACTTGCCTAGTTGGAAAAATATATATTTTTAATTACTTTAAATATTAATGGCAAAGGTAGAGGGACTGCTTATATGACTTACTTGGATTTTAAATATTAATGGTGATGTAAGAGAAATTATGATTATACTCAAGATATAAATATATTTGGTTTGTTTGGAAATATTTACTTAAAGCTTTTTAGTTTTAGCTTTGAGGCATTAAATGGGAGTCTTTTTATCTCTTTTTTTTTTAAAGTAAAAAGATGGCTTACATGCCTCTTCTGTTTTGTTAGCTGTCACTCATTTTTAATTTTTAAAATTAAAAGTGAAGGAGTTTCTGTTGGACAGATAGAAAGAAATAATGAGCAACTGCAATAAGACAAATGTGCTGGCTAGATGTTTTGGTACTAGAGAGTTGAGGGCGGGGTATTAAAAACCTTTGTCATGTGGTTATTTACTAAATAGTTTATAGTTACTTTTTATTCTTGGGATTTTCAATATGCTCTATCTTGGAATTGGAAACAATATTAAATGAAATTATAGGGTTTTTTTTTTTGTTTATCCATAAATGTTGAATTTAAAGTAGATTAAATAACTGATCTATATTTGGGGTGGGTGGAGACCTCTTGTGTTTGTCCTTTTTTGTTTTTTGTTTTTTTGCCATAACTGGAAATGATCTTTGGTTAATAGAAAATGTTCTAAGAATAATTGTGGTTGCTTATATGCTGTGGAGAAGATTGGAAGTCCATTTTAATTTTGTTTATTGTTTGTTGCAGGGATGTTGAAGAGTCCTTGGCCTCGAGTCACGAGTCGAGTCACGAGTCTTTGGACCTGAGTCTCGAGTCGAGTCTCGAGTCCAAGGTCCAAAATGGTGACTCGAGTCTCGAGTCCCGAGTCACTCCCAAAGCGGCGGCCCATGGAGGGAGCGGGAGGGTCTCCGCGAGAGGAAGAAGAGCTGCCCTTCCTCCCGCGGAGACCCTCCCGCTCCCTCCATGGGCCGCCGCCGCTGCCGCCCCCACTTACCATGGGCGGGTCCTTCCCTCGTCCCTGCTTCTGCCGCCGCCGCTGCTGCACCAGGGATGCATTACGAGCCCTCCCTGGGTTTGTAGTTCTCCGCGGCGGCGGCGCGGCCCGATCTTGCTCTTCTGAGTGGCGCGGAGAGTGTTCTCCGTGCCGCTTGAGTTGCCGCCGCCGCCTGCTGCCGCCCTGCCGCCGCCGCCTCGCTGCCTCGCCACTACCCGCTCGCTGCCACCGCCGCTCACGTCACCGCCGTCGCCGTCTCCCTCGCCGCCATTCGCTCGCAGCCACCGCCGCCGCCATTGCATGCCACACTGCTGCCATCGCACGCAGCCACCTGCGCCGGTCCCGTCATCACTTCCGGCACGGCGGAAGTGACACGGGCGGCTGCGTGCGATGGCGGCGGTGGCGTGATGGCGGCGTGGCGTGCAATGGTGGCGGCGGTGGCTGCGAGCGGGTGGCGGCGAGGGAGACAGCGACGGCGGTGACGTGAGCGGCGGCGGTGGCGGCGGTGGCGGAGTCCTTGGGCTCGAGTCCCGAGTCGAGTCTCGAGTCCCATTGAAAAAATTGGGACTCGAGTGGGACTCGAGTCAGAGGGGGGACTCATTCGGACTCGCGAGTCGAGTCGTCGAGTCCGAGTCCCCATCCCTGGTTTGTTGTATATGTGTTTTTTAATGATTAAAATTCTTTTTTTTAAAAAGGAATAAATTGACATTAGTGGTAATTTGCGGAAATTAAATGTCCTGCTTTTCTGTGGAATGGGAGGTCTGTTGGAGCAGAATGTGGGTAGAAATGAGTGGTTTTGTATTCTGGGGCTCAGACCCTACCTCTGCCTTGAACTCAGGTTCTTGGCCAAGTTACTTGTCATTTAGCCTCACCAGTTTGCCTTTCTGTGGAATGGGTATTTTGTGACTGGCTGCACCCACCACCGCAGCCACTTTGTGAGTGGGCACTCCTTAGGGCAGCCATGTTGTGATGGCACTCATAACACTTTTTCAAAATTCCAAATGTGCCCACCATCCTGGTCACAGGGGATATCTGTTCCTTTCAGGCCCATGCTCCATGCTATGCAGAAGAGAAACTGTAGAAGCTGAGGAAGAGGACCCTCACTCTATGGCTATAATCCTGATTACATGGGATAAAATGACTGCAGCTTTGCACCTTGTGACATACATTTCCAAACTGCAGAACAAGGCAAGAAACTAACAGATGAGGTAAGGCATTGTTCCTATTATTCCCTTTGTGTTAGTGCTTCAGCAAAGTCATTGTCACATATCCACAGCCTCTCTTGCCTACTCATTTGACAAAAGAATGAGTCAAAAGTCTTTTCTCTCCCAGTCCCATGGTCTGTTGAAAGGCCAGGAGCATGTTGATGAGGACGCTAGATTGGCTGTGGTGGAGGTGGCTCTTGTGGTGTAGTGCGGTATTTAATTTGGCCTTCAGTCTGGATTAAATCATCATAATAGACGTTGTCCTAGAACCATTCCTAGAACCACTTTACATTGCTTTCATTACTATTGTCCTATGTTGGCATGGCAACCAATGACAATCATCACGAATTAACAAAAGACCCTTTGGGAAGGAGCTCCCAATTCAAAACCCTCTGAAGTGCAAAGCCTGCATCTCAAACTGGCTTCTGTCTGCAGGTGAGGGCTAACACACTTGTATGCTCTTCCAGATTTTTGAATGGTCTTCTCCTTGACTTCTAGTTCTCTGTGTGCAGGAAGCATGCAGCCTTCTCTTTGCAGATTGGATTGTTCTGGTATATCCCCTGCACTCACCTATGGAGATGCTTGACTTTAGTATTTCTTTTCTTTGCAGATTTAGCTTCAAGGCCAATAGAGAGGTCAATGACAACCATCGTGACTCAGCAACATGACTATTGATAAGCAGTACTCAGTTCAACCTGTATTTGGGCTATATTTTTTCAGACTGCAGGTGGACGCTCACTTAATTTAATGGTCCTCTATAGGAAAAAAAAATCCTTTCAGGGAAGGCTAGGCTAGAACACTTATAATAAAATACATGGTGCAGTCCAGACACAGACTGACTATTTCAATGAGAAGTAGGCTTCAGATAGAGCTGACAAAATGAGCTCTCTTTCCATGAGATCCTTGTCAGGCCTAGCTAAAGGAATGCCCCACTCCCATTGAACATGGATTACTGTAATACATTGTACATGGGGCTGCCTTTGAAGATGGTCCAGAAACTTCAGCTTGTGCATATTGCCTGAACATATTATGCCAATCCTATCTCACCTTCACTGGCTTTCAATTCATTTCCAGACCTAATTCAAAGTGCTGGTTTTGACCTATAAAGCTCTACACAGCTTGGGACCTCAATACCTGCTGGAATACCTCCTTCCCTATGTACCTACCCATGGCCTTGGTTCATCTTCAGAAGCTCTTCTCCAGGTGTGCACCCCCAATCAGAAGGGTGGCCATAAGAGAGAGATTGAGGGCTTTCTCAGTGGTGGCCCCCCAGCTTTGGAATGCTCTCCTTAGGGAAGCCCACCTGCTGTCTTTTTTGGCACAAGGCAAAAACCTTTCTGTTCTCTTGGGTTCTTTAAGATCTGCTTTTTACTTCAGTCCTTGTAGTTTGGTTTTAACTCCTCTTCCTGTTGGCTACTTTAGCTTTTGTAATCTATGGTGTATTTTATAGAATTATGCTGGAATCTGTCTGTTGAACTTTTTATCTGTGCTGGCTTTCAATTGTTTGTGGATTTTATTGTTTTTTATTGAGTTTTAATCTGTAAAATGCCTAGACAGACTTTGTCTATGGGGCTTTTAAGAAATGTGATAAAAGGGGGAAGAAAAGTGATAAATCAATAAAATTAAATAACCTGACCATGTAGATGTAGCTGGTTGCCTGAATTGGAGCCAAGAAGGATTTTGCCATGTTGAACCTCCTCAACTGCCTCAGTGGGGGGGACGGGACAGACAAACACAGGTTTTTGCATTCTCTGAACTGCCTTGCACTTGGGCTGTTGTACCTTGGCTTGTAACTCAAGTTAAATTAATATGGGGGTGTTTTGGGGTCTATCCTTCAGAAGGGTCCAGCCAAGATGTACTGAAGTGGTGTACTAAGATCATACACTGGGAACTTGAAGAATAGACTTCATCATCCTAGTTCAATAAAGTTTAATAAAAGGGGCAGAATCCAATGGGGTGCTCACATTAAGGAACTCCGCTGACCTGCCTCCTTTCAGAAATGAGTGTTTCTGCTCGTCTGGGGGCTTCCCCAGGAGGCACTAAATCTCCCTTGTGTAAGTGGTGGGTCGTGCTTGTGCAATGCAGTCAGTGGGACCCACCGCTTGTGCAATGGAATCAGCGGGGCGGAAAAGAATCAGTGGGGATATAAGCACCCCATTGGATTCTGCCCAAGGGGTGCTAGTTTAAATGTATATATTGTATTTCCTCCTGGGTTTTGGGGCCATTCTTTTTTAGTACAGACAGGGATGGGCCCATGCAAACAGGGGCTCAATGGTTCCTGCTACCTGCTGCAACACATTTGAGGGGAGCAAAATCTGACCCTCATGCCAACCACTGGGCCACAGATGGAGGTGAAACTAGTTTAGCCCCAGCCCACTGATGTCCTTGAGTTTTTAGAACCCTTTATTTTGGTGATTCACTGCCATTCATATGGTGATTAGCTGCCATTCACTCATCTGTATGGGGGCAAATAAGGTATTGTATCTAAAAGAGTTTTGCTGTATTGTAAATACTTGTTCATATTTATTTTTGTATGTTTTCTCATACACACACACACACACACACACACCTTTAACCAAAAAGTCAGGTGCTGTAATTTGAGGCAAAATGAAAGTGATGATAAAATCTGTCACTGTCCAACAGTAGGTGGGCCTCTGCTGAGAGGGACCTATGGGGATCACTGTAATATATGATCCATACTAACCATACTGCTGAGCATTTCACTGGTACAGAATAAAGAACAGCACATAGAATGAGCTCACGGTGGCTAATATTTAGGCAGCACTACTCAGTTCCAACCACTTTGGAGTGGGTGGGGGAGCAGTGTTTTAGCTCTAAGGTGAATGAAATAGTGGGATATTTTGGCCTCTGTGTCTTTATAGCTTCTTCCTATTTGTGCTCATTTGGGAAGAGGTAATTAAGTAACATGGCTTCCTTTCCACTGGGAACAAGAGATACAGTATTTTTTTAAAAACAAACAAACAAAGCAAAACACCACAACCCTATAAAGATAAACAACACCAAGGATTCTGAGGATGAAAGAAAGCAACGAGCAGCTAAAGGTAATTCAACAGAGATCTCTTCACACTCAGTTAATGTGATTTTGAGAGGGAATCCCTGTTGGTTGGAAATTGGCCAGTTTAATGTCATAATTAAGGGACATCCAGAGGGGGCTCCAGAAGATTATAGACCAGTTAGTTTAACTTCAATTTCACAGAAAGGCTCGGGCACTATTTTTAGATATCAGCTGGGAACACTAAAGAAAGAAGCGTGTCTTGATTAAGAATGGGCAGCCTATTGCGGGGAGGGCACAGTCATGTTTCACTAACCGAACTAATAAAAGATGTCATTTAGAGATATTAAAGCAGAGGGGTACAAAGGGATGTAACCAGCATTCTAATTAAATTTTCAAGATGCCTATGAGGAAGTTTCACTATATAGCAAAGGTCTAAAGGGGATTTCAGAGAAATGGAAGAAACATGTCTTCTGCCGAATGCCATATATTAACATTCCATTGCAGCAACAAATGCCTCAACAAAGGAAGATTTGTTTTAGGCCTGGAAAATTATCATTAGGTTGGAGTCAGACAACCATTTTAAAGAAAGTTGAAGGTGGTATTGTACAGGCATTAAGTCCTGTGTTATGACCAATTTTTTTATCATCCTACTGTTCTCCCTGGTCAAGCAGGATTGACTGGTTTTGCTTCCCGAGAAGAAGAAAAAAACCAAACATGTGAACAGAGATGACAGTGGGATCCATGCCTCTGCCATGGGCAATAAAGCCTCTGCCAATGCCATAGCACCTTATGCTCTCTGAAAAAACTACCATCTGTCTCCAGGCTAGGAATGCAAATATCTGAAAGTTTCAGAGAGATAAACTCCAGGAAGGCCTGTCACTATAGTATAGATCTGCTACAACTCAAAACAAACCACTTTGGGTTGTTTTCCCTCTTGTGTGACCCACCAAAATCATTCCTGGGCTACCAAATATGCTTTGTAGCAAGCTTGCAGGTTCAATAGTTTAAAAACAATGACAAAAGAACGGACAAAATGATGACTCCATCTTATGAAAATAGAACTGAGATATGTGCATCAGCAGATCCCTGAAAATATAAATAGCTAGGGAAGGAAAAGAATGGAGATTTGTAGGACCTTTTCCCTCCCTAGTGTAGACAAGACCAGCTCTTCCACCAACCTTCCTCAATTCCTAGGACAGTGATGGCGAACCTATGGCACGGGTGCCACAGCTGGCACACAGGGACCTCTCTGTGGGCACTCGAGCCATTGGTCACCAGATCGCGAAAAGACTGTCCCCTTCTGCAAAACACTAATGATTTTGTTCTTTCTCACAGTGTGGAACAGAATGATTTTATTCTAGAATTCCTGTTACAGAATTCTTTTCTACATTGTTATCACATTTAAAAGATTTTGAAGAATGATGCACAGAGCATGGCTTGGATGTAAAGCCCTAACAGTTGACCTGAGTGCTGCATGTGTTGCTCTCAAACTAATGGAGTATGAGCCAAGGTTTGACAAATTATCAGCATGCATGCAATAGCAAAAATCACATTAATTGTGCAAAAGCATGCCCAGTGCAAACTTTTACCTAATGCAGTGTTTGCAGTCCAAGACATAAAGTGTTTAAAATGTGTTAAGCACGTTTAGTTTTCTTCTTTATCTTGCTCATCCTAGTACAGGTTGACTTTTACTTTTACTAATCCGACACCTGTAGAAGCAGGGAAAGGCCCCAGGGTAAAGCTTGCCCCATAGAATTTCAGTCTGGCATATAATCATATTACAAGTTGAGAATCCCTTATCCAAAAATACATGTGCCTAATTATTTAAAAAGTTGGTATAAATTCCCTTCAGGCTATGTGTACAATGTAGTACTATAATAATTTTTTGAGTTGATTTTTTTTCCAACAAAAAACTGTTTGTATCATTGAAAGCTCTGTTATTGTGTTTTTCTTTTAAGACAAAAGATGTTAATTAGTTCAGACAACTGTATGAGTTGTTTTTCTAAAACTAAAACCTCGGTATTCAGGTTTAATTGCAGTGTTGGCACTTTGAAATAAATAAGTTGGTTTTGTGTTGCAGTTTGGACACTCGGGCTCAAAAAGTTTCGCCATCACTGTCCTAGGAGGTATATACAGTAGTGCCTCAAGACAGTGCTGTACTACTTGACCTGGTGGGATACAGCCTCATGGACACACTTGGCTCAGAGCACTCACTCGGGTTGTATTCTCTCCACATCAACTGCAATTTGGCTGTCCTCCACCAGCACAAGCTGGGCTAGGAACTATCCAGAACCACTCAAACAAGGAGCCATTGTTGCAATGGAAAGGACAGGCACCCTCCTGGTTTCTCAACGTGCTTTCTCATTCCAAAGGAATTAACTCCTGCAACCTTCCTTAGAAAGTGGAAACCCCTACACCTTACTGACATGGCCAAAGGGGCCAGAATAAAAGTATGGTGGGCAAAGCCTGTATGGGCCATGAGGAGTTTCATAGAATCAGAATGAAACATAGAGGCGTCTCTACCCATCCTTGTATAGAGGAAACCTGAACTCAATTTGAGGACAACAATTAGTGGAGCACCTCCATCACACACACACACACACACACTTCAGATCAGATGTATCTTTCCAGGGCTGTGTAAGTGGCAAGTGTACTGTTTTCTTCATGACAAAATATAAGTTTATTTTGTCATGAGCAGAGAGCTTCGGCTATTGGGCAGTGTAGAGGAGATGATGATGATGATGATGATGATGATGATGATGATGATGATGGAGGAGGAAGTTTATTCTATGACACAGGAACAGAGGCAGATAATGGATTTGGGAGAAAGGGGGTGGAAATCTAACAGTTCGATTTGTTTGACACTCCAACATTAGCTCCTAATATTTCATGGTGATAATGTTTGGTTTCAATAAGAAGATATTTCTTATATCTTAGAGTAGACCCACTGAAATTAAAGGGACAAGTTAGAAATGACTAACTTAAGTCCTATTGGTTTCAGTGAGTCTACTCTAAGCATGGCTAAATCTGAATCCAACCTGTAGTACAGGGGTGGAAAACTTCCAGAGATACGGGGGCTGTTCCCCCCCACACACACACACACACTGCTGGTGTGCTCCTCCCAAAGTGCAAAAAATCCCACTCCATAGCACTACAATGGTTAAATTTAACTTGTTTTCAAGGTACATTTAACCCTTTGGGCACTCTGGAGCAGCTATGGTGCCCCCAAAGGGCCAAATTTAGCTTGCAAACAGGTTAAATATGGCCATTTAAGTGCTCAGTAGCCACTATGGATGCCATGCTTTTTGAAAGGGAAAAAAAAAAACACTTTTAAACCTTTTTGTGGGGGTTGTATGCAGGCCAGGGGCCTTGCCCTAGTTGTAGCCATTCTCGTTAACATTGCCATTCTAGCCTCTAAAGGTATATTAGCAGAAGCTCAATAAAAAATATCTTGAGATCAATTCTGAAGTCACTAGGAAGGCCAAATATCCTTTGTAGATTCTCATGGTGGGATTCAAAGTTTGGTAAGGCAAAAAAAGAGTACTTTGCAAAACATTTTTCCTGGCAAATAGAATTATTGCACTTTGAGCAAAGTGTGACCTATTTACAAGGTTCAGAAATGTCAATTTACCCATTAGCGAGTATGACCTATCTAGATTTTTTCCCCTGCATTAGGCAATTAAAGCGCAATGCAGATAAAATATTCTAGAAAATGAGGCAACCAGCTCCATCACCATCTTGACCTATGTGTTGTACCAGTGATTCTAATGGATTCCATTTACTCCTAATGTGACACTAAATTAAATATATATTCTCTTTAGCCTCTCTAATTAAAAATATATATATATCAGATAATGTAGAGTGATTAACAGAGAATACAGCACCCAATCAGTTCAAGAATCCTGAAGATCAGAGAGATGATGAATATATCACCTGAAGGTGAAGAAGACCATCCATTCTTAATAGTATGTAGGAGAGAGTATGGCTCCATTAGACAGCACAGTATTTCTGCTTATTTAAAGACAAGAGAAGATGATGACAAAGATCAGCCAGCATCCTAAGGGTCAATGTGCAGAAGATCTATCTTCCCTTCTTCTTAGAAAGAAAGTCACTTGAATGTAGGCATGGGAGCATCAGCAGCAAGGCTCAAACTCGTTGAAGTTCTCAAAGCTCCACCTCGAAACTTGGTCCTCCACATTCCTGGTCCTGAAAATGAGCTTTTTGTTATTGCTGTTTGACCAGGAAAAGTGCATTTGGGTGTGCATTTTTGTTAAGTGTGCAAACACATACCTCCTCCATTGACTAAAGTGTGAAAATGCAGGGGTTTTTTTTTCTTTTTCCAAACTCACATTTTTAAAGTGAAGCTTTCCTGAAGAATGTATTTTACAACTGCAGTCACAGGAACATATGAGCTCTGCCTGAAAATTCACTCCTGTTCACATTTGGGGGCGCAAACTGGACAGGTTCTAGTCAAAAACAAATCAACATTAAATTCTTGTACCTCCCTACTTGAATGAAAGGAGTATAGACCTCTTTCACAGCTCTCAGTTTCCCTAAGCAGTCAGTTTCCTTGTGAAAAAGGTCCTTGCGAAAGAAGGCTTGTGTCATTTTTGTGATATCTGTTTATTTACAAATATGAGGAAAGATTCTTGAGAAGGTGTGGCGGAGCAACTGCAGGGACTTTTCGGAGGATACTGATTATCTCAATCCATTCCAGGCGGGGTTTCGACCTGGTTATGGGATCGAATCACCCTTGGTGACCCTGATGGATGACCTTTATCGGGAGAGGGGGAGCACAACCCTGTTAATTTTACTCTACCTCTCATCAGCTTATGATAAATCCATGGTATTCTCCTGTTCTGTTTCGACTCCGCCAGTTGTGCATTAGAGGCACTGTGTTACAGTGGTTCCAGTCTTACCTGTGGGGGCAATTTTGGAGAGTAACATTGAGTGACTATACCTCAGCCCTTTGGCAACTGAGCTATTGGGTTCTGCAGGGTACCATCTTGTCCCCAATGTTCTCTAACATCTCTATGAAGCCACTGGGAGTGGTCATTAGGGGACTTGGAGCCAAGTGCCATCAGTATGCTCTATCTCGCTGTGACAACTGAATCAGGAGAGGCTGTGCAAGTCCTGGATCAGTGCCTAGACTCAGTAATGGGCTGGATGAGGGCCAGTAAACTGAGGCTGAATCCTGGCAAGATGGAAGCCCTGTGGGTGAGTGGCTCCTGAGTCCAGGAGATTTCCTGTTCTGGATGGGGTTCATTGCTCATTGCCTGTTCTGGATAGGGACGAACCCCCTTTGAAAGATCAGGTTCATAGTCTGGGGGTACTCCTACATCTATCACAGTTGCTGGAGTCCCAAGTGACCACAGCAGCTCTGATTACCTTTTACTATTTCTCCAGTTGCAGCCTCTCCTGGACAGGAATAGCTTGGCCACAGTGATACAGGTGCTAGTAACCTCAAGACTGGATTACTGCAATGCGTTGTATGTGGGACTGCCCTTAAGGCTACTCTGGAAGCTGGAGCTAGTGCAGAATTCAGCAGCTCAGCTGTTGTTAGGAGCTGCCCCTTTTCAGCATGCAACTCCTTTGCTGAGGGAACTGCACTAGCTGCCTATTTGCTACCGGGTCGGGTATAATGTTCTGGTACTAGTGTACAAAGCTCTAAACAACTTGGGACCAGGATACCTGAGAGAGCAGAGCGCCTTCTCCCTTACCAACCTGCTTGATCACTGAGGTCATTGGAGGACATTCTCCTGGTGGTTCCACACTGACCTATGGCCAAATTGGAGTCCACCAGGAGAAGAGCCTTCAGTGTGGTGGCTCCACTTCTATGGAACTCCCTGCCTCTGCAGATCAGGCAGGCTCTGACACTGTGTTGTTTTCAACACCTGCTGAAGACGTGTTTTTTTCAGGAGGCCTTCTCAGCCACAGTTTTTAATGTTATCCTGTTTTTAATGCATTGTTCTTATTCTTTTGTCTGTTTTCTCTTTATTTTATTTTATTATAAGTTTTTAAGCAACTGGTCATAAAAGTTTTGTTCCAACTCCCCCTCCCTGCTTCACCTTATACAGGAAAATGCACAACATCATAGAAGCATATTTATAGATTCAAAACCCAGAAACAACTACGTATATCTGAGGAAACTCATTTGGATGGCAACAAAGATTTACCATTTCAGTCTGGGTTTTAAGTAAATAAATACCTGGCTAGATCATTTAAAGCTGGCTTGCCCTTATTCCTGATAAAAGAAAATGTCATTCTTGACTCCTTACAATAGATAAATGGATCAAAGCCTAAAATTTGATTCACAAGCTAAGGCTCAAACTAGACTTTATGGGGAGGTGTGGCTGTCTCCCAAAACAGCAGCCTGCGGCCACATTCTCCTCTTTGCCCAGTAAGATCCAGTAATAAAAAACTGGAGGAGGGCTGTAATTTAGTACTAGAACACATGCTTTTCATGCAAATGCCCAGGAGAAATTCCTGGCATTCCCGGTAGGGCTGAGAAAGACTCCTGCCTGAAACCCTGGAGAGCCAATGCAAGGCAGTGCAGACAGTACCACTCAGCTAGATGGACAAATGTTCTGACTCTCTATAAAGCAGCTTCGTAGGATATGATGTCATCAAGATCCACATTTCTCTCCCTGCAAACGCAACTGTTGAAGAAGAGCAAGGGAGTTTCCAAAGCTGTTTGGCACACCGAAGAAGCCCTCTAGGCTGCATTCAAAAATTTTACTATAATAAAAGCAGTTCACCGGACTGGGGCAAAAGTCACTGACTGGGTTCAGACAGCAGCACCATAACCCACACTCAAGGACTGAGTATGGGTTGAGTGCAGGTTGTTGTTGAACTGTGGGTCATTGTTAAAACATGGATTATCATGTTATCTGAGCCTGACTGAGATAACAAACCATGGTGAACAACCCTCAGTTCACAACCCAACAACAAACCATGGGTTCTCTTCATGGGCTGTTCGTGGTTAACAAGCCATGGCTTATTAGTGCAGTTGGGTTCAGACAACACAGTACCCCATGTTTCAACAACAACCCACACTCAACCCATACTCAATCCTCGAGTGTGGGTTATTGTATTGTTTGAACCCAGTCACTATCTGTAGCTGTATCTCTGCTTAAAACATGTGTTAAATTACATCAAATGTCAGTTCAAATGTTGCAGCTGAAAACAAGAAACTACTAAAATGATCCTAAGCGAATATGGATCTTTAAATGAAGTAGAAATCTTTTTTTTTCCTGTTGTGCAGTAATGCAGAATTAATTTGATTAAATAGTCCAATTGTGCATACTTATTTTCATTTGGAAAAGTTGGAGAGCATGAATGGTCAAGAACAAAATAAGATGAAGCCATAACTACAACATTATATGGTGAAGACACTTCAGAATAGCATAAGCAAAGACTTCATTACAGTGCAGGTTACCATTTTGACAAAGCAAACAGTTTATTTAAAAGCTTTTCTGTCTCTCCCCCCCCCCCCCCCCACTCATCTGAGACCCTTTGGATGAACAAGTGCTCCCTCTCAAGGAATAAAGTGAAAAGTTCACACAAGGAAGTCAAGGATAAAAGCAGCTCCCCCAATTTGAAATTACAAACCTAGCATAGGGTTATCAAAGTATATCTTGCCAAGTTAGAATGCTTTATACTAATGTGCAAAAGGAATAAGCTATTCCTTTTTAAATGTTAAAATAAAGTAATCCTGTGGAATAAAAATTGTCTTCTTAGTTTATTTCAGCAGTTCCGTGTTGTGTTTTAATGTGCAAAAAAAAAAACAAAAAAAAAACACCCAACCCAGTGTGCATTGGTTTACCAATTCACTTCAGTGGAATATGGCTTGTCTGCTTGATCTACAGATCAATCCAATCCATGTTTAGTCAGAAGAAAATCCCGCAATGTAACCTTAATTTATGTATGTATTTAAAAGATTTATGGGCTGCCTTTTAAGGGAAACCCTCCCATTCACTTCAGTAGAGAAAGCCCCTTTCTATGTGCATGAATGAATGGGCAAGCCCTTGCAGTAATCATACATCTGTGAGTGACATCAATTTCTGGTCCTGTGAGAAATTGCTGAATAAGTGTGTATACTCCCTGCTGGTTAGTGTCTAGTTCTGTGACTGCAACCCTATGCACAAAATGTATGTTCCTCCATAAAGCCACCATGTATATTGATGGCATCATCATCATCATCATCAAAATAGTGTTTGATGTCCATCTGGATAAACCCCATATTATGGTAGGGCTTATAAATCCCTAGTATGATACATGCCTTGCATGCAGCAGGATCCCAGGTTCGATCCTCGGCTTCTCCCATTAAAAAGGATCAGGTAGTAGGTGACAGAAAAGACTTCTGCCAAGCCACTACCATTCAGAGGAGGCAACACTGGGCTGGATGGACAACTAGTCTGATATGGTATAAGGTGGCTTCCCAGGTCCCACCGCCAAGCAAGTATACATGCAAGTTTGCATATATAAATGTGGTAAGTCATCACCTTAATTGGCTTCCTGCTGCACATAGGAGGACCAAAATATACACTTGTTCAACCATCCGTATGTTGTATACGATTTTTCCACTAGCATAGGGGGAAATTTTGAAGTGCAGGCACTCCTCAAGACAGTCCCCATAGCCACACCCCCAAGAGAGTCCAAAAGTGCAGGCAGTCTTGTAGATCCATATCAGCAAACCAGTTCTAGCAGCTTTCATCTCTACCATGAGCAGGTCATCTGTAAAGCTAATGGGTCCTAACTGCCCATTCAAGACTAAGCCACCCCAAAATACATTACATTACAATAGGGAATAATAATATATCATTGCAGGGAAAATTAATCCCCCTGCCCAAGCTAAGGTGAGGATTACAGCTAAATTCAGATGGAATAAGAAATTCTAAGTGGGGGAGATGATGCTATTCAAAATGTGCTGGCCTGGCACAGCATCCCTGTGAGCCATGGCTCCACTACACCACTGGATTTCTCTCTCATTTTTCTTCTTCTACATGAGCATGAAAGCTGTGTCACACACATGAAAACATTCAAAGGATTCAGCTTTTAAGGAAGGAAGGAAACATGATAAACATTATATATGTGCACAAATGGGGAATGGGGTGGGAACGCATTACCAGTCCTGGTACGGGGAACCACATAACATCACATACTTCCTAAGTTCCCAAACTCAGTTTTGCACCTCAACAAAAAGCTGCACAGGCATGCTCCCGATGGCTGGGTTCATAAAACATGACAACCCATACTCAAGGTTGAGTGTGGGTTGCAGTTAAACCGTGGATTGTTGTTGAACCATGGGTTGTTGTGTTGTGTGAATCCAGCTACGCTAACAAGCCATGGTTTGTTAACCATGAACAACCCACTGTTTACAACCCAACAACAAACCATGGGTTCTCTTTCTGGGTTGCTCATGGTTAACAAACCATGGTTTCTTAGCATAGCTGGGTTCACACAACACAACAACCCATGGTTCACCAACAACCCACACTCAAGCCATACTCAACCCTTGAGTATGGCCTGTCATGTTGTGTGAACCCAGCTTCTCTCTCTCTCTCTCTCTCTCATCTTGATGTCCCTTCAAATTGTTTGTTACTGCAATTTCACCTGTTTTTCTTCACATCCTATAAACATGCAGCAGAATAAGCTAGTAGAATGTTGAGGTGATAGAAAGGCTACTACTTCAGGCTACAGGTAGAGGATTCTACTTTTGGATGCTCCCCAATACACACACACACACCCTTTCCCTTCTACTATAAACCTAGCAGTTCAGGGGGCAATGTTCTAGCCTAGCTCTTGCCTGGCCTGCTGATTTTCCATTTGCAGGGTTTTTAATTCAGGGGAGGATTAAAACTGTGGTCCAGAACTGGCAATCTGAAGCGGTACAGTCCATTCTATCACCTTACCATGCTACCACCTCATTCTCCTGTAGACCAGGCTAGTTGCTAATACTTATCACAGTTTCTACAAAATTTCACAAAAAGCAAAATGTGAGGAGAAACCAGGCAAACCATCTGAAGAATTTCAAGGGAAGCTAAAAGGACTTGTATCAGATTAGCAAAATGTCACAGCTTTGTGCATTGCCAGGGGTTGGCATAATATATTTCACCCAATGCCAACACCCCTATGCACAAGGAGAATTTCAATGTTCACGCCTAGGCAAAGCATCTGAGAAATTTCAAGGAGAGTTGGAGATGATAATAGTTTCCACACAACCCTAGTCACAATCTATGGGCATATCTACACTACAGACTTAAAACAGTTTAAGAGTTAGCTCCTCTTCCCAGGGAACTCTGGGAATTGTAGTTCATGGGGAAAGGGTAAGGCTCTCTATCAGATAATACTCAACATCCTTATGAAATTACAATTCCCTGAATTATTTGTGGTGGGTAGCCATAACAAACTGGTATTAAACTAATATAAATTTTATAGAGTTCTTTTTGGAAGATTTATTAGTAAACCGTAAAGCCATAATTTAAAATCATAGATTTAAGATGAGTTTAACAACACTGTGAAAAATTACTCAGCTGACAAAACTTTTAACAGCACAATCCTATGCATACCTACTCAGAAGTAAGCCCTGTTGAGTTAAATGGGGCTTACTCTCCTAGGTATGTGTGCATCGGATTGTGGCTTAAAGGCAGCAGGAGATCTGCTGACTGCCACATGCTATTTAACCTATAATACCACATTCTGTTTTGACGTGTTAGGTTAGGGCAACCTCCAGTTTCGGGTTGAGTAGATTTTGTTGTTGTTGCATTCTCTCATATTCTGCACATATGATATTTGGTGCAGCCTTTGCAGATTCAGATGCTTTTAGAGGAAAAAGCCCTTGAAACTTACCGTGCCCTTTTAATCTGCCAAGGCAGGCACAGGTTCAGCATGTATTATCAAAGTCTAGAACAATGATATCAGGCTAAGTGCTCTTGCTGCTAGATCCTCAAACAGGTTTTTCACATAGCTCAGACAGAACCAGGGATGAGGTTATGTGGCTTATTTCCAGGGATGTTGAAGAGTCCTTGGTCTCGAGTCACGAGTCGAGTCACGAGTCTTTGGACCCGAGTCCCGAGTCCGAGTCCTTGGTCCAAAATGGTGACTCACGAGTCACTCCCAAAGCTGACTCCACAAGTCCCTATTAAAATCAATGGGGTTTCCCCCCAACAAAATAAGGCTACTTCAGATTTCAAAACTCTGCAACTGATTTAGGCAAGAACAGACCAGGCAGAAAAACCCAAAATAACCAGGCAGGCAGAGGAGGCAGGGAACCCCAAAGCAGGCAGGCAGAGGCCTTTGTCTTGGACAATTCAACTGTTGAACTGGTCAAGAAGAGACCAGGCAGGCAGAGGAGGCTGGGAACCCCAGACAGGCAGGCAGAGGCAGCCAAACCCAAAATGCCTGAAAGGTTGCATTTTAGAAAAATGATTTTAAAAAATAAACTTGCTGTACTTCCTAAAACTTATCCATGTTGCATTTGAGGAACATGATTTTTTCTAAATGTTTGGCCCCCATTCTGGAACGGTGAGATCTCATCACAATTCCACCCTCACTAAACACCCGCTCCACTGGTGATGAACTTGCTGGAACCAGAAACACACTCAGAGCAGCCACACAGAGTAATCTCAGGTCCTTCTTCTGCCTCTCCCAAGTACGCAACACATCAATCAAAATAAATCTTGACACACTGTTGGGGCTGCACTCCTGGTAGCCGTCCATAGTGGCCGAGCAGCGGCACACCTCGCTTCCATGCGCTCTTCGCCGGCAATCATGCTCCTCTCCACTCCTTCTTGCACAGCCCAGGGATGTTGAAGAGTCCTTGGTCTCGAGTCCCGAGTCGAGTCTCGAGTCCCATTAAAAATATTGGGACTCGAGTCCGAGTCGAGTCAGAGCGGGGACTCAGTCCGACTCACGAGTCGAGTCCTCGAGTCTGAGTCCCCATCCCTGCTTATTTCAAAGTTCCGAAGTATCATATGAAATGGGCATTCGTGCCTCCCCTGCCCAATTCCACTTTTGCAAGTCACTTGCACGCTGCTGCTTCCCTTGTCATGTGCAAAGTAGCTGTCAGTAAGAAGCAAGCAAACGATTACTAGAAAAGGCGTATTGAAATAGGGCGACAGTTCCAATTGCTGTAAAATGAAGTGGATTTTTAATAATAATAATAATAATAATAATAATAATAATAATAATAATAATCCTTTTATCATGATTCTCCTTTTTCTGCAACCCCTCAGAGCTCCTTGGGCCCCTTTAGGACTCTCCCATCATGAGTGAGCTGTCCTGTGGCTGTTGCCCTGCAGTATTGCTCTCTTTGGACTGCAAGCTTTGCTTATCACCTCCTCTTGGCTGCACAGTCTCGGATGTGCCAGTCTCTCCATCCTCAACCTTTCCCATTTATGTTTACTTCCAGCCAGGACACGGGGGCAGAGAGCATGACTGGGAGGGTCAAGGTGCTCCCTCCAGACTCACTACATTTTTTAATGCACAGAAAAGAATCAGGAAAGCCTTGTAGGATACTGGAATCCATGAGCATCAGAATTAGGCTGGCCCTAGTACAGTGCCCCCCCCCCCGGTGGGAAATCTTGGGTACCATTACAGGCTAGCACATTGTCAGTTATTTCATTTATCATATTTTATATCAGGGGATAGAATTGGGGCCAAAATTGGGATTTTCTATCTTTGGTGCCAAACTGTCTTACGCCAGCCCTAATATTTAATGTCCAATTGAAGTGCTGGTACCTCACAGATTATGCCAAAACACAAGCCTGCCTGTGTGATATTTCAGCTATGCAAATATTTTGTGGTAGGTTGTCCACATCTTAAAATTGTCAGCACAGGCCTTCACAAGTGAATGTCTGAAAGAATGATACATGACACTTTTTTTTTTTAACTGCCATGTTAAAAAAACCAAAAACAAACCTGAAGGTAGAAGAAATCTAGGAGCTTAAATAACAACAGGCAAAACAACCCATCTGCAACAACCAAAAACCTGGGATATATACCAAAAAAACAAACAAGAAAATTAGATAATAAATGACTAAACAAGCAGCCCCCCTTTTTTGGCCAATCCATGAAAATTGAAGTCGCTGCATGTCAACCCCTATCCCCAAAAGGGGGACATCAATTTAGAGCACAATCCTATGCATGTTTAGAAGGAAAATAGTCTTACAACTCCCAGCATCTCCCAGCCAGGCTGACTGGGTGATGCTGGAGTTGTAGGACTTTTTTTCTGTTTAAACATGCATAGGATTCTGCCCTTATTCACTCAGCACCTCCTCATCACCCCAGCCGACCAGCGGCTCCACACAGTTCTGGCCGTCACATGGACTTTATGAACTTGCCTTGAGGTGAATGGATTATAGAGCTGTACTATTCCTCCCCCCCCCCTTTCTTTTTTTTAATTTCCACTCTGAACATTTCCCCTGTGGTCTCTGCAATTTTCTATAGCTCTTCAGTTTCAGGTTGAGAATCAAGGCAGATTAAGACATTACATAAGAAACAGAGTTCTCAACCTCAGGTTTCCTCATAAAACTACTGTGGGGTGCTTAAGACCCACCCCTCTGACAATTGTCCTCTGCAAGTAGTACCTTCAGCCAGATCATCATCATCATCATCATCATCATCATCATCATCATCATCTATTTTATTTCTATACCACCCCAAAGCTGAAGCTCTCTGGGCGTTTACAACAATTCATAAAAACAATAATACTCATAATAAAATACAAATAACAATAAAAACATACAATGTCATTACAAAAGTTTAAAACCAAATTTAAAAACCCAATTTAAAATGGCAACTACTGAACAAGCCTGCATCTGACATAACCCCCGCCTCCTCCATGTGCTATTTTGAGCTCTTAAATATTAAATGCCTTGGCATAAAGGGAAGTCTTAACCTGGAGCCAAAAAGATAGTGAAGTTGGTGCCAGGCAGGCCTCAGTGGGGAGCTTATTCCAAAATTGGGGGGCCACCATGGAGAAGGCCCTTGGAGGTGGCAGTTGAAGGAGGGCCCCAGATGTTGAGTGCAGTGTCCGGGTAGATTACGGTTGGGAGAGGCGTTCTTTCAAGTATTGTGGTCCTAAGCCGTGTAGGGCTTTATATAGCTTAAAACCAGCATCTTGAATTCAGCTCGGAAGTATATTGGCAGCCAGTGCAAGTGGGCCAGAACTGGTGCTATATGTTTGAACATTCTGCTCCCAGTGATAAGTCTGGCTGCCACATTTTGCACAAGCTGCAGCTTCTGAACAGTCTTCAAGGGCAGCCGCACATAGAGTGCATTGCAGTATTTTAGTTTAGAGATTACTAGAGTGTAGATTACTGAAACTAGGCTATCCCTGTCCAGATAGGGGCACAGCTGGGTCACCAGCTGGAGCTGGTAGAAGGCACTCCTTGCCACCAAGGCCACTTGAGCCTCAAGTGACAAAGATGGCTCCAGGAGCACCCCCAAGCTACAAACCTGCTCCTTCATGGGGAGTGCAATGAACAGGTTGAACACCCTCCATCAGGTCAGAGGAACTACCCACTAACAGCAACTCAGTCTTGTCTGGAATGAGCTTTTTTCTTAGCCCTTATCCAGACCATTGTCGCAGGCAGGCACCAGTTTAGCACATCCACAGCCTCACTTGCTGAAGATGAAAAGGAGAGATAGAGCTGCATGTCATCATCAATGTACTGATGGCAACGCACTCCAAAACTCTGGATGACCCCACTCAGTTCTGTCATGTAGATGTTAAATAGCATGGGTGATAAGACCGACCCCTGAGGAACCCCATACTGGATAGTCCACGGGGCCAAGCAGTATTCCCCAAGCACCACCTTTTGGAGCCGGCCATCCAAGCAGGAGTAGAACCACTGCAAACAATGCAGTATCCCCCACTCCCAACTCAGACAGCTTGCTCCAGAAGAATACCATGGTCAATGGTATTGAAAGCCGCTGAGAGATCCAGGAGTATCAACAGGGTTGCACTCCCCGTCTCTCTCCCGACATAGGTCATCATACAGGGAGACCAAATCTGTTTCTATGCCAAAACTAGGCTGAACCTTGACTGAAATGGATCCAGATAATCAGTCTCATCCAAGAGTGCCAGGAGCTGGTTGGCCACCACCTGCTCAAGGACCTTGCCCAGGAAAGCCCAGGACCTTGCCCACATAACTTTGCAGTCCATACAGTTCGAAGCCAGGGGAGATTAGTAGGCTGAAGGACAGGGATCTACACCTGCCCTTCCTCCCTGCTGTGAGGCAGCCCCGCTCAGGGGAATGCAGTGGATAGACCCCTCTCTCAGGGAGCTAAAGAGCTGAGCCTGCGCTACGGCAGGGGCTATGGCCAAGGGTGCCAGCAGGCCTGGTTTCACTCAGATGGGGTGGACACAATGTGCCCAATTCTGACAGCTGTGTACGTTTGCTTGAAGGCTCTGCTGTGTAAAACTAAGGGCTATTTCAACCCAAGCGAAGCCAGGTCCGATCACTGGTGTTCTCTAAAAGTGTACCTCATGTTTGCCTTTAGAACATCTAAGTCCACTCTCAGTGACCTGCATCCAAATGTTTTTTGTTGTTTTTTTTGCCATGTGAAGCCCACAGCCACTGCTGACCCTTTTTGTCTTCCAGAAATTCTCTTTGTGCATTGTGTGTAATTCACCCACTCTTGCATTTTTTTCCCCTCCCCGGTGTGTCCTTTGATTCATTATTGAAGAATGCATTCACTGAATAGGTTTGCAATGAATCTGAGGCATTACAATCTCTTCAAGTTGCCTGTTTGCTATTCTGGATGAGTAGCTACAAGCTCGAAGTTTTCAGCCCCATCTATTATTGAACTTTCTAAATAAGGGGATAAAAATACCAAATGCTATTGTTCATGCCAGGACGCCCTTGTTTACATTCCAGTGACCTTTCAGGGGGGGAAACAAAATCTCAACACTACTACTTTTCAGAGAAAAAGTTGTTTTTAGGGTATTGGAAGTCCATTTGATCTGACTGTGCTAAAAAGTCAATGTCATGGTTTGATAAGGAAAACAAAAACGTTAGAAAACAGGGAGATCAGCATCATTCGCTGAGTTGTACTGCAGCACTTGGCTAATGAGTTTTGTTCAGTAGAGCACAAGACAAGAGGTGTATTTCCAGAGCCAAATTCATCCGCAAGAGGTTTGAAAACGGTTTGAAGAGGTGTTGTTTTCCTGCTTTCAAAACAGACGCATGAAGAACAGTTCCCTCTGAAAGGAGGAAAGCAAAAGCATTGTACGTGTTTCAGGGTGGGGGAGGGTGGCTTTGAAGGGGAACAGGATGTGCATCGAGCAAATCTCCAGCCTATTTGGTCTACGTGCACTCTTTATTTATTCATTCACTTATTTTAGTGCACATTTATCCAACTTTTCAGACAGTTATTATCTCCCAAAGCTGCTCACATCAATAAAAAAGAGAGACAGGCCTGCCATCAGGCTTACAAACTAAAATGACAAGACACAACAGGGAAGGGAACTGGCGGAAAAAGGAAGAGGAGAGAGATCAGTGTTTCAAGGCTAGAACAAGGCATGAGCTATAAGCGCATATTTAAATACACTTCGGGCCAGGGTGATCTTCCCTTGCTGTTTCTGCTTGAATAGCAATTGGTGGCGCTTATTCCTTTGGCCAATGGATGGGGTCAGAGCATCCCTTCCCCTTACTTCTACAGTCCCAGGGCAACCATCATCTGCAGAGACTATGAGCCCATATAGATAATCAAACTGCCCAAGGGTAAGCTCTTTCCAACCCAGGGTAGCTTGGTCATCTGTATCATCCCACCAAATGGCAAACGTGTTTTTTTAAAAAAACAAACAAACACAAACCTCATATCAACTGCCAATGTATGCAAGAATGTGCGGTTAAATGACATCTGCATGGACTCTACGCCTTGAGCAGAACATGGCAGCCAACCTTGTGGAAGGGAAGGATGTAAGAAGCACATTGCATAGAGATTGAGAGTGTGCACGGATTCTCTGTAGCCTTCTGAGCAAAATTCTAAATACTGGTCTTGGACTACAGAGCCTCTGCCAATTGGGGCCCACATTCCTGAGACATTGCCTAGCCTATTTTCTATGCCCAATACCTATGTGCATAATTTTCTATGCCTAATACCTATGTCCACAAATGTCTAATACCTTTCTGTCCATTACATCCATATGCCAGTTCTGAACATAATGCCAAAGTATAGGGAAGAATGCTAAAGGAATACAGTTTTGGAGAAATGTGGCGGTGGTAAGGCAGATTAGTACTGGGAACATCTAACCAACTGTTATGGAATTCCTTCCCTTTGGCAATCAGACAATGACAGGGATGAAGTTAAGAGCTGGGTGCAAGGAAGTAGGGAGCAGAGGTTGCTGGTATGTCAAATATTTTGGGATTTGGTGGATTTTTATGTGAGTATTTTATAATTTTTCATAGTTTAGTATTTAAATGATTGAGAACCATCCTGAGCTTTCAGGATACAAGGGTGAACATCTGTATCAAATAAATAAATAAATAAATAAGCAAGCAAGTAAGCAACCAAGCCCAGGCAGATGTTAAAAAAGACTCCACTCCTTGCAATGCCAATTATATACTCAAAACTGTTTTTCTCTCTCCCTGCTCTTACCTTTCTTCATTTATCAAACAAATCTACTGGTGCTTCTCCTGCCACTTCAGAATAATTAAAGTGAAGAGAAATGTGCTTGTTTGGGGGCTCAGTTGTGCTTTGTCTAATGAGATGGGATGGCTCAATAACAAATTACGAAGTTTGCGAAAGTGTCACAGCTTTACAAATCAAAGGAGGAAATTTCCATAGCCCCTCTTTATTCTGTGGGTCACAAATCTTTCAATGTATTATTATTACATCATCATCATCATCATCATCATCTCTACTTGCCTTTCTACAAAAAGTATTCAAGTCAACTTATAGGAGAAAAAAATAGTAAAATAACATGACAGTAACAATTTAGCATTAGAAAATACATCTAAAACAAAAGGACATTTAAAATAATAAACTAAAACAGCAGCAGCAGTTAATCCTGATTAAGAACACAATTCTAGAAAAGCCTGCTGAAATAGTTGGCTTCACTGTTCATCTGGAATACTTATTATTTTCCTCCTCTTCTTTTAAATTTCTGTTCTGCCTTTCCTCCAAATAAGTAGCGTTCAAGGCATTTGGGGAGGTTATTCCAGATCCAGGGCACCACAAATGTGCCAGAACTTACTGTACCTGGCTTGACCTGATCTTGCTGGATGTGACTCTGCTTTACCTGCCCTTAGATTGCCCTGCCAATAAGTGCCATTGTTCCAGTCTGCCTTGCCTGTCAGCTCGGAGCCCAGCCAGAACCAGACACAATGTCATCTAGTCAAAACACAATTCGACAGCAGGACCATTCAGTAACCAGCCCCATCAAACTGATAGTTACATGCAATGTCTGCATGTAAACCCAGCTTCCAAATGACCATAGAAGTTGTTCACAGATATCCTAGGATGTCAAGAATCCAAATCACTCATTGTCCCAAGATGAGTCCAAGTCTCTAGGAAGCCTGCGGCCAATTCATATATTTTTAGAACAGGGGTTCTCAACCAGGGGGGAATTTCCCCTGGCCCCAGCGGGGCAATGTTAGGGTTTTTTTGGGGGGGGGGATTGGGACCACAGACTCAAACTGTTGGAATACTGATATTTCTACACAATACAATTCTGCAGATTTTACATCATTATCTACAGGACATCACACCTTATTGTATGGCACAGATTAAGTCAGACAATCTTGGAAAGGGGAGAATGACATTCTGACATATGGTGAAGGGGGTGCATGGGGCAAAAAAAGTTGAGAACCATTGTTTTAGAAGGTCCACTGTTATAAGATATTGTGAACTTGGAAACCAACAGTAAGCATACTGAGGACAAAATCTGCCACCCCTAAATTTCAAGGTTCAGTCTGCCTCATGATTAGCAGTCTTGGCTAAACAGGCTAAGCATCTTACATTTTTGAGCATAATAAATCCTCCATTTCATCCTGGTAATCATCCTTCGCACCTGGGTTAACTTGAATTTATCCATATTGAATATGGTGGCCAAAACTCAACAAAGTATTTCAGATCTGAACACTTGTGCTTTATTCAAGAAAAGCAATACTTTCTTGGCCCTTAATATAAACATACTGATGTGCACATTCCCACTTCCCCAAGCAGTGAGAAGTTTCAAGGGCAGTGCAAACTAGGTTTCCTTGGGATGAGACTTACAGTTCTTTTATAATACTTATTTATAAATATAGAAGCAGAGCATAAGTGGAGGCAAACTACAGGCCCTCATACAAGGCAGGAGATCTACTATCCTATGAAGAATAGAATCCTCATGTTAGCTTCAGACATCACTGTCTGCCTCTGTCCCTTCTAAATGCAAACTGTATTTTTTTTAAAACATCTATAAGCCAGTTTGGGGACCTGTGCAGCTACCAGGGGGTGGGGTAACAACCTAAGCATAAATGAATAAAAACTAAATATGGATATACATGGGTATGATGAGATTTGAAAGCAGTGTATTTAGTTAACTAACACAACTCAATAAGTATATATTTAAAAGCTCTCTGGGAGCACAAAATGTGTTTGATAACCAAAGTTCATTGCCTCTGTCTTGGATGTCTTATATGGTGATTCTTTGAACTATTTGCATGCATTTATTTCCTCGTTCTAGCAAAAGCTGACAGGCAAGTCTCTTCACACTCAACTTTTGAAGCTATTCTTGTTACACAGAATATAATTATAACAAACTCTGCACCTTAAAATATACTTAATTTTATTATTATGAGTTGTACCACTGAGATCAAAGCAAAGTGTTATATATGTTGGCGTGATCAGAAATTAAAAGAAGATACTTAGAACCAGATCCTCATTTCTAAGAATTGCACCTTCAAGGAAACGAGTTTCACTTTCACATAAAGCCATGTGGACCAACTCTTCAAAGCAGTCTTTTAAAAAGGTTTAGGAGATAGTGGGTGTGTTCGCATGACATGGCAACCCACCCATAAACTATGCAGCGTGGGTTGTTCATGGAACAACGCACGTGTGCCCGACATGATCAGGCGCACCGTGGGTTGTCCCCCATCTCCTCCCCCCTCAGTCTCCATTGGAGGGGCTGCCAGTGGTTCACCACCTTTTTTAAAAAAAAAAAATTCACACAACTGAATGTGCACCAATATTTTCATATCCCCCTCCCCCCATTTCCTGGAGTTGTGCAACTGCACAACTCCAAATAGCCCAAATGCAAAGGCTTGCCTGCACAATGTCCTGGTAAGTGCCTGATGTCAAAGTGAGGTACCAACAATGGACATTGACTAAGAGAGCCTGCAAATGGGTTATTTTGAGTTCACTTGACAGCTGTGAAATGGAGAGCTGTCAAGGGAAAGCAAAGCCACAAGGGATCTTTGATCACAAAAGGGGGTGGTGACTTCCCCCCCCCCCCGCCTTCGCAGTGAGATCCACAGGGTTTTACTGTCCCCTCATACTTCTCAGTGCCCCCACCTTTTCCTCACTTTCTCAAGTCTCCAGCTGCTCGGGGAAGTGAAGATCATGAGGTCGTCCCCTTTTCATGAACACTTCTTTTGGCAGCTGTCAAAAGAAAGGCTTTTCTTTTTAAAACTCTCTGGCAAATCTCCAAATTTGTTTTTTGACAGGGAAATATATGCAGATTCATGGCTGCATATTATTCAGTACTCAAAACCTATTGGGTAAGAAATTGGAGAGTTTTGGTAAATAAACAATCAACGTTCTCTAGGAACTTTTGAGGCTCGCCTCTTTTTATTGCTAAACCCTCGCTAAACCCTTCTTCCCACAAACTCTTCCCTAAAAATACCTCTAGTCTGTTTTTTTGCCTAGCTAGGCTGTGAGAACAGAAATAACTAGATGGGTGGGGAAAGATTGACCAGAAGAGTTAAGCACATCCCTCCGATCCACAAATTATCTTCTACAAAAGCACCCCTACCCCCAGGGTGTGATGGCAAATGTGGATTTAGGAACATAAATTTGCTAAAGTAACAACTCTTCTCTGATGCATTTGGGTGCCCCACAAATCTGCTCTGGAGGGTCCTTCAACCCTCCAAAGCAGATTTGGAGGCTGCAGTAGGGAGGGGGAATCCATTCCAACCACAGTGTCTATTCCACTGGCAGATGGACACAGTTGGATACAACCCTTTGACTTTTTGTCTGGCTTCCAAATGTTATATTTCCTGCATGGATTATAGCTGGAACATAAAATGCACTATATGGGAAGATTTAAAAAGGGCAAATAATATGTATGCTCAATTGCTTTTAGATGAAATTTTAGCACTTTAAGAAGTTACACAGAGGGGTGCCAGGTGCAAAGGAATGGAGAATGAAGTCAACAGACAAAAAATAGTAAGGATCAAAGTTGCATGTGTGCTACAACTGTAACGTTATGCATTTAGAGCTCTTCTGGATAGTGCTGGGAGCCATGGATTATGATGTGAGAATGTAACAGGCAGGCAGTGTTTTAAATAGGATTGCATGTTTCTACTGGTGCTACCTAAGGATATGTCAGCATATTCAAATTCTCTATCCATCACTCCCTGGCAGTTTTCTAACTTAAAAACATAAGAAGGCCCATAGTGGATCAGACCAAGGGTCCATCCAGGTCAGCATTGTGCTCACACCAGGGCCAACAAGCTGCCTGTGGGAAACTCACCAGTAGGACATGAGTTCAATGGCAACCTCCTGCTTGTGTTCCCTGGCAACTGCTATAGAGACGCATACTGCCTCTGATACTGGAGGTAGCATATAGCTATCGTGACTAGTAGCCATTGATAGCCTTCTCCTCCATGGATTTGTCTAATCCCCTTTAAAGCCATCCAAAGTGGTGGCCATCACTACATCTTATGGTAGCAAATTCCATAGTTTAACTATGTGCTGGGTGAAGAAATACTTCCTTTTCTTGTTCTGAATCTCCCACCAATCAGCTTCATGGGATGACCCTGGGTTCAAGTATTATGTGAGAGGGAGAAAAATGTCTCCCTATCCACTTTCTCTATACAGACATGTGGCTCATGCTGGCTCAGCTTGTCTGAGCGTGGAAAGCTAAGCAGGGTCAGGCCTGGTTATTACTTGGATGGGAGACCCCCGCCTCTAGTTTCCTGCATTGAACAGGGGGTTGGACTCAATAGCCTTGTAGGCTCCTTTCAGCTCTATGATCTATGAAATCTATAAACCATGCATAATTTTGTATACATCTATCATGACTCCCCTTATTTGTCTTCTTGCCAAGTTAATCAAGCTCAGACGTTGAAACCTTTCCTTGTAGGAGACTTGCTCTAGCCCCTTGATCATTTTAGGCCACAATCCTATGCATGTTTAGAGAGGAAAAAAAGTCCTACAACTCCCAGCATTCCCCAGCCACCCACGCTGTCTAAACATGCATAGGATTGCGCTCTTCGTTGCCCTTTTCTGTATCTTTTCCAACTCAACAACTGCTTTTAAGGTGCAGTGACCATAACTGTACACAGTGTTCCAAGCGTGGTTGCACAATAGATGTGTATAAAGGCAGTATGATCTTGGCAGTTTTATTTTTGATTCCTTTCCTAATTATGCTTAACATGGAATTTACCTTCTCACAGCAGCCACAAACTGGGTCGATATTTTCATCAAGCTGTCCACAACACCAAAGAGCTCTTTCTTGGTCAGTCACTGCTAGCTCAGATCCTATCAGCATATACGTGGTTGGGATTTTTTGCCCCAATGTGCATCACTTTATACTTACTTGCATTGAACTGCATTTGCCATTATAATGCCCCTTCTCCCAGTTTGGAGAGATCCTTTGGGGGCTCTTCGCAATCCCTTTTTGTTTTAACTACTCGAAATAACAACTTTAGTTGTTCATTTGAACCATATTATGTAAATTTAGTTAACTCTGCATAATACAATTATAGAACTTGAAGAACCCCTATGGATTATCTAGCCTTGCTCTCTGTCTTAGGGCAGGATATCCCAAACCTAAGATATCTGTTACAGATGTCTGCCCACCCTCTTCTTGAAAACCTCCACAGAAGGAATTCGTACAACCTTAGTGAGCAGTTTATTTAATTGCTTAATAGCTCTTATGAAGATTTTCCTAATTTTTAACCCCAAACATCCTCTAATTTAGCAACTTCAGTATCTATCCTAGGAACTCAGTGATGTGGAGAACCACTTGAGTCTATTTCTTATGTTCTTACTGTTTGAAAACAGTTTACATTCATTACATATCCTGCTCTTCCTCTGTCAAGGTCAGAGCAGCTTACTACATGGATTCTTTCCAGGTGACTTCCTGTCCAGGCAACTTAGAAGCCCAGACCGGCTCAGCAATAGTAGCTTAAGTGTGTGATGATAATGATGATGATGATGAAAATTACTTAGATAACTTTCTCCCCCCCCAAAAAATTAAATCATCAAAACATGCAAGATTTAAAACAGCTACAACAATGATCCATTAAAATAGATCCATAAAACAGTCCACATGTTATTTGAGGGTTGTTTCCCCCATCAACAAGCCATGCCGTCCAGGTTCAGATTACATGAGAAGACACGGGTGATTAGGCCAATGGTGCCTGGCACATGCCATACCCTAAACAAGATGCCATGGCTTAACCCACAGAGATTGTGCAAACCAGTATGAGTCAAACCATTGGTCCATCTAGCCCAATACTGTTGTCACTGTCTGGCAGCGGCTCTCCAGGATTTCAGGCAAGAATTTTTCCAACCCTACCTGGAAATGCTGGGGATCAAACCTTACACCTTCTGCATGCGAAGCATGTGCTCTACCACTGAGCTATAAGCCCCAACTAGTTTTACTTGTTTCTCTGTATTAGTGATAGGAATGGGATTTTTTATGTTGTAAACTACCCTGAAGACTCCTTGAGTCATGCTGGTAGAATATAAAATTTTAAAATAGATACTGCAGTAGGTTGCACTCCTCACTCATGGTATCTATATGATATTACCGGTATATCTCTCGTCAATTGCGCTCTTGTATTTTATGCACTACATTTGTTAGAAGATATTTTGAATTGCTTGACAAAGAGCTCAGTAGTGTTCATTTCCCCCCATGTCAATTAGCACAATCCTACACATTTACTCAGAAGCTCCATTAAGTTCAATGAGACATACCCCCAATAACTATGCATAGGATTAGAACCTTTGGGCCAGACTACATGTGATGTTAGTCACATATTTAAACAAGCATGCTTCAGCAGGCTTTTATTTTGGGTTTTTTTAAAAGCAGCTGCCAGGCTCTTGGGAACATGCTCCAGATCTGGATCAACCCCTCTCTGGTTTTGTTGCCCCGATCTGGCTGCTATTTGCCTCGGAAGGTGTTGCTTTCCATCAAGAGCAGGGGGTTGGACTAGATGGCCTTATAGGACCCTTCCAACTCTACTGAAGGTCCCAGTCCAAGCCCTTGTAGACTTCTCCTAGTGAAATAAAGTGCCCAATGACTTCAGGATGCATGTGTTGACTCTGAAATGCACATTTCGAGCAGACCAAGTACTTGTTGCCTCTCTTAAAAATGGCTGTCCACAAAGGAAGGCATTCACCAGCTCAAACAACATCGACTGGTAATTATTTGCAAGGCTTCAGCCGTGCTTCAGTCAGAATGAACTGTCACTTTATAAGTCATTTGTGGTAAGTGCCTAAAAGCCAAATGAAAAGAGTTAGTAGGAGAACCGTTTTATACCGGAAAGAAGCTTGCATACAGGATTTCTTCCCACTGAACTCCAATAGCCCACTCTACTGCGAACAACTTTAAAAGAGAAAAAGAACGAGAAATGTGGGGGCGGAGCCAAAATGCTCGTGGTCACGGCCCAAAGCGGTTTTAATATATATAAGCAAGCACAGGAGCTTCTGCGCGTGCGCTGTTCATGCAGTCTGATTGGGATAGACAGAGCCAAGAGAGAGCGGTCCCCTTCTTTACGTAGCCTGAACCATTGTTCGATAGAGACTAGGGGGGTTGACAATTCTACATTTTCTCCTATTAAGCACAAGGCTGCTCGTCTCACGATCCGTAGCGCCCAGCGAATAATTGCCCATTATATAGCTCAAAGCGAAGCTAAACGGTAGCCTTTACAGAAGACGATGACGTGAAACGGCGCCACAGCTTTCTTTCCCCCCCCTCGCTCCTTCGGGTGGCACCAGTCGCGGCAGGAGGAGGCGGGACTGGGTCTTCCCGACGCTGCCCCCGGCTCCGGCGTCCCTGCTGCTGTTGCTGCTGCTGCTGCCACCGCCGGTGCCCTCGCTGCGCTGCCCCAAGTTCTCGCCGCTCCCTGCCCTTTCAACTTAAGCCAGCCCCGGCCTACCCTCAGACGGCTCCATGGCATATAGTCAGGGAGGCGGCAAGAAGAAAGTCTGTTACTACTACGACGGTGAGGGAGGGACGGAGGGGGCGGGGCGTCGCGTCGCGTCGCGTCGGTTTTGTTGTGTGTGTGTGTCGGGTGGAGGTGGTGTGTGGAAGAGGGGCTGCTCGTCTCTGTACCTGCCCCCCTCCCCCCCTCATTTCCACAGTGGAGCGTGTTCGTTGGTTCTGTCCTCGGCTCCCCCCCTTCCCATCCCCTCTGTCCTCGCGCGCCTTCTTTTTCCGGCGCACGCGCCGCATGCAGCCCCGCCCTCTTTCCTGCGACCCCCCCCCCCGGCCCAATATCTGCTGCTTTTACCTATTGTGTCTGCAGCGCTTGCATCTGGATGGAAGGAAAGTGCTGATCCCTTTTCTTACCCTCTCCCTTGATCCTTGCACCAGTTGCACTCTCCTTCCGAATCTGCACGCGACTGTTTGCAATCACTTTGCAAAGGGTTTTGCAGTGTGTGTGTGTCTGTCAATACAAACCTGTTTGGAAAGGTGGTTGTTGCTCCCTTTACCATTTTGAAGGTGGGGATCTGAGGCTTGCCCCGCGATCCTAAGCGTGTTTACTCAGAACTAAATCTCACTGGGTTGGATCCAAACATAGTAATACTTCGAACAGATCCATTGAAATCAGTGGGGCTTAAGTTAGTCGTGACTAATTTGCCCCATTGATTTCAGTGGGTTTACTCTAAGGGCTAAGTCTGGATCCAACGCACTGAATTCAATGGAACTTGGTTGTCAGTAAGTGTGTTGGATTGAGAGCCCAAGGCCACATGGTAAATCCGTAGTAGAAGCGAGACTTGAATTCAGATCAAAGCCCAGAACTGTCATTGGACCACACTGGAAGGATCTCATAGAATAGTCCAGTGTTCCCCAAGTTTGGGTCCCCAGATGTTTTTGGCCTACAACCCCCAGCGTGCCCCAGCCAGTGTAGCTGGCTGGGGCATGCTGGGAGTTGTAGGCCAAAAACATCTGGGGACCCAAGGTTAGAGAACACTGGAATAGTCCTTGCTTCATTTGACACACATGCATGCAGCCACTCCCTCCCTCAAAATATACAGAATATCACTGACTCAGGAAAGTATTCTTTTAGTTATGGGTTTATATTTCTGATCACTTAAAAGTATTTGTTACATTTTATTGTAAATTGCTCCAAAATCTCTAGACTGGAATATGGAGTGGTATATAAATTTTGTAAATAAACAAACAAACATTGCCCTGTTGGAAAATCAAGGTAAAGAATTTTAAAATTTTAGGGTTTTTCAAATTGTTTTCAAATTGTTCTGTGTTGATAAAGTGGAGATTCTAACTTTATTAAATTCAATAGAAATGAATGGCTGTACCCACCAAGAAACAAAAAAAGAATGGGGATCAGCCAATAGGCATAGTCAGGGGTGAGAAGCCTGTGGCCCATCATATATTGTTGGACTCCCAACTCCTTTCAGCCCTAGCTTATATGGCCAATGGCCATGGTTGAGAGAGTTGAAGTCCAGTGACGTCTGGAGGGCCAGAGGTTCCCCACACCTGGGATAAGACAAAACGTTTATTAAACTTTAAAAAGTATGACATGTTTGAGCAACTCTCTTTAGGGATACTTCTGTGAATACAGATATTTGAAACTTCCTTTTTTTGATAATTGTTTTAAATTAGAAACTTAATTGATTTCTCAGCAACTTAAACAAAACAAAAAAGTTGGGTGCTCCAATTGTTTGAGTTATTAGCAATGACTAAATGCATTTTCTTTGTTTGCTGTTAACCTTACAAACTAAGAAAGGAAAGGTAGTGTTGAAAACTCTGTATCTGTTTGAAAAGGCTACAAAGAAAAAAAACCCCTGAAAATAAAGTATATCAATAGCAAAGGAACTGAAGTATCCATCCTTTTGTGTATATGTAAATGAAGGAAATGGGGGAAAGTAAGTTGTTTAGAATGGGGGTGCAAAAAGTGCAGGCCACAGGCTGCAAGCAGTCCACTAAGCGCCACACACCCCACTCCTCCCTATGTATCTGCTGTGAGAGCAGCACTGCTTATTCCTAGCACTAGCCAGGGAATCCCTTCCCTTATTTCTGATTCCTCATCAGAGATTGGTGATAACTAAGTGATCAGGCTTGCTGGGTCAGGGAAGAGAGGAATAATTCTAAAAAAAAATCTAAGTTCAAATACATAGGTATCTCAGAAGTAGAGGGCAGCCCATCCTTTTGTGTTGACACTGCATCTAAAGGCTAGTACTAGAACAGCTACCACCATTGGAACCACTGTACCAGCACATCTGGTCTCTGCACAGCATGATGACGCACAAGTAGACTTTTAGGGCTGTCATGGTTTCTTGCCTGGGTTCCAGAGGGCCATTGTTCATTTTTGTTTGTTAGATACATTTATATCCCGCGTTTCATCCAAGGAGCCCAAGGTGGCTTACATTGGGATTGTCTAGGATTCAAAGTGTAAAAGTAAAGCTCTCTCTGCAATTTAGAGTGCATTTTTTATACTTGGGCCCCAGTTGCTATGCAGAAGGATGCTGATTTAACTGCAGCTTAGGATCAGACTGCATACAACTTGATCATTTTTTTCTTCAATGAAAAGAGACAAGGCACAAAATAATTTTTGTTTAAAGAAGCTAGAATGAACAGATATGTTAGCTACAGGAATGTGGGGCAGAACATTTTCCAGAACGGGATATTTTCCAGTGCTTTATTTTTCTGTGGAAAATTTTCCATTTCATAAGTTCATTAGTAACAATGAATGGATGCCAATTGCAAATACAATATTAGGCAAGCTTGGCAGTTTCAGGGTTGTAAATAATGTTTTTAGGTGATTACCTAACATGTATTTGAGAGTTTACATATATGTCATTGAAATACATATAGGCCTCAGTGTGAAATGGAACTACCGTAATAAACTAGTGATAGCAATACTGAAGGTGCCCCAGCAACCTCAGTGGAAGAGAGTTGATCTCTGTTGAAATAGATGAATGGTTGTCCGCCTATTATGCACAGTTCTTTGGGTTGCTAAAATGTATCAGTGTGTCAATAATAATACTTAAATCACATTAAGCGCTTTCATTTGAACCTCAAATATTTCAGGTCAAATACTTGTGAAATATGGCAACAAAAAATGATCATGGGGTACTTTTTAAACTTTGTTGTTCACTAAACACAATTAAAATAAATGTGCTAAATTACCGTAGATAACTTTCTTAGGCATCAGACAATTTTCAAATGCAAACTGAAAAAAATCTGATGCAAATTACCCTAGTTTGCATAGGAGCATTTTTTGGAAATTTCCCCAATTCAACATTTTCCAGAAAGCCTACTTCACTAGTTAGCTATACTTGTGAGACTGGCATTTGTTTGCTAAATACATCTCTTTGGAAAATTTCTCTCAAGTAAATATGCTTAGGATCACATTAAATAGAGTTGTATTTAAGCGCTAGTGTGGTCACCATAGGTGACCAGGAAATCTATGCAAGCAAGTGAGCAGCCTGGTGGAGGAGGGATGGAGTGCTTTGTCCCTGTTCTGTGTCAAGTGTAGAAACCAAAGTGGGCTACTAGAGGAGGGAAGCTCCATGCTGCACACCCAGTATAGAAATGCAGGTCTCTGCCCCGGCACTGCCAGCGCTTAGCAGTCTAGTTTTAAAAAAATGCAGCTCGTAACTTTGGGGGCTCATTTAAATGGCTGAAATATAGTTATTGACAAAATTGGTTTTTGTTTGTTTGTTTAACTCTGAGCTATAAATAGGCGAATCTGATAGTTATGCTTGGAGGGGCCTAGGTGAAGAAATTACTCTCAAGAGGTACTTTGCACTTTATATATTTTGTATGGAGAGGTTTAGCTTTCACCCATGGATGCCAAAGATGGGCTGAACTGTGAATAATCTGCTTTGCAGAGGCAGAAGTGTTGTAGCCTAGTGTAGATTTCCAAAATGCTGCCAAGAAAGGCAGAATGGCGGTTGCAGCCTCCTCCTTTGTTGTTCAGTCTTCTTTGTTTAGCTCTTGAGAGGGAAAGAGGGTCCCCTAGTAGGCTTGTTTGTGAACTGAGATTTGACTTTTATGAAAGAAAAATGGTCAGTGTTAAAATCTTGCTGTATGTCTAGTATTCTGAAAATCTAGATGTATTTTCCAAGCATTATTTGCACACACACACACACACACACACACTGTTGTAGAATATCAGAAATGAAAGTTGTGTTTGTCACTGGTGTTGAACTGAAGGAATCCAAATATTTGAGTGATAGTATAAATGTAGGCATCTTTTGTGCACGTATGAAAATTATTTAGGAGGTAGAAGAGAAAATATACTGAATTATAAGTAATTATGCTCTTTTCTTTATATAATTAAACATATTGGCTTCTCTGAGAGCCATTGTGTGTCATCTTTGAGTGTTATTTATTTGTTCCTGAAACTATTCAAGAGAGTTAAGAGTTAGCAACATTTATTTATTTATTTATTTACAAGATTTATATATCATTCCATATTCCAGTGTGGAAATTTCAAAGCAGTAAACAATAAAATATTTTATTTATTTATTTATTTAATTTCTATACTTCCCAATAGCCGAAGCTCTCTGGGCAGTTTACAACAATTATCTGGGAGGTTTACAACAATCAAAAAACAGATAAAAGAATAGAACAATGTGTTAAAAACAAAATCAATAAAACTGTGGCTGGTTAGCTTCTTGAAATAAAAGTGTTTTGAGGAGGTGCCAAAAAACAATACAATGCCTTTCTGATCTCCAGAGGCAGGGAGTTCCAAAGAAATGGAACTGCTACACTGAAGGCTCTTCTCTGGGTGGACTCCAGTTGGGCCATAGGTTGGTAAAGATATCCTGGTCCCAAGTTGTTTAGGGCTTTATACACTAGTACCAAAATCTTAAACCTGGCCCGGGAGCAAATAGGCAGCAAGTGCAGTTCTCTCAGCGAAGGAGTTGCATGCTGAAAAGGGGCAGCTCATAACAGCTGAATTTACTGTAGCTTCAGCTTCCAGACCAGCCTTAAGGGCAGTCTCACATACAAAGCATTGCAGTAATCCAGTCTTGAGATTACTAGCACCTGTACCACTGCAGCCAAGCTATCCCTGTCCAGGAGACACTGTAGCTGGTGAACCAGTCGTAGCTGGTAAAAGGCACTCCTAGCCACTGTGGTCCGTTGGGACTCCAGTGACAGATCTAGGAGTATCCCCAGACTATGAACCTGATCTTTCAAAGGGGGTGCATCCCCATCCAGAACAAGCAATCTCTGGGACTCAGCAGCCACTCACCCACAGGGCTTCCATCTTGCCAGGATTTGGCTTCAGTTTATTGGCCCTCATCCAGCCCATCACTGAGTCTAGACACTGATCCAGGACTTGCACAGCCTCATTCATATGTCACAGGGAGATAGAGCTGTGTGTCATCAGCATACTGGTGGCACTTGGCTCCAAATCCCCTAATGACTGCTCCCAGCGGCTTCATATAAATGTTAAACAACATTGGGGACAAGATGGTACCCTGCGGAACTGCATAGCTCATTTGCCAAGGGGCTAAGGAATAGTCACCCAATGTTACTCTCGGAAATCGACCCCGCAGGTAAGACCAGAGCCACTGTAACACAGTGCCTCCAATACCCAGCCTGTGGAGTGGATCCAGGAGAATACCATGGTTGAGTTAGCAAAGTTGAAGCTCTCTTCCTCAAAGGAATCAGTGTAGAGTGTGTTTAACTTCTCCCTTGTTGGCAAGATGGGAGAGGTTACTCTTGCCACTTGGGCAAAAGAAAGTCCTTGTCTCCTGGTGGAAGAGTAGGCAGCCATTGTCTGACAGTATCCAAAATCCACTGCTTTTCTGTGCCCTAGAAAAGTAACGATAGAATGGCTCCTTGCTTCTCTGGACTTTTAAGAGTCCTTGAAAACACATGTGGCCAGAATGTAGTGCTTTGTGAGTCTACTCGCAGATGACAATGGCCAAATAGTGAACTCTTGTTCGTGGATCCAATTCTTCTAGCACTAGACTAAGGGCTAAGCAGGACAAAATGGTAGTAGACTTGGGTCCTGTACCCCTATAAAGCAGGAAGATAACTTAAGCGATGGGCGGGAAGCTGAGCCCTCTCCCCTGCTTGCTCCAAACTGCTTTGTTTAGGTATTTCTCTTTAGGTGTCATTACATACCTCTAATAAAAACCATACAATCACAAATTAAAAGGCCAAACAAAAGCAACAATAACTCTTCAACCAGCAAACCACACAAAGACACAATTAAATTTTAAAATGCCTAGGCAAACAGCAGTGTTTTAATCGGTGCTAAAAAGGAATCATAATCAGCATCAGTCATATTTCCTTTGGAAGGGCATCCCAAAGTTAGGGCACCACCACATAGAAGGTACTCTCCTTTGTAAATGCATGTTTCTCTCACTGATGTACTCAAAGAAGGGCCTTTTCTGTCTTAACTCAAATGGTTTGATTTGAAAAATTAAGGATCTCACTAATTGTTACTTAGAGGAGATGGTAACTTAGCCCTGAGAGTTACTATTTTTAAGGAAAAAACTTCTTTGGATAGAGGCAATTTCGAGTGGTGAGGGAAAGGGGATGCTTAACCTTTGTTACGCTCTCCAAAATTTTCCTCACTGAGCTGCTTTTCCCTTGGGCATGGGGACAAAATGTGTTTATCCTTGCAAACCCTCATCTAGATCCCCATATTGGAGTAAGCTGCTGGGAAATGATTGGAGAGGAGAAGTAGCAGGTGCAGGAAGTGTTAAGCATGCATCTAAACCAGACAATGATGTTCAGTTCTAAATTGCCCCCTCTGAAGCGGGTTTTTTTTAAAGGCGCAGTTATTACATGCATACATCTTAGGTTTTAAGAGGAGTATTAAATGGGCCAATAAACAGTCTTACTGTTTTTGTCCCCCTACATTTTCATGTCATAAAGTTGATCATTGATGCATTAAAGTCATTTAACGCAGTCTTTAGCTTTTGCTTACAGACAACTGCCTTGAATGTGAACTGAGAATGAACAGTTTTGCTGAGACAACTGATAATAGCTGCCTCAGATTCAATTTCTTGCATGTGTAGATCAGCCAGCATCTCCTGTGCAATTCAGTGGAGTGGCAGTGCTACATGTACTTTCCAAAATTAGGGAGGTCTGCTTGTAGCTTTGCGTATGGGCAGATGTTTTACCTCACTGTAGTTTTAGACTGTATTAAGAATGCAGCAGCAACAGTTTATTAACAAGATGGTTCTTTTTGTCCTTTTTTTGCCCTATAATCAGTGATGTGGGTTTTCTGGGAAATTTTGAATTGGAAAATTTCCAATGCAAATTAGGTTCATATGCATAGGGCTATTTGCATAGGAAAATGTTCAGTCTGCTTTGGTAAATTTTCTCCTTCGAGTGTAGGAGGCCAGCTAGTGTTGGGGAAGCCCCGCCTCCGGGGCTGGGAAGGCACACCTTGTTCTGAACTTTCTGGAGGAGGCAGGGCCTCCCCCGGAATCTCCAGTTGTTCTTCCTGCCTCTGTGGTGGGAGGCAGACCTTTCACGCTCCGTGGAGTGCTACCATAAAAAAAGAAGAGAAGATTTTAAAGAAAGGAGAAAAAAGACGATAAGCAGCAGCTTCTTCGCTGTTCCTGCTCTTCCACGGACATGCCGTCTCTCAGGTCAGACTCGGTGGGAAACCTCCCGGGGAGTCACAGAGCCTCACATCGCTGCCAAAACAGCGGCTGGCCAGACAGCCAGATGCCGGTCCGCCCCTCCACATAGGAGGCGGCTGGCGGGTTCCCACAGGGAAGGGAGAAGTGCCCAAGCTCCTAGGGCCTAGTCGCCCGGCAAAGAAAATACCACATGTTAATTTTTTGTCCCAATACACCACAAGTATTTGATTTGAAATATTTGAGGGGGGAAATTAAAGCACACTTAATAATTTAAATGTTATAGTATGTAGCAATTTTTATTGGTATACTTGTAAATGTTTAAAGACAGTAGCCTGTACTTCCTCTTACATTGTTTAAATTTAAGGGGGGAAAACAAATGTACTGAAAACTTGACACACTAATTAATTTTAGCACCCAAAGAAATGTCCATGATATGTTGATAACTGTTCATCTATTTCAGCAGAGTTCAATTCTCTTCGACTAAGGTTGTTGGGGTGCCTTCAGTTTCACTGTCACTTTATTAGTTCCATTTTACTCAAAAGACGTAGTATATGTATTTCAGTGACATATATGTATTCTCTCACATACTTGCTAAGGATAATCACTTGAAAAACCATTAATTCCAACTTTGAAACTGCCAAGCTTGCCTAATACTGTATTTCCAATTGGCATATATTTATTTTTACTAGTGAACTTATAAAATTGAAAATTTTCCATGGGGAAAAAAAATCACTGCAAAATTTTCTGCCCTGCATCACTGCCTATAATGGTCCTTTTTGTCTTACTTACAGTAATGTTAAGTTATTCTAAAGCAGGGAACCACAAACTTTGTCTAGCCATGGTAGCAAGTCATTATTTGTAGTCACCACTAATGCTGCTTCTTTCCCTGTGCCCTCTGGGATGCTCAGAAGATGCAAATGACTGCAACAGTTTCCTCTCTGACTTTGTGTTGTGCCTTGCAAGTTCCAAGTGCTTCCAAAGCTCAGTATGTAAATAGGGATAGGAAAAGGAATGTTTGCCAAAGTGGGAAGGCAGTTTTCTTCTGACTAGTGATTGTATTGTTGACCCCTAGGGAGAGAAAATTAAGCAAGTAAAGCTAGAAAAGGTAATAGACATTCAAGTGTGACTCATTTGTTTACTTCTAGGTGATATTGGGAACTACTATTATGGGCAAGGGCACCCAATGAAGCCTCACAGGATTCGCATGACACACAACTTGTTGCTAAATTATGGCTTGTACAGAAAAATGGAAATTTATGTGAGTATACGTTTATAGTTCTGTCACTTAAAAGTTGATGACCAGTAAAGATAATATATATAAAACTTTTTACGCACATTAATTTTCAGAAATTTTCAAGGATTTTGAATTTCAGGTCAAGATTTTGTTTTATTGTGGATAGCACTAAGGCCAATGCTCTGTTGTGGAGGGCACTAAGGGGCTATAGAGAAATACATGTGAAAATATTACATCAGGAAACCGAATGCACAGGAATGTGGTATACAGATAGTATTTATGCCAGATGTTCTCTTCCATGGATGGAAAACATGATGTTTATTTCAGTGTCAATTTAACATGTGTCTGATTATCAAATTTACATATGTCAACTGAACTGTTTGAAATACTGCTGCTTCTTATTTCGTATCGGACCCATTTCAGTCTTTTTGTTATTAGCGACCCCACAAAGCTACAGCAGAAGAAATGACCAAATACCACAGTGATGAGTACATCAAATTTCTTCGCTCGATAAGACCTGACAATATGTCTGAGTATAGCAAACAGATGCAAAGATGTAAGTTTGATATTGAACTAAATGCAAATAAATCCTTAACCTTTGAGAGCCTTTTTCCAAAATATAAATAATTTTCTAATATTGTATACAATAAAAAACTAAACATTTCTCACATAGCAATGAATCTCTTCCTCAGCTATGTCTTGATTTGTTAAGGTGGAGAGTTGTATATTGTCTATTTTAGTTTAATATGCATTACCCCTTCTGTCTGAATTCTAGTGGGTTATTAGCATTCTCAGTTGTTAGTTGCCTGCTGTTCTAGTTATAATGTTCAAAACTTGTTCAGACATAATGCTGCCCAGTTGCCTAACGATGGTTTAATGATTGGGAACGCTCCATGGTTCACCTGCTTCTTTCCCCTCAGACTCCTTTAAAAAATATATACTGAAATTAGTGGTGTAGCCATATTTGGAATATTACCATCTACACAGTGGCATTCTTAACTTCATTGAATAGTTGACAATGTTTGACTGATCAACTGACCAATGTGCCAACACTAAAAAAAAGTATTATACACGGGAACAGTAAACTTGAGGATTAATGAAACTTGTTTTGTATAGTTAATGTTGGAGAAGATTGTCCTGTATTTGATGGATTATTTGAGTTCTGTCAGCTGTCTACAGGAGGCTCTGTAGGTAAGTAAATATTATTTTAAGATTGCTTGTGGAGTTACTACTTTTTAAAAAGCTGTCAATTATATAGCAGTAGCACTTTTAAAAAATGTTAGCTTTTAAATCTCAATGTGAGATATTTTGGCTTTTAACGTTGCAGCAGGAATGAGGTAATATTGATAGTGCCTTTTATAGATGTGTTGTTAATCAATGGGGGGAAATAATGAATAGAAATTTAAAGTAAAATGATTCACTGAAAGAAAAAGCAGTGAAAGAAAAGAATCTGCTTTAATAAATTAATAGTTTGTTACACTTCATGATATGGTATACCCAAATGTAGAAGTGTCTAAAATTAAACAGTTAAAATACAGACAGAGCTGAGATGTTGTAAATGAAGCTGTTAGTCTTTTCACAAGACATTGGTTGGGTTCATACAGCACCACAACCCACACTAAAGGTGGCGTATGGGTTGAAACATGAGTTGTAGTTGAAATGTGGGCTATTGTGTTGCGTGAACCCAGCCATGCTAACAAACCATGGTTTGTTGTTGGGTTGTGAACTGGGTTGTTTGTGGTTAACAAACCATGGTTTGTAAGCATGGCTGGGTTCATACAACACAACAACCCGGGTTGTCGTGTTGTGCAAACCCAGTCACTCTGTTTTTTCATTCCTACACAAGGTTTTTAACTACATTTTTCTGCACAATGCTTCTTTAGCTGGAGCAGTAAAATTGAACAGACAACAGACGGACATGGCTGTTAATTGGGCTGGCGGACTTCATCATGCTAAGAAGTCAGAGGCATCTGGCTTCTGTTATGTCAATGATATTGTGCTTGCCATTCTTGAGTTACTGAAGTAAGTTTATGCTTGTCCTGTAGAAATGTTGAAATCATTCGCTTTGAGTTTAAGGGTTGATTGATATGTTGACCAGATTACTAGCAATCATTGTTTCTTCATAGTTTCAAACTTTTTTTTGGTAACATTAAAGAACAAAGTAATGTAAATGATAAAACACTTTTTGTTTAATTTTAAAAAGTTGTTACTGTCTATTCTAAAGATGTCTCCTATATGTGAAGAACAAATAAAAAGCAGTCATTTCTAATATTATGCTTTATACTAGGCTTGTAGATATCATTAGGTTATTGGTGTTATGGTTGTCATGGATAGTTTGCTTTCTTCGGAAAACACTGATATTCACTATTTTCTTTCCCCATTGGGTAGTTGATAAGTTAGGACTTTGCAGTAGCATCTTCAAAAAAAATACTTCTTGATTGCTAGTATTCAAAGTCTTTCTGAGGATCTGTTCCACATTATTAATGGCCTAGTAAACCTGGACTGTCTCAACTTAAAAAGTTAAATAATAATCAGCTCTTGATGAATGTGTAACCAACTTTGCAGATAAAATTGCTCATATTCAGTTTAATTTGGAGTATTAGGGGATCAGTCCTTTGTACTAGAGCCCATTCTGGCTGGGAAAAGCCAGTTGGGAAAGGGTAACAGGTTATGGTTCTGAATGTCTCAGTCATAAGGGTAGGGTAAACTGCTGCCTTAAAATTACAGTTGCTTGATACCTACTCAAAAGAAGTCTGTCCAGAATATAGATTCTTTGGTGAGCTCTCAACCTATTACTTCATGGCCTAAATTGCACATGCACATAAACACAGATATGTAGATGTGTACTTGACCAATATGGTTTCCTTTTTAAGGTCTTGAACCTAGAGTTCCGGTTCACCACGGGGAACATCCACTGGACACATATCAAGGAGAAATTACTAATGATTAGTACATAGATAAAAGAAAAGATTGTGTGTGTGTGTGTATACATACACACACACACACACACACACACACAATTACAAAATATAGAAAGATTTATTAATATGCAGCTTTGGTACAGAATAGAAATGTCTGCTGGATAAGCACCACTGAACTTGGGCCAGCACCTTTGTTCAAGGAACACTATAGAAACAGGAGGAAAGTACATGAGAGAGGCTAATTAAGGTAAAGAAGCATAGCGCATGCACCAGATAAGGATGTGGGAATGCTTGAGGGAAGTTTAGGGGCAGCCAGGAGGCCTAATTGCAGCATGGCAAACTTGAGATATAGGTGGCTTGGGATGTCACAAATAGAAAAGACTGCAAGTAGGATAGTGAAGAGGGAAAGAAGCAGGAAGACAAGAAATCAGAGTGGAGAATGAGGAAGGACTTTTCTTCTGAGCAATGAGTCTTGCTGACTGGGGGCAATTCTTCTGTACCTGGTCGCAGGGGTTGTCTACAACAGGGAGCTGAGGTCAGCCCTGCAAGTTGCTTTATCCTGGTGCAACATGAACCTCTAGAACAAGGGCAACTTTGGGGGGCCTAGGGGCCATTCCCCCCCCCCCCAGGCTGCACTTCTGCCATGCTGCTAAATTTGGCAGTGCAGTGATAAAAAAAAGGGTCCCTTTTAATTTCTCCCTTTTTATATTTATTTATTATATTTTTAAATGGCCCATCTGGCCGGTCACCCAGCCACCCTGGGTGATGTACAATCATTAAAATACAATAAAATACAATAAACAATTAAGCCTCTATCATAGTTTGCCACCGAATTTCAGCAATTTGGCAGGGCCACACTAGAGCTCAGTGGGGGGGGGGGTCATATGTGGCCTGCATGTTGCCCACCCCTGCTCTTGAATGAAGGCTAGGTGTTCAGAGAGGCATCTGCATGTTCTGGAGGCCTCATGCTGCTATGAGTTCCTAGTGTACCTGGTGAGAATCCCCCTCCCACACTAATGAATTCAGTTAGAGGTCAACAAATATAAATTGCAGCTTCCATGTCCAGGGTCATCCTAAGCCAGTGATGGCGAACCTTTTTGAGCCTGAGTACCCAAACTGCAACACAAAACCAACTTATTTATTTCAAAGTGCCAACACTGCAATTAAACCTGAATAAATATGATAAAATAAATAATGAATATAATAAACAATAAATATAATATTAATAATGATAAAAGAGGATAATTCTGATGAAAAAAATGATTTGATTGATCAAAAATCCCATGTAGACCATTTCTTTACATTTGTCCAATTTTTCAGGCTGTAGAAAGTTTACAGTTCTTACTTATGCTAATAATGATGAGTGTTTTATAATTCATGTATAAATAATGTACATAAAGCCCATAGATAAAATTTCCTATATACTACAGTCTGTGGAGCTCCTAAGTCCAGGACAGGGCATCAAAGCTTGCAAAAGAGGGGATCTCCCTACAAGTGTGTGCATGCAGGTGGGTGTACACACACTCAAGAATATCAGAACATAGTGTTATAGACCACTGTGCACACAAAGGGAGATAAAAGAAGGCATGGAGTAACTTAGCTTACTCCTCCACCTGACCCAATCATAGGAAACACAAAATTAATTGAAAAGTTCCTGAACAGAACATTTGGCTCTCTGGCAACTTTCTTAGGTATGTACAAGTACTATGACACTACACCAGGGTTGCCTTGTTCTGCTCTTATTCTTGAGAGTGTTGGACTGGGACTCGGGAGATCCGGGTTCTAGTCCCCGCTCGGCCATGAAAGCTCACTGGGTGACTTTGGGTCAGTCACTGACTTGCAGCCTAACCTACCTCACGGGGTTGTTGTGAGGATAAAATGGAGAGGGGGAGGAGAATTATGTAAGCCGCCTTGGGTTCCTTGCAGGAAAAAAGGTGGTGTATAAATATAATAAATAAAATAAAAATAAAAACAACCATCTGACCTGCGGTTTTTCCTCTTCCTGTCATCCCAGCACTTCCCACAAAAATGCAACAGGAACAAGGGAAGCAGTTTAGAAAGGTTTTCTGGTAGCTAATGTGGAGGCAAAGCTTGTAAATCCCCCCCCCATTATAATTTATGCAGGAGGCACGAATGCTACAGTTCTCTCTCTCTCTCTCTCTCTCTCTCACACACACACACACACACACACACACACACACGAACTAGGTTTGCACAAGACTCTGCAGCTCAACTCCAAAGTCATATATGTAGCATCTGCAAAGTTTTGCGCCTTGGGTTTCTCTTCCCTAGGCATGATCTTTCCAGCCTGAAGAGGGAAAGGGTAAAGAAGGACTAAGGTTGGTTTGGGGTTTGTTTTTGTTTTTTTGATGTGTTGTTTTTAAAGACACACGTTTCCCTCCCTTTGATCACCAGCTGCCAAACCTGTTTGTGGGATCCCAGCTTTTCTCTGCAGCTGTTTCCAGGACGCTCCAGCACTTAGTGATCCCAAGAGCTGCTGCCGATTATCCCCCACACCTACACAGTCAAACAAATACCTGGAAGACTGGAATTTGGGACGATCAGGCTAGATACCTACCCCCAGAGAGACAGAGTAGCATCCCCCCCAATACACTTTTTATTTTATCACATCCAAAGTTGATAAGCACATGGAGGGAAGTTTGAAAAGCCGCCAGCATTCCCAGTGCCTCTCTCCTACGCCAGCCTCTCTCCATGCAATGAATGGAAAGCAATCCCACAATTGCTTTTTTCTTCCCACCCCCACGCCCAGGACTTCCCCTTCGTCCACGGGGGTGGGGGGCTGCTAATGCTGCTGCTGCTGCTTTGGAGATTCCCCCCCCCCATAAATCCCAGTGCCAGGAAGGAAGCAGACCTGAGTGCGCGTGCTTGGGAGTCTTCCCCACCTCAGCCTCCTTTTGCCACCTCGGCTGGCTCCAGCGTCCCCTCCCCCCAAGCCAGGCCAGTCCTGAAGGCGGAGAGAGAGAGAGAGAGACACCTTCCCTGCCTTGCTAGGAGCCTACGACTTCCCGCGGGAAGGAAGGAGCGGTGTGAAGCGAGGCTGCCGCTGTGCTCCGCTTTGCCCTGCCTTACCCAGCCCTGGAAACTTCCTGGTGGCAAAAATGATGTGACGGGACCCAGCGGTCTGGTGTGGCAGCGTGGTTACTTGCCACTCCGCTCATCCTGTTTGGTGTTCCAGTCTATGGCTCGCGTGCCCACGGGGAGGTCCCTGCGTGCCACCTGTGGCACGCGTGCCGTAGGTTCGCCATCGCTGTCCTAAGCCCTTGTTTAGCCAGCCTTCCTGGGCAAAATGGAGATTTAGAGACAGAACAATACATAAAAATGCAGTGAGGCTGAGCAACTCTGTATCACTTCCTATTCTGGTGAATGGTGACTTATGTGTTCATCTTTGTCATGTGTGGAGTCACTTAGACTCTCGTATCTTATATGTGTAGTGTTTTTCTTTCTTACTCAGTTTCCTTGGAGTCAGTCTGACTCCAATACTATTACATTTGGGGTGGAGGGGGCAGATGGGATTAGATAAAACAACAGGTTCCAGTCGATTACATTCTGGTAAGAAAATACATGAAGTGGGTCAGGTAGCAGGAACACCTTTTACTTCTTTCCCTTTGGTGTCTGATATGAGCATACATGTGTCCTAATGAAAGGAGCAATTCATTCAAACTGGTAGTGAATTAATTTAGGCTAGGCATTGGCAGAAAGTTACTAGTCATCAGAGAAGTGAGATTTGGGGACATGTAACAATGAGGAGCAATGGATCTGAAATAATAAAGTTATAATGGTAAACACAGAAAGAGTAAGATGGATATACCTCTAAGTCCTCTATCTTGTCTGTAGCATTTCAGTGTGTTGCCTGCAGAGTTCAGGAAGGTGCTTTCCCATCATAATTATTTCCCCCTTCCTCTTGACTAGGAAACAGGTGCAAATGTAAAGTTAGAACTCTAATGCAGGCATGGGGAATGTTTGGCCCTCCAGATGTTGTTGGACTGCAACTCTGATAAGCCCTAGCCAGCATGGGCAATGGTGAGGGCTGATGGGAGTTGCAGTCCAACAGCATCTGGAGAGCCACATATTCACCCTTTCCTTCTCTAAAGGATAGACAGTGAAGAACAGGGAATTGGTATCAGTTACTTGTTCAGCTGGATCTTGCACATATATTGATTTGGATCCTGGCATCTTTGAGTGAAAGGAAGCTCATGAAAGGGACATTCCTCTGACCCTCCCGCACAAAAAAAGCCTTTCCCTCCCACTCCCCCAATAGTGTTTCATTGTTACTACTTTTCTAAAGTTGTTTGTTTCCCCACCAGATACCACCAAAGAGTGCTGTACATTGATATTGATATCCATCATGGTGATGGTGTTGAAGAAGCATTTTATACAACAGATCGTGTTATGACAGTATCATTCCATAAATATGGTGAATATTTTCCTGGCACAGGGGATTTGCGGGTGAGTTCAGATATGAGCTTATCATTTGATTAAGCTAACATCTTGCAAACATTATCCTTAAGGCTGACTCTCAACTTAAATTAAATTTGTTATTAGTTTCTGTCCTTCCTTCCCAACAAGGACACTTACAATTTGTCAGGGTGAGAAGGCCTAATATTAACTTAAGACATCACTGCACCTGGATCCAAGTCTGGTTCCATATATTGTCTGTTTATGGGTATACATACAGTATTGTTTTCTTTATTAACATTTATATACAGCTTTACTTGCTAAAAAGCTATTTTCTACCCCCATTTGACCATTATGTCAACAGCATAGATTGTACAGATGAGCACTGTCTAGTACCCTAGAAATGGTAGCATTTTATTGGAGACAGTGCTACACATGTAGTAGTGGTTTGTAGGAAGGGAGAACAGAAATTTGACTTCATGGACAAGGAAATGTAAAATGTGGATGTGGGGGGGGGGCAAGGCAACCCAGCCTCAGACCACAATTTACTTAATCACTGTTTATCATTATACCTATGTTGGCTGCCACACTACACCCCCTGAACCTATCAGACACACACCACTAAGTTGAGACCAAGGACCCACACTTGGCTGGTATCTTTATCCAGCATCCCAGGTACATCTGTATTTGATGCCATAACTTTGAATGTGTTTCTTTCAGACCTGTGAAGAGATTTTTTAAAAATGTTCACCTTAACAGAACAAGCAGTAAAAATAATACCACACAACTAAATATTAAGGGTGCAATTCTATGCACACTTAACTGGGAGTAAGTCCCATTGAACTTAACAGGACTAACTTCTGAGAAGACATATAGGGTTGCACTGTAAGTGTACTAATATATGTATGCCTGTACATGTTCTCATGGTAGCATACCAATCAATATAAGCTTGGACCAGAGACTATTGGGAGCTTTGGCTATTGGGCGGTATAGAAATAATAATAATGATAATGATAATAATTGTGTTGCCCTAGAAGTGCAGAGACTGAGAACACAAAGATCCCTAGATCTTCTTGTTGTTTAAGGAAGAAGAGTATCTGCCAGTTACATAGATTCTTCAGTGGCTTGCAGAAATATTAGAGGACTACTATTTTGCCAAGTCTAGCTTGCCTGGATGTCCTTAATGACAGTGAAGCTATGTTCTGTGATGGTATTAGCTAGGTACTTTTCAGTGTTGTTAAATGTGTTAGGCCAATAATGGTCTAAATGCCTATCTCAGCCTAGCTGTTTGCAGTAATAACCATTTCTGTTCTTGTTAGCTGTGGAATTCCTTTCTCTTTTCCAGGCTTACCCAATCTGGTTGCCCTCCAGACATGTTGGATTACAACTCCCATAATTTGCAGCCAGAATGGCCATTGGCTAAGCCAGTATGTTTAATTTCTATTGGCCATGCTGACTAGGAAGTTATGGTAGTTGTAGTCCATGTCTGGAGGGCAACCTGGTTGGGGAAGGCTGCTCTTTTCAATAAAAAAATAAATGTATTGGCTTAGACATTTTTTCTGTTTCAACCTGACTGGCCACAAGATGGTACTATTGCTTCATGCTAAAAATAGGTGAAATGAAGTTCTTCTAAAAAGCAGAAGCATTGACCTTAAACTAGTCTTTCACCTGTGAAGTATATTTAAGGGTTCACATCTTATTAAATCTAGTCTCCTGAAATCCCTAGTCATCTGTCCAGAAGGTGAAGTCAACTAACTTTAACATTAATGCCTTAGCTAAAGCAAACAGGAATACGTTTTCCACATTTTCAGGCACTTGAATCTTCATTTTTGTTTTGTTAACTTTGAGCATGGCAGGCTTCCTGTACTGCTACAATCTGTAATAATATGATAGATAATGTGTAATTTCCTTAAGGTACTGACCTGGCTTTTGTGTATGTTATGTACTTTGATGGCACCATATACTTAATTTGGTTGTATCTAGATCAACATTGTATGGGATTCTCTGGACAACATCGCCTTTGGAAGTGCTTCCTTGTCAAAAAACAAAACAAAAACAACCCAGACTGCCTAATATAGCATTTAACAAAAAGTTTTCATATGGTACTATGCGCTCACACCATTTTGTTTCTTCAAAAACAAAATAAACTTCACTTTTGAGCTCCTCCATAAGAGACTTTAGCATTGTATTTCTTTGAAAACCTACTGCTATGCAGAAATGTAAAACCTGTGCCTAAAGCTCATACAGGAAGAAAGAGGAACTGCTTTCCTCAAAAAAACAAAGGACAGTGACATGTTCTTGTAGCCAGACTGCATAATACTGCCACAGTAAATTCATTCACCCTAAGGATGCCACAGGACTTTTGGTTGTTTTTGTTGCAACAAACTAACACAGGTTCTCCTCTGGAAATCTAGTATAACTTCATACTGGTGAACATGAAGAGTATCTTTGTACTGAAATAAGAATAACTTTTTAAAAGGAATGTAGCTATTATACTACTAAATGGTAGAGCATATGTTTCATTTGTACATCCTGAACATTGAGGGGTGGACAAAAAGGAATAGTCGTTGTGTTTCGCTTAGTAAATTGCGGCACGTTTCTTGTAGATATAGCATGTTACTTTATGGATCTGACAGAGCAGACCCATGACATTACTCCCCATCCCCAGGTACAGTAATTGGTTATCTTTTAAAACTCATCTGCCCATATGTTTCTGCTTTATATACCATCCCCACTCTTGGTGAGACTATTTTATCCCCAACAATGACTCCAAACCACAATCTGCTGAGATTGAATAAAGACATAAAATCCAAATTATGCTTTTGGGTCTAATTCTTCTGTATTGTCACATGTCTATCCTCCTGTTCCTCTGGACATACTTCTTTGTACATTGATTTTTTCTACTGCACTGATCAAATGCTTTATCTGAAGATTTTAAGCTGGAATATTCAATGTATCTGACACTCTGTGTATATAATATTGGTATTAATTTCATAATGTTTTTCTTATGCCTAGTGTAGCATCTGTAGTACTTTAAAGCACAGTTGGTCCAGAGTTAAGCACAAAATGTCATGCTCTTTTTTCTTTTTCTTTTTGTCTTTTGATATCAGTGTATTTTCTCTTGTGTTCATCATCTCTTTATAGGACATAGGTGCTGGAAAAGGCAAATATTATGCCGTCAACTTTCCAATGAGAGATGGAATAGATGATGAATCATATGGACAGATATTTAAGCCAGTGAGTATATTCTGAATACCATTTAAAAGCTGATATTGTGAGGTTCCATGGAAGATCTAATATCCTTTATACTACTTTACAGATTATATCCAAAGTTATGGAGATGTACCAGCCTAGTGCTGTGGTGCTACAGTGTGGGGCAGATTCACTGTCTGGTGACAGGCTGGGATGTTTTAATCTTACCGTCAAAGGTAAGACCAAAACATTTCTGAAGATTCACAACTATGTATGCTTCCAAACCATTATTAAATAGAGATTTGGTGAAAATGTTTTGTGGCCTTTCGTTGTCTTGCAGGAATCTCTCTAACATTATACATTAGAATAGGATTCTGAAGCACTCCAGACACATTCCTCCATTTCATTGCATCTGTAGTTCCTAATAGTCATGTGATGTCTTACCATAGCTACTGATTTCTTCAAACAACTGGATGCATTCATTCTTCCTTATCACATTTCTCTCCCATTCATAATCATCTTTCCTTTCTGCTTTGAATTCTTTGTTTTTTTCCCTTTCATCTAAATTTCAAAGTACTATCTTCTATATTCAAGTGAAAGTACTCGATCAAGTGATTACTTGCATATATGAATAAGCCATCACTGATACAACTTTAAGAGAAATCCAGTGATGTACAGCTATATATGAATCAGCTTTAAACATGGCATAATATGTGAAATATAAGATTTCCAGTATTTTGTTATAACTGCATCATTAATGTATTCAATGAAGTAATTTTGTGTGTAAATTACAGAATTATTATATTCATTGTGGTTAAATTGTGTGTGCTTCTGTTTGCATTTGACGTATTCAAGAAAATGTGTATAAGTAACTCACTGTCATAAATACAAAACAGAAAATTGAATCCAAAATGGAGATGTTCTGTGCCCCATCCCATCCTGTTTGCATTTTGTATTTCTTGCATCACTTTAATTGTGTTTAGTTTTATTTTAGAGGTGAGGTTCCCATCTAAAGGTCTTCTTTGTGTAGTCTTCGGATGAATTTTATGAGCTTATATAACTGCATGTCTTTTATTTGTTCATGATTTGTGGCAGGCCATGCTAAATGTGTGGAAGTTGTGAAGACTTTCAATTTGCCTCTTCTGATGCTTGGAGGAGGTGGATATACCATACGTAATGTTGCACGATGTTGGACCTATGAAACTGCTGTTGCCTTAGATTGTGAAATTCCTAATGGTAAGTATTCTGAGAAATGAGGACTGTTGTTGCTCACTGCCCCAAGGAATGACATAAGTGACCTATACTTTTACCTACCTTAGTTATGTGATTAGCTACCCAAAGTAATCTCCTCTAACATTATGTTCACATTCATAGGATATGCAAGTGAAGCATTCAACCCCATATTGTTCAGGACTTAATATTGTTACCTGAAGCCATAAACAAGGCACTATTATTTATGAGATCATGACCTGCCTCGCATGATCACCGCAACTCACTGTGGCTTATTTAAGTCATGATGAGCTGCAGCACCTGTGGGTGCCATGTTGACTATTCAAGCCCCAACTGTGGCTTGTCATGTCATCTGAACCTGGGTGGGCAGGGATTGTTTGAGGGTTAAACAACCGTCAAATAATTCATGGTCTGTTGTAGGGTTATTTGAGGGTTGTTTAATCCTCAAACAACCTCTGCTGCCCAGGTTTGGATGACACAACAAACCATGGCAATCCCCCATTGGGCGTTGAATATTCAAAATGGCCACACTCATGTGCCGCAACCCACTGTGGCTTAAATAACCCACAGATTGTGCAAACCAGCCCAGAATCAGATTATTGTCCCTTTGAAATATATATCCTTTTACGTACTGGGTATTAAACAGAAAGCATAGATTTAGTAAAATATGGGTAAAATACTTGATTTAACGTGGTTAAACGGTTGTATCTCATCTTAGTGTAACTTGGGTCCCATTCATTTCAGTGGTTCTAGTGTTGGATACGACCCAGAGGGTATTAAGGATGCCATCTTGAGAGGGTTCCACCCTTAAAGGAGGCCTAAATGTGGTCCAGGCAAAGTTCCACTGATTTCAGTTAAGCACGTGCTTAACTTTTCCCACTGAAGTCAATGGGACTTAATAGTACTTAACTTGGTTTTTTAGTATTCTGTAGCTACAAATTATTTTATTGCACCACATTATATCTTGATATTGAGCCTTTACTGGCCTGATACAGAATGCTCCTCTGGTGACTGACAGAAGAGACTCTATAGCCATTCTTTGTCTGCAGAGGTTTGAATCATTAAGAGGCAGGAATCCTCTTTTGACCCATGTGGTTTCTGCCTGTTCAGTCAGGCTCTTAGTAGCATCAGATAGCCTGCCTAGCTTTGAGCATAGATGTTTTATAAAGCATTAATAAAATACATTAAAACCTGCATTAACCTTGCATAAATGATTGTAAATCAATAAATGTGTTCATTGTTGAATTGAATCAAGCTCCCTAGATCTCCAATATGCTGTGGTATGTGAAATATATCAGTAGATATACTGTTGACGCAAGTCTCATTTGGACATGACAGTGGCGATCCTAGATTTCTGTTGCAGAGAGTAACTTCAGCACATGTAATCTTGAAAAATATTCTTACCTAAAAGTGCAAGTTAGGATTTTTCTAGGTTTCGGCATTATAGCACTCTTTAGCTTATCTGCATCTAGAACAATTCTTTGTGCACTGCCCATGATGAATTTCATTCATTGGGTCCACAAATATGAATATATTCTTTATCTGCATTAAGTAATGTGGAGGAAAATGAAAAATGATGTTTTTAGCAATGTTGTCAAATATGACAGTGTGTATGATATGAAGATCTGTAATGGAACCCAGCAATAAAACTCTCTAAGAAGCTGTTATACCTCAACCTTGTTTTAATAGAATTGCCATACAATGACTACTTTGAGTATTTTGGGCCAGATTTCAAGCTGCATATTAGCCCATCAAATATGACAAACCAGAACACCCCAGAATATATGGAGAAGATTAAGTAAGTAATTATGCCCTACTTTTGCTGTGGATAATATCTGAATCTTTGCAACTGTTTGTTTAGACAAATCATGAGTAATAATATAATTTCTTTTTTCAGTCCACTAGGAAGCAGGGAAAGGAAGGGCTAATATGGTACTGGGAACAGCAGTAGGAGCTGTTGATTAAAAAGGAAACAGGGTGAACTGATAAGTACCTTGTTTATCAATATTATCAGGATTTTATTATTTGGAAGAAATTTTGCTTTTCTTTTTCAAAATTTGGTCTACTTCATTAACATCCTATTTGTTTAGAGCAGTGTTCTCCAACCTTGGGTCTACAGATGTTTTTGGCTTACAACTTCCATGGGAGTTGTAGGCCAAAAACATCTGGGGACCCAAGGTTGGAGAACACTGGTTTAGAGTTTAAAATAGATGGCCCATCTGACTTATACTTTAGACGCTCCTGTGTATTTTCTTTGGATACCATGACCTGTTTGCAAGAGAGCTAGTCCTCTTGCTATGTAACCTGCTTTTCACCTTACTTTCCTATGATCACTAGGCAGCTGCATATTTTTGCATGAAAGATTTTTGCATGAAACTAGGATACTCAAAACACACATTGGGAAGAAAGTTGTATTGTAGTAAACAACTTTTCCCTGGGTTACTTGCCTTGCAGACAGCGTTTGTTTGAGAATTTGCGCATGTTGCCTCATGCTCCTGGTGTACAGATGCAGGCTATTCCTGAAGATGCTGTTCATGAAGACAGTGGTGATGAAGATGGTGAAGATCCAGACAAACGTATTTCTAGTAAGAAAGGGCTAATATTAGAAGACTCAGTATAAAATCTAAGCAATGTGGTAAAAATGTCACAACAGAAAATTATATACATTTGTGTGATTTCAGGATTGACTTACCTCTTGGAGGCAGCCTATTTGTTAACTTTGTTATCAGTTGTGGTTATTCCCCAGCCTCTTTGCCTTCACACATATACACACACACACACTGTGTGTGTGTGTTAATGTTTTTTGTGTTCCTCACAAACTGTTGGAGTTGATTCATTTCTGGTTGGTAATTTTCTGTCTCATCTATATTGGTGGGGCAGTTCTGTTCCACCTTTTTTATTACCACACTGGTTGACCACCTGACTGCTATTCTTTTGGAGCTTAGACAACTACATATTGGACCAGCTTAGTAAAATTATGGGGATGTGTCTGAGCAGTTGGAATCTAATGATTGGCCTTGACATTCTGAATTTTCCCTCCAATTTTTGGGGAAGTAATAATTATGCCATGAGTGCATTGTAGTTGCTGTTTTGCAATAGCAACTGCTATTTGGACCTCATAACCCCTTTGGCTGTGAATGAGCACATATTAATCATTGTAGAGATACTTCTTCCATGTCAAGTCCAACATAGAAATTACATGCTATTTTAATTGTGTCTCTTGACTGAAATGTAGAAGTAGATTACAGAGATGCTGTTGAAAACTGCAAGCCCATGGTGAGTTAATTTCCCACCCACCATATCATAGAATGTCTTACTGAACAGATCACTGCTGTCATGTGGAGAGTCTTCTCATGATGGTAGTGATCAATGTAGCAAGACATTCTTTAGATCTGCACGGTTAGAGCATGTGACAGGATACTGTGTCCAGCAGCTTCCCAGTGTTAAGAGAAATGAAATGCCCAGAAAGAAGATCCTGGAAGAATCTCTGTTCTAACCATGCCATTTTAATTCTAGTTCGTGCATCTGATAAGCGGATAGCCTGTGACGAAGAATTTTCTGATTCTGAAGATGAAGGGGAAGGTGGGCGCAGAAATATTGCGGATCATAAGAAAGGAGCAAAGAAAGCCCGATTAGAAGAAGACAAAAAAGAGACAGAAGACAAAAAAGCAGGTAAGAGGTTAATGACGAAACCAAAACCCCTTTTATCAGTTTTCACTGCCATTGTAATTTGTTGACATCTAGGTCAACAGTTGTCATTTGAAAAATATAGGTACTATACATACTTACCGGGGAGTTTGTTTCATTAAACTCCATGTGACTTACTTCTGCATAGGCATGTATAGGATTGCTGTTTATGTTGGCCGGTGAACCTGTGCCCCCCCCCAATGATTTTGGACTTGCGTTTCCATCAGTCCCAGTCAGCAAGGCTGATGGTTGGGAATGATGGAAGTTGGAGTCCAACATCTGGAGGGACACAAGTTCCCCAACCCTAGCTTTTGTAAAACTGCCACCATTACTTCTAGATATTAAAGAGGAAGATAAATCCAAGGATAGCAGTGGTGAAAAGGCAGATACCAAAGGGTAAGTAAATTGTGGCTTTCCTATAATGTGTCTCTGCTTCAGAACATTCATTCTGAATGAAATGAATGAAATTTAATAGGGATAAATGCCAAGTGCTGCACCTAGGGAGAGGAAACCAAATGCAGAGTTACAGAATGGGGGACACTTGGCTCAACAATACTACAAGTGAGAAGGATCTTGGAATTGTGGTAGATCACAAACTGAATATGAGCCAGCAATGCGATGTGGCTGCAAAGAAGGCAAATGCAATTTTGGGCTGTATTAATAGAAGTATAGCTTCCAAATCGCGGGAAGTGATAATTCCCCTTTACTCGGCACTGGTTAGGCCTCATCTTGAGTACTGCGTCCAGTTCTGGGCACCTCACTTTAAGAAGGACATAGACAAACTGGAGAGGGTTCAGAGGAGGGCAACAAGGATGATAAAGGGACTGGAAACAAGGCCCTATGAGGAGAGACTGAAAGAACTGGGCATGTTTAGCCTTCAGAAGAGGAGACTGAGGGGAGATATGATCGCACTCTTCCAGTATTTGAAGGGATGTCACACAGAGGAGGGCAAAGATCTCTTCTCGTTCATCCCAGTTTGCAGGACACGGAATAATGGGCTCAAGTTACAGGAACCTAGATTCCACCTAAACATCAGGAAAAATTTCCTGACTGTCAGAGCAATAAGACAATGGAATCAACTACCTAGGGAGGTGGTGGGCTCTCCCACTCTGGAGGCATTCAAGGTGCAGCTGGACAGACATCTGTCAGTGATGCTTTGACCTAGATTCCTGCATTGAGCAGGGGGTTGGACTCGATGGCCTTGTAGGCCCCTTCCAACTCTACTTTTCTATGATTCTATGATTCTATGATTAACTTGGAAATGTTAATTATGCACCTGCTATCCATTATGGATGACAGATCTGTGTCAGTAGTTATTTAAAAATTGTAATATGAGGCATGCAACGCTTACTGTCTTTAAATGAGCAGAGAACAATATTAAATTGTGACCCATGTTAATAGTTGGCTTTTCCCCTCCCCCTGAACAGCACAAAGTCAGAACAGCTCAGCAATCCTTGAATATAAAGCCTCACATCAATTAAAGGACACAATGCTAAACTGAAAAAAAATGCTAAAAGGAGCTTTTCATATGGGAAGAGACTGTTGATTTTCATTTTGTACAATTTGGCATGGAGCATATTTATTTTCAAACAACTGTGTTTTGGTTTCTGGCAAGTTGTATTGTGAATTTCCTAATTATGATGCAAAAAATTGTTCCTTCCACCAGGCTTTAAGTAATAGTATTTAAAATGGTTGTGAGTTATTATGTTGAACGTCTAAACTGATCTATTAAAATTTGCCTTTCCTGAACTGATTTTACCCCTTTTTGTAATTATATCTTTATTAAAAAAAATTGTACTTGCCTGTCTTGTCTATCATTGCCCAGTAAATTTCACACTAGTAAGACTGTTATGAAGGAATCTGATGAAGCTTGAAATTGCACTGAACTATTTTGGACAGTTCACAAAGAATACGCCTTGAATACTTCATTATTGGGGCAGACAATGAACATTGAATTGAAAGGTTGCTGTGCCTGGTTAGGGGTTAACTTGGGGATTACTTACAGAAAGGATACTTTAAATAATTCTAGCAAAATAATTGAACCTCAGTTATGTTCAGTGATAAAAGATGCAAGTAACTTAAGAGTGTCTTTAAAAAAATACTGACATCAACAAATGTTGATACTTTGAGATAGGAAATGTCCTCCTCTCTACAACTGTTAAGTTTGTTCCTGTCCTACGTATTCCTCAATTGGATTACAGTCATGCCTTGGATTGAGAGCATAATTCGTTCTGGAAACGTGCTTCTAATCCAAAACACTCTTATGTCAAAACGAAATCCCCCCAAAAAAATTTGTACAGAGATTTTTAATTTAAGCCGTACTACAGTACTTGTATTGCAAGACATTGCTTGTATATCAAGTAAAAAAAATTTAAATATTTAAAAATTTGCTTGTCTTGCAAAACGCTTTCAAACCAAGTTACTTGCAATCCAAGGTATTACTGTAGTTCGATCAGACCTGCACAACATGTAGCTCTCCAATAGTAACACATCCTACCAGTTGTGTATTGGGGCCAAATGCTTGACAACCCTGTTCTTGCAGTTCCAGGCTGACAGCGAAGTAAGGTCTCCTGATCATGGCTGGTCAACTGTGTTAGGTTTTGTGGCTCGTAGGTTGTACAGGCTGTGAGTCATCTATCTTCCATCAGGTCCCTTGCCACTCTTCTCTGCCCACCCCCAAATCCTAATTCGGTCCTAATTTGAAAACAGTCCGGAAATTCCTGGTGGTCCAAACTAGGGCCAGCAAGATTGTTAACGGGGACTGGCTAACGTGATCATATGCCAGACCTTTTCCAACTGCACTGGCTGCCAGTCCATTTCCAGGCCAGATTCAAAGTGCTGATATTAACATTCAAAGCCCTAAAAGGCTTGGGGTCAGGTTACCTGAAGAATCGTCTCCTCCCATAAACACCTGCCTGGACCCTAAGATCATCTTTAGCAGGCCTTCTCTAGGAGCCCCCGCTAAACAAAGTGAGGTGGGTGGCTACTAAGAAGGCCTTTTCTGCTGTAGCACCCCAGTTGTGGAATGAGCTTCCTATAGAGGCTTGCTTGGCACCTACATTGTGCTCTTTTCAGCACCAGGTGAAGACCTTTTTATTTTCCCAGACATTTTAGTTTTTTAGTTTCTCTTTTAAATCTGGTTTTGTATTTTTAATCTTTGCACTAGGCTCTATTTGTTATTTTTAAACGTAGTTTTAAACTCTTAAATTTTTATATTGTATTTTATTGTCTTGTACTTTAATTGTTGTGAACCGGCCAGAGAGCTTTGGCATTTATTATAGAAATGTAATAAATTAAATAAAAGCAAATAATATTTCCGAGGGGGGGTGAGAGCTCACCAGAGGTAACGTTTCATATGCAAGAAACAAACTTACCAAGAAAAGTTTATAACCTATAAGTCAGTTCTATAATTTGGTGTCGTTCTAAGCAGTCTTACTATGATACTTGGGTCACGCTACCTTTAGCATTTGCAAGTCATGTGTAGCTTTCAGTCTTACTGCCTTAATGATTTAGAATAAAAATATTGTTTAAAAGAAAAGAAGGGGTTAAGGTTTGTAGTGTTGATGGAATTTGATTTTAAAACATGCCATATGGGGGGGGGGCATCCCCACATGGGGCATGTAAGTCTAAGAAGTTCAGAATATCATGAATTAGCGTTAAATCCTCTGCCTCTTCACACCCCTTTATGGGTTGTGTGTATGTTTGAGAGAGAGATTGGAGAGAGACGGGAGACAGATTGCCTTTAGCCGTACGTGCCTAAGAAGCTACCTTCTTGCATACACACAATATTTATTTATTTATTTATTATATTGATACCCCGCCTTTTTTCCTGTAAGGAACCCAAGGCGGCTTACATAATCCTCCTCCTCCTCTCCATTTTATCCTCACAACAACCCTGTGAGGTAGGTTAGGCTGAGAGTCAGTGACTGGCCCAAAGTCACCCAGTGATACACTGATTTCCTCCCTCAAAGATTCATTTCTTTAAAAGCAGGAATGAAATGATTGGTAGTGACTTAACACTGACCCACATCAGTGTCAGTGCTGATCTTTCAGCTGCTGTTTGGAGGGCACAGACTGGCATTCTAATCAGTATGTTAACAATAAGATGTTTTGGATGGTGGGGAGTGCCGACTGCTGTCAGCACTGGTGGTTTTTGCCGTGATACCAGAGAGATTCCACTTAGCACCTCCTTGTAACACATTTATTGCTTTAAAATTTCCATTGCAAATTTGTACCTTCAGATCATAATCCTATTTGGAAAATCAGAGCATTAATAGCCGTATTAACATCTCTGGACAAAGAAGTTGAGTGATGCCTCCTTGCGTTAGCTAGTCTCTTTAAAAAATGGGAAGCTTTTGAGGTACAATTTTACTGATGGATCAACAATGATGGGGAAAAATTAATGGAAGGCAGTTCCTTAACTTTACAGAGTCCATTGTTCTTTAGAACAAAGAACAGGATCATTTGAGCAGAAACACTTACGTATTTAGATTACAAACAGTCTGATTTTTCTGAGAGGATGTGGGTCACTCAGTCCCTAGCCATTTGGATCCTGAGATCCCCTGAGCAGCGCTCATGGAATTCACAGAAAGGTGATATTTTTTTTCTGATTCCCTCGCCACCTACACCCTGGAATTGGCTGTAGAGACCCTCTGGGCATAACCCAATGGGGTGCTTGTGCCCTTGCTGATTTTCTTGCACCCTGTCAATTCCATTGCACAAGCGGCCCCCATCGCTTACTTCCAGGGCAACCCGAAACGAGAGGAAACACTAGTTTCTGGAGGGAGGCAGGTCAGCGGAGCTCACATAAGGGAGCCACCTTCCAGAAACGAGTGTTTCGTCTCATATTGGCGCTTCCTCTAGGAAGTACTAAATCTCCCTTGTGTACATGGTGGGTCCTGCATGTGCAATGCAGTTGGCAGGACCCACCACTTGCAGAAGGGAGTTGGGGCAGAAAGAAATTGGCAGGGGTGTAAGCTGTGAGAGCTGGACTGACCCGGGTTCAAAAGCTTCCCTAGCCAGTGACCCTCAGTCCCAGTCACGCAGGCGGAAGGAGGAGATAACAGCAGTTAATAAAGATTAAAGAGTTTATTTGTAAGACCCAATTACATGGGATTAAGGCAAGCAATGCATCTCTACTCACTACATCATTGCAGATACAAATCCAATACCCCAGTGGTAAGGCTAGATGAAGTGAAGTCCAAGAGACATGTCGAGTCGAGACGAGAGACAGCAAGGAGGAGGAAAGAGAAGCTATCAGCAAGTGTGTTAGCTTTATACCACCTATAAATAGGATATTACCCAGTTGTATAACCTATTCATCAACATGTTGATTCCAAACCTGTTCAAGGTTGCTGAGTCATATCACCTCGAGACTATGTCTCGTGACCAAAGACCTTGTATACTTGAACTCAAGAGACACCCACCAGGTCAGGTGATAATCTCGATGTCAGGTGGTAATCTCGTTCTGCCTATGCAAAACCCAACATCCCCCTGCTTTTGCATTTGTGCAGAACGTGGTTATTTACCTCATACAACAGCAACAGCTTTGTTGACATCTGATGCTGTTCCTTCATCTATGGACTTTGATAAAAAAACATTTGCAGGAATGACTTTACCTGCCAGAAAATTTGAACTACCATCAAATCACTTCTGATGTATCCCTCCTCATAACACAGTTTTATTTGCAAACCCAAAACGTTGTGTATTGCTATCTGCCTGCAGCATAGCAATCCTGCCTTGGTTTCCTGAAAAAACTGTAATAGGTTTTTCACATCAATCCCAGCATCATTTAAACATTTTTAACAATTTAAACTATTTAAACAAATGCAATAACTATTCAAGCTTTACAATAGCATAATAGTACAATACATAATACAATGCATTCAGTTCAATTTCAGTTGAACTCTAACTTTTTAATGATTGTTTCTACAAAATCAATCAAACAAAGTATGGTTATAACAATAACAAACTTCAGGTGTGTTCTTGTTCTTACTATCACAACCACAACTGGCATTTCTGTGAATCTGTAAGCCACCTGTGCTCTGACTTATAACTCTTAGTCTGAAGTGTGATGTTCCCTCCAGATAACACTCAACTCCTTTTCAGAGCTCTCCAAGCATGTCCTGCTGGTCTAACAGTCTGCCTATTACACTGACAGCAATATCTGGCCTTGTTGCTTGTACAGTAAAGCTCAACAGCCCAATGCTCCTGTGTAGCATTCAAACTGCTTTTCCATCAGCATGTGCTTGAAAATCCTCAATTATTTGGAGTCTCTCACTGAGTTAACTTTCTCCAAAATTCTCAATCACATCCATGATATTTCTCTGGTTTGTTGCAGTAAGATACTGCCCTCTTGGTTCTCCCTCAACTTCTATTTACAAATAAACAGTTGATCCACCACCAAGCAGTTTCAATTCAATGAAATTCCAAACCCTGGATCAATTATATCATATTGCTTTTATCTGTCCAGAAAAAACAATAGATCATCCAACTAAACAAAGTACATACAGTCTATGTCCTTGTCCTCCTGTTTAACAAACAAACATTGATCTGCCTCTCTGTGCAAATCTCAATTCAGCAATGTTTGAGTTCAAAACAGAATTCCAGCCTCCAGCTGATTCTAGCTTTCCTTAATGAAAAATATCCTCAGACAGTTTTCCAAAGACTTCCTCTCATTTAAAATGCTTATGTTCCAATATTTCAACTGTGAAATATTTATACATCTTCTCCACATTCTTAAACATCAGTCTAACTGTTCCCAAAAACAAATTGTTGTTGCACTCATCTCATGATTATCCAGCTCCTTTATAACCTGAGCAAAAATCACAAGCAACCAATCTTGCTATTTGTCATATAACCTTTTTTTTAATCTGGTTAGTTTTCACTTAAAAAATCTATCTGGTAACAATGAGTTCCATGAACTGCTGTTTGTTTCCCCAGCTTCCATGTTTTGTTCTTTATCCAAAGAATTCAACTTAGCTTGCATAGCCTGAAGCTATGGTTTAGCTTCCTTAACAGACAATTTTTTCACTTCTTTGAAATTTCAAATTTTCAAATGGCTTTTCCTGCAAATTCATCCTGATATCTCACAGGTTGTTTGACTCACCTGTTCTTTACCTCATCAGTTATCAGGTTCCTGTTCCAATAAATTTGCACCAATGATGAACAATCATTTGTTTAGCCTCCTCTAAACCAAATGTGTATCAGAGTTTGTCAAATTTACCTGACTGTCTTTCAGCAAATGCTTTTCTATTCTGACTCTGAACTTGATGCATCCCCTGCATTAACAGAATTAATTTTGAAAAATGATCTCACATTTTCATTCAGCATTATACTCAACACTTCTAGATAATCTCACTATCCAAGTGTTGTTCATGTGAAACACAATATTCTCATTTCTAGAAAAATCTCATGTAAGCTCCCTTACAGATTTCTTCTAACTTTGAGGTGTATGTACCTACATATCAGATCCAAGATCCTGAAATGTTTCTCCAGAAGATTCTTCCTTCTACACTACTTTCCATAAGGTGTACAGTTCAATACACAGAACTAAAACTTCTATCATGTACATAATCAAAACATTTAAGAGCTTCTACCCAAACCTCATTAACCAAATTAGTATCACCTCTTCTGAGTGTTTGTTTACTCTTCCACACAATCCATGTGTTCAATATCACATCCTGTTAGAAATGCATCAAAACATGCACTGAATTGAACTTCCCCATATCTCAAAAGAAATAGGTAACATGGGTAATATGCTTGTTTCTCACCCAAGCACAAAACACCTTGACTCTGTTCAATACTCCAGCTTTCTATCTAACATGTACACAACCTGTACCTCGTGTATTGATCAATTAACATCATGAAATAACGTGCCTCTCCTCTAAAAACCATCAGAGTTCCACAAGATTACCAAGAACAAATTTAAATGAAATGAACTGGTTTTACAGCTTGCCTTCCAGTTTACCTGTTGAAGCTAGCATCCCTTGTTTATGTGCACAAAATACTTTTCATGTGAAAATTACAATTTCCAAATGCTTTCCCCAACATAGTTTGCATTTTCTTTCACAAGCCTGTAAATCTAAATGACCAAACATCATGTGATATGCATGCATGTACATGTCATACATATAAGCATTTAACTTGTTATAGTTGCAACAGTACAACTTTCCATTTCTTTATTTACATCATTACAGTATAAAAGAAATAATCCATCTCTTAGCTTTGCCATATAAACATACCTACTAATTATTCAGTATTTTACATTTTGCTACAGAGAAATCCACAATATACTCAAGTCATATATACATTCAGTACATTTCCTGACATTTCAGAGAGCATATACACTTTCTTGAATCCAAGTTATCCAACTTTCAAGAAATACATTTTCAAAAACATGACTGTTAAACTCCTGACCATTTGCATAGTCCTCTTTCTTCTTATTCATGTCCAACACAGAAAGCTTCGTTTAAACAATCCAATGTTTCTGCTTACAACAAAATAATGTGTCCATTTTGTTATGTCCTGGGTTAAAACACAAAGTTTTCCCATCAGCAGTACCCCTGCTGATTTCAAGCTCCTTTCTTCTGTGATCCCACATGAAGAAAAATGAAGAACAGCTTCTCATTTTAAGCACAGCTTTCTCTGTTCAAAACTGCTGCGCTGTTTTTCCCCTGCTGTTTTAAAACCACGCCTCCGCTGGTTTGATACAGCCTCCCGTGTAGTATCAGGTTTCCCAAGATACGTTCCTGTCACACGTGACTTTGCTGCGACATGACGCTCCAGACGCTTTACCCACGTCAGACGTAATCCACGCATTTGTAATCCAAGCCACTTGTTGATACAATGCAAAAGATAGCTGATCCGCTGCTGAGTGAAGAAAACTGTAAATGAAATATGATCCTCCTGCTGTAGCCTTGACTCAAATGAGTAGACACAGAGCCTCCTGGAGATATTTCCTTGCCCGATACAGCTCCTTGACAATCACTCCAGCAAGCTGTGGAAAACGAAATCCTTGTGTCCAGCGTTGTTCATTTTTCAGCCTAGTAGCTGCCTGAACCGGCACCTCCGTTCCAGCTTCTTTTCACAGTCTGTAGCCTTGGATTTGCCAAGCCTGGCACCTCCGTTCCAGCTGCTTCTAAAACGAAAACTCCTTCGTCTCCCTGTCTCTGCATTCTTCAGTTGTGCTGCATTCCAAGCCGCTGTTATCAGCACCCACGCTTTAGCAACATCCATCGCCTTCCCGGTTTATTTACAAACCGTTCTTACAAATAGTAAACATTTCTCTTTAACTCTATAACTGCCTAATTTCTCCGAACTGCGTCTCTGTGGCTTATCTGCCCATCTGAGATAACCATCAGATCTTTATCTGATCCTTATCTGGGCCCATAACCAGATGTGAGAGATGGACTGACCCGGGTTCAAAAGCTTCCCTAGCCAGTGACCCTCAGTCCCAGTCACGCAGGCGGAAGGAGGAGATAACAGCAGTTAATAAAGATTAAAGAGTTTATTTGTAAGACCCAATTACATGGGATTAAGGCAAGCAATGCATCTCTACTCACTACATCATTGCAGATACAAATCCAATACCCCAGTGGTAAGGCTAGATGAAGTGAAGTCCAAGAGACATGTCGAGTCGAGACGAGAGACAGCAAGGAGGAGGAAAGAGAAGCTATCAGCAAGTGTGTTAGCTTTATACCACCTATAAATAGGATATTACTCACCCAGTTGTATAACCTATTCATCAACATGTTGATTCCAAACCTGTTCAAGGTTGCTGAGTCATATCACCTCGAGACTATGTCTCGTGACCAAAGACCTTGTATACTTGAACTCAAGAGACACCCACCAGGTCAGGTGATAATCTCGATGTCAGGTGGTAATCTCGTTCAGCCTATGCAAAACCCACTGGATTCTTCCCTCTGGAACCATGGGGAAGGCAGATAACAAGAGAAAGGGAGATAACAGTAAAAATTCCACCTGTCCCCTTTCTATGGGTGGGATCTTCTGCTGGGGCACAACCATTCAAATGGAAAGAGCCTTTCTGTTCATGGAAGGGCTACTCTGAATCCAAGCCATTAGCTGGGATGTCATAATTTAATCCAGTAAGAAAATATAATTGAGGAGATTAGCAACTAATCCATTACTCTAGACCAGTGTTCACCCTTCTGGTGCCATCCAAATGTTTTGGACTTCAACTCCCATCAGCACCAGTCAACTTGTCCAATGGTCAGGAATTCTGGGAGTTGTAGTGCAAAACATATGGAGAGAACCAGGTTACGGAAGGCTGCTCTAGATTAAGAGTGGGCAACGTGCAGTAGCCACCTGTGCAGCCCACTGCCAGAAGCTGGGGAAGAGGGCACACAGCAGGGCTGACTGACTGGGGATGATGGGGTTTGTAGTTCTGCACATCTGGAGGGTGCCAGATTGGGATAGGCTGACATAGAGTATCTACTGCAACGGAATGACCTGAAATGTGTTGGTACTGATTAAAGGACACAATGCCAGAGATTCCTGTAACATGTACATTGGATGAAACAGGCAGGTTGTGTGTAAATAGAGTACTGAAAATTCATAGAATCATGAAAGGGATTGGAAGATTGCTTTGGGGTTGCACCCAAATACTCCAAGATAGCATTGTCTCCCATCCTCCTCATCCTCCTCATATCATGCCACAGTCAAGAAGATAGTATGAAAAATGCACCCAACTTGCCTATGTGTGGAAAGGATGCCCCCAGAGGTCTTGAGCAAGTGGGCAATGCTACATACTACAGAGAAAGACAAATCAAGCAAAGCTCTAACCATTTTAGGGAGTTGGGGTGAGGCAAATAATTTATGTCCTTGACTACAGTGAACTGTGAAGCAAAGAAGCTCATTGCAATTTTGTTTTGCAATTCCATGCGAGAGGCATCCCACCTTGGTGCCTTCAGGTACTTTCCCACACTGCATAAACACAACTGAATGATTTACAATGAATAAATCACAAATGATTACTGGCTAGTGGTGGGACAGCTTATGTCATTGCAAATTGGAGACAAGTGCAGGACTGCAAAATTCAAGGTGTTCAGTAGCCATTGGTGCTTTAAAAATTAGTCATGTAACCGAAGTTACTGAAGAAAGCAAAAAGCCTAATTCCTGGGGCCATCCTAGTCCTCCAGCTGGACTGCCCCTGCCCCCCCATGGGATATAAATAATTGTAATAAATAAGTATTCAGAAACATGCTGCCTCTGATTTGGGAGATACCGTAGATATCATGGCTAGTAATCAATATAGCCTTATTCTCCATGAACTCGTCCTAATCTTTTTAAAAGCCATCTAACTATGTGATGATGCCCATCACCACATCTGTGGTAGTGAATTCCATAGTTTTAACTAGGTATGTCAAATTACAATAAGTTTTACAGATGTTGTATTGCACAGAGAAGATAGTAGTATAGAGCCAATTATAATCTTGCAGTGTCCATAATGGCCAACCATTTAGTAGCTGCTGTTGGTATTCCCATGTTTTTCTCCATAAAATTAATGCTTTTCCCCCTACATGGTTCAGAGAGTAAAGGTGAATTCATACAATCATTTACCAAGTGGTAACTTAGTCTTTAGATTGTAATCCTATACATGCCTACTCAGAAGTAAGCCCAATTGAATTCAGTGGGACCTACTCCCACATAAATGTATCATCCACTTTCATGTATCAAGAGTGGAGGATACCTTTACTTATTTACAGTCATCAGAACCAGGAGTAGTAAAATTCTCACCTCTTGGCAGGACAATACAGATGACCAGTTTACCAAGTGGTTATATGAATACTGTGATCAGGGGTCCACAATTTGTGGCTCAGCTTGTTAGGTAACCATTATTTTCTACTAGACAAATATCAAGTTCAATCTTACAATAATACTACAACAATATTATATGCACTTATCAAAGCAGATATCAATTTCATCACAGAATGAATGAAATAATAATTTAGGATTTAACAAATTAATGAGAATATGACATGTTTTTCTTCTTTTAATCTGTCATTCTATGGCTTTGGCCATATTTTTCTTCAAAGATTTAGCTTTAGATTCCTCATGAGAGCTTCTTTCTAAAGACAAGCACTTGAGGTTAAGCTTACTAATATACCTTCCGTGCTGGACCTCAAATGTGAAAAGTGCTTTTACAGGTGTTTTTTTTAAATTCATTGAACACTGGCATTCATAAAACCTTTTTGGCAATGGGTTTATGTTAAAACATGACCAGACTGTCATGTAGACATAGTTGTCGATGTCATTGTTAAGTGTCTAATCTGTTGCAGTAATTTCCCCCCCTCTTTATTGGGAATTATTTGCATCACTCTGCTCAGTCTTATTGGCATATACACCAACACAGATGGTACAGACATATACAGTGGGCAACATTAAAAACTGGCCATTTACCATCTGCAGTAGTTTTCAGCCACAGTACTTGATATTCTGAGTTGTAAATAATGAATTAAAAATAACACTGAATATATATTCTTAGTGGATGCCAAGAACAGGACATATGAGCTGGCAGAAGGGGGGGGGGGGAGAAGTAAATTTGACCTCCTAGCTTTCGTTAAGAGTCTAGTGCCAATATTTTCCCAAATTGCAGTGCCAGGAAAAGCGCGTGAGTGAGCTGTGGGCAAGTGTTAAGTAATTCCACATCACACGTTTGCCAATCCACCTCCTTGTGGATAATTCATGTGCTCATCTGGTCCTTTGTCTAATGTCTATTTTTAGGAGAGTATGCTTTTAAACAGGATTTGATTCTATTACAAAAAACGTTTAGGGCATACCTGCTAGTTAAAAAGTTCTAGATTGCTAAATATAGAAGTGATAGAATTGATAATCAGTGGTAGAGCATGTGCTTTGCATGCAAATGGTCCCTAGGATCAGTCCCTGGTGTCTCTACTTAGAAACGGGTCTTAAGTAGCAGAGCTGAGAAAGGCCTCTGCCTGAGATCTTGGAAAATGGCTGTCAATCAGAATAGGCTATACTGGGCTAGATGGACCAGTGGTCTGAGTTCTGTACTGTGTGAACTCCAAAGCCAAGCTAATAGTTTAAAGTTCAAACTCCCCTCCCCTTTCTGCTGGGCAATTAGTCAATCTATTGAAAGGTATGGAACAAAATGGAGAGAAAGCTCGTGTGTGTGTGTGTGTACACACACACACACACACCAGTTTTTACAAGCAGAGCATCAAGATTGATCTTCCTCCAAACTGCTGCATGATGGGTTTCTGTACATTTAAAGGTCTTTTGCATCCACTTGCATGATTCTGTAAAAAATGTTGCGTTCTTAACAGAATCCATACTTTTAGTGTCAGGAGTTGTGCAGATAAGTGGGGGCTTTGAGCTCAGCGTTGCCCTTTTCAGTGTCAAGCAGGGCTCACATTCCTTTAACAGTTGCAATTGGGGCCAGCCCTCCCACTTTTACTGTCGGAGTGAAGCGGCTGGCTCTGCCAGGAGAGGCTGGGGAGCAGGGGGTGGCAGCGAGGTGGTGCAGGAGGACAGAACTGAGGGTGCAACATGAGGCCCTACAAGACAGAGAGCTCCAAGTGCAAAAAGTAAGAATGTGTTGTGCACCTATTCCGTGTCTTCTTGATGGATTTTTTTTGCAGTAAGGAAAAAAGATGGAAGCAGTGGGAAACATGAGAGGATTATAAATGGAAGACAGCATCATCTGCCACCACCACCACCCAAGTTCTGTGAATGAGGTGATTGCACAGTAAAAGCCTCTGCACCCCCTAAGTTAGCATGCTGCCCACAGGAGCCATGGAAGATTCTGTCCCTCACTAACATAGAAGCAAGATTCAATTAGCAGTCCTGCTGGATTTTATATGGGGGGTGGAAGGTGGGCACCATCATGTCCTTTTCGTTAGGCAGCAGAATATCTTGAGCTGTCCCTGAGTTGCATAGAGTGGATCATAGAAATCTCTTCCATCTCTGTGATGGGAAAAACTGCACCCACTGAAATTCTCACTTATGTATAATTGTTGAAGGCAGAAACGTGCTCTGTGTTGAAAATGGCAAATCTGCTTTGGATGATGGATGTATTTGTGGAAGAAAAAAGCACACATGGACAGCAGGAGGCACAGGGCTAGCCTGCCCTTTGAGCAAAATGGACATTATCCAGGGCTTGGGGCCAATAGTTATAAAAGTCATGTCAGCAAATAGGACATGCAATGCAGTGTAAAGGGAAACTCCCTTCAGTACAAGATGGCTTGCAGCCCTGCCCATGGGATGCATTGTCAGCATGGCTGTGGCCTGCCTTGGCTCCAAAAGGAATGTATGTGGAAACTTTTCAAAGCCACATTAAGAGATGGAGCACACATTAAGCCATAAAGAGCATTCCTGTGGCAACTTCAACGTGTGTGCGTGCACACATGCGTACACACTGCTGTTACATTTCGAATGTCTTGCTTACAAAGATGGCTGCCGTTGCACACTACGTCTCCATGTCTCTGCTCCGTATTCCTGGCAGCTGCAGTTAGAGATGTACACATGACGATGGACATCTGTGTAGTTATCCTCATGGCTAGAGGATGTGTTCTCAAGCTTTCAAATGTAGCTCTGAAACATTCCTATGCAGCATAGAGCCAACACAGCCTACAATCATACCCACAGTTCATACCATTGGCAAGACTGCAAGCTATCTTGAACTGCAGAGGAATCTCTTACTGAATTGCATATCCCTTTTCGCTGGCTCTATGCTTTTGGCTTCTCGGCTCTGGAAGCAGAGGGCATTCATGCAAAGCAGTATGCTTTCTTCATAAAGGACCTCTACATTCTTTAATCCACAGCACTGATGATCCTTCCAATTGCGAACTCAGATGGTGACTGCTGCAGCCAAAATGGGACCACTGAGAAACTAGTGGAAGGTATCAGGAGGCGTAGGAGAAGGCTTAGGTTTCATAGATCATAGAGTTGGAAGGTGCCTACAAGGCCATCAAGTCCAACTCCCTGCTCAATGCAGGAAACTAGAGGAGGGGTCTCCCATCCAAGTAATAACCAGATGGGCGTATGAGAGCCAGTGTGGCGTAGTGGTGAGAGTGTTGGACTGGGACTCGGGAGATCCGGGTTCTAGTCCCCGCTCGGCCATGAAACTCACGGGGTGACTTTGGGCCAGTCACTGCCTCTCGGCCTAACCTACCTCACAGGGTTGTTGTGAGGATAAAATGGAGAGGAGGAGGAGGAGGATTATGTAAGCCGCCTTGGGTTCCTTGCAGGAAAAAAGGTGGGCTTTAAATGTAATAAATAAATAAATAGCTTTCCATGCTCAGACAAGCTGAGCCAGCGTGAGTACTCAGCATCTTGAAAAAAAATGAAACTTAAGTAGAACACATACACGCTGAACATGCTCAGGCAGTAGCCATTGAATGTTGAGTGTCAGTTGGAGAAAAATGGATAAGGGGTGAGGGTTGGAATAAACTATGCTGGAGGAGGGCACGGCTGGCTGGAACCCTGAACAGGATCACTCCATTGCAGCACTTTATTGCAGGTCCCATCTGTGACGTCATAAAACTAAAGCAAAAAATAGACCTTTCAAGTATTTTAAAAGTATTAGTCTTCCTCAACCTGGTATCCTCCAAATGTAGGAACTTTTACCACTATTGAGGGCAGGTGAGAAATTAGTGCTTTGGTGGATATGGAAAATGAATGTGGGGAGGCTGATTAATCAATTGATTTGAGGTTGATCTGGATAGGCTATTAACTGATTTGCCTCCAAGAAATGGGTGTTGTATTGCATTGCACTTGTGGAGGTCAAAGGAATGGTTTGCTGTGCTGGAGCTCAAACACCATCTTTGCAGTGTAGTTATGTTTTATAAGTCCGGTCTGTGTGCATGTTCAGCTCTTGACTTTGGGGTCATGTCCCCCACCCTAAAATGGATAAATGTTTTCTAGAAAGTCTTCTTCACATTTAATTCCTTGAACGTATAATGCATATCATGTGTGATTGGACCTATAGTCTGTGACTTGGCTCACTTTCTTGAGGTACCTGTTCTGCAAGAAGGTTATGTACTGATCTGGATCCATTTCAGTCAGGGTTCAGGCTGAGTTTTGGCATGGAAACAGCCTTGGTTGCCCTGTATGATGACCTACATCATCAGGAGAGAGATGGGGAGTATGGCCTTGTTGATTCTCCTTGATCTCTCAGTGGCTTTCGATACCATTGACCATGGTATCCCTCTGGGATGATTGTCTTGAGTTGGGAGCAGGAGGTACTGCACTGCAGTGGTTTCCCCCCTACTTGGATGGTCTGCTCCAGAAGGTGGTGCTTGGGGAATATTGCTTGACCCCGTGGATTCTCCAATATGGGTTCCACAGGGGTTGGTTTTGTCCCTCATGCTATTTAACATCTACATGAAACTGTTGAGTTGGGTCATTCGGAGTTTTGGAGTGTGCTACCATCAGTATGCTGATGACGCACAGCTCTATTTCTCCTTTTCATCTTCATCAGGTGAGCCTATGGATGTGCTAGATCAGTGCCTGGCTGTGACATTGTACTTGGTGAGGGCTAATAAAATGAAACTCAATCCAGACAAGACCGAGATGCTGTTAGTGGGTAGTTCTTCTGACTGAATGGAAAATGCTCAATCTGTTCTGGATGGGGTTGCACTCCCACTGAAGAAGCAGGTTTGTAGCATGGGCATTCTCCTGGAGCCATTTTTGTCACTTGAGGCTCAGGTGGCCTCAGCGGTATCGAGTGCCTTGTACCAACTTCAGTTGGTGGTCCAGCTATGCCATATCTGGACAGGGATAACCTGACTTCAGTTGTCTATGCTCTGGTAACCTCCAATTTAGATTACTGCAATGTGCTCTACATGGGGCTGCCTTTGAAGATGGTTCAGAAGCTGCAGCTCATGCAAAATGCGGCAGTCAGATTGATAACAGACAAGAAGGTTCGAACATATAACACAGATTCTGGCCCACTTGCACTGGCTGCCTCTATGTTTTCAAGTCCAATTCAAGGTGCTGGTTTTGACCTATTAAGCCTATACAGCTCAGGACCACAATACCTATGGATCCCCTCTCCTGGCATGAACCCACCCCTATGCTACATTCATCATCTAAGGCCCTCCTCCAGGTGGCTCCTCCAAGGGAGGCACATAGGGTGGCAACAAGGAAGAGGGCCTTCTCGGTGGTGACCCCTCAATTATGAAATGATCTCCCTGATGAGGCCCACCTGGCGGAACATTGTAATCTTTTCAATGTTGTGTTAAGACGTTCCTCTTCTCTCAGGCATTCGGCAGCGTATGATGAGGTTTTAAATCAGGTCCTGGATTTTTCTTATTGTTGATTTTGAAATTGTTTTAGATATACGGTATGTGTGTGTCTGTGCGTGCTGTCTTTTTGTATGTCAGTGGTTTTTACAATGTATTTTTAAGGTTTTAATCTTTGTAAACCACCCAGAGAGCTTCGGCTATTGGGTGGTATAAAAATGTAATAAATGAAATAATTTCCGGATTGTGGTACAATTTTAGTCTGGATTGTGAAAGGCTGAATTGTGGTAGTCCGTTCGATAGCAGGTGTTTTGCTGGTGGCAGGGGATGTGTAAACATATGCAATAGCTGTACATCTTAGGCAAAGTGTGTGTTCGCTGCCAGGGTCTGTCCGTTTACTATGAGGTTCTGCTTCTTGTGGGAGTGGCTTAGCAGGGTGGATTTGCAGCATCCCCACTTATTGGAAGAAAAAACCAGCACCGCTGCTTTATAATCCACAGTGGCCAAAGCCCCGATTTAAATTCTGTCCATTGCTATACGTTCGTTGTTTAGTTTCCCCATATTTACTAGCCATCCTTGACTATATAGGAAGTGCAGGCTTTGCAGCAATGCTAGGGCACGAGGTACGAAATAGTAGAAGTAGAAATCAGAAAAAAAGTGTCACATGGGAGTGAGGCTGTAATCCTGACTGTAATGGGACTTCTGAGTGGACATGTTTAGTAAGGGTGGGGGACACACACACCCCATCCAGCCCGCAGCATCTCCTCTCGCCCCCCCCTTTTGCACAGCAGTTGCCATGTGGGGGGGCATTGGGGGTCCACTGCTGGGGAAGGAAGGCCTACCTTTCCCCACTCCATATGCTGGGATCCCCTGAACACCCCGGCCCAATACCCACACAGCAATTAAGCTTTTTAAAAAAATCTCCCATTGTTGCCAATGGAGGGCTTTTAAGCCCTCCCCCCTCCATGCACGGTGACCGACCACCCCACTCGCAGAACTTGGGCTTTTAAAAAGCGTCCACTGGTGCAGGGGTGGCAAGGAGAGGAGACAGCTGGGAAGGAAAGAGGGGGAAACGGGAGGGAGGGAGTGGGAGAGAGAGAACAGGTCACAGAGAGAGAGTGGGACAGAGAAAGAAAGAAGAAGAGACATGGGGGAGGGGGGGAGAAGAGAGAATTGGATGGATGGTGTGTGTGTGTGTGTGTGTGTGTGTGTGTGTGAGAGAGAGAGAGAGAGAGAGAGAGAGAGAGAGAGAGAGAGAGAGAGAGAGTGTGTGTGTGTGTGTGTGTGTGTGTGTGTGTGTGAGAGAGAGGAGAGAGAGAGAGAGAGAGAGAGAGAGAGAGCTGGCTCCAGCCCTGCCCACTGCTTGCATACCCCCCCCCGAATGTTTCCCATGAGGGAATAGGCCCTCAAGTTCCCCCGCCCCCAAAAGGTTCCCCTTTCTTGGATGTATTGATTGTGCCGTTAGGCTGCAATCCTTAACAGACTTAGGATCTAGTTGGCATCTGCCTGTGGAGCAGAGTCCCCCTGCAGGGCCCCCTCCCCAAATCTGCTCTGGACCATTGGGGGATCCTCCCAAGAGGATTTGGGGGCACACGGGGAACTCCTGTGGGGAGGAGAGGCCATGAAAAGTCCATTGCACCAGCAAAGGTTTGCTTGCACAACATTGGATTTAGCCCAATGGCACCTACTTCTGAGTAAACATGCATAGGCTTGTGCTGTAAAATGTCATCTCTTCTGAATTCCGGCCATCCAGGTTTAAGTGCATTCTCGTACCAGACTCTGAGTATTCATTCATTTGATTTATAGCCCACCCCTTGCCCTGAAGGGTGGGTAACAACACATTAAAGAACATGTATATGAAACCTTACCCTTTAAAATTAAAACACGGGTTCTCAAACTTTCTACTCTCAGGGACCCATTGAGAAAGCTGAAAAGGACTGATGCCCACCAGTCACAAAGTGGTAGTGCAGGGCAGAGCCAGTCTCAAAATGGCAGCAGATGGAGGCAGAGTATGGTTTTAGCAGCTGGCAATTACTGATATAATTTTACATTGATACCTAATCCCTTTCTGGAAATTGCTAAATTCTTTGCTACAGTGACTTCCTTGGAGCAGAGTTCCATAGCTCAGAATTGCTCAAGTTAAGTACAGGTGTTGACTCTGGAGGTGTCATGACTCAGTCTCCCCATTTGGGGCAGAATTTGCTAAATCCAGGGGGCTCCGAGTTTAGGATTTGTTTTCCTCCTCCACCACCCCCACCACCCCACCTCTCTCAAAGTCTTCTTCGCATCTCCTGTTATTTCTTCTCCCCTTCTCTTTTCACACTTAACTTGTAACTGATCCTCTCACACTTCCAGTTTCTTTCACACCTCCTTCCTGCTGCAGGTACTGGGTGGGCTGCAGCACTGAAGCCCACTGGTAGTCTGCAGCCCAGAGTTTGAGAAAAATGCTCGATTAAACCCAATCACAGTTCCACTGATATACTAGTATGGATTTCATATTGCAGAGAAACCAGGATGCTACATTCAGCTGAATAGTGGAAGAGTGTCAATGATCACTATCATGACACAAGGCAGGATACAGATCCCTAAATAAAAGTATGAATAACTGTGGAGAACAAGTTAATAATCCGTTGTATTGTCATGATGCATGATTCTGCTTATCAAATTCTTTTCTCACATGGCTCTTTCTATTCCCTGTGGGAGGAAGACTGTGGCTTAAAAAACACACACAAATGCATTCTCTCTGCTTTTTCACTTCTGTAAATTGTTCAGGATTTTCTTATCCTATAGCCAGTCTTCCTTCCAGAGAGCCTCTCCAAAATGCCCTTTATTCTTAGAGTTTGTTCATTCACCAAAGAAAGCAAAAGTCTTCTGTGTAGTGACTCTCGTTGCCCCTGTACACCTTGAAATCTTGGCTGGGAATACATGGCTATATTGTATGCCCTTGTGCTGTTAGTATCCAACACTTTAAAACACAGAGAAATTCAATGACAAAAACATTTAATTAATACAAAAATTATGGCTTATGCCCCAAAAATTATGGCTTATGCTTTTTTTCAATAAGCCATCCTGAAAACCCGTGGTCTGTTCTAGGGGTTGTTTTACCCATGATGGGTTGTCGTGTCATCCGAACCTGGGCGGCTGATCCCACCATGGGTAAAGGGAAGCGGCGAGCGAGGCACTCTGCAAGAGCAACAAAAAAACAGTTTTTTGAAAACAGGGATTTAGGAAGCCTAGACAGGGTAGTTTGGACAGGGAAGTATACAGATTCCATATGTATACTTCCCTGTTCAAACCACTCTGTTTTGCCATGTCTAAATCCCTGTTTTTTAAAAAAAGCCCCACCTTCCCGAGCACCTAGAGTCTCAGGAATGGGTGGATAAGTTGGGGTGCTGGGACATATGGGCAAGAGGGAACACTCAAAACCCTGAGGATCTTGCTGCGAAGGGGGACAAAAAGGTGCCTACCTCTTTTCCCAAGCAAAGATCACTCACAACTTTGCTTTGACTTGACAGCTCACCTTTTGACAGCTGTCACATCAAAACAAAGTAGGGGGAAAAAACGTATTTGGAGCCTCTCTGGGTCAATGTCCAGGGTTGGTATCTGCTGCACCTCGACAGCCAGTGCCCCCCAGGACATTGCCTAGGTGAGGCTTCCCATTTCAGACCCATGGAAGTGTGCATCTCTGCACTCGCGCAAGTCCAACTAGAATTTTTTTCAAAATTGTGAAAACATTTGCACACATTTGGAGTGCATTTTTTTTTTTTTTAAGGGGGCATAGCAAACCAGTGATAGCCTTTCCAATGTGCCACTTGGGCACTTTGGAAGGGCTGTCACAATCCCCTGGGGGGAAATGAGGGGAAGCCATGGTGAGTCATAAAGGGCTCGTGATTGTGGTGGGCAGAGGAGACAAGGTGGCTTCAGCTGCCACGTCTCCTAGGATACTGTGGAGGACCAAGGGGGAAGGCAGGGGAGAACAACCCACAATGAGCCTGATCGTCTGTCATGCGCACCATGGGTTGTTTGCACAACAACCAACCCACTGTGGCTTATTGCCATTGAGTTCAGAACATTCCATAAAGCTTTGGAGGGGGGGAAAGATCATAGGGGTTGCAAAGCTTTCTTATATTAATAAGAAACATTGTTTGAAGCTGGAAAGAAGTGAGGTAAAGGAATAAAAGGCAGAAGATAAAGAGCTTAACACGGGTGGAACTCCCCCCCCCCCCGGTTGCCACACAGCAATTCTGTAACTTGTATCACTGGAAAACAAAGTTTGTTTACGTATTTAATTGTTCCAGCAAAGACTCATTCCCAAACATTTTAAAGATCAGAATCTGGCAGTACTGGTGTGTGCCATCCAGAAAGTCCTTAACATTTCTGTCTTTGAAGTTTTCTTTCAGTATCGAGAGGAGTGTTAGTCACAAAGGATGAAAGTGGTTTATCATTCAATTCCACTGATACCTGGAAACCTGCCGCCCCCCCCCCTTAATGGAATTCACTTGTACTCCACCCAGTTTCTCTAGTCAAACCATTTCTTTGTTTCTTCCAGATGAAACTCTTTGGTTATTCAGACTGAAATCCTATACACACCTCCCTGGGAGGAAGTCCCATTGAACTCAGTGGGGCTTACCTCTGAGGATTGCACTGTAGGTGTACTTGCCCTACTATGGAATACGTTTTATGCAAAATATCTAGTCAGCCCCCTACTATATACTCAGTATAGTTGAACACCACCCCTGCACAATATAATGTACGTAGAATGTGATATTACAGTGCTAGTGATACTAAGCATGGATAATCACACTTTTTAGGAAAAAAACAACCCAACCCCCCCACAGACTTGTTCCCCTTCACAAACATGTATCTGTTCTTTACCAGTGTCCCAATCCAAGAGGAGATAACAAAGAGGGTCTGTACACACATTTCCTGGAGCTGAATCTACTGTGCCAGCACAGGACAGAAAGTAGATCTCCAGTTCTTTTGGACTTCAACTCCAAGCATTCTTAACTATTGGCCATGCTGGCAGGGGCTTCTGGGAGTTGAAGTCCCAAACATTTGGAGATGTACCTTCTGCCCACCTCTGTATTATTCATGCTTTTAGCAAGGATAGGATACAATTGGGCCAGAGTCCAGGTCCCCAGGCAATATTATTCTAGGTTTTGATTACTACCGCACTGTAATATAAAAGCATGATGCTAGACTGGATACTTGGTTGGATCCAGCAGAGCTCTTCCTATTAAAATTCATGGAAGATGTCTGTTAGTCGTAATAGCTATATAGAACCTCTGCCAGGTTCAGAGGCAGTATGTTTCTCCATACCAATTGCTGGGGGCAAAAGTAGAGAGCAATTGCCTTCGTGGCCTGTTTGAGAGCTCCCAAGAGGCATCCGGCTGGCCAGTGTGGGAAGCAGGATGCTGGATTAGATGAACTTTTGGTCTGATCCAGCAGGACTCTGTATAAAACAATATGGCACGGAACCAGGCAGGGAGGTGCATTTGCATCCCTGTAAGCAAGGGACAATGTTGTAAGCAGGCAGCCAATGGCCCAGAAATAACTTTTGTGTGATGCATGTTCAGTGTGAGTAGTGGGGACTAGAACTACATATTGAGATTGTTTCTATAGAGCAGCCTTCCCCAGCCTGGTGCCCTCCAGATGTGTTGGACCACAACTCCCATAATTCCAAGGCATATGTTGGCTGGGAATTGTGGGAGTTGCTGTCCAACACATCTGGAGGGCACCAGGTCGGGGAAGGCTGCTCTATAGAAGATGGTTCCTGTTCTTTTTCATAGTTCTTATTAACATTTTCTGTCATATTTGTATCCTGACTTTCCTAAGAGCAGCATCCTGTTGTCATTGGTTTATGGAGATGCTTTGAAAATCTATTTCCCCAGTTCTGCTTTAGGTGGTGCTCTCACTCTTTTGAGAAATACTTGGCAGGAAGCACCGCTGCATATAGGCCACAACTGCAAAAAACAAAAACAAAAAAAGTCACCCTGTTTTGCAATGATATATGCTTCATAATGATGAGGCCAACTCAGCTCCATGAAGTTTTATTGCTATAATTGGGAATAGCCGTTCCCATGGCATATGGACTGTGTACTATTAGTGCCATTTTGAGTAGGTCCATGAAAGCAGTCTTGACTATCCTCGGGCAGGTAATTGTATTCAAGAATGAGTCAAGCAATACTGTATATATAGAGGACAATATTAACAGAGAGAGAACTTTTATGTGCCAATTCAGTCACAGGATGGTTAGACTGGCCCCTGGTCTATTCCTTGGCCCAGTTCAAACGGTTGACCTTGACCTTTAAAGCCCTACATTGGTACCAGGATACCTGAAGGATCACCTGTCACCACATGTGCCTGCCTGTGCTTTGAAATCCTTATCAGAAGCCCTCATTCGGGTACTCCCCCCCCATCTGAGGTGTGGTGAGTGGTTACCAGGGAGAAGGACTTTTTAGTGGTGGTGCCCCAGCTATGGAATCTTCTCTGAAGAGAGGCTTGCCTGGTGCCCACTCAGACATACTTCTGGGACTAGATAAATACTTGTTTAAAAAGTATCCCAGGTTTCTTTTTTTTTTTAAATGCTCTGTTTTACTCCAATTCTTTTAATTCTGGTTTTATCAACTACTTTAGCATATTTTAATGCTTTAGTTATTTTATAGTATATTTAACTGTAAGCAACCCTAATACTGTATTTAAAGGGCAGGAAATACATTTCTAAACTAAATAGGAGTGTAAATGTATGGCCTTTTGGAGGCTTATGTGGATAGAAAAATATTATCTGAACCATGCCACAGATATATAAAGCATTTTATAACGCATTTTGGCTGCTTAATAAAAGAAACTATTATCACACACACACACTTATCAATCTGTAATTTGACTTAGATGAAATGATTATGCAGCAATCATCTTTTGTCTCTATCATTTTAAGGAAATGTTGGCTATGCCAGCAGCAAAAGAAAAAGAGCAACATACTTTGGAATCTCTTCAAAGTTCTTGATTTTGAAAGAAGGCGATTCTGCTTTTGAAAGAAGAATATTTGTGTTAAGTGTACAGGAATGTAGACTGATGAAAGTTATAACTTTTCAAACAAATCTGTAAAATGTCATCAAGGATCTGTTGATTGAAACTCTTTCATTCAACTATTAAGCTCTAGTTTGAACTATGACTTTCCCTTAAGAAAAGAAGAAGAAACTGCATTCCTTTGTTCACAGTATGAGTGAATTTAGCTTCACAGCCCAAAACACATATACAGCTGCTTACTTGTAAGGGTTTTTCCAGGATCACAGTTTTACTCAAGAAAGTAAAGCTGTGGCTATAGGAAGTGGGGAGGGCAAGGAGTTAAAGTGATCTGCACTTCAGCTGGCTATCCAAAGTGCGATAAGGAAAAAAGCAGCCTCAAAATGTCGCTCCATTCAGTGAATGGTGGGAGGAGCAGAGTGAAAGTATGACGAAAAATGTTTCACATTTGTGCCTGACTTCGGTCAGTATCTAGGTCAGCCCGGTGCCCTCCAGATGTGTTGGACTACAACTCCCATCATGAGTGCTGGCTCCAGGTTTTGGAGGGACCTTGGGTTAAGGAGTGGGCCCCTCCCTCAATGAGTCTACCTTCTCACCATCATTGTCACTCCTCCTCCTTTCTCATCATTGCTTCCACTTGCTTGCTTGACAGGCAGAAAGAGTCAGTGCGCAAGTCGGCAGGGGCATCTCCTGCTCCTCCTCCTCACCACCACCATGGTCTGGGCCAAAGCGAGAGGCAGATGAACAAGCAGGCTGCAATGGCGGAGAGGAAGAGCAAGTCCAGGATGCTCTTATCAGTGGGCCCTCTGCTGGGTGTGGGCCCTCGGCAGGTGCCCAAACATGCTTACATTTTATGCTGGCTCGGCCCAGCAAACCCCACCAGCGCATAAAATAAGGTCCACTGTCAGAAGGCCTAAATGTATGATAACCAGTAAGTGCAGCAAATAGACAACCTTTGGCATCACCTGGAGGGTGCAATTGCAAAATGCGCCTCTTGCCTCTTGGATCAGTTTGAGAAAAAATAGACTATAATAATTTTAATAAAACCGAAACACAGCTGTACATCACTAACTTGGACATTCTTTCCTGAGCTGTAAAAATGAGGCCCAGGCAAATGTTCCTCCACCCACCCATACAATGTGAACAAAAAAGTAGCATTGAAAAAAAAAAATGTAACCTTGTATTTTGCAGTGGGGAGGAGGGAGTAGGCAATCGCCGCACAAGTGGCCTTCTACTGACATAACATTTGGATTCAACCCATTATGTTTCAGGAAAGAAAGCAATGAATCTGTGCACAAAAGAAACTTACAAGTGATTCTGCAGCTGCCTCTTGATCCACTCAAGTAGTTTCACTTCTACACAGCTAATGGTTTGTGGTCATAAAGCAGAGCCTCAGATGGAGAAAGAGGGGGTTGCTTTAACAACGTAGTGCTAGATCCAAAGCTGCTGTTCTGCAGAAGGTGCTTTGCACTCCTAAAGGATGCCGGAGAATTGCGTGAGAGGAGTGAAACCACATCCAAAAAGTTTCTTCTGCCTGTGCAAGAACTAGTGTAAACTCAGTCGGAAGCAGAAGAACTGCCATGGAGTCCACCTGTTGGAGCCCTGAATGGACTTCCTATAGCATTAGTGCAAGTTTTTGTGGAGCAGCATCAGTGACTCTTTTCCTTCCACTCACTGTCCTTTGGATCAAACCCAGGCACCCCCTTTCATAAGAGAAATGAGAAACAATGGGTGGCATCTGCCACTGACCAAAACCCTCCTCATCCGTCCCTGTTCTGGTTCAGGCAATTCCCCTTCCCTGACTGCAGCTGGCCCCACACCCTCTCTGACAGATGGACTTTCCTGAGCCAACATGAACTCCCGCAACTCTGCAGAAAGCCCCTGTGGGTACTTCCCTGGTTTGCTTGCCTCTTCCTTTCTACTTCCATCTCCCCTACCCCTCTGCTGCCATCCAGATGAGCCGTGGTGCTGCTGGAGCTTCTGCTTTCCCCTTCTCTCCTCTCGCTTTTCTGCCTCTCTCTCCTCTTGCCCTCCATGGGCCGTTGAAAGGGCCCCATATTGCTTCCTGGACCCAACCCCTCCCAGTGGTGCAACTAGGTAATTTTAGACCCTGGACTTCATGGTCTTATTGGCGGGGGTGCGGGAGGAGGCTTTACTGCTGCCTCGTGTATTACTGCAGTTGTGTCTCTTTCCCCTCCCACAGCCATTCCGTGCTTTGAAACTGCTTTTACATTCCATATGCATTAGAACAAGAACAAAAACTGTTTGTCAAGCCTGACTGACACAACACCCTGAGCATGTGGAGCTTTGCATTTTAAACTTACTGAAATCATTGCACCATTATAACTACATAAATCAAATGGAGTTTGCTTTTGCACCGGCTGCTCGCAGACTTTGGCCCCAAGGTCCAGCCCTCACTGCACAACTGCCCCCTACCTCTGCCAGCAGCACCCGTGGCTCTTGCCCACTGCCAGGTGAGCCGGGAGCCTGTTGCCCGTGTGCTGGTGCTTGCAGCTGGGAGCAAGGGAGATGTGCTGGCGATCCCTGGCAGCCTGCTACAGTGAGAAAGTGAGAAATAAAAGTTATTAAAATAAACCATGAGATCTCATGAGTTCTTTTCTCATTACCAACTATTGAAAAGGGTATTTTATATGTAAACCATTGGGGATATACATTTTATTTTATGTGTATTTGACAGTTTGCTGGCATGCTAAAATAATAATAATAATAAGTTCCAAAGGTATACAACAACACTGTTGACAGTATTCATCCAGTTAACATTCCAAAACAAGTAATTTAAAAATAAATTCAGATGTGGAACAAAAGCCATGCTCATCCAAGCAGTATCAACGAAGTTGTCTGCAATTCATGGTAACCGCAATGAAGTTGATTAAATTGTTTTTGTGCATAATGACAAACACACATATTTAAAATTGAATTGTTGCTCTCTGGGCAAGCTTGAGTAGGGATTAGACATTTCTTCCAACTAGCAACCCTAACCTGGCCGGAACAGTGAAGAACAGGAGGGAAACAAAAAGAGCAACTTTGGCTTCTACGTCTGGAATCTGAGGCCTCACTCATACTTTGGTCTTTTCCCTGATTAATCGCTCTAATTCGAAAGGCACACAAAGATGGTAGCACTGATACCTCTTCTCTGGAGATTTACCTGTATGCACCATGGGAGCCCAGCTATGTGGATTATGACACCTATATTGGTCTTGCACTTTTCCTTGGCAGACACATACTGTTCCTTTAAATTTTGCAGTTTTACTTCCTGTTTCCTGGTTCAGTAAGATGAACTTAGTTGGACCCCTGAGAGTTGCTATATGGCTTTATACAGATCAATGTGGAATAGTCAGAGATCAGATCCTGACACACTCCCAAACAGTGTACAATTTCTGACTGTGTGACAGCCATGTCATCAGACACAGGTACATAAGAAGAGCCATAGTTAATCATACCAAAGGCCTATCTAATCCAGCATTCTGTTCACACAGTGGCCAACTGGCTGCCTGTGGGAAGCCCGCAAATATGACAAGGGTGAAATAACATCCTTCTGTTCATGTTCCCCAGCAACTGGTATATAGATTATACAGTACCTCCGATACTGAAGAGTAATACACAGCCAACATGACTAGTAGCCATTGATAGTCTTATTTTCCATGAATTTGTCTAAGCCCCTTTTAAAGCTATTCAGGTTGGTGGCCATTATTACATCCTGTGGTAATGAGTTCCACAATTTAACTGTGAAGAAGTATTTTATTTTACCTGTCCTGAATCTCCCACCAATCAGCTTCATGGGGTGACCCCAGGTTTAAAAATTATGAGAGAGGGAGAAAACCTTCTCCCTATCCACTTTCTCCACTTATGAAACTTACATAAGTTTGTACACCTACTCTTGTACACTTTAAGAAGGACGTAGACAAACTGGAGAGGGTTCAGAGGAGGGCAACAAAGATTATAAAGGGACTGGAAACAAGGCCCTATGAGGAGAGACTGAAAGAACTGGGCATGTTTAGCCTTCAGAAGAGGAGATTGAGGGGAGATATGATCGCACTCTTCCAGTACTTGAAGGGATGTCACACAGAGGAGGGCCAGGATCTCTTCTCGATCATCCCAGTTTGCAGGACACGGAATAATGGGCTCAAGTTACAGGAACCCAGATTCCACCTAAACATCAGAAAAAAAATTCCTGTCAGAGCAATAAGACAATGGAATCAACTACCTATGGAGGTGGTGGGCAATCCCACTCTGGAGGCATTCAAGGTGCAGCTGGACAGCCATCTGTCAGGGATGCTTTGACCTGGATTCCTGCATTGAGCAGGGGGTTGGACTCGATGGCCTTGTAGGCCCCTTCCAACTCTACCTTTCTATGATTCTATGATACTCCCAGGACACTAGGGCTCCCCACCAACTTCACCTCCATCTTGTCTGGAATCATCCACAGCCTGTGGAGCCATATCTACTTGAGCACCACCTCTAATGTTGGCTAATAACTGAAGTAGCTGCTCCTGATGCATAGTAACAAACCATAGAGCTGGGTATCGTCACTATATTAATGGCATGCAGCCTCAGAACTCCGACAACCTCACCCAGCAGCCTCATATAGAAGTTAAAAATATTGGTGACAAAATAGATGCCTGTGGGACAGTATATCACAGTTCCCAGGGGATAGAGCAAGGACCAGCCTCTGGAACTGGCCCACTAAAAAGGACTGAAATTCTCAAAGGTCAGCCCACTCACTCCAACAAGTTCAAGCTGGTGCAGTAAAGTGTCCTGATCCATAGTGTCAAGGGTTACTGAAAGAGGGGTCAAGAATCTATAGACTGACATCCCCCCCCCCCCGGGTGTGTCTCCAGGAGAAGGTAATTCACCAAGGTATTAAAGCTGGTTTTGGTCAACTGAAAGCCAGATTGAAAAGTTTAAGGACAGATGCTTCATTCAGGTGAGCTAGGAATCTTCCAGCTTTTCCTATTGGTATACAACCTCAAACGAAATTACTGTTAATTATGCGGTGGGGGAGAACTGTCTTCAAAGTAATCATGATGTAATATTGTTAAAATGGAAGTTAAAATTAAAGCAAGTATTCCCCCCCGCCGCCATTAATTCAAGTTGGTTTGTTTCAAATACATGCCAAGAGTGCATTTGAAATACATTTGTCAGACAAATAAGGTTACACATGCCAAGGACATCACTTAAGTAGTAATTTTCCAGTAAATGTGTGTGTTAATTTAGGATTGCTTCATCCATTCATGTTTTCCTTGGTGTAGAAACACCACCACAAGTACACAGGTGGATCTTATCATATGTGAAGATCACACACACTCTATTTTGGCAGGTGTACAATCCCTGGATCATATTGCCAACCGCACCTTCCCAATAAGCAACGTAGTCACCAGCATGATCTTCCTACAGAGTCTCCACAGTTGTTCGTACGCCAGGGTAGACCGATGTATGCAGGGAAAAGATGTGTGAAGCAGTTCTTAGGACACAATACTGAAATATCAAGTATTTGTTCCCTTCTCATCTAGAATTACATAAGAGCAAGCCTGAAAAACATGCACATTTAAAATGTCTACCCTGCCCCTGTTCCAAATGCTATGGGGAGAAGACAGGAATGTACAGGATTAAAAAGCAAGCCTGTTCATTTTTCTGAAGGCTTACGATCTAAAATTGCAAAGGACATATGAGAACAAGGGAATAAAACAAATAAGACAGAAAGTGATGCCTTTAACTGCTTCCCACCTATTCCCACACTGTGCGTCCCACCCAAATCAATCCCTGGTATAATCAAATCCTCCCTATATCCCATCCACTACATCATCATTTTTGGAACTTCCAACAGGGATTTTAAAAACCAACCCTCCCTCTTACTGTTTTCTAGGCTTGCTGCATTTTGACAAAGCACTGAGTAGTTAATAATGATAAATATTTAATAATAGTTTTATATGTTTACATATACACTCTGTTGTGAAGCATTTAGCAAGTTCTGACACACTCTGTTCCTGTGTTGCTTCGAAAGGTCAGAATCAAAAGATGTTCTGGCTGTGGGTGGGGATTATGTCAAGGCCAAAATGGTACCCTCTTTCAGTAAATAGCTTTCCAGATGGATTCTTTGTAAATATATGAGATTGGTTTCTTGGACATAGCTTGTAGCCTGTCTAATAAATCAGAACCTGGAGTCCTGGAGTCCAATGGAAGACGACAAAATTATTGCCCTGAACTTTGTACCTATAAGCTGGCTAGCTGGCTGTTGCATGACATACATGAATATCTGAGTTCTGTGGCTCAGTTCGATACTTCCTGCTGAAAAGGCCTGCTGGATGTAGAATGATCACAAGCCATTTTTCAAAGAGCCGCTTTTGCTGAATCAGGAAAATTAATGCAACCATCTGAAAAGAATTACACAAAAAATTCTGAGTGCGTCCAAGGAAGGCTGTTGCCTTCTCAGTGAGATTTAGATATATTTAAACAAGCAGTCACACATACATCTATTAGGAGTGTTCATGGAATGTTATCAACTAATTTCATCTGGGCTGTGGGTTGATTCATAAACTTATAGTTATTCCTATTTCTATAGTTGCTTTCCATTTCTTACTGTTATTGTTTCTCTTTGCTTAAAATTAGTTGTCAGTTTGCTCTTTCACATTTCACTAGGAATACTTACAGTATGCTGTTCTAAAATTATATCATGAAGCTCTTATTAACTTTGAGAACTTAGCTAAGTAGTAAAGTAGTTAATATTGCCAGTAATTTCAGTGAGAGGTAGATACTACCTATGGCCTTTTTGTCTTAAAAGAAGGTTCCGAGGACCAGTGCCAATGTAACATTTAGCATCCAAGAAATTGTTTGGAGTAATGGGGCGGGAAGACATGTGAGAAAGTTTTGCAGGCGTTATCTACACAATTTTCTCAGAGAATTACCCTTATCTAGCTTTAGTTTACAGGCAGGACTAGAAACTGGAAGTCAGAGGATCCCACCTCCTCTACCTCCCCCTAAAGGTATCTACAACAGATAGACACAGTTGCTAAGTTTCAGAACTGAGATTCCTTTACATCTACCTGGTTGGCCTTGACTGTTTCTGAAGTCTAGTATTTAGATTTAGTTCAGTTTCTACAGAATGGATTTGATCTTACTGCCCTCCTAGGATTTAAAAGCTCTTATAAGCAAAATATTCTTATAACACACTCATATCTAAGTGCTCCTGATGTTGTGCACTGCAGAATCACATGGATCCTATGCCCATTAGTGCCAGCATATCCCTGGCAGTTTGAGCACTGGAGTGCATACAGCTATGCACAGAATAAGAGCTCTTAAATGTGACTTATTTAAATGTGCAACAGCATCCAGAAGTGCCTTTCAGTGATGATTGCATGGGATAGTAAGTCTAGACTAGCCCAGTAGACAGGTGAATTGCCAAAAAAAGAGGACAAAAGATGACACAGGGCTGCACAAAAATTGCATATGCTAATTTATATGTATAGATGCACATTTAGAAATACTTGCCATAATTTAAATAGAAATACAATACATCTCACCATAGTGGGAAGACTGTGACCAGGTGACCTGTGCCTGCTCAGTCTGCTGACCAGGTACAAACGACTGATGGACAACTTCAAGGCTCTGCTGTCGCTTCTTGTGGTTCTTTATCTTTAAACCTGACTTGGGCTGGACAGCCCTCCAAACAGAGGATGTATTCAGAGAGAGGGGCTGTCCTCTGTAAAGGAGGCCACCCTAAATGGAGGTCATGTTCAATTTAGAGCTGGGGAACTTCAGTGCAAATCCTTCTCAGTCACAAACTCACTGGGTCACTTTGAGCCTGCTCTTGTAATCCGTGTAATCATGCAGGGCAATGCTGCCCACTCAACAATTTCAAGTTCTGAGGCAGCAGTACCCTACGTTCCCACCATTGCCTTGCAAAGCCTTACTGTAAGGATGCCGATGATTAAGAATCAAGTTAAGATTAACTTTTTGAAGCACCTTATTTAAAACAGAAACAATGGACACAGCCCAACAAAAGTCCCACTAAAATTAGTGGAAACAAAGTATACAGGTTTTTTTTTTTTTAAAAAAAAAGCTTAAATCACACTGATTTTAATGGACTGGTTCAATCTTGCATATACTTCTCTTGATTCCCTTATACTTGATAACCAGCAGCTGAGAACATGAACTAATCCCATTGAAGAACATTGTTTATGCTGTGATCGGAGCTGGTATAAATGTTCTCTCTGCAGTGTTACATCTCTGTGATACCTTATTCAGACATGAAAGTCATCACTTGGTATTGCATCTGTTAAGTGATCAACATGAATGTGTGAAACCATCCTAAGTTGCAAATCACTGTCCGGTTTGCGCCCAGTAAGAAAATACGTTATGGAGAAAGCTTAGCTTAGCACTTTCCATACTAGCATATTATGGCAGGATTTGCCCCCCCCCTTTCCCATGGCTAATTTGAAACAGCCCTGTTATATTCAAGAATAATTACCTGTGTGGCAGTGTATTTGGTAGCAAACTAGGGAAATACGGAGCCCGCTGTAGTACATTACAGTGGCCTCACGGTGACACTAGAGAGCTTTTTATGAAACCCATGCCTCTTTCATTTTCAGTTTCCGCATAATGATCCAATCTAATCAAAATGCATCCGATTTTAATAGAATGATTTCTGTCCATCGGTTATTGAAATGATGCATTCAGTTTTGTTAATATCAGATCTGAATGACTGTTCAATTCTTCTGGAGTTCTAGCACTACTGGAAGTAAAATCTATGATGCAAGTCAGACTTAAGTAGAAGTTTAAATTGAAAATCTCCCTCTAGGGGCCAATTCTGATCTAACTATCCTTCGTAGAGAAATACTTGTGGAGATACATGAACACAAAACACTACATTGAGATGCAAAATCCATGTACATTTTTAAGCACAGATCTGAGAGTAGAGGCTAACAGATTCAAGAATCTAAAGTTGCATTTCCAACACAATATGTTTCATGGGTATAGCTTTGTAGACAAATAGCTTTACATTGAAACTGACCCTATATTACACTTTGCATCTCACACCCTAGTGTATTAGTGTAGAATCTCTTTTGCTTGATTTTAGAGGAGGACCGAGTCAGTGATTTTTCACATGTGAAATTAACCATTCCCGAAAACAAGATGTATAAGAGCAAGTATAACTTGTCCATCACATGCAGCTTGTCATTAATTCTGCACACACAAATAACATAAAGTGGCTCTCGAGAAAGTGAATAAAAATAAAAATTTCGTGCATGTGGCTTCCCCAACTATTCAACAGGTGGTGGGAGATAAGGAAATTGCAGAAATCTGAATAGAGGCTGTGAGAGAAACAACAGATCTGTAGCTGGCAGGGTAGAGAGAAAATAGCATGTCCTTAAATTTATTATAATTATTTAATCATTTAAATAACTTGAATTTCTATGTATTGTCTTTAGCTTCTCCCACCTCATCCTCTTAGGCCTCCCATGAAGACAATATTTCTAGCTATAGCCCATAGGCCTGGAAAGGCAAATGTATTATCTGAATCTTTAAAAATATCAACTGTTTAAAACCTTCAGAAAGAGCTCTGATACACATATTTAAAACCCAGTGGGAAGACATGCTGTTCATCATTAATTAGTGTACTATATTCAATGATGCAGCTCAGGCTGGACCTTAGGGCCAAAGTCCAGGCTGCTGAAGCCTAGAGGGCCTCCAAATAACCACCCAGAGAGTGGCAGGTGATGAGGGCCTCGGGGTAGCAGAAGCAAACTCCCACTTTATTCCTGGAGTCATGATGGTACTATGATTTAAGTGAGTGTAAGATAGATGCAAAACCACACATGCTCAGAGTATTTCTTTTATCAAGGTTGGCAAGCAGTCTGACATAAAAGGAATGGAGAAGCAGTTGTAAAGCATGGAATGGCGTTTTCAGGGGACGGGAAGAGAAATGTTCACTGTGTGCTTCACAACTGAAGTCATACAGTAGGTTGTCTAAAAGGGGGCCCATCCATAAGACCATTAAGGATTCAATCCTATGCATGTTTAGACAGAGGAAAGTCCTACAACTTCCAGCATCCTAGCTATGCTGGCTGGGGAATGTTGGGAATTGTAGGATTCTTTTCTGTCTAAACATACATAGGATTGTGCCCTAAATCCATGGTCTAAAATTACCTAGCTGCCACTACTGACTATATTATTATATTGTTAATTGTCGATGCCATTTTTTTTACCAACTATGCTGGCTACAGCTGATTTCAATGAGGATCATAAACTGGTCGGTGATCATATTTTATTATAGAATGAGGCTAAATCCTATTTCAGGGTCCTCTAATCAGGGGTGGGCAACCTGTGGCCCTCCAGATGTTTTAGCCTACAATTCCCATCAGTGCTAGCCAGCAGAGTCAATGCTGAGACATGATGAGAGTTGTACACCAAACATCTGGAAGACCACAAGTTGCCCACCCCTGCTTCTAAATCATGGGTAGTTTCCGCATTCTTCCTTTCTGTTATCATGCTCTAATCTGGAAGTAATATAATACCAGTTTTCTAATACACAGCCTGAAACATGATGGTCCAAGAAGGTGCTATGTTAGCCATGATCTGCTGAGAGTGGGATGAGCCACTGTCTTAAGCATTTGGTTGTGCAGATTAATTACAAGCCACAACTGATGAAGTTATGCATCAGTCCTCCAAAATTAATGGGCAGAATCCAGCCACATTTTTCATTTTTAGGTTCCATTGATTTCAGTGGGGACAGGGGAGGGAATTAAGCATGTATTTAATTCTCTCATTGAAATCAGTGATACTAAATATAGCTAAACTTTGGATTGTACGCTATCCAAATAATATGATTTAAGGCTTTTCTTTTTCCATGGATTATGATTTATAAATTAACACCCACAGCACCCTGTCCTCATACTGATGTTAAATCTCTTCTGAGATCTTCCCTCCATGGATTAATAGAGCCATCACAAGGAAGTTCCATCTAAACTCATCCCTGCAATGCTAACTAGAATTTCATAGTGGCACCTTAAAGACTAGCATATTTATTATGACATAAGCTTTCATGGGCTAGAGACCATTTCATCAGATGCATGAAGGGTTATTCTTGGTTTATTTAAAGCATTTTTACCCCACTCTTTAGTTAAAAAGGCTCCCAGAGCAGCTCACAAGGAAAAAGGGATGGGGAGGGAGAAAGAAAAAGGCAAGCTCAGGCACCAGTTTTTAAAGTTACAGTTCATATCATGACCAGCTAGGATGGAAAGAGCCAAGGTAGCTGGTAAGAATGGCTGCTGCTGTGTGACAGTTGGGGAGAGCTAAAGCCAGCTGATGCCTTAGGAAAGGTGACAGAAGGTTCACCCTTGAAGGCAGCCTAGAAATGATAGACAGACAGAGCCTTGCTTCTCTTCCTCTGCTCTGCAGCCTGATGGAATGGCTACTGGCTAGGTGACAATTGGTAAGCCATGTTGGCAAGCTTATATATACACACACATGGATGTTAAGGGATAACATGACAGTAGCGTAAGCAAGGACTGTCCCTCAAAGCCTTTGGGAGAGGAGTATCATTGTCCAGGATGGGCTGTAGATCACTGAAATACATTGGAGTAATTTTAGCTAGAATGATCTACTGTCCATCTGGACAACGATACTTCCCTTTCACCAGCCTTAGGTCGTAGGCCAATCCTTGCTTACCCCATGATTTACATTTTTTCTTCTTTTCCTTTACCCCCATGTATATACAAAGATCCAGAACAAAATACATAATTAATATGGAATCCAAGTTGGAGAGATTTTGAATGACTTGAGCAATGAAAGGATCTGCAAATTGGTCACAGCAGGCTACCAAGGGTTCTTTTCTCTGCCCCTGAAATCAGTATATGATAGGCATTTCACTCCTTGAAATAGTTCCATTGGATGACATTGAGTGGATACAATGTGATGGAAAGCCAGACGCTTTGTCATCACTGCTACAGGCTCCAAAATTAGGTCTAGGCCATGTTGTCAACTCCACCTGAGTTTCTCCATTGTCACTCCCTGACACCATCCCTGTTGTTTCATCACTCCAAATTGCTCAGAAAATCAGCAAGCTGGGTGAGCTCTAACCGGTAGGAGAAGGCACTTCAGGGCAATCATGTCACCCATCCCTAGGTCATCTCCCCATTCTAGAGATCAACCAGAGCTTTAACAAGGCCATCATTGCAGCCAACAGGAAATGCCACCAGAGCTGCCTAAGTAATCTTTGAGACTCAGGGGGCAGACCCTGCAGAAGTAAGAATTCCTGTAAGCCTAAACCTCATAACTATCTGTCCATGACAAGGGAACTACATCAGGTTCAACAACACACAGATCCTCCTGCACAATGCAATACAGAAAATCAAGAGTGCCCCTATGACTCGGAGTTGTCATGGCAGCCATAAAATCCACATGGGGGAATGGGGTGGGGTGGCTCAGCACTGATGTTGAAATCCCTCAGAACAACCAATATGCAATTTGTCAACATCACATCTAAGAGCACTTCTACCAGCTGAAGTCAGGAAACTGTTGAGCAGCAAGGGGTTGGGCAGTACACCAGGACAACAATGAATTTGTCCCTAGTACCCAACACCAAGCACATATCATTGAAATTAGCAGATTGCTAGGACCAGGTGCTGAAGAGATAGATGGAATCCTTAAAACCCACAGCAATAAATCTAAAGTATTGATTAGCATAGCTCCTGAATAGTTTTATGAGTACCCAAAGGCAAACACCAGCAAAGATGGTTAAGCAGAGGTCTGGAAGCAAGGTAGACCTTTGGCTGAAATCAAAGAGCACCGGCGCATACAATTCCAGGTATATCTGAAAGAGGTTTGATTACATTCACATTCTAAGACTTATGATACATACCAATGATCTATGTGGATATTTGACATGAATTCAAAGCCCAACTTCATTAAAATCCTCCTTTCTGCTTTGATTACTTGATTTTTCATTCTGATCAGTTATTAGTGGACTTGGTTTCTTTTTCCATCTTAACTGGTGCAAATGGTGAAAAACACAGATCACAACCTATATGCAACAAGATGCTTCTCCAATTTAAGGCACAGGATAAGTCACAGTGAATAGAAACCTTTATTTTAGCTCGAAGCACTCTGGATAAACCCAAGCATCCTGATGATAAATTAGTACTTTCAATATAACTTGCTTACCTTACTTCAGGGTAAATTGATTAATGGCAATTTATGCATACATTGTCCCATGTAATAATAAACAATTATTGTTCTCTTGTCTCCCCAGAGTAACTGTGGAATAGTGTTGCTGTATATTTTGGAGCCATATAGCTTTTCTGTAAGTTATACGACTATCTCTCCAGAAAATGTTAAAACAGTAACTATTATTTGTGACATTGTACATCAGGAAAACAACTTTCAAAAATCTTCCAAGATTTATTTCCTCAACAGATTTCAGCCATGAACTTTAATATTTCTGTATGTCCAATTTAAACCCTGTCTTCAAAAAGGCAGATCAGATCTTGAATATATTCAGGTGCTTTTAAAAATGACAACTCAGTTACATTCCATTTTTTTAATTAGCTGACATGAAATGACTAGAACATCTCAAGGCCTTGTAAAAACTTTCAAATTCCACTTACTAAATGTTGTACGTATTATATAGTTAAATGCAGAACCTTTAGGCGGCTTTAAAGAAGCAAATACATATGAGCATACAAGGCTTAAATGGATACTATATATGCTGATTTTTAACACAGCTTTGTTATTTTCATATAGGGGTGAGGTCCAGCTCCCATTCATGTGTTTCAATGCTTTTCTCATTATTTCAGTCAGTAGTACCAACTGTAGGTTTCACAACTAGGTTTCATAGATTTCAAAGATCATAGAGTTGGAAGGAGCCTACAAGGCTATCGAGTCCAACCCCCTGCTCAATGCAGGAAACTAAAGGAGAGGTCTCCCATCCAAGTAATAACCAGGCTTGACCCTGCTTAGCTTTCCACACTCAGACAAGCTGAGCCAGCATAAGCCACAGGCCTGTATAGGTTGTCTGCATGGACCTTCTACCATGCTCTTTTTGACAGCTGTTTCTTACTTACGGAAGGTAAGGTTATACCTAGATTCAAACTATATCCCAGATAAGTTAGTAAAAATAAATTTATGAGTTATAATTTATTTGCAGGTAGGAGCAGGGACTTAATTTTCTTTGTTCTAATGAAGGAATATAGTCCTTTTTTACATTCAGTTCTCCCTGCCCCCCAATTTCAGTGAATAAGAAATATAGATTTTTCTAAAGCCTGCAAGAATACACCTCAGACTTTGTGGTTAATTTTCACCAAAAGTTGCACAAGGTGTTGGGGGAAGGGGGGGAAAGTCACTCATTATTTGCAAAATGATATCCCCCCCCCCAATATATTTTTTTTGTGAATTTCACTGTTGAAAATCCAAAGAAACTTCTCAAGAAGCAAGGTTATGTTTGTGTGTGGGAGTGTGTTCATCCACATATAAATGTTATTATTTAAAAAGTTTTCTATCACCCTTCACCCACAAAAGTATTTCTACATATAAATCTCTTTGGGAATATGTTTTTCTGAAATTCTTCCTACCACTTTGATAAGTCTGTAGCATGGAATATTGGATGCCTGGCATTTAAAATGCAATTTAAAGCAGGTTTGTAGGTGTTCTGCTACACTGCAGGTAAATAAAATTTCTTCTCTAGTGTACAGTTTGTTGACTCTTTATTTCTCTGCCTGTCCTAAACTTCCAACATGCCCACATAAAATGATGGCTTGGATCCAAAGATTCTACAGGTGTAAGTCACTTCCACTCAGAGATATATCTCCAACACATCTGCACACCACCCTGACCCACCCGCCCCCTGACTCTAGAGGGTTAAGGGATGTTCCACTACTTCTATTTGGGGAGCCATAAAAATTCTCATTTGCCACAAATTGTGTGTTTTACTGCATAAACCGAAAATCAAATGTTTTCTTACAGAAAGCCAAGACAGGGTGGATTTAATGGTTTTGTTCCAAAATGTGTGGCAGTCTGTGCAGTCACCATGCACAAAGACAACCTTCCAGGACTTCAGCTACCATCAAACCCAGCCAGCATGGTCAGGAATGCTGGGAGTTGTAGTCCAAGACCTCTGGAGGGCATCAGGCTGCGTAAGGCTGCACTTACGCAAGCTTATCTAAAGGTTGACACTGCACGACACTCCACAACTAGCATCCATTGAACCACCTAGATCAAACTTTAGGCAAAATTTTGGGGCCAGTGGGCACATCTGGCAATTTGAGGAACTGTCCTGGGCACCCCCATGAAAAGGCTATCATGGGAAGCATGGCAAAGGACAAGTAACCTACCCAAAAGACTAAGTACAAGATAGAGGTGGGGTCTGAGCCCCAATACACTAAACACCTTTTCACCCAGTTTTCAGCACCAACATAAGCCTATTTCAGAGTATGAATATGTGTTAATTAAAAACAAGTGGGAGGAGTAGGACACCTTGATGGGTGCCAAGGAAGGCATCTAGGGGCATACTGGTGCCTGTGGGTACCACACTGTCTACCCCTGACCAAGATATTCACAGAACATTGACTTTTATACACAACCCTTTCAGAACTAGTTATTATCATCTCCCAATCCACTGACTACCTCAAGTGTCTTGTTGGGCAAAACTACTAATTCACTAAGGGTGCAATCCTATGCCTGTTTAGACAGAACAAAGTCCTCGCTGGGGCATGTTGGAAGTTGTAGGACTTTTTTCTGTCTATGCACACATAGGATTGTGCCCTAAATCCATCTTGTAACTTAGCCATAGGATTGTGCCCTAAATCTATCTTGTAATTTAGCCATCCAGTCATTATTACTATTAAAAAATCATTTTAAATATCTAACTCAATTATCTAATATACAGATTTCATTCTTATACTTTTATGTAAAAGGTTGGAAAACTAAGAACATACTTGATCTGCAGACTCCTCTAAAGTTATTCATAGCAGGTTGCTATCATCTTACTGTTATTGAAAAACATTGTTAGCAACCACTGAGGCCCAGCAAATTGAGCACTGAGATTATAACCTATGTTGAAATCTCAACTCAAACTTACGAAGTGGTCTTGGGCCAATAACCCCAAGACTATACCTTAAAGTATCACACAATCCACCTTGAGTACCATTTCCTTCGTGGAAAGGCAGCATATAAATAGGGAGTCTAATCCAACCTTAGTTCTTCAATGGTTTAAAAAATGGGGATAGTTCATGAGGCTTAGCAAGGTAACATCTCAGTCCTAAGCCCCCTTAGAAGTCAATGAGACGACTTTAAGGTAACCACACTTACACGTTTGCAGCTTTCATTTTGTTCAAGTACTGTATAAATTACTGTTGCCTGTTTAAGCTATTCAACAGTAACAGTTTCTGCAGTAAACTTTTAATTTCATGGAACACTATTTCAGCATCCAACTACTTTGTCTGCCAGTTTCTATACAGTGATGCCCATTTAACTAGTTAGCTTAACTCTGGGATACCTGGCATAGTGGCATTATGAAATAGTCTTAATAAATGCTCACGAGTATTCAAAGTCTATGCTGGTGTTTACTATACCGGACAATACTTTCCAGCACTAAGATTAATTATCCAACTTCAGTGTAGGCTGGAGTCAGTATCTAACAGCCCCTCCAGATCAGAGCAAAGGTTCCTCTAGTCCAGCATCTCGCTTCCTAGCAGACAATCCAATGTATTAGTGGCAACAAAACATTGTCTATTCATGATGATGTCTGCATAAACCAGATACTTTCTGAATTAAATATACACAATCTACACATGACCAAGAAACCTGTGCAGTGCAAATGAGTATCTTTTGGAAGTTTTGAAGAATCTGAGATGGGAGCACAAAGAATATTTAAAAGAATTAAGAAACTAAGGTTGCAATCTGCACTCCATCACAAGAGTTTAGGAACCATTCCACATATTATACAGAGGCAAACCTAGACCTGCCACCAAATATTATCCAATGGAGAACAGCAAGCCAATCATGGCTCCCTGATGAGTGTATTTTACAACATAGTGACCCGGTTTGCAGTGTGCAAACCTGGTCCTATGTCCTACTGTGGCTCAGCTGACATAATTTGTGGGGAGGGAAGAAGGAAGAATTCCATTTAAGTCACAGTGTGTGCAGAAAATATAAAAGATCAGGCTGCCTTTATTTTTTTAAATTTAAGAACACACATTTATCATGGGCCAACAGTCACAAATCAGAGGTGTACAGCCACATTGTCAATACTAAGCAAGAGTTATGAATGGAAAGTGTCCCCCAACAGATGGAGTCCAAGAATGACACTGGTATGGAAGTTCTCATTTTACATCCATTTATTTCATCCCATGGCCATTTAAAGCATAATAGTCAATACATTTCTAACACTACAGAGAAATACCAGGGTGACCAGAGTATATATATAAGCCAAAAATAAAAAATAAAAAGATGTGGACAGCTGAATAAGAGTATGTATTCAGTATGGAATCCATTGAACTTCATTCAGCTCAGGCTTTGTTCTTCAGGGAACAAGGTGCTAATGTGCCACTCTCTCATAAAATAAGTGTAACTGCTTCCAAAGCAAGTTACTGCTGAAAAAATGGATGGAAGCAAGTGTAACACTAAATTTCACCTATAAACCCAGGAGCAACACTTCCTTGAATCAATTTCCACCTTCCAACACCATTACTACTCTGTATTTGTTTTTACAAAAGCCTACTGTTTTATTAAGGCATATTTTGCCCTGAGCAATATGGTGGAAATTAGCCCAAAAGTCTAAACAGTTAAAAGGCAAGCACCAAGTGACTCTTTTATAGACAAATATAGCAATCTTTTTTTGTTTTGTTTGTTAACTCACCTACAGCTTGGAGTAACTTACAAAAAAAAATATTGCTCAACAATGTGATAGAACAAAAACGTTTACTTTAGCCCAAACTTCCAAGGCTGGTTGCTTAGTCAGGCACTGATGCAGATGTTGAAATGGTTAAGAACTCGCATGTAAGATTGGACCTTTGCTGTCTTGACACCTGAATTCAGGTGTCCCTGTTTGAAAAATCAGGCAAAGGCCCAAGATATTCCAAACAACCACAGCCAAAGTGTCAAGTCAACTCAAGCTAAGAAACAAACAAACGTCTAATGTACCATAAAGTGGTCCTTAGGGCTTTTGTCTACACACGCACCCACTCTAGCTAAAGTCAACTGGTGCAACATTCAGATTTTTCTTAATCCTATTTTTCCCAGATCTCACATTAGCCAATCGAAAGTGGCACAGGTTGTTAGTTTAAAATCCAGTGCACACCTCTATTTAGAAGGCCTTAAAGATCTTCACTCTATAGTTACAACTTTTAGTAGGGCCAGGAGACCCATACAATCCATAATTTAGAGTTTAAGACTAAGTAGCAAACAAGTGCCTTCTTTATATGAATTTAGACAATACAGGCAACCTACTAAGCTATCAAGGGTATCCAGAAAAAGAAACACAGCCAAATTCTACATTTTATTCACATTTATTTTTCGCTTTTAGTGTGCTCACAGAAAATTAGAACACCTTAAGCAGGAATTTAATAGCAATTTTGTAAGCAAAGTTACATTCCATCTCTAAGTCAAATTGGTCAAAGCTTCTCCAGTATTTACAAAAAACATGATAGACAAGATGCTACACAAAAACCATTGCATCTGAAATTGGTTTTTTCTTCTTTATTCTCAAAGACAACTGGAAAAAGAAAGCATCATCTGCTGTCATCAAAAACATACCACAGTATAAACAGTAACCATTCCACTTATCACAGCTTGGTTGAGTTTAAAATTGTGTGTGGTGTTTTTTTTTTTGTTTTTTTTTTAAAGGTCCAAGATTACTGCAATTTTACAAAAAATGGGCAGGGTGGAAAAAGTTGCAAACTTAATGTGCTTCTGGATATCAAGATTTGTTTTTATACAATAGTCACAGTTAAAAACACCCTGCTGGTCATACATAATTACACTTTATTAAGGTCATAAACCAGCAATAAACAATAAAGCCTATACAACTTGTATTTCTACTTAATCACTGACTGGTACAGCTAACATGAGATAAGTGAAAGTTCCTATGGTTTAAATGAATTTCCTAAGACTATGATTTTTTTTTAATCTGAGTATTGGAATTTCTTCTTCCTTCTTAGTCAAGACTTGTAGTGTTGTAAACCTTATAGAACATCTGCCTCACAAAATACATTGTAATAACTTTCTTTTTAAAAAAAGACTAACCCTTATTTCTTGTGGCACATTTTCTTGGCAAATTATCTGCACCACTAATTCCCCATTGTGACCCCTATCACTTCATTTGCTATCCCTTATTGACCCATCCATCTCCTTCATATATGGGCATGTCCATAGATTGACAGAGGGGAAAAAAGTTTACATTTTGAATAAAGATGCAAAGTATGCAAAAAACATTAATACTGATGCAAAAAAAGAGGAACGAGGCAGAGGGAGGCATTTAGTCTCTCCTCTGCCAGTTGGAATGGTGGTAACAGAATGATCTGAGATGGGATCTGTGGGTAGAGACAAAAAAAGAGAAAGACATCTTTTAAATCAATCCCTGGTTGTAGACAAGTTCTCCAAAACCAGTACCTGGCACCACTCCAAACAAACAAACAGGGGGGAAGAAAAGTTCAATCATCTCAAAATTGCCATTTTTTGATTTTCTCTTGTTTACTCTGCCGACTCAGCTGGTGGAGCTTCTGGACTAGACTCAGATGGAGCTTCCTGTGTAGGAGCTGCCGCCGCCGCTGCCACCACTGGCTCCTCTGCTTTGGGTGCCTCTTGTTCAGCTGAGGTGGTTTCGGTGGTAGCACTAGGGGCAGGGGCAGCCGTGGGCACCTCTTCTTGTTTCTCCTCAGGCTTCTGCTCTTCGGCAGGCTTGGCCTCCTCTCCTATAGGCTTCTCCGGTGCAGTCTCTTCCGATTTGGCCTCCTGCGAGCCACCAGTCTCCTCCTTTGTCTCCTCTGTGCTGCCGGTGGCATCAGGAGCAGAAGGCGACGCCTCCTGGGCGGTTTTGCTCTCCTCGCTGCTTGCAGGCTCCGCTGGGGTGGCAGCAACATCATCTTTCCCCCCTTCTCCAGAAGCAGCCGCACCTTCGTTTTCAGCTCCTTCCCCAGACTCCTTTTTGTTCTTTTTAAAGGAGAAGCCACTTAGCTTAAAGGACTTTTTGAAGGAAAAGCGCTTCTTCTTTTTTTTCGGGGTCTCATTGCTGGAGGACGGGGTCGCTCCCTCCTCAGTCTTAGGGGAGGACTCCCCCTCAGCAGGAGAGGCCGGATCTGTGCTCTCAGCTTCCGCAGCCTCCTTCTCGGAGGCAGGCTCAGAGGGGGTCTGTTCCTCCTTCACCGACTCTTCAGCTGGCGCACTGCCGTTTGCCTGGACCTCCTCCTTGCCCGCCTCAGCAGCAGCTGGCGAGGCATCGCCATTCACCTTCACGTGGCCGTTCTCCTGGAAAAAATTAACTCAATGTTATTGGACGAACCAGCTGTCATGCCAAGTGCTGACTGTTGGAAGAACAGTAACCTTTTTTCCTACACTTTTTTAAAAAACCAAAGAAAGAAACCACATATACAAACCCCCAAACATTCAACACTGGGAGCCCCGAGACCAGCTGAGTCACTTTGGCAGGTTCAGTGCACTATGGCTGAGGGTTATGAACACTCAGAGGGCGCAAGCCGAGCCTATTCCGTTCTAGGCTGGAGTAAACTACCCACAGCAGCACGTTGCCACGGTCTTTCCCGCTGCTTTTTCTGAGAACCGCGTGACGCATCGCCACGGCTGTGGGGAGGGAGGCCACGCAATCCAGAGACCAAAGCCCCGCCCCCCGCCCTAATTCCCAGCTAGCCTCTCAAGGAGTCGACCCGCACCCATTGGGGGCGCGGCGGGAAGTCAGCGTCATCTCAAGACACGTCGCACGGCAGTGGTCCATGCTTCCCTTCGAGCCATTGGTTTAAACCTCCACCACCACCCCGGGAACGCGTAGAAGCGACGCTGTTGTAGCAGCCAGTCTCCGCCTGTAGAAGGCACTGTGGCTCCATCTTGCAAAAATCGGAGCGCAGCGGCGGCGGCGGCGCTGGGACAACGCCGAGGGAGGAGACTAGAGGAGGAGGAGGAGAAGAGCTGGAAGGAAGCTTTGCTCGCGCCTTGGCCAGAAGCAGCTCTGCTGGGCGAACAAAGCTTGTCGCTTCTCTCCACCGGTCCATTCTTCCTTCTACCACCTCCCTCGGCTCCAGCACAGAAAACACATATCAAAACATACAGACACACACACCTCCTTCTCGCCATTGTTTAATTAGGGAGAGGCGCCTCCATTCCGCATCACATTTGTTGCATTCATTATTTTTTACACGCGCCTCAAGCGTCTCTCCGAAGAGACAGGCGGGCGAAAGCAGCAGCAGTAAGAGCAGCTGCAGCGAAGAGGCGTGGTGCCGCCGCCGCCAAGCCCAGATGGCGGAGTGCACGAGCGACCAGCGCGACCGCCTGAGAAACGCAGGGAACAGAACCGAAGCACATGAACACGGCGCGGGTTGCAAGCCTAGCAAACGCCCGGTGTGTCCCACGTTCACCCCCGATGCTCGTGCATAGCATGGAAACAACTCGAACTCGCACACATACGCAAGGCGCGCCTTCTCACTCTTAAGTCCACAAATTTCACAAGAAGAGTAGCCGTGTTACGTTTGTTACAGCAAGAAGAACCAATGCTTAAAGTCTCGCAGCACCTTTAAAAAGTCCAGGTTTTATTGTGCATTATGATCCGACCGAGGCTATGAGCCGAGCGAGGAATCCAGCAAGCAAGATGGAGAAGACACTCGGCAGCCCCTTCCTCAATGTGCGGACAACTCTCCAGCGCCCCCCCCCCTCAGTACCGCTTGCCGATTTCTCTCGCTATTGCCTTATCACCACCAAGCTCCACTATACCCCCCTCACGCGCCAAAGAAGAGAATTGGAGCTGGGGGGGGGGGGAGAGAAGGAAAGAGAAGACAGACTGTTACAGCAGAGGAAGCCATGGGAGAGCACACAGTCAATCCAGAGCACACGTACAGCAAGAAGGTCTTCCAAGATACCACCAGTTTAAGGCAAGCTATAGTGCCGGGCGAGACCAGCTATCCTACAGTAGCCAAGCATCCTACATTTTTCCTTTCCATCATATTACGCCTAAAAATGGGTCCCCCCAAAAATTCAACTTCTCCACACATACACACACCTTTCATTTTGGGTTTTTAAAAAATAAATAAAAAGGGCTTGTCATCATTTTTTAAATCCACGGACGCCCCCCACCACCACACACACACGAAGAGAAAACGGGGAAGCAAAATAAAACGGAACATGCGATTTAGATCAACAATAACCCATTATTTCCCCCCTCTTACCTGCCCATTCGCTTTCGAAGGAGATGCAGCCACTGCTTCTCCGGGCTTCTCGGCAGCAGCTTCGCCTTTTGCAGCGTTCTTGGAGAACTGGGCACCCATGCTGGTTTATTCAACAAAGAAACTCAACAGATCCAAAAGAAGGGGAAACAAAGAACAGTGGGTTCGTGTAAATGCTGGGCGACCAGCAGCCTGAAGAGCAGTAGCAGCACACACACGTACACCAGAAGGGGAGGAGGGGGGGAAAGAGAAGAGAACCGATTATTTTTAAATATATACACTCCTGTTTTTTTCCCCTAAAAAAAAAAAAATTAAGCTGGAGAGGTTGAAAAAAAAGCAGCAGCACAGGAAGAAAGGGGGGGAAAGGAAGGAAAAAAAGTCGAGCAAAAATATTAGAAGCCCAAGTTTAGTACAAAAAAGAAGTAATAAAAATCCCAGATTTGTAGCCGTACTGTAGACAAGGGGAAAATGGAGAAATCTCCCTGGTCGCTAATAAGATGCGGAGTCCAACGCCCAAGTGCACAGATGAATGGGCTTCCCAAGCGCTGACGGCAGCCCCCGCCCGCCGTCGACCAATCACCGCGCCGCCAGACAAAAGAGGGGCGGAGCCTCCAATTGGAGCGAACAATGGAGCCGCGATTGCAATAATTTGAAATCGGCCTTGGACTGATAATTAATACTCCGAATATAAATAAATTAATGGGATTAAGGCATGCACCCTGATTTCTCTTTAAAAAGAAAAATTGATCGAAGCACGGTGGAGTTTATTGCCCATTCCTTATGGTGGCGGACGAACACTCTTCAAAAGAAGGAAGGGGGGGTCCGTTTGACTTGCCGTGGCGGTAGCAGCCTCTGTTTGGTGTCTGTCTCTCCCCCACCCCGGTTAAGCCAGAGACAATGGTTTGACTTGTGTGTGTGTGTTTGTGATTTCATCTCCTCGCCCCCGCTGCTCCCCTTCCATTCACCCTCCCCCCTTGCTCTTATAGAAAAATCAACAGATAGGAGAGGCTTGCATTTTTGCTTTAATTGGTTGCAATTGTTCAATCGTCCCAATTTGGAAGGTATTTAAACCACGTAGATCGAGTTTCGCCAAACGGGATCACGAGTTGAAAATTATTAGGTCTGTAGGCCAGATGTGAAAAATGCTTAAAGCAGCAGCTGCCATAGCCATGGAAGGATTCCCTTCCCCCATCAATATTGGCTTGAAATAAAATATTTTGCGAGGAGCCTACGGGTCTAATTAAATTTCGCTGCCTGATTAGCTTTGATTTGTACTTTAAAGGGGGGGGACAACCCTGTTTGCTGAGACTGCAAAGCCCCCCCCCCTTTTGGAAGACGATGAAGTTAATAGACGAAATGAAACTAATACCATCAGAATATTCGTTTGTATCTTCTGAAGAAAAAAAAAAAAAGATTCCCATCCACGTGTAACCGAGAACGCTCCCAGCCAAATAGAACTCGAGCCTAATTCGTTCTTATGTGGTGCATGTCGGAGCCATGATGGTTTGTATGAAAATACCAAGGTGCTGAATTTCCAGAGAGGTGGGGAAGGGGGCGTCCCATCTTAAGCAACGTGTAGCCCGATCCTATGAAGAGTTCAACCCCACCTCCCCTGAAATCATTTACTTAGACACTCCTAACTCTGCATAGGATTGCAGCTCTAGGTTGAGCCATGGAGGGTTGATTCTTCCATCTCTTAATTTTAAATGGCTACAATGGAGTGACAGGAAATGTCTGGGGGCGGGGGGGGGATCTGTCTCGCTGCTTCAAAAACAAACACGAGATCGTTCGGGAGAGCTACATTCCTTTCCCGAAAATGACATTTTTAAAAATCGGATTGTTTGGGAAAGACGTAGTGATGAAGGATTCTGCCCATCCTCTTTAATTTTCCCTAAAGACTTCATTGTGTGATGAATCCAGCTTTACGCATCCGCTGCCGTTTAAGAACCCCCCCGCCGCCGCCAGCGTTCTAGTATTTTTAGCAAGATGGCACTCAGTCAAATAATATTTCGTTTCTTGTGGGCAAAATACACCACGAGGCATTTGGTTTTTACATCAAGCTCCCCCCCCACCCTCCTCCCCTCTCTTTCCCCGCTGTATTTCTTCAAATACAATTCCCTTCTTCAGCTTGGACTACGGGGTCGCATGGTGGAAAACCATTAGTGCCAACCGCGATTTCTTTGTTTTAATCATTCTCTTTTGGAAAAGGGAGGGGGGCGACTGCCAGTGCCACCGCTTCAGTTCTATGCATTATTCAGTCTTCAAGTTATATTCCCCCAGAACTGCTGCGATGAGATTGGGTGTGTGTGTGTGTGTGTGTGTGTGTAGATGTGCATCGTGCCAACAAACATAGCTGATCGCCCTTTGGGGAATTCGGGCAGGCGGTCGGCAGCACTAGTGGTTGGAAACCGACCCTTTTGGAGTACATGTGGCACTCCCCAACCGAAACGTAGTCTGGATAAATCCATTTACATCCAGGTGCTTGCAAGCAAAGTGCGCTTTGGTGCCTGTTGATTTTCTTCATTAGGAAAACAACCCAATTACCTCCCATCTGCATTATTGGGTAGCTGTTGGTTTAAAGAGCAGCGAATCCTGTCTAGGCGGCGGCGGCGGCGAGAGGCATCTCTTCCAGCATCTGCATCAAAGGGAGAAAGAGAGGGCAAACTGAGCTAGTCTAGGGAATTTTCTCTCTCTCTCTGCCCAGTCTCATTTGAGAGGCTCGGCTCGGCTCCTTTATTGCTTCTTTGTTACCCGGCTGCATTGCTTTTGCAGGGTGCCTATTTACACGGTATCGGCTGGTTTCCTAGGCGACGCCGGGGAAGATTCGAAACGGAGGGAGGGGCTCGCGTGAGGAAGGCGGCGGATGGGAAGGAACGCGAGCGTGAGTCGCAGAAGAAGAACCAAACAGATGGGACTCTAAAGGCGGACGAGGAGGGGGTGGGGAGAAAGATGGGCCTGCCCTGGCTTGGGAGGAGACTCCGAAAGGGACCAGTTCAAGGAGCTGAAGAAGAAGGTGCTTTCTTCTGGGGAATATGCTTCCCCCCCCCCCCCAGTCTGTTCCTCTTCTGAGCTCTTTCTTAGAAGACACTGCAAGCCACAGCAACAACAGTAGGCAGGACTTGGCCGTTGCTGTCATTACAGGGGTGGTTTCTGTGACCCGGGAGGCAATCATTTCCAGGCCCCAGAGCAAAGCCAGTAAATGAAAGGAAAAAGGCCCTCCCAAACAAGAAGGAAAATAGGGCCAGATGGGGCAATGGGTGGACAAAAACCGCACCCTAAACTCACCCTGCCTAGGGAAAGAGAGTGGGTATAGAATCATAGAAAAGTAGTCACAGAAAAGTAGAGATGGCCTAAGGCCATCTAGTCCAACCCACTGCTCAATGCAGGAATCCAAGTCAAAGCATCCCTGACACAGCTTCCTCTGTGTGTGTGTGTGTGTGTAAATGGTTTCTCTTTAAGACACCCGGGGCAGGATTTATTTCTTTATTTGAATTATACCCTGTCTCTCTACCAAACAAGGGCACTCACGGTGGCTTAAGCAATTTTAAATAGATTAAAACATGAAAACACATTAAAATACATTAAAAACATAAAAACAGAATCCAAACCAACAGACCCACTTACAGGCCAAAGGCCATCTTGAATAAAGCAGTCTTTGCTTGCTGGTGAAAGAAGAGTAGAGAGGAACCAACCCTAGCCTCTCTTGGGAAGGAGTTCCACAGCCTGGGAGTGGCCACTGAAAAGGCCCTCCCTTGCGTCGCCACCAATGGACCTCTGATGGTGGTGGTCTTGAAAGAAAGACCTCTCCTCCAGAAGATTTATGGACCGGGCAGGCTCATATGGGAGAAGCTGGTCTTTCAAGTAGCCTGGTCCCAAACCATATAGGGCTTTACAGGTCATAACCAGCTTTTTGAATTCTGCCCAGAAACAGACTAGTCAGTGAAGTTGCTATAAACAAGGGAGTCACGTGTTCCCTATAACTGGCCCCAGTCAACAGTCTGGCTGCAGCATCCTGGACCAGCTGAAGTTTCTGAACAGCTTTGAAGGCAGCCCCACATAGGACGCACTACAGTAATCCAAACGGGATGTTAATAAGGCATGCGTGACTATGGCTCGATAGGCATCTCTAGGAATGGACACGGTGCATTAGCCTCAGCTGTTCAAATGCACTCCTGGCCACTGCCGAGACCTGGGTGTCCAGGACCAAGGCCAAGAGTACACCCAAACTACGAGCCTGAGTCTTCAAGGGGAGTGTAACCCTATCCAGCATAGGTTGGATCCCTGTTCCTTGATCTGCCTTTCAACTGGCAAAAAACACCTCTGTTTTATCTGGATTAAGCTTCAATTTGTTCGCCCTCATCAAGTCCATTACTGACATCAGGCACTGATTTAGAACTAGAACAACTTTCTTTAGATGGAAAGGAAAAATAGAGTTGTGTGTTATCAGCATACTGGTGACACCAAACCCCCAAACTCCAGACAGTTTCTCCCAGTATATGTTAAATAGCACGGGGAATTTCATAGATTTCATAATAGAGTTAGAAGGAGCCTACAAGGCTATCGAGTCCAACCCCCCTGCTCAATGCAGGAAACTAGAGGAGGGGTCTTCCATCCAAGTAATAACCAGGCTTGATCCTGCTTAGCTTTCCACGCTCAGACAAGCTGAGCCAGCGTAAGCCACAGGCCTGAATAAGATAATAGAATCATAGAAAAGTAGAGTTGGAAGGGGCCTATAAGGCCATCGAGTCCAACCCCCTGTGCAATGCAGATGGAACTCTGAAGGACACCACAGGCCAATGGCCATGGTGTCGAACAGGAATCCCCCAGCACCACCTTCTGAGATTGCCTCTCCCAAGGGGGACCAGAACCACTGTAAGTTATTTATGGACCGGGCAGGCTCATATGGGAGAAGCTGGTCTTTCAAGTAGCCTGGTCCCAAGCCATATAGGGCTTTACAGGTCATAACCAGCTTTTTGAATTCTGCCCAGAAACAGACTACGGTAGTCAGTGAAGTTGCTATAAACAAGGGAGTCACGTGTTCCCTATAACTGGCCCCAGTCAGCAGTCTGGCTGCAGCATCCTGGACCAGCTGAAGTTTCTGAACAGCTTTGAAGGCAGCCCCACATAGGACGCACTACAGTAATCCAAACGGGATGTTAATAAGGCATGCGTGACTATGGCTCTCAGTCCCATCTGAGACAGATGCCCCAGAAGGATACCCTGGTTGATGGTATTGCCACTGAAAGTCCATCAGAACTAACAGGGACGCACTCCCCCTATCCAGTTCATGGCACAGATTGTCTACCAAGCTGACTAAAGCAGTCTCTGTCCCATAACCAGGCCTGAAGCCAGATTGAAATGGATCTAGATGATCTAGCTCATCCAGAAATCCCTGGAGCTGAGAGGACACCACACACTCCAGCACCTTGTCCAAGAATGGATTATTGGAGACGAGCTGGAAATTATCCAACACAGAGGGATTCAGGGAGTGTTTTCAAAAACACACACAAAGGTCTTACGACTGCTTCCTTTAGGCAAGATGGAATCACACTTTGCTGTAAAGAGGTGTTCACCACTGCCCTTACCCACCTACCCAGCCAGTCCCACCTGCCCTGGCTGCTTTTATAAGCCAGGAAAGGCAAGGGTCCAGCAGACAAGTGGTAGGCCTTACTTCCCCAAGGATCCTGTCCACATCCTTGGGCTGTACAATTTGAAAAGTATCCATTGTAACTCAATAAGCAGCAGTCAAAGTTATATCCACCAGACCTGTATCAACTATGGCATCCAAGTCGGCATGGATACAATCGATTTTATCGGCAAAAACAGTTGGCTGTCAAGTGGTCCACCTCTTCCTCTTGCAGGGCAGAGCCTAACAGACCTCTGACCACCTGAGCGACTCTGCTGGGTGACTCTAAGCAGACACAATGGTGGCGGAGAAGTACGATTTCTTCATCTCACTGCCGCAGAGTAGGCTTTCAAATGAGCTGTAGCCCATGTTTGATCGGATTCATTCCGAGTTTTCCAGCAGCTTTGCTCTAGTCTAGTCAATGTCCCGCTCATTTCATCGCTCACAGCATAGAAAATCAGGGGGCTTGTTTGGCTCCACTCCGTGGGAGAGAACATTCAGAAGCGATCGTGTTAATCACCTGAGAGATTTCTCTTTCCAGAGACCAACCAGGGCTTTGACAGAATCGCCTGCCGAGATCACAGGAAAATCTCCAAGAGCCATGATCAGAAAGCCATCTGGATTGGATCCATCAGTGTCTTGGGACAGACCATCTTAATGCCCCCCCCCCCCCCGCAATGGTTCCAAATCCCAGCTTCCTTTTTCCTTCTGGTGAGATTCCATTGTCTTTCAAAACTGTGCGTCAAGCAGAATTCCAACAGATGCAGAATGTCCTGGTATGCATTGATGGAGGAAACTGTCCTCATTGTATTTCTGCCTGTCATGCTGCTGTTAAGGCCACCCTGCTTTGAAGAGGGTGGAATAGTTTCATGATGCTGTATTTTTAGTCAGCTTCAGGTGAGAACAGATCCTTCTGGAAATGGGTGGTTGATACAGGCCAAGGTGAGGTAAGCAACCATGATTTATGGGGTGTTGGTCTGATACTTAGGACTGATTCAGACCACTCTTGTATGTGTGTCCTAGCAGTGCGTCCTGGCTGATGAATGGCTTTGTTTCAGTGCTTCATCCAAACTATCCAGAGTGTTTCTACAGACAGCCCTGGGTTAAACAGGAATTTCCTGTTTTCCTTAAGCTTAAATGTAACTGCTCATGTTAGTAGTCCATGCATTTCACTGTTTGTGCCCACTATTCTGGCTCAGTATCTGTGAGATAAAAATCAATAAATATTCAAGTAGCATCATGATGCTGGGTTAAACCTAATGTTGTGCAAGCGGATCTGCTTGCGCTATGGGACTTCCCCTTGTTGCTCTCCTCCTGCAGCTCCCTGCAGCCCTCAGATCTGCTCCAGAGAGTCTCCTAACCCCCCAGAACAGATTTGGGGGTACAGGGATGGGGATGTGGGGGGAGAAGAAGAAATGCCAGGCAGCCAGCTTTGGATACAACACAGTATAACCAACGTCGTGGTCACTTGTTATATTTCCTCCAGTTAAACCAGTTAGCCCTGTAAAAGCTAAGTGATATTCATCTCAAAAGGCTGAGATCCTATGTACACTTACTTTGCAGCAAGTTTCACTAAACACAGTAGAACCTACTTCTGAATAAATATGGGTTGTATTACACATTATATACAGGATGTGTCCACTTTCTACATTAAGCAAAAAGATCGGATATTAGAATGATACAGGAAGATGCATTCAAACATCCATTTAACATTCACATTACAAATCTCCAATGTGCTATAAGCACCAGGCATCCATGTACCATGCCTTTACTCCCCAAAGGATTTCACAGTGTTTAATTAATTGAGATATAAATATAAGGAACACACACAGGGAGCATTTATGATTCCCAGTGGCAAGTATGCACAATTTGGAAAATTTACACCCTGATCCTCCTGCATACATTATATGGAAGTAAGTACCATTGATTTTAGAATGTACTATTCATAGTGTCCGAGTTTGCACATCACACAACCACCTATGGACGTTCATAGGTTGTTTATGTAAAGTGGAGGTGGTTCGCATGCAGCGTACATCCTGCTGCACAGGATTAATTAACCCATGATTTACTGCCATGATGTGTGAACTGGATCAGTGAGTTGTATAACCCAATAAAGCTGTGTGGGTTTATACCAGAGTTACCCACAGCATTCACTCGAGTAACTACATCCCACTAACAAAGGCAGGGCCCAAGCATCCTTTTTCTTTTCTTTTTTTTTTGGTGGGGGGACCCAGTACAAACTTGCAGCTTGGCCTCCCTTTCACAATTCCATCCCATACATACAATCTCATTATTTGTATTGACAGGGCTTTTTTTCTGGTGGAACTCACCGGAACTGAGTTCCAGCACCTTTTCTTCTATTAATTGCATTACAATTTAATCGCCATCTACTCCCGAGGAAATGTAATCCAAGAGTTCCGGTACCCTTTTCTCCAGAAAAAAAGCACTGTGTATTGATAATCAGACATGGCAGTATGGTGTGTGTGTGTGTATGTATGTATGTATACATACGTACTAGACATTTACTCACACATACTTTGGACCTGTAAATCTGACTAGCAGCACTGGCTCCCACTGTCCCTAGGATCAATGTCCCTACTTGTTATGATGGTTTCTCCATCCTACCTATATGCTCGAGGAATTTTGGGACTACTGGTAGTAGTTGTTTAGATAGCATGTGTCATAGGGAAGCAAACTACATGTCCTAGTTTTAACTGCACACGCATACACTCTCTGTTCTAGAGAGAGGCCTGGACCAGTTACTCACTGATAGGGATGTGGATGGCTCAGGCTCAGTTCAGTCCACACCGACTCGCATTCTATTTGTACCAGCATATGTGAATTGGGGGGGGGGGGGATCTGTGCTAATTTTTAAAACCCGCATATGTGAATTAGAAAAAAACCCTGTGCTAATTAGAAAACAAAAATCTGTGCTAATTTTACAACAACCAGGTACATAAAGCAAGTTCATGAGATTGCCCATGTTTTAAATTCCTTTTTTAACTGTGTCCCGTTCCCCCCCCCCGCCCCCAGCAATCTGAAGCTGCTAAAAAGCACAGCTGCTGCTGTCCGGGTAGAAATAAGGCTGGAAATGCCCCTGGGAGGGACAATACATGATGACATACTGTTCCTCACAGGGACATTGCATGGAAAAATAAATAGCAGCTCTGCTATAGCAATGGGGGCAGCCATAATATTTTCTGTTTAATGCCCCTGTGAGGGATGATACATCATCATGTACTATCCTTCCCAAGGACATATCCAGCTCCATTTCAACCTGTGTGGAAGCTTTCTAGCAGCTCTACCTAGATGGGTGTGTGTGTGTGTGTGTTAAAAAATGTAGAAGGCGGCCCTTTGATCACCTTATAGCATTCGGCAGGGGTGTGGATTCTGGAGTGGACCATGTTCCAATTTGCAAATCAGTTCAGTACATGTGCATCAGGTGAGTTTGTGTCAAAATGTGGACTCCTCCACCCCCAAATTCCTCAAGCACCCCTACTCTTCAGAATGTGTTTGTTTTACTCTAACACTGCTTCTCTTTGGCTCCAGTAAATCTCACAAGATCTGGACAGCAGTACATACCGTAAATAAATGACCCCTGATATTCCTGCCTGGTCGCTGGAGTCATCTTCAGAAGCTGTTTTAGGAGTGCCACAAGCTCCTGAGGTTCTCCTTTCGACCACTCAGAGCAGGGCTTTTAGTGTAGTCTTATGGACCTCGCTTCCTGTGCATATAAGGTGTGCCCCAACGATACTGTGTTTTCAGTGCATGTTAAAAACGTTTGTTTTAATCACGCAAGCCTTCCCAGCTATGTGATTTTAACTTTGCATATTGCCAGCCGCTTTATTGCACTGCCTTTATATTTTACCATTTTATTGTATTTTAACTGAAATTTACTTTCTACAATGCTTAGGTATTTTGGAATGTTACCGTCTATAAATATTGTAAATAAACTAATAAGTTTCTCTAAATATCTTCAAGCATGATCTAAAATGTAGCCTCACCCCCCCCCCCCAGTAACGGAGTGCAGCCTGGAGTGCAGATTTACCCCTAGACCCTGGTAAATCTTTTTCCTTCCCATACTTGAGCCCTGAGCATAAGTAAACATAGGAAGCTGCCTTATACTGAGTCAGACCACTGGTCCATCTAGCCCAGTATTGTCGACACTAGCTGGCAGCGGCTCTCCAGGGTTTCAGGCAGGATTCTTTCCAAGCCCTACCTGGAGGCCAGGGATCGAACCTGGGACCTTCTGCATGCAAAGCATCTGCTCCAGCACACTGACCTATGGACCCTCCCTACAGCACCTGGTATTCCAAGGTGGTCACCCATCCAAGTACTAACCAGGCCCGACCCTGCTTAGCTTCCGAGATCAGACAAGATCGGGGTGTTTGGTGCTATTCAGGTGAAGGCATTCTCATGCAGACATCTACTGGGAGATGTCAGGGACTGAAGCAGGGACCTTCTGCATGCAAAGCATGTGCTCTACCACTGGCCCTTGCTCTAAGTCCCCACATGGGTTTATGGGATCAGGATTCCGGGCATCTGTCTACAAAATGCTTATATCAGAACCATCCCATTGAAACATATGCTGGTTCAGTAACTGTTTGAAGCACTAAGAGGGATAATATATTTTGTTGCAGATGTGAAGCGGAAAGGAGAATGAGAAGGAAGCCATCGATCTGGGAGGCTTCCACGTATCCAATGTGACGGAGGCAATTTTATCTCTTTTCTAAATCTCTGTTGTCCATTCCCCTCCAGATGGGCCTTTGAGCCCATCTGGAGAGGGTGCACTGGAGGGGGCTGAACCAGGGCTAGAGAGGTCATAGGATTTCTTGAATTCTGGCCTCTCCTCTCCCTGCCCCACCCACCAGAACACCCCCTTTTCCTTAGCTCTGAGGCTGCATTTGCAACCTCAGGAAGCAGACATCATGCTTCTTTCTGCTGTGACTGTGAGGGGGCAGGGAATCAGAAATCAGAGTCCCCCTCCCAAGGTCATAACAGTGTCCCTTGGGAGAGGGACTCTGGACAATGCTACGGTCCCTGGGACGCTCTCGCAGGGAACATAGGATTGTTCTCTTATGTGCTTAGCCATAACTTAGGGGGTTGTCTTGTCAGGCCTATGTTTCTGTATCAGTGTTGTTGTCTGTGGATAGAGTGAGAACATGCCAATTCTTCCCCTTTTCCAAGGAGTTAATTTGTAGACATTAGAAGACATGTTTGGCAAATGTCATTGATCTGCTTGATTATGAGTCCTGTGGATCAGTCAGTCGAAGTGGTAGAGTTGGCAGGTATGATGTTATAGTACTTGGGCTTCAGAGTTCAGTGTTCAAATCTCACTGGCTGGCTTTGGGTGAGTTACTATCTTTTAGCCTTATTTCCCCAGCTCTAAAAACCTGGAATTTTAGTGTGCTGTTATGTCTGGGCAAAAAAGAGATAAAGATAGTAAAGCACTTGGGTACATTGCAAAGTGCTATACACGTGCTTAATTATTATGCCAAGTTTTATGTTTTGTATTCCAAAGGGAGCATATCATGTAAAATGTGCTATAAATATCCATGTTCACAGTCTTATTGCTGTAAGGGAGTTTCAACATCTCTATTCTGCAGGGGGTGGGGGCACTCAGACAACTGAATGACTTGCTAAGGTCAAATGGTAAATGTACACAAATAATTTACACAAAAATATACCTTAAGAGGCCACAGCTTCACTGATTTTAGGCCACTAATAAATGTCACTTACCAAATCTAGGACATATAGTGAGGCATATTATACTTTAAACCCGCAAGCAATGTCTTATTTACGTTGCTAACCTTAGTGAACTTCTTCCAAAGAAAGGCATGTTAGGAGGCATTTCAGTATCACCTACCTAATATTCCTGATAGAACAAAGGGATTGGAAAGGAATTAACACCCTGTACTTGCGCAAGTCAGTCATACCAATTAACAAAAGCCTGAGTGTATGTAAGATAAGTTACAGACTGAGATGTTACAACCTGGGGACGGGGAGCAGGCAAAAATCCTGGAATTGCATCCCTCAAATGATGGTCTGCCGCCCCTACAGCTCATTCTGGATAGCTAATGGCAAGGATTGTACAGGATTTCATGGGAATCAAATGCAGGAGATGCATATGTGGGTTTGGAACAACCAGCTGTCTTGTGTGCTGGAAGCAGAGGCTGGGCAGGAATAACCTAGCGTGCTCTTAGCTTCAGGACCGGTGCAAGGCAGTTTGGTGCCCTAGGCAAGATCAGATATTTAGCGGGGCCCCTTCCCACTTGAGAGCGCTGTATTTTTTCCCCCAAGGCATTTCTGGCGCCCCTTTAACCCTGCGCCCTAGGCAGCTGCCTAGTGGGCCTAATGGTAGCACCGGCCCTGCTTAGCTTCTGTGCTTCATGGGACTTGCACTGATTCTTCCACTGAAATTTCCCTTCAGCTGCTCCCAGCCCAGTCATGGGGGGGAGGGAAGATTCATATCTCTCCCCACTCCTGTGAAAAACAACTAGAAGGCCATTTTTAGTGGGAAATGGCTGAAAGGGAAAGGGTTAAGAAGCCCTTCTCTTGCTGGGTTTATGTCAAAGATTGCAGCTGCATTTGGAACCACTTGGAAAAGCTCCACTTGACGAAACTGAGAAGATGCAATGGTGGTGGAAAAGAACTCCCTCTTTGCCACTGTTGCTGCCACATAGTAGGCTTGATGATGAGCTCTAGCCTGTGTTTGGTTGGACTTGGCATGAGTCTTCCTCCACCTGCATTCTAGCTGTCTTTCCTCTTCTACATTGCCCTCAGTTCAGGTGTGTACTGAAGAGCTACCCAAGCTCTACTCGATTGTGTCAACTGCCTTAGTCATCTCTGCATTCCACAGAGTGACCAAGGCTTCGTCGGGAGCAACATACGTACCAGCAGGAAAATTCCCCAGAACCCTCCAGAATCCGTTAGTTTCCATGGGCAGACCATATTATTAGGTCCCCCACCATTGCAGAGGGGAAAGATGCTGACAGCCAAAACCTCAATAGGAAGTGATCTGATCATGACAAGGGAAGAGATGTTAATTCCCCCATCTTCAGATCACTATTCTCCTGTCCAGTTGAGAAAACCACATCAGGTGTGTGTCCTCCTACATGTTGGGCTGATAACAAGTTTGGACAGCCCCATGGTTGTTATGGTGGCCATGAAGTCCTTAGCCACCCTAAGGTCCAGCTAGGATCCAGCGGCCTCAATGTGGAAGGTGAGATCTCCCAGAACCATCATCTTAGGGGTCCCCAACACTACATCTGAGATCACCTCCATCAGCTCAGGCAGGGAGATTGATGAGTAGTGACATGGCCAGTAACATTTACTTCCATGTAAACATGCATAGGATTAAATTGTTAATCTAAAATCACTTTATATATCCTTGGAAATTATTCTCTATGTTATTTTGGGCCCTGGAAGGGTATGAATTATATATATACAAAAACCTGCTTTAGGGAAGGAAGCACACAACATCTATTTTCCATTCCCTATGAACTGAACACACTTCCTGAACTATCAGATATGGGCAGCCCATTTACAGCAGCAGCAGCAGCTCTGCTGACAGTGTCCCATCAGGTGCTGATCCAGACCACCTAGTTCCCAGTTCACACACAGGCTAATAGGGTTTTAAAGTTTCTAATTACTGTAAGTGTCTTCTGTTAAGAATGTGTATTTTCTGCCTAGCATAGCAAGTGGTCTCTGTTAAAAAAAATATCCAAAACGTTTCTAAGGTTGTAAGGGGAAAGGGAAAACTTTCTCTAGGCTTTGGATCAAAGTGACTAGCTGGTATGTAGTGTGTGTTTCCCTTTTGTAACTTAGTTCCCAAGATAACTTTCCAAAAGTTACTGAAAAGTTCCAAATGGTTCCACTGCCCCCACCCCCCACCAGTGATCTGAGAACAAAATGAAAAGGCAACTTATTCTTACATATACATTCATTTGTATGCATCTATTAAGAAGGAAAGAAAGATAAGGCATCACAGGTTACCTTAGCAGATACCTTGTTTTTATTCGTTGCTTCTTTCTTCCTTTTTTGTTGATGATGTTTCTATATAGAAACAATATAGAATATGCACAAGGAAGGCTGGGTGTCTTCAGCCTTTCAGGGGAAAACAATTTAGGTCTTGTTTTGTGTCAGAAGAGCCTTTCTAATACTGAGAACCAGGACAGTCATTTGGGGTAAGAGAAGTCAATTTTAACACTCCACTCATATTTACTAACTCCTGTTCTAAGTTAGGACTGTGACTTCTTAACAATCCATCAAGTGTTGTTTCCTTTCATTATGCTATTTCTTTTCTCTTTCCAAGCATTCAGTGCAAATCAAAGCTTTCAGTCTTGTCATCTATTGTAGCTATTGAAGCCTGGGTCCAGCCCTTTACTAATATTTACCCAGCTTTTATTAAATAAGGCCAACACTGTTTGCTAAGTAAGATCCACGTTGCTTGTGTGTCCTTTATAGCTCTACAAGAAGTAGTGATGATGGGTGACAGGGATTCAACCTGCATCTGCTGGCCCTACAGGCAGATGTCCTTTCTAGGGAGTTACATGGCAGGCAGTTGTTGCTGTGGACTGTACACCTGCTAGTATTTCTGCCCAAGAGTCACTTCTCTGTATGAAAAAGTGTGCACACTACAAGCAGTCACTGTGCATGCTAGGTGGGAAGCTGAGGCCATCACCTGTCTATTGAAGAAAGGCATTGCTTAGCCCACTCAAATAGATGCTTGCTACTTGTTGGCTAAGGTTGCAATTCTATCAGCACCCTTTCATGGGATTCATGAAATGCACACACACACACACACACACACACACACACACACACGCATGCTCATGCAGTGTATGCAAGTGTAGCTTTTGGATTATGGGCCAAATCTAATTCTTTTAGAATGTATGTCATTCTATAGGATTATTTGTAGGATTAAATGACCGTGCGTTGATATAGATGAGTATAGGATATATGCAAAATAACTCAGTTACTATCGAGAACAGGGAAAAGGAGAGTGAAGCATTTACAGTGCGTCGGAACCATATAGACACACATAAGCCTTGGCTCAAAAAATGGATAAAAGAATACCAACAATTGTGCCTAACCTGTGCTAATGGCACTGCAATGCAAACTGTCAGTTGGAATGGAGAAGCTGCTGAAGATAATGAAAATTAAAGGGGAAAGGTGGGAAAGTGACTTCTATTTCTCTAAAGACTGCGAACATGACAGATCCCCCCCCAAACAGCACCTAACAAAGTATTATCTGATTACGGTATTATTAATGTGGACTATCTTGATTATTGTGAAAAGACTGATCACTATGGTTTTACCTACCTGACAAATAGAATCATAGAATCATAGAATCATAGAAAAGTAGAGTTGGAAGGGGCCTACAAGGCCATCGAGTCCAACCCCCTGCTCAATGCAGGAATCCAGGTCAAAGCATCTCTGACAGATGTCTGTCCAGCTGCACCTTGAATGCCTCCAGACTGGGAGAGCCCACCACCTCCCTAGGTAGTTGATTCCATTGTCTTATTGCTCTGACAGTCAGGAAATTTTTCCTGATGTTTAGGTGGAATCTAGGTTCCTGTAACTTGAGCCCTTTATTCCGTGTCCTGCAAACTGGGATGAACGAGAAGAGATCTTTGCCCTCCTCTGTGTGACATCCCTTCAAATACTGGAAGAGTGCGATCATATCTCCCCTCAGTCTCCTCTTCTGAAGGCTAAACATGCCCAGTTCTTTCAGTCTCTCCTCATAGGGCCTTGTTTCCAGTCCCTTTATCATCCTTGTTGCCCTCCTCTGAACCCTCTCCAGTTTGTCTATGTCCTTCTTAAAGTGAGGTGCCCAGAACTGGACGCAGTACTCAAGATGAGGCCTAACCAGTGCCGAGTAAAGGGGAATTATCACTTCCCGCGATTTGGAAGCTATACTTCTATTAATACAGCCCAAAATAGCATTTGCCTTCTTTGCAGCCACATCGCATTGCTGGCTCATATTCAGTTTGTGATCTACCACAATTCCAAGATCCTTCTCACTTGTAGTATTGTTGAGCCAAGTGTCCCCCATTCTGTAACTCTGCATTTGGTTTCCTCTCCCTAGGTGCAGCACTTGGCATTTATCCCTATTAAATTTCATTCTGTTGTTTTCGGCCCAGCGCTCCAGCCTATCGAGGTCACTTTGAATTTTGTTTCTGTCTTCCAGAGTATTAGCTGTTCCACCCAACTTTGTGTCATCTGCAAATTTGATAAGCATTCCCTGTACCTCCTCATCCAAGTCATTAATAAAAATGTTGAAGAGCACCGGGCCCAGGACCGAGCCCTGTGGTACCCCGCTCGTTACCTCTCCCCAGTTTGAGAAGGAACCATTGATAAGCACTCTTTGAGTCCGATTCTTTAGCCAATTGTGGATCCACCTGATAGTTGTTCCATCTAGCCCACTCTTAGCTAGTTTACTAATCAGGATATCATGAGGCACTTTGTCGAAAGCTTTGCTGAAGTCCAGATATATAATGTCCACAGCATTCCCACAGTCCACAAGGGAGGTTACCCGATCAAAAAATGAGATCAGATTAGTCTGACAGGATTTGTTCTTGACAAATCCATGCTGGCTTCTAGTAATCACTGCATTGTTTTCAAGGTGCTTGCAGACTGACTTCTTTATAATCTGCTCAAAAATCTTCCCAGGGATTGATGTCAGACTGACTGGCCTATAGTTCCCAGGTTCCTCCTTCTTGCCCTTTTTGAAGATGGGAACAACATTTGCCCTCCTCCAGTCGTCTGGCACTTCACCTGTCCTCCATGATTTCTCAAAGATAATAGACAGTGGTTCTGAGAGTTCTTCTGCCAGTTCCTTTATTACTCTAGGATGCAGCTCATCAGGCCCTGGAGATTTAAACTCGTTCAGAGTAATCAGGTGCTCCTTGACCATTTGCCTATCAATCTCAAGCTGCAATTCTGCCCCTTCAGTCTGCACTTCAGGTTTGCCAGGGGGGTCATAGACCCTCTTTTGGGAGAAGACCGAGCCGAAGTAGGAATTGAACACTTCTGCCTTTTCTTTGTCTTCTGTTATCAATTTGCCATCCTCATTGCGTAGTTGAACCACCAGTTCTTTCTTCTGTCTTTTACTGTGCATGTATCTGAAGAAAGCTTTTTTGTTGCTTTTAGCATTCCTCGCTAACCTTAGCTCATTCTCAGCTTTAGCCTTCCTGACACTATTCCTGCAGTTCTGTGCTACCTGCCTGTACTCTTCCCCTGTAGCCTGTCCTTCCTTCCACTTCCTATACGTGTCCTTTTTTGTTTTCAGGTCATCTTTGAGTTTATTGTGAAGCCACATTGGCTTTTTCTGTTGCCCTCTGCCTTTTTTCCTTGTGGGAATTGTTTGCAATTGTGCCTTTAAAATTTCCTTCTTTAAAAACTCCCACCCCTCCTGGGCTCCCTTTCTCGTGAGAGTCACTTGCCATGGGATCTTACTAATCATTGTTCTGAGTTTGTTAAAATTGGCTTTCCTAAAATCCAGGGTACGTGTTTGGCTACACTCAGCTTTTGCTTCTGTTAGAATCAAGAACTCTAGTATAACATGGTCACTTTCCCCCAGAGTTCCCGAAACTGCCACTTTATCCACTAACTCGTCTCTGTTGGTTAGAATCAGGTCAAGGATAGCCGATCCTCTAGTTCCTTCCTCCACTTTCTGTAGGAGGAAGTTATCAGCAACACAGGTCAGGAATTTCTTGGAGGGGCCATGTTTGGCTGAATAAGTCTCCCAACAGATATCAGGGAAATTGAAGTCTCCCATTACTACCACATCGTGCCTCCTTGAAACACTGGCAATTTGCTTTTCAAAAGTTCCATCCTCATCTTCTCCTTGATTGGGTGGTCGGTAGTAGACTCCAACCGCCATGTTCGTTTTATTCTTTGCCCCCTTTATTTTAACCCAGATGCTCTCAATGGGGCTGCCAAGCTCCTCTTCCTGTATCTCTGTGCAGAGATACGTATTTTTAACATACAGTGCAACTCCACCTCCCTTTCTGTTGCTTCTGTTCCTTTTGAACAAGTTATACCCTTCAATTGCTGTATTCCAGTCATGGGAGTCATCCCACCAGGTTTCAGTTATCCCTATCAAGTCGTACTTGCCCTCATGTATCAAGAGTTCAAGTTCGTCTTGTTTATTGCCCATACTCTGGGCATTAGTATAGAGACATTGAAGACTATGTGCTTTATAGTCCGACTTTCCCCCTACATTTTGTGGTAGACTATCAATGGGCACCGCTGGAGCTGTTCTCTCCATTGTGGCATAGAGGCCTTCTTCCATTGGTACCCCCGAGTTTATGTCTCCCTCCCCTGTTGGATTCAGTTTAAAGCCCTCCTGATTAAGTTCCTCATGCTGTGTCCAAACACATTCTTCCCAGTCCTTGTGAGGTGCAACCCATCCTTTGCCAGCAGTCCATCTTCCAGGAAGTGTAGCCCGTGGTCCCAGAATCCAAATCCCTCACGTCGGCTCCACCTTCGTAGCCAGTCATTCACTCGGAGTATTTTTCTTTCTCTTTCTATGCCTCTTCCAAGTACTGGAAGGATGGATGAGAAAACTATCTGGGCCCCGAAGTTCTTGAGTTCCCTTCCCAGCTCTTCAAAGTCTGCCGTGATTTCTTTGTAACTCCGCTTGGCAGTATCATTTGTACCCACGTGGAAGAGAAGAAAGGGGTATGTGTCGGTGGGCTGCATGAGCCTCGGCAGCTGTTCTGTCACATCCTTAATCCGTGCCCCAGGGAGACAGCACACCTGGCGAGTCCATGGGTCTTCGCGACATACTTGGGCTTCGATCCCCCGCAGGAGGGAGTCTCCCACTACGAGTACTCTTCTCTTCCTCTTGCTGTAGGCCTTGGTTCGATTTCCTCCACTTGACTGACCCTCAGCCTCTTGCTCGATGTCACGTTGGGTGCCCGGTAATCCGTCCTCTGCAGGCTGTCCTCTGCTCTCGTCCTCAAGTACATGGAAGCGGTTCCATAGCTCCACTGCTTCCACAGGCGCAGAGTGTCTTGTAGTTCTTCTGCTCCTAACAGTCACCCTTTTCCAGGGAGTTCCCCCTGTGTTATTTTCCCTTGCCTCTGCAGTCTCTGACTCCGCCTCATCCTGCAGTTGCCCTTCTGGCTCCGGTACTGTGCTTTGGTGCTGTAGATCCACCGTTCTGTCTAAGAACTCCTCACTTTCTCTTATGCTCCTGAGGGTTGACACTTGCTGCTCCAGTCCTCTGACCTTTTCTTCCAACAGCGGGACCAGCTTGCACTTGTTGCATGTGTAGGCCATGTTGATCTCCGGCAGGAAAACAAACATTGCACAGCCCTTGCAGGTCACCACCACTGCTGAGTCCTTTCCTTCCATAGTGCTCTGTTTCTGTCTTCCTAGAATATATATATATATATATGTATGTGTGTGTGTGTGTTTTTTTTTTTTTTTTTTTTTTTTTTTTAGGGACCTCCCCCTTGACCTCCGCTGCCGAACTCCGCTGCCAAACTCCTGTTTGCTCTCCCTGTGCACTCGCTCTGTTCACTTGCTCTCTGGGAGCCTGCTTGCCTTATCACAGTCCCAAAAACAGTCCCAAAAACAGCTGGAGCCTCTCTCCTGTTGTGCTCCTGCTCAGCTGGGAGTCAGGAACAGAATGAGCTCCCAGGCCACGCCCTGCAATCAGCCCCACTTCCTGCAATCAATCAGCTGCAATCAGCCCCAGGTAGTTGCAGTCAGCAGGAGCTTCTGCTCAACAGAATGAGCTCTCAGGCCACGCCTTTCCCTTGCAGCACTTGTTGTTTTACTACTCCGCTGCCAAACTCCTGTTTGCTCTCCCTGTTCGCTCGCTCTGTTCGCTCGCTCTCTGGGAGCCTGCTTGCCTTATCACAGTCCCAAAAACAGTCCCAAAAACAGCTGGAGCCTCTCTCCTGTTGTGCTCCTGCTCAGCTGGGAGTCAGGAACAGAATGAGCTCCCAGGCCACGCCCTGCAATCAGCCCCACTTCCTGCAATCAATCAGCTGCAATCAGCCCCAGGTAGTTGCAGTCAGCAGGAGCTTCTGCTCAACAGAATGAGCTCTCAGGCCACGCCTTTCCCTTGCAGCACTTGTTGTTTTACTACTCCGCTGCCAAACTCCTGTTTGCTCTCCCTGTTCGCTCGCTCTGTTCGCTCGCTCTCTGGGAGCCTGCTTGCCTTATCACAGTCCCAAAAACAGTCCCAAAAACAGCTGGAGCCTCTCTCCTGTTGTGCTCCTGCTCAGCTGGGAGTCAGGAACAGAATGAGCTCCCAGGCCACGCCCTGCAATCAGCCCCACTTCCTGCAATCAATCAGCTGCAATCAGCCCCAGGTAGTTGCAGTCAGCAGGAGCTTCTGCTCAACAGAATGAGCTCTCAGGCCACGCCTTTCCCTTGCAGCACTTGTTGTTTTACTACTCCGCTGCCAAACTCCTGTTTGCTCTCCCTGTTCGCTCGCTCTGTTCGCTCGCTCTCTGGGAGCCTGCTTGCCTTATCACAGTCCCAAAAACAGTCCCAAAAACAGCTGGAGCCTCTCTCCTGTTGTGCTCCTGCTCAGCTGGGAGTCAGGAACAGAATGAGCTCCCAGGCCACGCCCTGCAATCAGCCCCACTTCCTGCAATCAATCAGCTGCAATCAGCCCCAGGTAGTTGCAGTCAGCAGGAGCTTCTGCTCAACAGAATGAGCTCTCAGGCCACGCCTTTCCCTTGCAGCACTTGTTGTTTTACTACTCCGCTGCCAAACTCCTGTTTGCTCTCCCTGTTCGCTCGCTCTGTTCGCTCGCTCTCTGGGAGCCTGCTTGCCTTATCACAGTCCCAAAAACAGTCCCAAAAACAGCTGGAGCCTCTCTCCTGTTGTGCTCCTGCTCAGCTGGGAGTCAGGAACAGAATGTGTGACCAGGGGGACTGAATGATCCTTAATGTTCTATACTTCAGAATGTGGTGCCCATATGAGTTGGGGGGAGAGACAGACAAGTTAGAAAGAGAGCTGAAGAGAGCTGAAGAGATTTTAGCTAGAGTTGGCCAAACCTCAAGCATTATTGGGGTACAACCGCTTTTGTGGGGAAGGTGAAGGAATATATGTTTGATTTCCCCATGATTTGCTTGTGCAGTTGTAAATAAATTACAAAGAAGAAACCGCAAGTTTCCAGTACTCATCCTCAGCCAGACAAAACTCAGCTCTCTAGAGCTGCCTCTGGACTTCTCACCATTGAGGGAAGTAGGGAGCATTTAACAGTCCTTTGGCCCTGCTATCCTTTAAGACATTTCTGGTAATAAAAAGTTATGCAAACCCTGCTAATCCCCCATCTTATGTACACAGAGGAATTTATTCATTAAATAATGCCTAGCAGTTAATTTCCATGATAACTTTTATGATTTTTAAGACAAATAATTTAAATTTAAATTTAAAAGCCTCGATTACTTTAGTGCTAATTTTCCATCTCTTGTAAAAGGGTGGGGTTTTGATGTGGCAGCAGTGATGTATTGGAAAAGTGAACCTATCACAACCCAGCATATGTTTATTATAACTTTTGTGGGGGTGCTATTTTATGACCTTGTTGTTTTTTTTTTAATTGATCTTTTAATTGTCGCTAAAACACTTTTCTGGCTAGAATTTTTTAACAAACAAAATGAGAGGTATAGAATTGTAACATCTTTTTTAATTAATAGTATAGCATTATGATGTTACAGCACTATACCTCTCTTTCATTTTTTTTTAAAAAAATCAAGCTGAAAGAGTGTTTTAGTGATAATTAAAAGATCAATTAAAACACAAAAGGGTCATAAAATGGCACCCACTGCAAATTTTATAATTAACGTGTGCTGAGCTTCAAATGGCCCCAACCACAGCAGCTATGTCATACCCACTGGTGTGGACAGAATATAGTGGGATATACACATAAATAAAGCAAAATACTCCCAATAAGGTGGAAAGGCAATTTCAATTGTTCTTGTATTTTACAATGGAAAAGCAATGATTTGGCAGTGCTAAGTGCCACCTATCTGGAAGCAACCCCAAACAGAATTCAGCAGAGACAAATGCAAATACTGTATTTAGACAAAAACAATTGAATACACAGGTAGAAGAGGGGGACACCTGGCTTGGCAGTAGTACATTTGAAAAAGATTTCAGGATTGTAGTTGATCACAAGGTGAATGTGAGTAACCAGTGTGACAAGGCTGAAAAAAATGCAAACATAATTTTAGGCATGAATAGAACCACAGTTTCCAAGTCTCTAGAAGTAATAGTTCCACCTTATTCTGCATGTCAGTTTTCATCTGGAGTACTTTGTCCAGTTCTGGGCACCACACTTTAAGAAGGATAGAGACAAATTGGAATGGGTTCAAAGGAGGGCAATGAATATGGTCAGTGGTATGGAAACCAAGTCCTATGAGGAAAGGAGAAGAACAAATGAGTAAACCCTGGGCTAACAAGGACAGGATAACATTCTTAAAATATCTGAAAGGCTGTCACATTTTTATTTAAAATATTTCTAGGCTGCCTTTCAGAGCAGAAGCCCTCCCAAGGCAACTTACAAGAATAAAATTCATATAATAAAAACAGCAAACATTCATAAAAACAACAAACACCAGCACAGTCTGATGAACATAATCGGGAAGGCCAGAGTAAACAAGTGAGTCTTCAGGGCCTTCCTCAAAGCCTGCAATGATGGGGCCTGGCAGACCCACAATGGCAACACATTCCAGAAGTGTGGTGCCACTGCGGAAAAGGCCCTGTCTCGTGTACTTGCACACCTAACTGCCCTCAAAGGTGAGCAAGTGAGAAGGGCCTCAGTTGCTGATCTTAAAGTGTAGGTAGACTGATAGGGGTAAATCACTGATAGGGTGGCTGGGTGACCGGCCAGATGGGTGATTAACAAATATAATAAAATAAAATAAATAAAATGTAGTCTTTCAATTAATTTGGTCCCAAACGTTAAAGCCTTAAAAGGTCTAAACTAGTACTTTAAATTGGGCTTGGAAATGCCCTTGTCAGCAGTGCAGCTGGCACAGATCTGACCACCTCGCCCCCACCAAGACTTGGGCAGTCATATTCTGCACCAGCTGAAGTTTCCGGACTGTCTTCAAAGGTAGTTCAATGTACTGCACATTACAGTAGTGTAGCCTTGATGACACAAGTGAGGCAAGGCCTGCCCTCTCCAGATAGGGCTGCAGTTGGCATATCAGCCTAAACTGATAAAACATACCCCTGGACACTGTAGTGACTTGAGCTTTCCCAGTTAGTGCAGAGTCCAAGAGACTCCCAGACTATGAACTTGGTCTTTTAGTGGGAGTGCAACCCCATCTAAGACCAGTTGTAAACCTCCATGCAGAGTAGTTGGTTTCCCAACCTGCAGTGCCTCCATCTTCTCTGGATTAAGTCTCAGCTTGTTCACCCTGATCCACCCCAAAACAGCCTCCTGACACTGGTTCAAGAGTTCTACAGCCTCCCTGGGATGTGTAGATGAAAATGAGAAGTAGAGTTGAATATCACCCGCATACTGATGGTTCTTTAGCTCAAACCTCTGCATGACTTCTCCCAGTGGTTTCATATAGATGTTAAAAAGCATGGGAGACAGGATGAAACCTTGTGGAACCTGCTGGCTAACAGGAGTCCCTCAGCACCACCTTCTGAGACCACTCCTCCAGGAAGGACTGGAACTGCTTTAACACTGCGTCTCCTAAGCCCAACACAGAAGGATACCATGGTAGATGGTATCAAAAGCCACTGAGCGATCCAGAAGGACCAGCAGGGTTGCACTCGCCACATCCATTTCCCAGTGTAAGTCATCAGCCAGGGTGACCAAGGCTGTTTCCATTCCATAACCAGGTCTGAAACCTGATTGGAATGAATCTAAATAATTGGTATCATCCAACTGTCAGGATCCGCTCCTCCAGGGTAGTGCCACAGCTCCACCTGGTGGCAACGCTCCTGCAAGGAGCTGGGCTCGCTCCTTGCAGGAGCGAGCCCAGGGTTTGTAGGCACTCGCAGGGTGTAGCCTCCTGCTCCTGGCTGCTTTCAGGCCAGCTAATGCAGCCCAGCTGGAAGCAGCCAGAAAGACCTATATAAAGCGGCAGTTTGCCTTCAACCTTTGCCACAGCAACACATACCTCTGTGTTGTCTGCAGCTGGTTCCTGCTTCCAGTGACTAACCTTGCTCTGCCTTGCCTGGTGTTGACCCGTGACTGCTCTTGACCTATGCTCCTGTTTCTGGCCCTTGCTCTGCCTGGTATGTGTTTGGACTCTGTTTATTCTTGGACTTGTCTTCTGCCTCTGACCCTTGCCTGGACTCTGCTTGACTTGCCTTCTGCCTCTGGCCCCTGTGTGGACTCTGTTGCCCGGAACCCATGCTGAACCTTGGGCCTTACTGTTTATCTCTGCCTCCATCTGCCCTGGTGTTCCAGCCCTGAACCCTTTGCCACCCATGCCCCGGACCTTACACCAACACAGCTTGGAGCTGTGAGGCCACCACACACTGCAACACCTTGCCCAAGAATGGGTAGTAGTTATCCAAAGCGATAGGGTCTAAATTTGGTTTCTTCAACAAGGGCCTCACCACTGCTTTCTTCTATGCTGCAGGGATTTCACTATCCCTTCCCTCAAAGAGGCATTGACCATCTCAGAGGTCCAGTTCACAAAGGCTTAGGCTTAAGTTACACAGGAGAGTGGATTTTAGTGAAACATTAGGAGAACTCTCTTAACAGTAAGAGTAGTTTGAATATGCAAATAATTACTCATTACTTGGGGGTATGTGTGTCAAGAGTAAGTGGCCTGCTGAGGATGCTCTAGCTCTGGATTTCCTGCATCAAGCAAAGGGTTGGACTAGATTGCCTACAAGACAGACCTTTCCAACTCTATGATTCTATGTAAACCTATTTAAATGCCTTCAACATAATGTTGTAGCCATGTTGGGGAAATCCTGACAAGTGTCGTCCCTGATAAAATTCAGATACCCACCCAGATCTGACCATTAGATACACATGTTCTTACTAGCCATCTATAGCAAGTCTCAGTATGATCTTGCATCAGATGTGGGAGCCAGTCTACCAGAAGGTCACAGAGCATTACAAGCAGCACAGCAAAGAAGTGTATGTAGCAGTGGTGGGTATAGAAGGCAACAGTGACAGCTACTTGGAAGCATACATCAAAATAGTTTTCTTCCCCTCTTGCTTAGATATAATCATTCCAAATTCAAAATGTTTCCCTCATGCTCAAGGCAACGCTCCTTCTTCTTATCCACTGGACTGCAAATGGACTGCATCAATCCTCAAGCAATCCACGTGGCTCCTTTATTGACAAAAGCAGATGGCCATTTCCCTCCAGATAATTTCCGTGCCCTTCTTACCAGATGGCATACAAAATTGAAAATATTCAGATATACTACTAAAGGATAAACCAAGTTTCCTTATAAGGCCCACCACTATTAGTATATCACTTTATAATATTACTTGTTATGGGACAGATGATGAAAAAGTTCATGTCTATAATTTATTTTGATTATGAATTTCAGAAATTCATGTTAGACTGTTTTAGCAAAAACAAGGCTGCAGTCCTAAACACACATCCTAGGGAATAAGCCCCACAAAACACAGTGGGATTTACTCTTGAGAAAATATGCATGGCATTGCACTGTAAGAGTTCTGAGGCATGTTAAAGCCTCGAAACTGGCACACTGGCACTTTAGAGCCAGTGTGGCGTAGTGGTGACAGTGTTGAACTGGGACTTGGGAGATCTGGGTTCGAGTCCCCGCTCAGCCATGAAACTCACTGGGTGATCTTGGGCCAGTCACTGACTCTCAGCCTAATCTACCTAACAGGGTTGTTGTGAGGATAAAATGGAGAGGAAGATGAGGATTGTGTAAGTCCGCCTTGGGTTCCTTGCAGGAAAAAAGGCGGGGTATAAATATAATATATAAATAAATAAAATAAAGATCAAAGGGGGGGATCTATTGTTTTGTGCCACAAACATTTCTTCTATCTTTAACATGAACTAATTAAAACCTTATTACTCATTTGTATCCTACCCTACCTCCAAGGTGTTCAGAGTTGACCCGGCTCATACCTGCTTAGCTTCAGCATGTGGCCTGCTTAGGATCAAAGGGTGCAATATGTTAAATCTATAGCTTGCATGCTGACCCTCTCTTTCTTTACTCACATGTAAATGCACGGGGTTTCAATGTGGATCACGATCACTGTGTGCAGGCAGGGGAGGTTTAAACCTTCCCTCACCCAGCCACTTGTTTTCTGAAATTCACACCCCCATGTGGGAGCTACCAAAAAAGGAGGGGAATCTCCATTTGTGCCAATGGGTGGCAAGTCTATGCACAGTTACCTGTGAGTAACTCTATTGAACTTAATAGGACTTACATCTGAGTAGATGTGCATAGGATTGTGCTGTCAAGGGCTAATTCATACTACTGCTTTGCATATTTACAACTGCCATTTTTTGTCCAGCTGTTCCTTTTTGTTGCATGTATGCCTTGCCATAGCTATACCTGTTCTGTTTGTGCATTAACTGAGCCTAACACCCCTTTTATTTTAATTTTTTAATTTTTTTTATTTACGGTAATACATTTCTACAGCGCCCAACAGCCAAAAGGCTCCCTAGGCGGCTTACAAGAAAAAACAAACAGAATAAAACAATCATCTTAAAACCAAAAGTATCATTAATATAAAAATACAAACACAATACAATAAGACAAAAGCAGCCAAATGAATCAGTCCGGAGGTACAGTAGTGAAAAATGAGAATAAAAGTCTAACCATTAAAATATTGGGAAAGTAAAAAGAGTTTCACCTGGCACCTAACAGAATAGAGGGTAGGTGCACCACTTTGGGGAGCTGATTCCAGAAATGGGGTGCCACAGACTACATATCTATCTTTACTGAGAAATAGAACCCACTGCTTTCAATGGGGCTTACTCTCAATCAAGAGTATAGAGGAAATGAGCCTCAAGCTCTTAAGCATTTAGCACAGAGGTGGGTAACACGTGGCCCATGGGCTGCAGCCCCCTATTTTGTGCTTTTTTTGTGTTAAAAAAAAAGTAGGGGGGGGAGAAAATTTGCTGCCAAAATTTGGGAGTGTGGCCTGCAGTGGGTCTGGGGGGGATTGGTCCCTCAGACCACCCAAAATAGCCCACCCCGATTTAGCAGATCTTCTGAAGTATCTGGTGTCGCTACTGTGGAGCTATTGGGCAAACACAATCTTGGATGCTCTATACTGACAATTATGCTAATTTAAATTATATATATTTATGATATTATCAATATATGCATGTGCTTTACAGAATAAAAGCAAAATACAGTTCTTTTCCCCAAGGAGCTTACAATTTAAAAACTGCCACAGGGGAATAATAGAAGGAGGGTAAGTAGATGGAGTTGGAAGTGAAGGTCAAACCAGTCTATCTCAAGGAGTGTCTCCAGCAACACCAAGTAGGCCGCTCAACAAGATCTGCCACAGACGGCCTTCTCCTTGTCCCTTCAGCCAGAGCAGCTAGACTGGTGGGGATGAGGAAGAGGGCCTTTTCTGTGGTGGCCCCCGTACTGTGGAACTCTCTCCCGAGTGACCTCTGCCATGCCCCCTCTCTGCTGACCTTCCACCGCTCATTAAAAACTTGGCTATTCAGGCGGGAATATGGGGTAGGTTAAGATTTTTTTTAAAAAAAATTATACTGTTTTAAATGTACATAGGATAAAAACAAGATAAAATACATCGCCCAGGGTGGCCGGTTGCCGGCTGGATGGGCGATTAATAAATGTAAATAAATAAATAAATCCAAGAGGCAGGGGCGAAGTGTAAGCCAGAAATCTGGACCAAAGAACAACCAAACGTAACCCGCACCCCACCCCTATCACGCAAGGTGCAACTAGAATAGCCCTCCTTTTCCTATCCAGAAGGATCCAATGGCCAGCCTGGGTGGGTGGAGTCAGTCCAGGGCCTGAGCGTCTTTCACACACAGAATATGCCACCTGCAGTTCAGTTACTCACCACATGAGGCAGCTGTCCAGAGATCCCAGCAGCTCCTGACAAATCAAGAAAGGCGGAATATAGGTGTTCAGTTACTTATGCTTAGTTTGAGTAGGAGATGAGGATTTAGGCAGCCAAAGGCTTCATGGAAAAGAGCTGCACTGTCATCACGTAGGTGTTCTGAGAGAGCATTCCAGGTGTACGGAGCAGCAAGAGAGAAATGGGGTGGTGGGGAGTCATTGAAAGGGGCAGGACATCTTTGGATTGCTAAGGATGGAGAAACTGGAAAAGCGACAGGCATGAGCTGCAATAATGAAATATGTACAGGGCTCTTGAAGGATAATTAGGACTGCTGTATACTATTATAAATGTGTTAGCAAGCAGATCAGAACATTTTTTTATTTTGTCAGATTTTAACATGCAGTGCTTTGTTCCCTCTCATTCTGGTTTTGCTGTTTATATTTTAATTGTGTGTTGTTTTTTTTAGTTTTGTGATGTTTTAGTGGTTGTTTTTAAGGTGGGTAAAAACAGAATCAATAAAAAAACAAATTAGCATATTGTTATCAAGGAGTAGGCCCCTCCATCCCAGTGGTATACCTATCATAGGACTTATTTTCCCATTAACACCCATTAAGGTTAGGGACTTGCACCCCCAATATGCACACAAACCTGTCTTGCACCCCTGTACCCTTTGGGCACTAGGCACTCCTGTTGTGAAAGCCAAATTCCATCCGTGTTCTCTTTCCTCCTCTTTCTTTTGATCTTACAGAAGAGCTCCTCCTGCAACAAATGCTTTGAGAAGTTCCGTCCAGTTAGCAACAGTGTTTGTTCCACACCCACCTAACAGTTCATCCGGTTTATTGTTTATTTAGTTTGTCTTGCTGCCTCTAAGTGCATTTGTGCCTTGCTCAGTAAGAGAGTAGAACCCAGTTTTGTATTGTCTAGGTTCGTACTGCACAGGGCTCAGACTAGGGGTGTGCACTGACCACAAGTTTTGGCTTGGACCCCAATTTGGCACTTTAGAAAACAGCCCGCTTCAGCTTGGTCTGATCTGGAGGCTGCCCACTTAGACTTGGACTTGATTTGGAAATCTAAAGCTTCATACTTGGCCTTGACTATCATTGGAAAGCAACAAATGGCTATAACTCCTCCCCCCCACCCCCGTTTGTCAGAATTGGATGATATTTGCAGATAGTATCCCCTTGTGAGGGGATTAAATATGCCAGGTTTCAGACAAATAAGTGTAAGGGGCTAACATTTGATTATTATTATTTTTAAAAAACTTTTTTATTTGCTTTATCTGCCTCCATGGTTTTTTTTTTTGTCTGTTTTGTTGGGGGGTGGGGGACACTTTGTATGAAAATGGCATATGTCACAAAGGTGTCCTTAGGCAAGAAACCTGCAAAATTTCAGAAGGATAGGAGCAGGGCCTATGGGAGCAGGGCCTATGGATTTATAATACCGGTAAATGAAAAACAGGTTAAGACCTTCCCCCCCTTTCTTTCTTTCTGTTTTCTTTCTTCTCTTGCTTTCTGCTCAATTGGCACAAAAGTCACAAAGTGCAATAGGACAGGGGTGGATGCTAGATGTGGAGCATACAGTAGCAGAAGGACTTGAACCTCCAGCACTTTCCAAGCAAGCACCCACTGCTCTCCCAGGTCCCACAAACTCCACCAAATCTTGTTTAATGTTCCTGTTCCTGAGAGAGAAAACTAATAATGCACACTAAATACTGAATTGGCCTGCAATATATTATTTCAATATCCCTCCCCCAAAGCATCAGGATTGAAGAGTCCTGGTAAAACCGTTCACCATGATTAGAAGCTAGAGCTGCCAGTCACAAAACTATACCCCCTTTCCCCACCCTGGTATTTTCCTTATATGGGGAGCTTGGAGAGAAATGCATCCCTTTTTGCAGACACACTGTCTATATCTCTGTGTCCCTCTGAATCTTCACAATAGTTCAGACAGATTTGGTCTGCTTCACTTCGGACATCTCCCGAATCTGTCCATTCAATTCGATTCGATCTGGGATTCATCTGAATCTGAAGGAACCTACAGGGGTACAGCCTACCTTTGATCCCCATCAGAGCCTTTCCCCTTCAGGTTAAGTGTCTCACAACCCTACAGTGCTCTGATCCCAAAGGCAAACTCAGGAATCACAGCAGATCCACGTGGAAGTGCCCCTTTTTATCTCTTTCACTTTGGAACAGGTAATATTTGCAGTCCAGCTTCTTTTCCTGTTTATTCCTTTTCTCTCTCTCCTCTAACTTTGAAATGGCCACCTGGCTTGCCCCCAGCCTTCTCTAGAGATTTAACTAAACAATTGCCGGTCCCATTTGAATGTTAATGTAATTATTCTTTCTGTTTTTATACTTTTATTATATTTTTGTAACCACTTATTCAGTGATTCTAAACTCTGTCTTGTTGTCACCTTACTCTTTCTCCCCAGGGTATACTAATTACTGTCGTAGTGCACTGTGACTTAGGGTTAAGGGTGCTAACAACATGCGTTGATCGTGTACATGTGTGTGAATTCATACACATGCAGATGAGGACACATGGTAACAATATTCATTAATTAAGCTGACGCTCTTGTTCACACCACAGGTTTGAGAGGTCTCCAGGGTTAAGAACTCATCATTGCTTCGTTTATTTTTATTCTCATATGGGGTGGTTTTAATAATGCACAAAAGACTATTACGATAGACTGGAATGAAGATTTCCCAAGCTCAAAATGAACACCTTGTCTATTGGAACCAGGTATCACAGTTCTAAAGGCTTCAGCAAGACCTTCTGTTCCGTTCAGTTATGCTTCACTTACTTTTGCAAGGTTTATTTCACACTTAGGAAAGCTGGAAATATAATTGATTATTACCATACAAAAGCATGATGGTGCTCCTGCACACCTCCCATTCATTTTAATGAGGTTTGCACAGGAGGACTTCCCAGTGGATTGCTGTTCATGCTAATTAGTGGGTGGGGGTGGAATGTGGATTGTTCACTTTAGGCACTAGAATGACTGGAGCCAGTCATGATGGACCAAAGGAAACAAACCATTGACAGCAGTGCTATGACACTACTACTGACGGTTGCTAGAAAAACTTTTGGTTTTGTTACGGGGTGGAGGAGGTTTTTGGGTCAATTTTTAGAACTCTCTTTCAACATTGTCCCCACTTGTTATTATGTATTACATAATGTTCGCCACAAGGAATTCCTCAAAAAAGGCCATATACCCTGGAAACGGTGACAGTTCCATCTGTTCATCTCACTCATCTCCTCAAGCAAGCTAACAGCACACGATCATTTAGGAATGTTCTCCGGAGCTGTGTAATCCTTAATTAATTTCATTTTTAATTAATGGGTTATGGATTAAGCCAGAGATATGGGAATCCATCCAATCACTTCTAGCATTTCTTTGAATTTTTAAGAAGACTTTTTTCTTTGCACATAAAGAAGGAGATGAGCAAGAGGAGTGCAGGAACTGTATCAAACAGCCTTTTTATTTGCTATGCATAATTCTCTTCCAGTGAGTGAACACAACCTAAAATTAATGAACCCTTCATTTTTAAAATAAAAAAAGGTTATGATTCATCATTTATTTATCATGCATATCTGTCTATCTTGGCTGGTCGTGCATAAGAGTGTATGATACAATCTATCCCAGGCCAAGTAATATTTTTTCATATACAGATTTTCAGTTGCTTTCCAAATCATGACATTACAAGTACCTAAGAAGAGCCCTGTTGGATTGGCTCAAAGGACTATCTAGTCCAGCATTACTGTCCCCACAGTGGCCAACCAGATGCCCATGGGAAGCCCACAGGCAGGACATGAGTACAATAGCTCCCTCCCACACATGTCCTCCAGCAACTGGCACTCAGAGGCCTACTGCCTCAGATACTAGAGATAATATATAGCCTCGTAGCCACTGATAGCCTTCTCCTCCACTGAATTTGTCGAATCCCCTTTTAAAGCCATCCAGGTTTGTGGCCATCACTATGTATCATGGCAGTGAATTCCATAGTTTAACTATATGCTGCGTGCAGAATTATCATTACAGGATAGGTTTTCACCCAATCAAAGGCTTCCCTAGATTAGAAGCATTTTGTAAAGATGGTTGTCTAGTCCCTTAAACATCTCTAAAGGATTTTGAGACTTTCTGTTTACTGTTTTGTTCATTAGGCTAGACATACGGTGCTTAAGAACATGGATGTTCTTTGGGAGATGCAATAGCTGCACTTACACCATGCCCCTTGCTATATTTATTTATTATATTTATACCCCACCTTTTTTCCTGCAAGGAACCCAAGGCGGCTTACATAATCCTCCTCCTCTCCACATTATCCTCACAACAACCCTGTGAGGTAGGTTAGGCTGAGAGTCAGTGACTGGCCCAAAGTCACCCAGTGAGTTTCATGGCTGAGCGGGGGACTAGAACCCGGATCTCCTGAGGTTCTAAGACGTCATCATTCTGGGACCCAGTGCTGGAGCCGATGTCCAAGCATCAGCACCACATCATTGTGGTGCCTCTGCTTGCATATCATTCACAAAGCCCCAGCTCACCTGTTGCCAGGTCTCAGGTGTTGTTATTATATACGTATATTTATAACCTGCCTTTTCCCCAATACACTGGGACTCAAGGTGGCTTCACAACATTAAAATTTGTACAGTTAAAACATATAAATAGAAAAACACAAAAGTTAAAAATATAATTAAATCAGAAATAGTATTAAAATTATATAAAATATCACAGCTAAAACAGTAACTACAAGAACAGTGTGAATCCATTGCTTTCTCATAGGTCCAATTTTATTCCCCGAAGGCCTGCTGGAACAAGAAAGTTTTTGCCTGCCTTCGAAAACATACCAAGGAGGGTGCCGTTCTAGCCTCCCTGGGAAGGGAATTCCAGAGTGTTGGAGCAGAGTGTTGGGTAACTTAATGCTTCACAGCCTAGGTTCTAGGATCTCCCTTCATCTGGCTATACCTGCTGTGGTGTGGGTGTTCCTGTGTCAGTCCCTCTCCCCCTTTTTACCACAGTTCTCCAAGCCTTTCTAGCCATGTTCCCAGCAATTTTGGTCCCGGGGCTCCCTCAGTATTCCCCTCCCCTCAATAACTGTAGGCCCTCCAGATCTTCCTCCCTCTTTGCTCTCCTGCTAATCAGTGCACCTTGCACACTCACTCAGGTAGCCCAAGTTGCTATATTAGAACTCTTCTCCCCTACCCACTGCCCCCCCCCCACACACACCTACCTTTGCCTTGGGACAAGCAAATCCTAAAGTTTGGTGTCTCCCTACCTACCACCTGTCCCTATTTGACCAGTGTCAGTCCACATGTTCTGTTAGCTCTCCCTGTGAAATCACCGTCCCTCTTTTGTTCCCATTTTTGCCTTTGTGGAATGCCTTGTCAAAAGGCAGGCCTGTGGCTTACGCTGGCTCAGCTTGGAAAGCTAAGCAGGGTCAGGCCTGGTTATTACTTGGATGGGAGACGCCTCCTCTAGTTTCCTGCATTGAACAGGGGGTTGGACTCGATGGCCTTGTAGGCTCCTTCCAACTCTATGATCTATGAAATCTAAGGTGGGTAGCAGGACTTAGTAGATCTGCCATTCTTCAGGCTGCAGCACATCCATGTTAAGCGTACACAATAATTTTGGCCCTGAGGGCCACATGTGATGTGCTGGCCTGTGGGTCAAGGGCTGCATGCACACACATACGTGCACGTTCTGACGTTCACACCCACCCCAGATGGCTCTTTTCTTGCATCCAGCCAGGGATGGGGACTCGGACTCGAGGACTCGACTCGTGAGTCGGACTGAGTCCCCCCTCTGACTCGACTCTGACTCGAGTCCCAATATTTTTAATGGGACTCGAGACTCGACTCGAGACCAAGGACTCTTCAACATCCCTGGGCTGTGCCAGAAGGAGTGGAGAGGAGCGTGATTGCCGGTGAAGAGCGCATGGAAGTGAGGTGTGCTGCTGCTCGGCCACTATGGACGGCTACCAGGAGTGCAGCCCCAACAGTGTCAAGATTTATTTTGATTGATGTGTTGCATACTTGGGAGAGGCAGAAGAAGGACCTGAGATTACTCTGTGTGGCTGCTCTGAGTGTGTTTCTGGTTCCAGCAAGTTCATCACCAGTGGAGCGGGTGTTCAGTGAGGGTGGAATTGTGATGAGATCTCACCATTCCAGAATGGGGGCCAAACATTTAGAAAAAATCGTGTTCCTCAAATGCAACATGGATACGTTTTAGGAAGTACAGCAAGTTTATTTTTTAATATCATTTTTCTAAAATGCAACCTTTCAGACATTTTGGGTTTGGCTGCCTCTGCCTGCCTGTCTGGGGTTCCCAGCCTCCTCTGCCTGCCTGGTCTCTTCTTGACCAGTTCAACAGTTGAATTGTCCAAGACAAAGGCCTCTGTTGCCTGCTTTGGGGTTCCCTGCCTCCTCTGCCTGCCTGGTTATTTGGGGTTTGTCTGCCTGGTCTGTTCTTGCCAAAATCAATTGCAGAGTTTTGAAATAAAAAGGCACACTTGTGCCTAGAATTTATTTAAACCACACATCTGAAGTAGCCTTATTTTGTTGGGAAACCCCCCCATTGATTTTAATAGGGACTCGTGGAGTCAGCTTTGGGAGTGACTCGTGACTCGTGACTCGTGAGTCACCATTTTGGACCAAGGACTCGGACTCGGGTCCAAAGACTCGTGACTCGACTCGTGACTCGAGACCAAGGACTCTTCAACATCCCTGCATCCAGCAGCAGCAGGGAAAGACAGATCTGTGTGAGGAAATCTGTGGGGGTGGGGTGGAGGACTGGGCAGCAGCAGAGAAGTCAGAGGTAACGCCTTTTGGGGCCACCTGTGTCTTGTAAATGCACACATGTCGCACACACACGTTAACAGGAAGATGCTCTGTGATGCACAAACTGGCATTTCACCTGCTGCTGCCACCAAGGTTCATTTAAATAGATGGGAGGACAGTTGTGTATTTCAAGCATATGTTTAGCCAAAAGGACAAACACCATCTTGGTTTTTAAAGCAGTGCAGGACAGATGGTTGCAGAGTAAATGAATGGATATAGCATTCTCTGGTTAGAGTAGAACCTTCAGGAATGTAGGATGGGGCGGGGCTTGGACCAACAATTTTTTCCTAATTTAGTTAACCAAGGGCACAATCCTATGCATGTTTAGACGGAAAAAAGGCATGCTACAACTCACGGCATGCCCCAGGCAGCCATGCTGCCTGGGGCATGCTGGGAGTTGTTGGCCTTCCCCCCCTGTCTAAACATGCATAGGATTGTGCCTTAAAAAGGCTGGCTAAACCAAGAGAGTGAGACAATAACACCCATGTCCCTGTTTTTATCTGCTGATTGTGAAATGTTGGCAAATACATCTCTGATCTGAAATTTCGTGGAGGAAGCACCTCCTTCCATGAATGTTGAAAATGGTCGTCTTATCAAACCAATTCTGGGGGAGACTAAGGAAGCTCATTGGTAAATCTCTAGAACTCAATATGTGTGCTATTTATACGTAAATCTTATCCACTACAGAAAGCCAGTGTGGTGTAGTGGTTAGAGTGTTGGACTGGGACTTGGGAGATCTGGGTTCTAGTCCGCACCCAGCCATGAAGCTCACTGGGTGACTTGGGGCCAGTCGCTGTCTCTCTGCCTAACCTATACCTCACAGGGGTTGTTGTGAAGATAAAATGGAGTTGGGGTTCTTCAGAAGTGCAAAGATGGGTCATCAGAAAGATTGGCTAATATGTTGCTTCTAATGAAGTTAACATTGGTTGTTAGTCAGGAATCACACTAGGGCCACAATCCAATTACACAAGCTGCAAATCATTGGGGTTAAGGCTGCAATCCTAAACACATGTATTAGGTAAAAACACCGATTGAATCTGGTAGGATTGTAACAGATGTATGTTTGAAATCAATAGGTTATATGGCCTTCTTGCATGCATGTTTACTTTTAAGTAATGGAATCTCCTTGTAAGGAAGTCCCATTTAGTTCAATAGATCTTACTCCCCCACTCAGTGTGCACAGGATTGCAGCCAAAGTGTGCTTATGTATTAAATTGTACTATAAGACTTCAGTATTAATTAATTTTATTTGGCTGCAATCCTCAAACCTGTTTCTCTTAAGCATGTCAAAAGTAGTCTCACTGGATCTTCTATTAAATTGCTGCAGTTGTATGTGTGAAGAAGTGGAAAACTTGTTTCCTTCTTTGTTTGTTGTTTGTTGTTTGTTTTAATGGCTAGGTGAGCACTCCTGCAGTGGAGTTGTATTCCAGGGGAATACTTGGCCTCTAAAATTGTTCTTACCCAAATGGTATAACCACAGGCAGCAGAAAGAACTGTGTCTCTCATGACCACTCACATTACAGTTGATATACAACAGGTGCCCCTGACAGTCTTGTGGGTATAATTGCATTTTGCATGGCAAATGCAATAGGAACAGATGTGCCAGAAGAACAACAAATGGTTGAATCCAGACTTAAGGCACAATCCTATGCATGTTTAGACAGAAAAGAAGTCGTACCATTCCCAGCATTCCCTAGCCAGCATCTCTGGCTGGGGCATGCTGGGAGTTGTATTTATTATTTTTATTTATTTATTTATTTATATTTATTTATCGCCCATCTGGCCGGCAACCGGCCACCCTGGGCGATGTACACAGAATAAATAGGACTTTTTTCTGTCCAAACATACATAGGATTGCACCCTTAGTCATGGTTAGAGTAGAACCATCGATGGGACAAATTAGTCTGAAGAGAAATGAGAGTATATTAGGCTTATGCCCCATTGATTTGAGTGGGTCTACTCTAAGCGTGACTAAGTCTGGATCCAAACCGTATTTTTCTAGGTACAAAATCTAACGTAACTAGTGCTACGAAAAGGAGGTGGTACCATAACAGAAATGCAACTTTGAGGGAAGATGATGCAGACTGGGCTCAACAGATAGGTGACATTGTGCCCCTCGTACGTGAAAAACGTATAATTTGGAAAGGTCCCATGATGAGATCTGAAGTCATTAATTATTTTAGGACTTTGTAAAAAAAATAGGCCAGATGCAGCTGTTTGGAATGGGCGTGAGTTTATTGTGGAGAACGCCCCTATGATTTTATAGCCACAAGGGTGAAACTGACATACAGTCAGAAGACAAACAACCATTGACAAGCATTATATATCCCATGGTACAAATTCATCTGTGTGCCCGGAAAGGAAGATGCTTTATATAGGCATTTCACTAACCAGTATAAAGAGAATCATACCAGAAATTCTGAGTGTTGGTTTTAGTTTCTCAGGTTGTTACTTGTTTGCTGCGGAGCCTGAGCCCTTGAATGGTTACTTTGAAGTTAGTCCCACTGTGTTCAGTGAGACTGAGTCCCATGCAAGTGTGCTTAGGATTGCAGCTTTAATTATAGATCTTAAAAGCAGAGTGTACTGTATTTTTGAATAGGATGCCTAATTAGAAATGTAACAGTAACAAAAAACCAAACAAACCCACCACCATTTATTTGGCTTTTAAAAATTTGAAGTTCCAACACTTGCCAAATAAATAAATAAATACATCTGTGATTCTGCATTTTAATCAGCAAGATGTTTCAAGGTTTGCTTGCTGAGGCAAAGTTAGCAAAAAAACAAAAAACAAAAGGAACTGCATAAAAGAGACCTCAAGGATATCTTAGGAAAATTAATGGTCTGTTATAAACTGTAATTGATATGCCAAGAAGTACTCAAACATCTAATACTGAACGGCCTTGTGTACATTAAGGTATTTTATCATGTATAAACACAGTTTCAAACAAAATGCGTACGCTAAAATGAGATTGACCATGACTTTTTGTAGCCAGAAGACATATTTTCACTATTAAGTCAGCCACTCAGACAATGTCAGAGTTAGAATTAAAAACACTGGAGTGTAATAATCACAAGTAGGATTATATGGTTCCACTTACATAGGCTGTGCAACATTGTGAATACCTTGCCCCATGAACCACAGGTGACCCCCTCACAGGTGGAAAGTTAGCTGGCAAACTTTCGGTGGTTGCGAAGACATTTGAATTCTAGCTGGCTTTTGCCTTGCTCAGTTCCTGATGTTTTATTTAAAGGCTGTGTTTCATCTGTAGTCTCTGTTGTATTTTTATTATCTGTATTTTTCATATGATATTGTGAGATTAAATAGTTGTAAGCCATCTCGACTAATGAATGAGCATTAGAAGGGCAAGACAGAAATTTCCAAACAATATTTCTTTTAATCAGGAAACTACCCGGTAATCCCTATATCTACTTGTAGGCAGATCCACACACAGAGAAAAATACAGTAAAACAGCAACACTGTATTACAAAGTACATGTGACCTCATGTGGGGGGGTCCATGATTTGCAGGGCCACCAGCATTGCCTCCTAGCCCCAGTTCATCTCTCCTGCCCTCTCTATGCTATGTTCTTTCTGGAACAGAATAGAGCAACTCTGTGGCTCATGCTGGCTCAGCTTGTCTGAGCGTGGAAAGCTAAGCAGGGTCAGGCCTGGTTATTACTTGGATGGGAGACCCCTCCTCTAGTTTCCTGCATTGAGCAGGGGGTTGGACTCAATGGCCTTGTAGGCCCCTTCCAACTCTATGATCTATGAATCGTATGTTTCAAGCAGTCAAAGTGGGTAAGGATAAGGTACTGTTGGAAGATCCTTCTCTCAGAGCCATAAGGTCTCTAAGTAGCTACTGAGTTTGTCTTTGGTGCTCATCACAAGTTTAAAACAAGTTTACTGGAACAATCAGTTTTGTTAATATTAAGGGTGTTCCAGATGAGGTTTTATTGTGCACCACCCTGCCTCATTCACAGAATTTAACAGGGGTCAGGGTGGGTATCTGGGTGGGTGTCCAGATGTCATTGTCTTCCTCTCATAACCCTCCCATGTTTTTTCAACTCTCCTTACATCTTTTTTCTTACTGCCAAAAATCCATTAAGGAGAAAAGATGGAATAGCTGCACAATGCTTTATAAGTGGCAGTGCTAGGAGCCCTCTGTCTGGAAGTACCCTGTATCCCAGACTTAAAGCTTGCTGTGATTTACGTGCCTGGGATAGGAATTACCAGGCACGCCAAGAGCAAAATGTTGACATTGGAACCAGAATGCCAAACTGGAACAAGGAAGTACCAGGATGTAAACAAACCCTCTTTAACAAATATTTGGTAATTCTCCTTTCAGCTTGAACTAGATAAAAAGAGAGCACTGCAGTTAGAAGACAGGTGTGACCGAAACACAACAGACAACTTAATCTGTACACTGAACTACTAATGATGCCCTGATATCTTCCATTCTCTCTAACCTGTTAGAACCAGGATGCGTATGTGAGTTGATTTAATTTACATTAGTCATCTTTTAACATACCTGCAGCCCAAGCCATACAGGCCTGCAGCTCACGCTGGCTCAGCTTGTCTGAGTGTGGAAAGCTAAGCAGGGTCAGATATGGTTATTACTTGGATGGGAGACCCCTCCTCTAGTTTCCTGCATTGAGCACCAATGCAAACGTTTGCACCCTCACAGTGTTGTACATCAAGTGGTAACCATGCTAAATCCATTTCAACTCTGGGTTGTAACACAACAAAATGTGGAAAAGTCAACGGGGGGGAGGTGAATACTTCTGCAAGGCACTGTACACTCACTATGGTTAAATGGTAGTAAAAAGCTGAATTTCCCCTCCTCTCTTTCAATGCACTATTTTGGATACAATTAGGGATTTGAATCTTTTATTGGCAATTGTGCGGGTTGGACTCAATGGTCTTGTAGGCCCCTTCCAACTCTATGATCAAATAAAAAATTAAAATAAAGTAAGTATACTCAGAAGTAAGCCCTATGATGTTCCATGGCATTTATCTCAGGTAGGTATGCATAGAATTGGGATGACTGCAACCATAATCGTCCCCCTTAATATACAGTGCCTTGCAGAAGTATTCACCCCATTTGACTTTTCCACATTTTGTTGTGTTACAGCCCAGAGTTGAAATGGATTTAATTGGCATTGTTACCACTTGATGTACACAAGATACTCAACACTGTGAAGGTGCAAAATAGTTTTATTGTGGCACAAACGTTAAGTAAATAAAACAAACTGGCACTTGTTGGTTGCATAAGTATTCACCCCCTGAGTCAATACTTGGTAGACGCACCTTTGGCAGCAATTACAGCTGCGAGTCTTCTTGGGAAGTCTCTATCAGCTTTGCTCATCTGGATCCTGCAATGTTTGCTCATTCTTTTTGGCAAAATTGCTCCAGCTCTGTCAGGTTGGATGGGGAACATTGGTGAACAGCAACGTTCAAGTCTTGCCTACAAATTCTCAATCGGATTGAGGTCTGGGGTTTGACTGGGCCATTCTAAGACTTTCTGATTCTTGTTGAACCCACCCCAGTGTGACTTTGGCTGTGTGTTTAGGGTCATTGTCCTGCTGGAAAGTGAACCTCTGCCCCAGTCCCAGGTCCCCTGCAGACTGAAACAGGTTTTCTTCTAGAATTGCCCTCTATTTGGCTCCATCCATCTTGTCCTCAATCCTGACCAGTTTCCTGGTCCCTGCCGTGGAAAAGCATCCCTACAACATGATGCTGCCACCACCATGCTTCATCGTGGGAATGGTGTTCTCAGGGCAATGAGCACTATTGGCTTTGCGCCACACATAGCGTTTTGTGACATGGGCAAAATGTTCAATTTTTGTCTCATCAGACCAGAGAACCTTTTCCCACAGGTTTGCTTCCCACATGCCTTTTTGCAAACTCCAAATGGGCTTTGAAATGGGTTTGTTTCTGCAATGGCTTTCTTCTCAACACTCTTCCATAAAACCCAGCCTTGTGGAGCATCCGGGTGAGCATCCCACAGACGGTTTCTCCCATCTCACCTGCGGATCTTTCCAGCTCCTTCAGAGCTCCCATTGGCTTCTTGGCTGCTTCTCTGACTAATGCCCTCTGAGTTTTGCTGGACGGTCTTCTCTAGGTAGAGTCGCGGTTGAGCCATATTTTTTCCATTTTGTAATAATGGATTTAATGGTGCTCTGGGGGATGTTCATAGTTGGGATATATTTTTTTTATAACCCAACCCTGATTGGTGCTTCTGCACAACTTTATCCCAGAGCTGGTTTGATAGCTCCATGGTCTTCATGATGCTGTTTGTTTAGATATGCTCTCCAACAACCTCTGGGGCCATCCAGAAACAGGTGTATTTAATCTGAGATCATGTGGCACAGGAATTGCACACAGGTGGACTCCATTCAACTACTTACAGTATGTGACTTCTGGAGTCAGTGGGTTGCACCCAAGCTTCTTTAGGCATGTTCACAGCAAAGGGGGTGAATACTTATGCAGCCAACAAGTGCCAATTTGTTTTTGTTTACTTAACTTTTGTGCCACAGTCAAACTATTTTGCACCCTCACAGTGTTGTACATCAAGTGGTAACCATGCCAAATCCATTTCAACTCTGGGTTGTAACACAACAAAATGTGGAAAAGTCAATGGGGGGGTGAATACTTCTGCAAGGCACTGTACACTCACTATGGTTAAATGGTAGTAAAAAGCTGAATTTCCCCTCCTCTCTTTCAATGCACTATTTTGGATGCAATCAGGGATTTGAATCTTTTATTGGCAATTGTGAGTATGGAACGAATGGTAAATGTTTAGCCCATCTAGTGATCCAGAGTAAAAGGTATGATCTTCCTTATGTAGTAGATAATGCAAGGTGAAAATGAACATTACTTTAAATCTGTAATTCCTTTATTAGGCCAACCAAAAGACCACACACAAAAATTGTGCAAGAAAAAAAAGTGACTAGATGTAGATGGTGAAGTCGCATTGTCTGCACATTCAGTCCCAAGGTGTAGTGGAGGAGTCTTCAGGTATTCAAATTATACTTGGCAAATAATGTGATGGGTAAAAAGTCCCTGCTGCCCCTGGTTATGCTGGGATGAAGGCAGGGGTGTTGGGTCCTCCATTCTGGGGAATATAAAATCCTGCTATTCTCGGAAGTGTTTTCCATCCTGGTTCCTCTTGCTGGTGGGTCACAGAGAGAAATTAGGCAGACTTTATACTAACAAAGCAGGAGATCATTTTAGATGGCGTTCTAGGCCATATTCCCAAAATGGAATATAGTGTGGTTGGTCATTGTAAATACTATAAATCACTTGGCAAAGTGAAAGTGTGATGAATGCCAAATAATAAGAGTTGCTTTATAGACTGTAATGAGAAAGCAGCACATGACAATTGCTATTATTATTATTATTATTATTATTATTATTATTATTATTATTATTATTATTATTTCTATACCGCCCAATAGCTGAAGCTGTTGCATCTAGACCATGCTCCCAGATGCCTTCTTTCATGCCCACCAAGTCACCCTGCTCCTCTCAATTTTTATTCCTTTTTTTTTAAAAAAAATGTTCTTACTAACAGTTGAGATTGCCTCAAAGTAAAGTGGGGGGCCTCTACTGCTGCCATCTTAATTTCCCATGAATGCCTCTGGGCAGGTTACTTGCCATTTGTGACTAGCCACACCCACCCATGGTAGCCATTTTATGGTTGTGCCTAGGACAGTTTCTCAAATTTCCAAATGTGCCCACAGGCCCAAAAGTTTGCCTACCCCTGATCTAGACTGTATTTTACAAAGAATCAACCGGGTGGGGTTGATCAGTCTGCTTACAAACCATACTCAAACATGTACACACATTTTAGTAACATCTCACAGTCTGGTTTTTGATTATCATACCTCCATTTAGTAAGCTATGGCAACCAGGTTTGGAACAAGCCAGGATCTTAAACCAACTTCAGGTTGTGGTTTAACATCCTGACTTGTTCTCAAGTTAACAAGTCCTATTAAATTATAGTTAATAGGAGATTTCTTGCTGTGTGCCGCAAAGAGAGGAGGGAACAGACTATATGTGTGGCAAGAAGGCTTGTGCACATCTTGACCTATTAAGCCGTGATATGATCATCTGAACTCGGCCAAAGACAAATATAGACTATTTAAACAATATTCCATGCCTACTTGTGCTTTAGCAGACTTTCTTCATAAATAGAACCAGCTTCACCAAGTACATAATGCTTCCTCCATTTCCATTTGGAAGCAATGAATCTGTCACCATTAGTGTTCTAGTGATGACAGTCATCCCAGGTAGACGAAGTATTTTTATGACACTGAATTTTATTCACTGGTGCCCATATTTCTAACACTTAAGGAGAAGTGTTATTGAGGATGACAGGGTACTTCTATCTAAACTCTTAAACTACCCCCAAATTTACTATCAGACACTTAAAGTTTGTTTCATACTCCCCTGTGATAATATACGGATCATTGCTCTGCAAATGGAGGAGAAGAACATACATTGGCTGTAAAAGTAAAAGGAGTTTAGAACTCTGAAGAAAGACTTTGGCTAGACTTTTAAGTAGGTCAGGTTGGAAGCAAGGTATTTACATCTTTTTTTTTTAAAGTTGGGATCCTTTGGATTTTATTTAACTTTAACTGGAAGAATGCATATAAGATCCTAGTGAGTGGTGCCATATTTAGCCAGTGGGGTGTAACTTACTTATCCCTGATATAAGCATTCAGTAAATAGACTGATCCAGAAGGAATTGGCATTGGCACTGACCTTATAATTTCTAACTTGAAATTGGGATGTATCCAGGCACAGTAAATTAACTGTGCACTGTCCTTTCAGTACAACCCAGTATTCAGCCTTCCTCTCCCGATGCTGCAGGCCCATCTTTTAGAGCCTTGCAGGGGGGGGGGGGGCTATTAGGGCTATATATATCTGTTATGATACCAATGCTTGTCCAGAGCCTGAATTTAGTAGTCATTGTCCAATATTTGTTTTTGTTTTTTTAAATCTTGAACCAGGACAGCCTGTAGGAGCAAGAAGATGAGTAAGGAGAAAGCCCTTTGGTTAAGAACATAAGAAGAGCCATGCTGAATTAGACCAGGGTTCCATCTAGTCCAGCATTCTGTTCATGTAGTAGTCAATCAGATGCTTGTGAGAAACCTACAAGTAGGACATGAGTATATTAGCATTATCCTGCTCATAGTCCCCAGCAACTGGTATACAGAGGCATACAACTTCTCATACTGGAAGTAACGTATAGCCATCATGACTAGTGATGTGTGAACTTACCCCAGGTGAATCCGTTATTTCCTCGGATAATAACAAACTCACCCATGTAAGCTCAGATGAGTTTTCCCTTAAACTCTCATTCCGTGTAAATGAGCTTTTGTGCATGCACAATATCAAAGAGCATTTTGGGAGCTGTAGTTTGGAAACTACATGAATCACTGCATTATGTACCTCCTTCCTGATTGGTATTTTCAAGTGGCCTCTCACAGAAACACTCCACCCACCAGCAGCAGTAAGTAAAGTACACATTTACTTACTGAACAAAATAAAATACTGTACAAACAACAATGACCCAAATCTGATCAGACAGGAGTAAGAGTGTGTGTGTGCTGAATCAGACTATCTGAATGGGAAACCAAACCACATGTGAGAATGAAATGGAGAAAAGGGGTGTGTATGCACCTACCTGGCTGTTTCGTCAAACATGATTGGTTGTGGGGTAAAGTGACATCATCAAAGTTTATTGTAAGCAAAAAAAAAAGGTTAATCCAACCAACTTAGCACAAGTAGCCACTGAATGATAGCCTTATCCTCCACTAGCTGTTGCCCGCGGCTGCGCTCGCATGGATTTTAGGATTTGGTATGATTGTTTTTAAAAGAAACATGTATGGAAAAGATACAGGGCCGGTTCACACGACCCAGGCTGCCGGCAGGGGAGGAACCGCGGGGCTGTCCGCGGGGTCCAGCGGGGCGCCGCACACGACCGGCGCCCCGCGCGCGTGGGCAGACCCCGTAGTCCCCGCACCGCAGTGCGGGCCTCCCGGCGGTAGGGGGTGAGGCCCGGGATGCCCAGAGGGGCCGTTTGCCCCTACAGGCTGGAGCGGCGGCGGCTCCGGCCGCTCTGGGCTGCCGTCTCTGTGGGGACCCCGCGGGACGGCCGCCCGCTGTTCCGACGGCACGGTGACCACGCGCGGTAGGGGCTTACCCCGCTACCAACCGTGGTCACTTTCCGTGGGTCCCACCCGCGGCTGTCCCGCGGGGGCACCTCTGGTTGGCGTGCACACGACACGGGAACCGCGGGGGAGCAGCGCTCCCCCGCGGTTCCCGTGTCGTGTGAACCGGCCCACAGTGTCTCTGACTGAAAGTGTAACGTTTAGGCTGGGTGCTGGCAGCAGAAATCTTTTGTGACAGAAATATCTGTTCATAAAGAAAAATCAGGTTAATCCTGAGAGTCTACAGGTGATGAAGAGTGAGCATGCCAAGTTTGGGGTAGATCCGTCTGAACATGATGGAGCCTATGTGACAATGCCCCCCACACAACAGTCAGTCACTCATGTAAAAAGTTTCCTCCCTTTTCACCCCCTCAGAGAACATTATAAATGGCCTAGGGGAGATTTGCATACCCAGCCCTATTGGCCCCTTGCAGGAATTCATACGAATATTCCAAGTGTCCTATGGGCTATTTGCATAACTGCTGCTATTGGCTCCTGCAGCAAGTTGGCTCCTGCAGCAATTATGAGGTGAGGCCTATTTGCAGAACTGCAGATATGAGAGTGGGGCAATTTTGCCCCCTTTTTTCACCCCCTTAGGGATGGAATTTCCCAAAATCCTTCCTTAGTGGGGGTCTAGGTCATAAAAGCAATGTCCCTTCAAAATTTCACGTTCCTAGATTAAACAGTTTGAGCTGGGCGTTGATGAGTCAGTCAATCAGTCAGTCAGGAGACCTTCTTTTATATATATAGATCAGTGATGGCGAACCTATGGCACGCGTGCCACAGCTGGCACGCAGGGACCTCTCTGCGGGCACTCGAGCCATTGGTCGCCAGATCGCAAAAAGATCGTCCCCTTCTGCATTCAGCGTCGGGTTTCCATAGTAACTCCTCTCCACTCATTCCTCGCTGGCCTCCACAGGCAGGCACACTCCAACATCTCCACCCCCAGAAGCGGACTGCGCAGGCACCCAGCCCTCCTTCTAACTGAACAGACAGCTCAGAAGCACAGTGCACGCGCGCCCGAATCTTTGCGCGCCCGGTGAAGAGCCGTGCCCTGAGACAAAGTGGGGTGCGCGATTAGCTAGTGCCCCCTCTTCCTTCCTGCCAAATTTAAGGCACTTTGAAATAAATAAGTTGGTTTTGTGTTGCAGTTTGGGCACTCGGGCTCAAAAAGGTTCGCCATCACTGATATAGATGAATGTTAAAGCCATCCAAATTAGTGGCCATCACTACATCTTGTGGTAGTGAATTGCATAGTTTAACTATGTGCTGTGTGAAAAAGTACTTCCTTTTATTTGTCCTGAACCACCTACCATTCAGCTTCATGGGATGAACACATGTTCTAGTGTGTGTGTGTGTGTGTGTGTGTGTGTGAGAGAGAGAGAGAGAGAGAGAGAGAGAGAGGGTAGTATTACGAGAGATAGTTCTTGACGTGAAGTCCAGGGCAGATCACCGGGATGTTGTTTGTTTGTTTGCATGGGGTGGTGGACATCTCTGGGAACAGAACCCAGCAAGTTTGGGCAGGTCTGACAGTAACATCCTGTGGTTTTTGGTGGTTCTGGTGATGGAGCCAGTGCAAAAGTTGCCTGTTCACATACCAGTGTCCTCCAACCTTGGGTCCCCAGATGTTTTTGGCCTACAACTCCCAGCATGCTGGGAGTTGTAGGCCAAAAACATCTGGGGACCCAAGGTTGGAGGACACTGAGCTAGCCTAGACAGATATGCAAAAGCTGAGAGTGAGAGGAAATACTGCCTTTCAGATATGAAAGGCAGTATGGTTGGTTTACAGATAGCATGGAAAGGTTGACAAACACAAAGGACATTTCTTTTGTTCTTACACAGCAATTTCCACAAAATTGTTTATTAGATAAGAAAGTAATTCAGCATTCCTAGTAATATAGGGTGCACAGTGGTACACAGTGATCTAAGAAAAACTGCACCAGACAAGGAAATACTGTATATAGTTTCTTGAAGAAACTTTTTTTTAATGCATATGTCATCAAGACAAAGATGATCTAGGGTAAAATCAATATGAATAATTGCAAATGTTTGATATTGGTCAAAATGTACAGTTCTGCCTTTTAAATTTCTAATGCAAAATGTTTGCATTTTGGATATGAAATTTTATCTCAGTATGTTCATTTTAAGCGTTTTGACACTGACACCTCTTGATTTTGTGAGATATCAGGCATGAAATCCTCATAATCTGTTAATTATCAAACACTAAATAGCATTGCACATTAATGCTATATCATTAAATATGAACAGGTAATGAACACCCTTTCATATCAACTTCAAATACCATTGCATGTCAGCTGCCGAACACTGTCAAGTATCAACTGTCACATAAAGCTTAGATGGCTTCAAAAGCGAATTTGACAGAGAGGCTAAATCGATCAATATGCAACCTCCAGATTTCAAGAGAGTATTCAGATAGCAACAACAGGTGTGGTGGTCTATTGCCTTGTTGGTCACTGTGGGAAACAGGATGTTGAACTCGATGCCAGTTAGTCTGATCTTGCAGGACTCTTCTTATGATCCTAATCGAATCACAGAGCACTGAATGTTGACTCACATATCAAATATTTAGTGAACATTCAGCAAAAACCCAACATCCAAATTTGCAAAGAAGAAGAATTTTGAGGGCAGATTATGTAAGCAAGTTCATTTTAGCTGTACCTCAGAAAGATTTCTTATAGCATCTGGATCCTTGGCAGTCACTTTGAAAGCAGTGTTTGTTGCGCTTCTCAACTGTGGAATGATGCCTTGATCTGTCACATAGCTTGGTGATGAGCTGCTGGAGTCACTCTAAGTTCACTGATGCCCAACTTTACCTTGTCAACTCTTTTTGACTAAGGAATTTACATGACTGTTCCTGAACTGATGTGACTCCTCTCAGCATTCATCATAATAATACCTTGGAGTTATGTAGCTCCAAGTAGTTTCTTATGTAACTTCTTATATAGTTTCATTAGGATTTGGAGTATATTTGTTTTAGAGCAAGCCCACTTTTTGGTGTGGGAGTCCAACTCATATATTATTTTCTTTTTAATATTGGCAGTTTCTGGAAATCATGAATAAAAGCTAAGCACATACTTCCCCCTTTGCTGTGTTCATATCTTAGCTAACAAGCATATTGGCAACAGATACACTCATGTCTGCTCCTCACCTGTATGTATAACTCATTAACAAAGGAGTAAATATAAAATTGATACCCACTTATGTCTCCTTACAGGGATACATCCATATACAAGTACAAAATGCACACACCTCACATCAGTTCTGAATGGTGCATGTATCAAACATGCATTAATTCTTGGCAAATCTTATGCCATCCTAAACTTTTATGTGGTGATGGTACAGGTACAAAAGTACTCAAAACAAGCAACAGTTAGATCAATGTCAAAATATAATCCACAGTTTGTTAATAAAGATATACCAAAGTCACTAATAATAAAATCAACCATGACTGACAATATTGACATATTTGATCAGCATAGCTTCAAAGATCACATCATTGAGAATGTTCACATCTCTCATTAAACCATAGTTTAGTGTGATCTGAATGAGCAGGAACAAATTGCAGTGAACCTCAGGCTCGTATGTTCCACTCTTCCCTCTCTTCCTCCCATGAAGCCAGGAGAAGGAGTTCAGAAGCTTCCTTCTTTTGCTTAACCACAGCTTGCTATGTCGTTCAGACCTAGAACTGGGGTGAACATTGACTATGGTTAGTTTAAACATGCCAGCTTCAGTAACTATGGTTCAAAGTTGGCTTGTTTTGAAACTAACCATAGTTAACGTTAACCGCAGTTTGTTGGTCCAGGTGACTTGACAAACTGTGGTTAAGCAAACGCAGAAGTGAAAGCTTCTAAATTCTTCCAACCGGTCATGTATGAGGAAGAAAGGGTGGCTCACTGCAGCTCATTCCTGCTCATTCACATCGCTCTAAACTATGGTTTAGTGTGACTTGTGAATGCTGCCCATCTGCTTGTTTTGTGCAATAATTTTGTGGTTAGACAAATGGCTGTGCATTGTTATGCAGATTAAGAGTACTCCAAGTGTGCTGGAAATGTCTCCAAGATGGAGCTGGGCACAACAGCAGACCTAGAGCAGCTCAAAGAAGATACTTCCTCAAATGCTCCAAGAGTCTCTAGAAGTTATTCGTCTGGCTGGCTAATGGATGCATCTTGTTTCTAAATTCATGCACGTGAACATATGGGGCCATAGTATGCAGTCTCCCAGTGTTGGTGAGGCAGGGGTGAAGCACTTACTAACATGGTCTGCCTCCAAAGCAAGATGGATCTGAATGGATTCTTGACTGCCCTTGTGGGAGTTTCCTTTTGCTTCAGCCGGCTATTCTATCAAAGCCCCAGTTGAAAATGACCCAGGTGGCTGACACAGTTATTCCCAAGCATCCTCTTCCTGCTTTTGGAGCCAAAAGAGCTTCCAGGGTTTCCAGAGAGCTCAGGAGGATGAAGCAGAAGGGTTCGATGACCAGATCGATTAATGGAGGACAACTTGGAATGAATTCGACTAGTAGTAAGTAGTAACACAATTTATTGCTTATAGCCAATGGCCATCACAATACAGTTACAAACTGCAAAAACCATTTAATACAATAAAATAAAACAAATATACAGTAAAATGGTAGGAATTTAAAACGTTCCTTCTGTGCTGCTCCCTTAGGGTTTGGCAGTAATTTGGCCTACAAAGGCAGCCCTTATTTTTCTTGCAGCTAGTGCAAATAAAGCAATCCTATAACTGATAAATTTATCCACGTCAGCCAACAGCCATCTAATTGTAAAGTCGTCTGACTTACCTTCCAACATGTCCTGGAAAGGAGATATAAATTTAGCCCTAGGTGAATTATAGAGTGGGCAGTATAGAATGTAATGTACAAGATCTTCGATATGCCCTGCTTCACATATACAGAGACGCTCCTTTACAGGTCTGCTGGGAAATCTTCCAGCCAAGTACTCAGTGGGCATCATTTCAAATCTGAGCTGGGTGAAAGCATGCCTGACAGGAAAGAATGTTAATTCTTGCAAATAGCTTGCCCTTTTATGGTCTGTTTTAATGTACCAAGTGTTTGGTGTACCAAGTGTTAGATTTATAGTTTTTTATGTATTCGAGATCTCTTTTGGCATCTTCACCAAACACAATATCTCGGATCTTATGATCAGATACATCCTGCATTGTCATTATTGAGGGAATTGAGTAGTTCAGCATCAGGCATCTGCAAGATTTTACCCAACCGTCTCTATTCTGCAGGTCCAGAAGGCATAATTTTGCTAAATGCTGTTCTGGCAGTGAGTTTAGTTTTTTCCAATACAGTATTATGGATTTATGTATGCGTGCTTTTAAGGAAGGGAGACCTAATTCGGTTCTTAGTAATGCGCCAGGCATACTATGTGATACTGCCAAGAGCGTTCGCAAGAACTTGTTTTGTATTACCTCAAGTTCGTTTCTGCAGTGGCTGCCCCAGATTGGTGCACCGTACAAAAGGTGGGATACAATCTTGGCTACAAAGACCTATAGGGTTGGTTCTACTAAACGATAGCCCTCAGTATAGTGCAGTTTCTTTATAGGTCCCAATAAACAAGCAGCTGAAGATGTAATTGTTTCGAAATGGGTATGCCATAGAGTGTTTTTCGGAGAAATTAAGCCCTAAGTACTCGAATGAGCGGCATTGTTCGATACTGTGTCCATCCAAGGTCCATTTATGCAGCTCATGCCTTTTAGGCAAACACAGCCACTTTTGTCTTACTGTAATTGATGGATAGGCCTTCCCGCCTACAGTAATTTCCAAATTTGGTGAGTAATCTTCTCATGCCAATTTGGGTTAATGAGATACGAGCCATATCGTCTGCATAGAGCAGGACTGGGACCTTCTGTTTCCCAACCACAGGAGGGAAGTTGGCAGAAGAAGAAAGCTCGAGTCCTGTGTGATGTCATTTATGTAAAGATTAAATAGGAGTGGTGCCAGGATGCAGCCTTGTTTGACTCCCCTTACTGTTGGTATTGGGTCAGAAAGGGAACCTGCTGTGCCAACTCGGATTCTTATATCAGTTTTAGTATAAAGTTGTTGGATAAGAAGCAGCAAGTGCTTATCAGTTGAGATGGCATCTAGTTTCTTCCATAGGCGTTGTCGGTCTATCGAATCAAATGCAGATGAAAGATCTACAAATGTGACATATAGCTTTTGGGGGGACTGTTTACATGTTTTTGGATAAGATAGTTCAGGACAAAGCACTGATCTATCATGCTGTGCCCCTTGCGAAAGCCTGCCTGCATCGGGGACAAAACCTGATGTTCTTCAACCCAATCATCTAATTTGTTTAAGAGATGCCGTGCGTACGTTTTAGCAGGTACATCAAGTAGACTTATTGGGTGGTAATTTTGTGGATCCCCTCGTTCACCTTTCTTATAAATTGGGACAATAATGCTAGATGTCCAACCCTTTGGTAATATTCCACTTAAATTAATTGTTGTAAATAATGTTGCCAGGATTGGTGCCCACCATTCTGGATCCAAACGGAAAATTTCTGGAGGCAACATATCCCAAATCTGGGGCTTTACCTGAAGACAACCTCCCAATTAGGCTTTTAATTCATGAATTCGACTAAACACAGGCTAGAGCCCATATTGTGTGATAGGTTAAAAGGAAGCTTTACACCTCCAAGAAAGAATATGGGGACCAAGCAGTCACAAAAAAATATGGATAGACATACATATACAGAAATTACTCCTAAGACTGTCTAAGATATGCCTCACATGCGACATTGCACACCTGTAGCATTCATTGGTACATCTAAAAATGTGCATGCAGTTGCACATAATAAACACATGTATCCAGCAGCATGTATTAGGGAGGCAAGACTGGCTACAGCTCCACATCACAAATTAAACACATTGGCTGCCATGTAGCACACCGCATCTATACACACTGCCATTTCTGTATAACAGGGGGTGGGCAACTTCCAGGGGGGGGGGGGGGACATTGCCTGGAACCCATTGGGGGCTGCGACCCTCCCCCACTGCCAAAATTGCTGCTGCTGCAACAAAAACCCCTCCTACAATTTTAGAAGGAAACGAAGCGCAAGGGGAGCACATGCCTTGATTACAAGCAGATTTGCACTCCAGGGAGGATTCTGGGAGTGTGATTCTGTTTCCAGTCAAGGTGCATGCTCCTCACACACCTTGTTTCTTTCAAAATCTTGGGGGGGGGGTTGCTGCCACCAGTGCAGCAGTGGCAAATGCAGCAGTGCAAACACAGTCATGAGGGTTTTGCCCACAGTCATGAGGGTTTTGGCTTGTTACTAATAGAGATGGCTTGAAAGCATTAATTTTTTAAAAGAACAAAAAAAAACCCCAAAGCTTTATAATCCACTGACTTTTAGTATTATACCAGCTGTACTGAAATTCTGTATTTTTATAGATCCTATATTTCCATGACACAAAGGAAAAACCATGCCACATACTCCAGCATAGTATATTTTGTCAAAAGAAAATGAAATAAAAATATGTTGCTAATTCAGACAAATGGTCAGCTGCTGCAGAATACTTTCCGTGTGGAAACCTTTTGCAGGTTTCCTGGTTAAAATGTTTTACAGTTTGCTGGTCCTTTTGCCAGGACCAAAAATATCTCCTATTACAGTACATTTAAGCATATTTAAAATTCAGTCAGTGAGTGTGGCAAGGTAATGTTTTTATTTTATTTATTAAAAACACACACATTATTTTTATACATATAGATTTTCTATATCCCACATGAATCCATGGCCAGTATAAACAGCCCAGTGGCTTAAAAGAGCAAAACAAATTGCTTCAGTTAATATGTTTAATCTAAGAAAGGAAAGGTAACAGAGCTGGGAGGTTGGTTAAGTGAGCTGTCAGACAGAGCCACCACCACTAGGCCCAATCAGAGTGACCATTTATACATCACCAAAAAAGCGGCCCAAAGAGGATACCAGCTCGCATAAGATTTGCATATGTTAACTTGTATCTTTAGCTGCACATTTAGAAATAAGAAGAATAATTTAAATAGAAAAATGATACATCTTACCTTAGTGGGGAAGACCGACCTGGTGACCTCTATGCCTGCTCAGTCTGCTGTCCAGGTATGAACTGTGGATGGGCAACTTCAAGCCCCCAGCTATCCCTTCTTATGGCTCTTTAATCTTTAAACCTGACTTGGACTGGACCCTTTCAAACCGAGGACCCTTTCAAACAGAGGACTATCATCGGACAGCACTTCAAATAGAAGACTGCCCTCAGTAAAGAAGGGCGCGTGGCCACCCTATGATTCCGGCAAGCCCCGTCTGGGAGTGATTCCTATGGGGAATGTTGTGAATCCAAATGGATTAGCTGATTGGTGTAGGTGGCACAGTGTAGATTAATATTAACAATACTAAGCCCCTCCTCTATTTTGTACCTCTTCCTAGAGATCGGATCCCTCTCCTCCCACTTCCTGTCTAGTGCTGCTGCCACTGGGTGGAGCTACCACCGGGTTGCAGTCTAACAATGCAATACTATACATGTCTACTCAGACATAAGCCCCATTGAGTTCATTTGGATGTCCTTCCTGGTCAGTGTGTATAGGACTGCAGCCAATCTCCTGCAGATCTTCTACTGGTGGTACGTTTGGTATGTGGTAGATCTGAGCATTCACGCACATGCCGAGATCAAAACCTGTGGCAAACATGAGGTAGGTCTAGTAGACATTGCTTTCCTGTTTTTGTTTTGCCTTGACATTGGGCTGCCTGATGTACGTCTGTGAGATCTAAGAAAGACCCAAATAAGATGGCTTTTCCTGGAACGACTTCAGTCACTTCTACCTTTATAACTTTGATTGGGGAAATTCATCTCAGACTCTGAGGCTCTTATGTGACCTGGCCTATAGTTAATTACAGTTCATTGCAGAAACTGCATCACTCTCATGCTCTTTGTGACAATCTAACTTTTCCCTCGTTCCCTTTGCAATTAATTAAAATTAATAGAGTTGAAAAACTTGTGGTTATTATGAAAAGGGATTAGTAATGAATCATTAATCGGGGCACATCTACAGTATACACTTGAAGTGAAAGTTAACAATAATGGATTCCTCCAAGGGGACAACATGAATGGTACTTTTCTGAGTTTGTTTTAGGCGCAATACATACTGTACATTACAGTTCTGGTACTCGAACCACCTGAAAGCAGAGTTGCATGAGTACCACCATTCCACTGTGGAAAGAAGGTTTGCAGTGGAGGCCCCACATAAAGTTGTGGTTTTAACCACACTATTGTGACCCCCTGGAAAAGATGAGCGGTGGTGGTGGTTCAGCATGCCTCAACTTGTGTGGAGAGCTGCTATTTTAAGAGGTGAGTCAAACAATACAGGTGAATGTTACAATCCTTATAGGGGGGGGGTATTACCTCTAGAATATACACGGGGGAACACGTTGAGCACAAATTTGTTATTTAGTTTTTAATAATTACTTGTTTGGAATAACCTTCATGCCAAACTTTTTTGCCGCATGCAAAGCTAACATGTCAAAAAGGAATGTTCTAGTCTAGGCTTCACTTCACACTGATCTGTTAAGTTTGAACATGCAGAGAGCTTTCAAATAAATGCTTTCAGATAAATGAGTCTCACATGCATTCTATAGGTGGTACAGTCTCATTCTGGACTGTACCACATACCTGCATTAAAATTTGAATCAGCATATATGAACAGCTTCCTGTGTGGAATGGATTCATATGGTTGCATCTTCAAGTGAGCTGCCTCACCAATGTTGTAATGTATTTATTCCATGTTTAAATTCTTTTCCACCCTGGACTCCAGAAGCTCAAGACAGCGTAATGGTCCTCTCCCCACACTTTATCCTCACAGCAACCCTGTGAGGTAGGCTAGGCTAAGAGTCAGTGACTGGCCCAAGGTCAGCCAGTGAGTTTCATGGCCAAGTGAAGATTTGAACCTGGGTCTTAATCCTCCTAGTCTGACCTCCTTCATTTTGAATATGCAACCACTGCTTGTGGGTTGTCGTGTTGTGCGAACCCGGTGACCATGGGATATGTGAGGATTAAACAAACCTTGCATAACCGATGGTCTGTTTAACCTTCTCATAACCCACACTCACTGGGTTTGCATGACACAACAAGCACCGAGCGGGTGTTGCATATGCAACCTGGCACCTGTGGGCACCACAGTTCATCATGGGTTAAATAATCCACAATGAGCAGAGGCATGTTGTCAGAACCCTGCAAGTGAGTAAGTAGGCAGTGGCATCTATCACTCCTCCTCACCACCTCTGTTGTCTGGGCCAGACTGAGAGGCAGGTGCATAAGCAGGTTGCAGTGGTGAAGAGGGGGAACAACTCCAGCGGCCTCTTGTCAGTGGGCCTCTGCTGGGGTGTAGGTCCTTGGCAGGTGCCTAACCATGCTGACCTTTGACACCAGCACTGAGGTGAAGTTCAGGAATGAGCGGCACCATCAGAAGTGCTCTTCCTGAAGACTGCAAGGACCAGACAGACCCCATGAAAATTAACATATTTTAGACAACCCCTGAAGATCATTGCAAGATTCAGGGGGCATTTTTGTCCCATTCCACTCTGCAAAACCGACCAAAAAGGCTGAACTGAAGACTTCAGCCCAGCTTTACTTTGTTGTAATTGGAGGAAGAGTCTGCGCATGAATCCTGGGCCTGACCTGCACCGGGGTCTGAGAACCTCCATCACTATCCCCTCCCCATTTCCTGCCTTGTTTGAGAAGTGCTGTTTTAAAGCAACCAAACAAAATGTATACATATGTTGTCAGCCTCTGGCAGTGTGTTTGTAGAAGCGGGTAGATTTCTCCCAAGGAGATGATTCATGTGCAGTATTCTGGTCGAGGTTCACGCTCACTAACTCAAGGAAAACATATGGCACTTATGTAAACTTTGAAAATGAAATGTACTGATGATTTGGCCAGTATTATAGCATCTGTGTCAGTTCTGTCAACATCTGTCAAAAGTTCAGCTTTCCATGCCAAGCAAACATTAAAGAAAGATAAGTGGAGGAAGTGAAAGAGGGGCTAACTATACCTTACTCACTAGTGCAGCCTTCCCCAACAGGGCATCCTCCAGTTGTCTGGGACTACAACTCCCAGCATCCCTGACTATTGGCCATGCTGGCTGGGGGTAATGGGAGTTGCAGTCCAAAACATCTGGCGGGCACTAGGTTGGGGAAGGCTGCCCTAGCACATGTAATAGTGACTCACATTCCCTTTTAAAAACCCTTCTTCAGGAGGGAGTTTAGGGGAGAGAAGTAGGAGCGAAACAGAGCACTTAGCCCTTCAGCACTTTTCTTGCCTCCCTCTGTGGTTTGGGCGGCCACTTGGAGGGAATAACAACAGATGGGGAAAGGGTTAAGCACTGTCCCTCCTCTACCACCTCTCAACTTTAGATTTCTCCATCCTGAAATGCTTTGCTTTAAAAAAAAAAAAGGCAGCAGGGTACCAGTAGTTTGCCCCAAAGAGAGAGAAGGAGAAATTTGGCTATTGTAAAGACTAGATGAAAAGATGAAATACCGGTAGATCAAAAAGTAAAAACGGTTTCAGCCGATTTTGCCTAAAAATAAAACATAATAATATGTCATGGATCTTAGGCAGCAATTCTATGTGCACTTAACTTACCGGGGAGTAACTCAGTGCGGCTTACTTCTGAATAGACATATGTATGATTGCACTGCCAGTTACATTTTTCAAATATTATGGTAGGTGTGTGTGTGTGTGTGTGTGTGTGTGTGTATAATGTCTGCTTTTTTACAAAATAAACACCTCTGTTATATGCAGTCAGGTGTATCTTCTGTACTTTAATATCCTCTAGTACAATCTCATATACCCAAATAAAATAGTGCTAAATTTAGTTATTCCTCTAATTACTCTTGGCATTAAGTCCTCTGATATCATCAAAGCCAAGATTAGATAAATATAGACTGCTTTATTGCAGAGCACATTCTGTAATATTGCAAATTTCATTTCTCAACAGTGAATAAATATGAGGTAGTTACATTTCATTTACATACAATTAACAAATAATAAGAACAACAGGAACAATGATACCACTACAGTACAACACATACTCCTCTCAAGTGTTCCTCACTCATCTTGGTATTTGGTTAAAAATCACCAGTTCCCTGGAGCTGAGAGCTATGAGAAGGGAAATCCCACAAAAACAGGCAAAACAACGCTTTGTGTACAGAAGTCACAGCAGCCGTTATTAGGACCAACTACAATGTCACAAAGTCATCCTAATGGTGGGTTCTAATAAAAGCATCACACTCGCGTGCCTTTCCCTCCCTAATGGACCAACACAGCTATCTACACATTTTGTTTGTGTCCATGTGCTTTTCTTCACAGTGAACAGCACGAGTTTATAACAGTTTAAGCCTAATCCACACAAACAACAGATTAGGTGATAAAACTCTTTCCAGACTCAACTACGCGATTGACTGGTGCTCCATATAAAGGATTCCCTGAAGATGAACACTTAGATATTAGGGAGAAATGTTTTAGCCCAGCATTCTGTCAGGCTAGCTTTCTACATGGAAGGATCTTGTTTTTGTTAAATTCATTCTGTTTTTCAGATAGATAGATAGATAGGCTACGCAGCATATAGCATGGATCCATTAATTGATAGCAATCAGGGGCAGCTGGTGACTTCTATTTCGGCGGGGCTCCTTTTCCATCCACATCAGGGCCTGTGCACGTGCACACGGGCAGTTGAGTCTGGAAACAGTTTTATCACCTAATCTGTTGTTTGTGTGAATTAGGTTTAAACTGCTATCAACTCATGCCATCTCAAGTGGTGTTCACTTTAGCTGAGGGGGATGTTAAATCTTTCCCCTTCCTGCATTTTTTCATGAAATTCCACACACCACACACACGCCCCGCCCCCACGGAGTCAATTGAATTGGAGTCAATGGAAATTCCACTCTTGGGGGGGGGGGGTGGAATGTCATGAAAAAAGACAGGTGAGGGTGAAAGGTTTAAATCTCCCTCCCAGATACAAACAACACCCTAGCATGCACAGCCATGCTAGGGTGTTGTTTGTACAGCTAGACAGAATGTTGTTTGCACAGCTAGACAGAATGTTTCGTTTGGCCCGGAGCATGAATGACAATGACACAGGTCTGCTTCTTTTTGCACCCAGCTGATAAAGAGTTAGGATTTACGGGCCATTTGGCAAGGAAGCATTCAGTGTATGCAAATGCCCCTCTGCTGGATCATCCCTGCTAAGACTGAGCTCTCTACCTTTCCTCTGGACATGGGGGCCTTTTCCACCACTGGTTCAATCAGTTCTAAGCAGGAAGCTCTGCTTGGCCTTGCTGGCCCCTGCTACAACATCATCTGCATTTGAATAGCTGCCGGCTGTCCGTTGACCCCCATAGTGTCTCTGTTGGCACTTCAGCTAAAACCCTCGCTCAAGGCTAAACCACACAAATATGAACAAGCTTATTTACTTGGTATTGGGAGCATGGCACAGTTTTACTGTTCTGGAAAGGCTTCAGGCAGACCCTGCATCATTCTATAGAGTCTCTCCCTAACAGGCTTCCAGCCTAAATATTGTTGTGATAAAAATCAGTGGCCTTCATGCGTCCTGCCTCATGTACTTGATACCTGTGGAACTCAGGGCCATTCCAGCAAATGCCGGGTTTTTCACATCTGAATTTGAGAAACCAGAAATGCAAGGACAGATATAAGGGCCACTCTTGAAAATGGCCTTGGAATGATCCTTTAGAGTTAAAATTCTGGCTTCCATATTGATGGGGAGACTCTAAATTTTAATGAGAGGGATGTGACCCCATTTTCAGTTTCGTGTTGCTGCTTTGAATTACATTTTCTAAGGAACTTTTCTACTGAAGGCTCTAAATTCGTAATGTTGCATATGCTCTTTTAACATTATGAAGCTTTCATCTACTATTATATTTGGTGCTGGATTTACAGCACCGCTGTCTGAAGAACGAAGGTTGCTGTCTGTCATCCTCGCCTCTTCCTCTTCTGCCAAGGCAACTGTTCTTCTATGAAATGTGTGGGCATGTGTATATGAAAGCTGTAGGAAACAATGATAAATGGCAGCATTTGCCACAACTGTCTGAACCAAGTTCACCTTTTCCACCATAAAATGCAAAAAAATAGTATCAGGTTATTGGATTTTTTTTTTTTAAATTCAAGAATATTCACAATAACTGGCCAAAGACCCATAATGTATGATGGAGAGAGACAGAGAGTTCCAGTCTTGTCTTCCACCCACATTTACCATGTTCACTCTCTTTCTTCTCACCCTAACTCTCCATGCCTCCACCCTCCTATCCATCATTTAGACTAGTGCCACAGGCATACCAAGGGACAGGACCTCCTCTCCATTTCATCTCAGCCTTTCCCCTGTTGTGCTGTATGACCCCTTGCCACTCTTGCCAAGCCTGCCCAGGCATCTGCCTGTGCCAGTCACCCCACAAGTGCCCAAGTGATACTTGGGGGTGGCTGGCACCAGCTTGCTACCCTCCCCGCCGCAATTGTGAGCCATTTTTGGCTTGCCATGGCTTTCCCTCCCGTTTATCCTTTCCCCCCAGAGATTGTGGCTTCCCCCCCCCCATTTACACCCCCCTTTCTTTTTGGGAGATTGATTGCAAACCCCATTTTTTTTTGACAGCCACTAACAGTCTCTTCAAAGGGCCCAAGGAGCACCTTGGAGGAGCTGTTGGCAGCTGGCAGACCATTTTTTTTTTTTAAATGTGCACACAATGTGCGCAAATAGGTTGTGTTTTTTTTTTTGTATTTTATAGCCGCACTTGCACAACTGCAGAAATTTCAAGCCTCAGCTAGGGCAATGTCCTGGAGGGTACCTGCTGCCAAGGTGCAGCAGGTACCAACCCTGGACATTGCTCCAAAGTGGCTCCAAATAAGGTCCCCCCCTTTGGTTTCTCTTGACAGCTGTCAAAAGATGAGCTGTCAAGAGAAACCAAAGGCACAAGTTATCTTTGCTTGCAAAAAGAGGTTGCAAGTAGATCGGGGGGGGGGAGTAAAAAAAGGATTGCAGTCAGCAAGGGGAACATATGGCTGTGTATGTCCCAGTCCAAAAACCCCCATTGCCTTGTCAACCCCCCCCCCTTTTAAAGAACCAGAGTTTTGACAGCTGGCTATCAAAACTACTTTTCCCAAGAAAAGGAAGGGATGCATTTTTGCACTTTCCTGAACATCTAGAGTCTCAGGGGGAAAAAGTGCAAAATGTGCATCACCCTCAGCACTGTCAGGGTGAACAACAACAACAAAAGATGAGGATTTTGCTTGGAAGGGGGTATAAATCGCACCACCCCCTTTTTGTGAGCAAAGATCACTTGTGCCTTTGGTTTCCCTTGACAGCGCACCTTTTGACAGCTGTCAAGAGAAACTAAGGGGGGGGCAGCCTCTTTGGAGCCTCTTTGGGGCAATGTCCAGCCAGGGTTGGTACCTGCTGCACCTTGCCGCAGCAGACACTTCACAGTTCTGCATTCACACAACTGCAAACCTCCACAGTTCTGCAAGTGCAGCTAAAAAAACCAACCCTCCCAAACTTATTTGCACTCATTGTGTGTACAAGTTGTTGTTGCTGTTGTTGTTTTTAATGGTCTGCAAGCCACTGACAGCACCTCCAAGGTACTGATTGGGCAGTTCGAAGGGGCTGTTAATGGCTGTCAAAATGAAAGTCGGCTGTCAAGCTGGGTTTTGCGATCTCCCAGAACCCCCACAAGAAACCCCAAAACAAATGGGGAAAAAAGCCATGGCAAGCCAAAAACTGCTTGCAATCATGGCAGGGAGGGGACAAGTTGCTCCTGCTGCAATGTCCCCTGGGATACCTGCAGGAGAACTGAGGTGGAGGGAGGGGGTGAACAGCCCATGGTGAGCCCTATCATCCATTGGGTACACCATGGGTTATTTGCAGAATAACCAACCCACCATGGTTTATTGCCAAGGTGGGTTGGCGTGATGCGCAAATGCATCCATTGTATCTTACATTGTATTTTATGATTTTAATCGTGAACACCCAGAGAGCTCTGGCTATTGGGTGGTATAGAAATGTAAACAAAACAAACAAACAAATCTGCAGGCGTAGGCAACTTGATTCCCACAAAATGTTTTGACCTACAACTGCATAATCCCTGACTATTGACATGCTGCCTGGGGCTTCTGGGAAATGTAGTCCAAAACATCTCAAGGCCACAGGTTTGCCTGTCCCTAAGGGGAGATTTCAGGAGGGGCTTTTACACTGTCCAGAAAGTTTGACACTCCAAAAGTTTCTCCAGAGATTTCACACTTCTCCAGAAACCTCCCCACGCTCTGGCTGCTTTATAGCAGTACATCAGTCCGGTTGAGACCTGGCAGCCAGTCATGAACCTGAATCCTTTAACACTAGATAGCACAGCGGGGGAAAGACTGAGATAAAACAGAGAGGAGGAAGACCATGTAAGCCACCTTGCGTTCCTTGCAAGAGGGTAAAAGGCGGGATATAAATGCGATGACGACGACGACGACGACCTTCCATGGCCTGACCTAAGTGAAGGCTGACTTGCTTCTTGAAGTGTCAGCTCCCTTTCCATGGGCTTCTCGCTGCATTCAGTTAATTGCATGCAGTTTCTGCCATGTAAAATAACACCATTTGTGCTGTTTGGCATTACAAATTATGCAGGGCCAGCCCTACCACTGGGCAGAGTGAGGTGACTGCCTCAGGCAGTGGGTGCTGGGGAGTGGCAGTAAGTACCTCCTGAGCCTCCCTCAGCTTTTCCTCCTGAGCACTTCCCCTCCCACTGGTCCCATTCTCTTGAGCTGGCAACAGTGAGGCTTGCTTGATGCTGGACGGGATTGACTCTCTGTCTCACTTCATGGCCTTCTTCCAATGCGTCACAAGCAACACCATTGGGAAGGGCCCCTTACCAAGTGAGCAGGCAAAGAGGTGCTCCACGCTGGCACTGCCACTTCTGCAATGAAGCATGTGTTTTAGTGAGCAGATGCCAGGTGGAGCAGTGAGTGAGCAGCGGTGAGTTCTTGGAGGACAGATCTGTGTGTGCCACATGGCCTGCTCTATGCCTCCTAATCTGCTGCCTTCAGTTATGGTGGAAAACACTGTCTCATAGCCAGGACCGGTGCAGGGCAGTTTGGCGCCCCAGGCGAAAACCTATTTAGCGCCCCCCCCTCTCCAAAGCAAAAAAAAAACAAAAACCTGCACCTACCTTCCTCCCCCCCCGCCCTGGCTGCGGGGCGGCTGCTGCTGCTGCTGCGGCTGCTGCCTAAAGTGACGCGCGGCGCGACGGGACCCCCCGCGCTGTTTTTTGCCCGCGACGAAGGTAGGTGACGGGGGGGGGGTTGGGGGTGAGGGGGGTTGGGGGTGAGGGGGGGTTGGGGGGGTGGGATGGCGAGGGGTGGGAGGCGCCGGCAGCGAGCGAGCGGGAGGGCGGAGGGCGGGTGGAGGCGCAGCGGCGGGCGGGCGGCGAGCGGGGGGGGAGGCGGCGGCGGCAGGCAGGAGGGTGGGGAGGCGGAGGCCTGGCGGGGGCTGCGCAGCGGCAGCGAAGAGGAGCGCAGGGTTTCCGCGCCCTCTTCGGCCGCGCGCCCTAGGCGGCCGCCTAGTTGGCCTAGCGGTAGCGCCGGCCCTGCTCATAGCCAAGCACTGCAGTGAGATTCAACTGCCAATCAGGTCAGCTTCTCTTTGTGGAATGGGGAGAGGCCATCTTGGCCTTGGCCAGACCTGAAACTATCATTTTGGTGTGGGTTTTTTTCTCCCAAATTTGTCAGTGGCTTCAAGCTTAGTCATACATGTGGCACTGCCTGTGCATGGCTATTTATTGATTTTATATGTTCATTTGTTACATTCATATCCTGCCTTTCCTCCGAAGAGTCCAAGGCAGAGTACATGATCCTCCTCCTCTCCATTTTACCCTCACAACAACAACCCTGTGAGGTAGGTTAGGCTAAGAGTCAGTGACTGGCCCAAAGTCACCCGGTGAGCTTCATGGCTGAGTGGGGAGTCGAACCCGGATCTCCCAAGACCCAGTCCAACACTCTCACCACTACACCACACTGGCTCTCAGGCTAATTGTCATGGCAGGATTTCCAAGCATTTTTCCAGTGGATACCATGGTTGTGTGAACTGGTTCTATGGCACATTAAAAAAGATGGACCGGGGTCTAATGTGAGAGCAGCAGACCCATGATTTAGAATACAGCGGAGAGGCACTGACTTGGTTCACACAATCAAAACAAGCTACTGTGGTTTAAACAACCCATGGGCTAGTAGGGTAATTTGAGGGTAATTTGTCTAACCCTCCAACAAGCCATGCCACTGAGGTTCAGATGACATGATAAGCCACGCCCAGGTAGTGATTATGCAAATTGCACCCACGGCTCACAACATGCCACCGTGCCTTGTTTTGATCATGCAAACCAGCACACTGTCACTTTTCATGCAGAAAAGGGACAAGCTGGAGGGATTGCACTTACCCCCTGCAATCTCTTTTGCAAACAACTTCTCTCTCTCTCAGCCAAACTCCCAAGTTTTGGTTGGGAGAAAAGAGCTTGTGGGAAGGCAGTTACAGACAGGGAGTTAATATATGTGGGGGGAGAGAGAGATTCAGCATCAGCACCTTTCTCCACATGAATCCTCACTCCCTCTTTATCTCTGTTTGGCACAGCTGGCATTCTAATGCTTGGGTCTTGACACCATCCGGTCTCTTTACATTCTGAAAGGGAGACATTTACTGCCTCTCCCAGCAGGGGAGAAGTGTAAGGTGGAGGAGATTACATCTCTTGCAGGACCTGACTGTCTCCCTAAAGGCTCACCTTGCACTTTAAGAACCATGCCTCTGGTCCATAATCACGTTAAAGACAATGGATAGTACTAGATTCATCAGAGGAAAAAGTACGTATATGGAAGATGCAGTTATGGCGTGCTCCGTCTTGTCACTCACACCAACTTTTGAAAACAGAAGTAGCGAGGGACATCTTGAGATTGAAAATGTGTTCACTCAGCCATGTCTAAATCCAGCCATCTGGTTGGCAGAGACAGATGAAAGATTTATGGAAGGGCCTTTTATTTTTTACAACCCTGAGAATCTCAGCTTTCATTTCAAAAAAATATAAGTGGCTCAAATCTCTCTGGGAAAATGTTGTGGCATCCCTTTTTCCAACCACCAAATGTTTCTCCAGAAGCCTATTTCAGAATAGCCTTCTTCTCTGGTTTCGTCTTCAGGACTGAATATGAAGAGCGTGTATGCCTCCCAAACCCAGTACGTCCCAGTTCCTGTTGTCACTGCTGGGGACTCTTCATCATGGAGAGGTTTTGGAGATCTAACAGCACAGTCCTGTACACGTCTCCTTAGACGTATTATGTTCAGTGGGCCTTACTCCTCCGATAGTGGGTATAGGGTTGCAGCCATATCCACTAAACTGAATATAACCTAGACCCTACATCATGCTCCTGCATAGCCAATTCTCATTCCCTGCCTCTTCAGGGTGCTGTTGTACTCATGTCCTGCTTGTGGGTTTCCCGTGGGCAGCTGCTTGGCCACTGTGTGGATAAAATGCTGGACTAGAGGGACCCTTGGTCTGATCCAGCCTGGCTCTTCTTATGTTCAGTGAAGGAGCAATGTCAGAATAGACTCTCTTGTGTAACTGGATACCTCTTTTTTCCTAATAAAAGCTGTGTTTCTAGTGCTGTGATCAAAGCAGAACCCAGAAGATATGAAAGCCTCAAATGGAGATGCACAATAATCCATTAGCTTATTCTCAGAATTACTTATCTGAATTTGCTTGGTAAGCTGATCAACTGGGATGCAGGAAAAGCCTGCAGAAAGGAGGACCTCAAAAAGACCAAAGAAAAGGGGCTTCCTTTAGCATTTAGCAGGGGAAAACCCATTCTTATCTCGGATGGGTGACTGGAGATAAGAGCATTTTAAAGACATCTTAACTTTAAATAAATTTTAGAATTGTGCTGTGCTTTGCATGCTTAAAAGCTGTTGCACTGGGGCTTACTTCTGAGTAGACATGCACAGAACTGAGCTACGCTTTGTAAGCTTGGTGGGGAAATGTCTAAATTGGTAAGAATTACATTTGTGTATGTGTGCATGTGCAGCTCCCAGTCTCCCCAAATGTGGCCCTTGCAGCCAAAAAGGTTGTGCATCCCTGGTGTAGATGATTATATTACCACACATTCTACTCCACACATTTTAGCACTCTTCTCCATCTGGTGTGTGGTACGAAAAATATCTTTACTTCTTAGTAGATAACCAAAGCACCCTAGCAAGAGAAAGAACTGATCCCAGAGTGCTTTGGGTGGTCTGTATGGTTCATCTATAATGGTGGCACAGAACCTGCATCAGCCTGAGGGCCAAGTTCCACTTTGGAGAAGCTCTTGGGGGCCACATTCCGGTAGTGGGCGGGGCAAAAGGCAAAATGGCAAAAATACCAGCATAATTTATTTTAAAGCCCTCTCTGCCAGTAACTAAACCTTAAAAGAGGCATTTCAGCCTTCTATAATGGGAAAGAACGGCACCAAAGCCAGGAAACCACCCAATGTCCAATGGTTAGGGAGGGGGTGTGGCCTTCTGGGAAGCCCTGGAGGGCCAGATTTGGCCCTAAGAGGGTTGGATTTAGCCCTGAGCCTGAGGTTCTGCAGCCCTGCTCTATATCATCCTGCCAAGAGCCCAATAAAGCAGATAAAGCATTTTCTGTGGCGGCCCCCATACTGTGGAACTCTCTCCCTAGTGACCTCCGCCATGCCCCCTCTCTGCTGAGCTTCACCACTCACTAAAAACATGGCTGTTCAGGCGGGAATATGGGGTGGGCTAAGATTTTAAATTTTTTATACTGTTTTAAATGTGTTTTCCTCTGTATTTTATCATGTTGTACATCACCCAGAGTGGCTGGTTTGCCGGCCAGATGGGTGATCCGTAAATGCAACAAATAAATAAATAAAAAGAGTTGGAAAACGGCCTTCTATAACAACTGTGATCTAGAAATGTTTTCATTGTAATTGCTCACCCTGTTCTGGATGGGGCTGAATTATCCCTAAATGATCCCATTTGCAGTTGGGCTAGACCCAGCTTTGTCACTGAATACCCAAATGGCATCAAGTGGTACGGAGCACATTTCCTACATCTGATACACCAGCTTCAGCCCCGCCTGGACATAGATAGTCTGGCCACAGTTATCCATGCTCTGGTAACTGCCAGTTGAGGCAGTTGCAATCCATTGTACATGGGGGCCTCTGAAGACTGCTTAGAAACAGCAGTTACTGCAACACACAGCCACTAGGCTACTAATTGGGAACAGTCATTGGGAACACATCTTGATGGCGTGTGAATAGCTATACTGGCTCTTGATCCATTACTGAGCACAATTCAAAGTGTTGATGTTTGCCTTAAAAGCCTACCAGGTTTGGGACATGGGTATCTGAAAGACACCTGTTTCCATTTTATTCTGCCCATGCACTAAGATAATCTTTGAAGGCTATCTTCTGGGTGCCCCTGTCATCTGAGCTGGGGTGGGGGGGGGAGGTGACTTGAGAGAAGGCTTGCTCAGTGGTAGCACCCCATGTGGAACTCCTTCCCCAGGGACAATTGCCTGGCACTCACCTTTTTGCTTTCCTAGGCTGTTTAGCCTTCATCTGCTTTTTGTCTGCTGTTTTATCTTTTGTATTGTTTTACTGATGATCTTGGTGACTGAGTTTTTAAAATTACTTTTATTCATATTATTTTGTCAACCAGCCTGGAAATAGTTATATTGAAGGGTGGTGGACAAATCTGGTTCATAATAAACAAACAAACTACCGTACTTTCTGGATAATAAACAAACTACTTTCTGCTAAGAGACAAGAAGAACTGCAGATGGGTTCAGGCAACATGATAACCCACACTCAAGGGTTGAGTATGGATTGGGTGTGGGTTGTCATTGAACCATGGGTTGTTGTTGAACCATGGGTTATTGTGTTGTCTGAACCCAGCCACAATAACAAACCATGGTTTGTTAACCATGAACAACCCATGAAGAGAACTCATGGTTTGTTGTCGTGCTGTGAACTGTGGGTTGTTCTTGGTTAACCAACCATGGTTTGTTAGCACAGCTGGATTCAGACAACATGATAACCCATGGTACAACAACAACCCATGGTTCATTGGTAACCCATACTCAACCCCTGAGTGTGGGTTATCTTGTTGTTTGAATCCAGTGTTCAGATCAGTGGTAAAATGGCCTTGTTCCTACAAGTGGATCCATGTACTTCCCCTTCTTTCTCTATAGATACAGATATAAGAAGTGGCATTGCACTCATGGTAAGAGAATGCAGGAATGATGTAAAACATGTTTGCAGATCAAGTTCATTTGCCAAAATATGAAGCAGTTGTTTAATTACAGTAACAATATTATGTATTATAGAGTGCAAATACAGGAACTTCATTTGAAACATAAGAAACATTTTGCTCCTAGTCCAGCTAAAATTAGCCACTGCTAAGGCTGCAATCACTAGGGAGTAATCTCCATTGAGCACAGTGGGATTTACTTCCAAGTAAGCAGGCATAGGATTGCACTGCTTGTCCCATTTACAACAATGGGGCTAAAGTGGGTCATTGCAAACAGGTTCTCTTGGTTTCAATGGGACTTAATCACTAGGATTAAGGTCTTTGTTCATATGCCCACAATGCACAATTGAGCAGGAGAGATTTGACTTTTAATTACATTTTGCAGCATAATTTCAAAAGCAGACTGACTGACAGGTTTGAAACAAGAAAGAGAAGAACATAAGGAAACCTGACATTAAATGGTTGAAAATCTGCCATGGCATTTGTTGCATCTTGTTTTTATGTGTTACTAGAAACCAAAGACACAATTAAATGTGATTCTTTCTGGAACTGTGCAAAGTAACAGAGTCATAAAACATACCCTCTTGGGCAGGTGGCCCTGTGTTAAACTGTTTGCTCCTGCTTCTAGAAAAAGTGCAAATAAAATCTTAACCTTTTTTACGTATTTGCTTTGCCCCATATACAGATCTATATACTGCAAGATACCACTGTATCTTGCATTTGCTTTATATCCTGTAATGGGCATGATACAGTTGAAGTTAAGCACTTAGCAGCATAATCCTAGACATGTCTGCTCAGAAGTCAACCCCATTTAGTTCAACGAGGCTTACTGCCAGATAAGTGCATGAAACTCACTGGGTGACTTTGGGCCAGTCACTGACTCTCAGCCTAACCTACCTCACAGGGTTGTTGTGAGGATAAAATGGAGAGGAGAAGGGGGATTATGTAAACCGCCTTGGGTTCCTTGCAGGAAAAAAGGCGGGATATAAATATAATAATAAATAAATAAATATGCAGCGTGAAGCTAGCAGGCAGCTTTACTTGATGGGAGACCTATTCCTGCATTAGCAGGGGTTGACTCGATAGCCTTGAGCTCTTCACTCTATACTAATTGTCTTCTATTTTACTGTACCTACAATGTCCCAGACTGTTTAGCTTAGAAAAAAGGTGACATTGTTTCTTGTTTCAAATTTTAGTTCCTTAACTTTTGAGATTACATGGTGTTATATTTCTAAGAATCATGGGTTTGTGTGCAATTTACTGGTCATTTTAGACTGCAGTCCTATACATACTTACTTGGGAGTGTCCACTAAACTCAATGGGGCTTACTTCTAAGTAGACATATATAGGACTGCATGAGAAAACCTCCATGTATATGTCTAAAATGGGAATTTCTCAAGTTAAATAGGTGGGAAAGCCCATAAAAGAAAATAAATTAAATATCTAACATTAGAAGCAGTATAATTAAAATCTTTCACATTTAGTATTTAATCCTTTTCCTGCTATGTTTATCAGAAGTCCTTGATAATAAGATTGAAACTTTTCTCTGTGTACACACACCAAAACATTAACATACATGTCTATATATCTTTTTAAATAATCAGGAGTGACATAATTCAAGAAGCCTTGTGTCCACTTTTCAGCACACTCATGTTATCAAAACTCTTCGGCCCCCCAACTGTGAATAATAGATCTTTACTCTTGATGGAAGAATGAAGTGTTCAATTACCTTGTGTTCAGGTGCTAATGAAGCAGAAAGGATTGCAGTTTGAGACTGATAGGCAAATGGTCAGGGAACACCTGATTACTTTGAAGGAGTTCAAATCTCCTAGAGTAATAAAGAAACTGGCAGAAGAACTCTCAGAACCACTGTCTATTATCTTTGAGAAATCTTGGAGGACAGGTGAAGTGCCAGATAACTGGAGGAGGGCTAATGCTGTTCCTATCTTCAAAAAGGACAAGAATGAGGAACCAGGGAACTACAGACCAGTCAGTCTGTCTGACATCAATCCCTGAGAAAATTCTGGAGCAGATTATAAAGAAGTCAGTCTGCAAGCACCTTGAAAACAATGCAGTGATTACTAGAAGCCAGCATGGATTTGTCAAGAACAAATCCTGCCAGACTAATCTGATCTCATTTTTTGATCGGGTAACCTCCCTTGTGGACTGTGGGAATGCTGTGGACATAATATATCTGGACTTCAGGAAAGCTTTCGACAAAGTGCCTCATGATATCCTGATTAGCAAGCTAGCTAAAAGTGGGCTAGATGGAACAACTATCAGGTGGATCCACAATTGGCTACAGAATCAGACTCAAAGAGTGCTTATCAATGATTCCTTCTCAAACTGGGGAGAGGTAACGAGCGGGGTACCACAGGGCTTGGTCCTGGGCCCAGTGCTCTTCAACATTTTTATTAATGACTTGGATGAAGAGGTGCAGGGAATGCTTATCAAATTTGCAGATGACACAAAGTTGGGTGGAACAGCTAATACTCTGGAAGACAGAAATAAAATTCAAAGTGATCTTGATAGGCTAGAGTGCTGGGCTGAAAACAACAGAATGGAATTTAATAGGGATAAATGCCAAGTGCTGCAACTAAGAAAAAGAAACCAAATGCACAGTTACAGGATGGGGGATACTTGGCTCGACAATACTACAAGCGAGAAGGATGTTGGAATTGTTGTAGATCACAAGGTGAATATGAGCCAGCAATGTGATGTGGCTGCAAAAAAGGCAAATGCTATTTTGGGCTGCATTAATAGAAGTATAACTTCCAAATTGTGTGAAGTACTAGTTCCCCCCTACTCAGCACTGGTTAGGCCTCATCTTGAGTACTGTGTCCAGTTCTGGGCACCACACTTCAAGAAGGATGTAGACAAACTGGAAAGGGTTCAGAGGAGAGCAACAAAGATGATTAGGGGGACTGGAAACAAAGCCCTATGAGGAGAGACTGAAAGAACTGGGCATGTTTAGCCTTCAGAAGAGAAGACTGAGGGGAGATATGATAGCACTCTTCAAGTACAATGAAAGGTTGTCACACAGAGGAGGGCCAGGATCTCTTCTCGATCATCCCAGATCGCAGGACACAGAATAATGGGCTCAAGTTACAGGAAGCCAGATTCCGCTTGGACATCATGAAAAATTTCATGACTGTTAGAGCAATACGACAATGGAACCAAATACCTAGGGAGGTAGTGGGCTCTCCCACCCTGGAGGCATTCAAGGTGCAGCTGGGCAGCCATCTGTCAGGGATGCTTTGACTTGGATTCCTGCATTGAGCAGGGGGTTGGACTCGATGGCCTTATAGGCCCCTTCCAACTCTACTATTCTATGAGTGAGGGGAGACATGATAGAGGTGTACAAAACTTTACATGATGTGGAGAAAGTGGAGAGGTAGACATTTTTCTCTATCACATAATACTAGAACCAGGGTTATCCCATGAAGCTGATTGGTGGGAGATGCAGGACAGATAAAAGGAAGTACTTCTTTACACATCATATAGTTAAACTATGGAATTCACTTCCACTATATATATTGGTGGTCACCAATTTGGATGGCTTTAAAAGGGGCTTGGACAAATTCACAGAGGATATCATTGGCTACTAGCCCGAATGGCTATATGCTACCTCCAATATCGGAGGCAGTATGCCTTTGTACACCAGTTGCTGGGGAATACAAGTGAAAGGCTGCTCTTGCACTCATGTCCTGCTTATGGGTTTCCCGTGGGCAGCTGGTTGGCCACTGTGTTCACAGAATGCTGGATTACATGGACTCTTGGTCTGATCCAGCATGGCTGTTCTTATGTAACTTCCTGGAGGATGGTGCCAAAAAGACTTATGAAAATGTCTAGGATAGGGGCTGGAATCTACAGATGGGAAGTGCCCACATGCAAAAGGTCCCAGGTTCAGTGCCTGGCATCTTCAGGGAGGGCTTGGAAATACTTCTGAGTTCTGCCTAAAACTCTAGAGAGCCGCTGCCAGTCAGTGTCGACAATACCAGGGATGGGGACTCAGACTCGAAGACTTGACTCGTGAGTCGGACTGAGTCCCCCCTCTGACTCGACCTCGAGTCCCAATATTTTTAATGGGACTCGAGACTCGACTCGGGACTCGAGACCAAGGACTCTTCAACATCCCTGGGCTGTGCCAGGAGGAGTGGAGAGGAGCGTGATTGCCGGTGAAGAGCGCATGGAAGCGAGGTGTGCCGCTGCTCGGCCACTATGGACGGCTACCAGGAGTGCAGCCCCAACAGTGTGTCAAGATTTATTTTGATTGATGTGTTGCGTACTTGGGAGAGGCAGAAGAAGGACCTGAGATTAGTCTGTGTGGCTGCTCTGAGTGTGTTTCTGGTTCCAGCAAGTTCATCACCAGTGGAGCGGGTGTTCAGTGAGGGTGGAACTGTGATGAGATCTCACCGTTCCAGAATGGGGGCCAAACATTTAGAAAAAATCATGTTCCTCAAATGCAACATGGATAAGTTTTAGGAAGTACAGCAAGTTTATTTTTTAAAATCATTTTCCTAAAATGCAACCTTTCAGACATTTTGGGTTTGGCTACCTCTGCCTGCCTGTCTGGGGTTCCCAGCCTCCTCTGTCTGCCTGGTCTCTTCTTGACCAGTTCAACAGTTGAATTGTCCAAGACAAAGGCCTCTGCCTGCCTGCTTTGGGGTTCCCTGCCTCCTCTGCCTGCCTGGTTATTTTGGGTTTTTCTGCCTGGTCTGTTCTTGCCAAAATCAGTTGCAGATTTGAAATAAAAAGGCACACTTGTGCCTATAATTTATTTAAACCACACATCTGAAGTAGCCTTATTTTGTTGGGAAAAAACCCCATTGATTTTAACAGGGACTCGTGGAGTCAGCTTTGGGAGTGACTCGTGACTCGTGACTCATGAGTCACCATTTTGGACCAAGGACTCGGACTCGGACTCGGGTCCAAAGACTCATGACTCGACTCGTGACTCGAGACCAAGGACTCTTCAACATCCCTGGACAATACTAAGCATGATGGACCAAAGGTCTGACTGACTTGGTATACGGCAGCTTCCTATGTTCCTGTGCTATATTCCTAGCTAAAAGGAGCTGCTGCCTTTTTAATGGACTACATCTGATAGTAGCCTAACACATCACATGCATTTTTACAAGCTAAGCTGCACAAGGAAGCAATGGGTTGGGGTTTTAAAGGAGTCATTAAAGCACCAATGATTAACCACATTTAAGATGCAGTTTGACAATTGGGAGCTTTCATTACTTTTCAGCTGACATATACTTCCTCCTCCAAACCTTTCCAGGACTGGCTTCCAGCTATTTCTTAGTTCTCAGGATTGCCAACCGACCAGAAGAAAACTGGCCCAGCTGGTTTTATTTTAAGCCAGTATTGCCAGACAAGAGAGCCAGCTTCTTGCCTCCTCCCTGGTTTTTACCCCACCCTAATTGTTTATTTATATTTTGTCAACTCCTCCCCCATTCCACAACTGGGGCCGCATCCCAGCTGTGGGAGGGGCCAAAATACCCCCAGTGCCAGCCTATTTTAGCTTATATCTCTTACTGCCAGAAATTAAGCCTTAGGAGAGGCTTAGGAGTTGAAACCTTTTAGAATTGGGGGGAAACTGCACGAAATCCGGGAAACCACCGAATGATTGGTAGTTGGGGAAAGGATGTGGGGCCGGGGGAAGGAGGCACGGCCCTCATAGGAATCCCAGAGGGCCAAATTGGGACCCCAGGTAAGCCGGGTTGGGTCCTGGGCTGGAGGTTCTGCACCACTGTCTTAAAGCACCTGTAACTCCTACTTGTTGAGACGGGTAGGCAGCAACCGAGGAGGAGCCGGCAGCAGGAGACATTCAAGGCCAACCGCTCCCAACCTTGCGCCCTGCAGATGTGTTCGAGTGCAACTCCCATCATTCCCAGCCAGCACAGCCATTTGGCATGCTGGCTGGGAATGGTGGGATTTGCAGTCCAACACATCTGGAGGGCACCAGGTTGGGAGAAGCTATTTTAGGCCAAGGCGAGCCTTCACTGTCTTTGTGTATGTCTGTAGGGGGTGGCCATCTGGGTGTTAATCTGGCATGCACTGTCCTGTGGGTTAGGATGGGGGCATGCTTGATGAAAGAATGGAAGTGTGTGTGTTTCTTACATGCTTATTGTGTGTCTCTAAATGCTTAGTAATTCTCTGACAGAGGGTGTTGCTGTGTTTCTGACATCATGCTTAGTACTGTGACCATATAATGCATGTGTGTGTGAACTGGTCCTGTATTCTGTAGCTTGCCTTGCCTTAATGAGTTATATATGCTTGGCACATCAGCTATTATGTTCCACTTTCTGCCTATGACACAATTATAGCCTGGATTGGGTTGTGATTTCATGTGTGGATGGTATTGCTTGTTGGCAAGAAATTTGTAAGCACATGCAATAGCTTTATATCTTAGATAAAGGTCAGATTGATACGTCACACTAAGCCACTCTGCAAATAAACCATGATGGGTTGGTTGTTCGTAGAACAACCCACGGTATGTCTGACGGATGATCGTGCTTGCCATGACTTATTATTCTCCCACTCCTTCCCCCCCCCAGTTCTCCAGCCAGCTCTGGCACGTATCCCAGGTGCCTTTGTGCCCAAGAGACTCTGTAGCGGATCCTGGCAACCCACGATAAAATCGCTCTCCTGGATTTGGATGACACAACAACCTACCATGGGTATGAACAACCCTAGAACAAGCCATGGGTTCTGAGGGTGGCTTGTTTGAGAAAAATAAGCCACGCTGCAGAAAACACGCCGGGTTTGTATGACATGACAACCCACCATGGCTGCCTGCCCACGGTGAGCTGACCTGTCATGCGAACCCAGTCATTCAGAGAATTGGCTATAGACCTCCCTCAGGAAAACATGGGCTCCACCCCCAGGCACATACAACTTCTGTCTTTAAGCTCCACCCTTAGCTCTACCCAGGTAATTATTTATTTTTTTAAAAAGAGCTGACGACCCCAAGACCTATGGAAAGGGAGATGCCTAGGTTGCCCTTGCAGTTTCAGTTGTGACGTCCCCCAACTAGGCCTATACAAGGGATTGGATGGGAGCTTGGAGTTTTTGCCTGCCTTTTCTTGTTTACTTCCCTGTAGTCACATCCTGTAGCACACAAATTCCCAAGTTTCTGTAACCTTTGCTTCTGCCCACCTTGCTGGCAGTCAGGCAACACTAGGCCAAGTTTCGGTAGAGAGGGCGGGAAACACTTTCTTCGTGCCATGCGCCGCCGCCAGGCCTCCGCCGCCGCTGCGCCGCCCCCGCCAGGCCTCCGCCTCCCCACCCTCCTGCCTGCCGCCGCCGCGCCTCCCCCCGCCTGCCCGCTCGCTTGCTCGCTCGCCGCTGCGCTTCCCCCCGCCCACCCACGCGCCCACCCCGCCCCGCTCGCTCGCTCGCCGCTGCGCCTCCCACCGCCATCGCCACCCCCCGTCACCCCCCCAACCCCCCCGTCACCTACCTTCGTCGCGTCGCTTCCGGAGCCCCGCCCGCGTTGTTTTGGCGGGAGGAACCAGGGCAGAAGGGCTTAAACAGCCCTGTTGCCATGGTTTCCCCCGGCAAAAAACAGCGCGGGGGTCCCGTCGCGTCGCTTCAGGAGGAGGAGGAGGAGGAGGCAGCAGCAGCAGCAGCAGCAGCAGCAGCAGCAGCCGCCGCCGCCACAGCCAGGGCGGGGGGGAAGGTAGGTTGGTGGTGGCGGCGCAGTTTTTTTTTTTTTTCTGCTTTGGAGGGGGGGTGCTAAATATTTTTTCGCCTGGGGCGCCAAACTGCCCTGCACCGGTCCTGCTGGCAGTATACATGTGTTGTGAATACGGATGTATGAGAAATTCATTTCAGTTCATTTTTGATCAGGATTTACCCAGTTCACACCTTCCAGACCAAACACGAACTCGGATGCAATCTGTGGTCAAAATATGTACATTTCAGAGCCTGCAATGTGATTCACGGACACCCCCCCCCCCCAAATGTGTGCGTTTGACAGCATGCTTACATTTGCAAAATGTGCAAGAAAATACACACAGATTTTCATGTGGAAAACAAAACAAAACACAAAGCTCGCAATCTGATGCAGACTCGAGTCGGAACGAGCTTTGAGATGGCATTCAGAGCATTTTTGCAAACTTGAGTCGTGCTGAATTGCACATCCCCAGCTATGAATTGGAGGGACGGCGCAAGATGTGTGGGGCAGATACAAATTCTCCCTTCCCTGCACTGCCTTCCCTCCTGCCCAGACTTGCACAGCAACCACAGGAGGAGATTGCAAGGTGACAGAGCAGGCAGCCACGTTTGCATACTTTAAGCCAATTTCCCCACTCAAAGCAACTACACCACATAAATTTGCAGACAGTGATAAAGAAAGCTGAAGGGGGAGGGGGGAAGCAGGTCGAAAAACAGAGCGTGTGAAAAGCCCTAAGTCGCCCATGTAATCGAATAATGCCGTTTATATACTGAGAAACTAGACAAGTGGTGTAATTTAGGACTGTGCACTCTTTATTCTCTTCGTACCAGTCAGCTCACCAACAAATCTAGACCCCGATAGTCTGGTAACAATTAGCGACATCAAAACACGACAGTGTTCTTCATTGACTAATTGCCGTGCCACTCAAAAATCATCTTGTATAGCCGCAACAGGTTTCAAAGGCGCCCCGGTTCGAGAGAGCTGCAGTAAATGGACATACAGATGCGAGTTGTTCTGTATGGAGGGATGACTGCTATGTACCGTAATCTAAAAAGCTGCCCTAGCAGTGCTGATTGCTGGCCAGCTAATGAGGACCTTCTTTTTAAAGCAAACAGTTCTCTTTAGCATGATTTGCATTTCAAAGGCATATACGGTAAGCTTCATTAAATATCTCCCTCAAGTTATCTGCCATTCGAGTCTAAGTATATATGACAGAATACGACCAGCTGGAACAGACTGCCAGCCACAATTCATCGAGTTGCCCCTTTCATGGGTACAAGTACCACGGAGGGATATTTGCCAACATTTTTTTTTTTTTACAGACTGTGCCACTATGGAACCGCTAAGTCCTTATGATAATGAATAGGTTAGTACGGAGAACATCCTTCCATACTAAAGGAACCTCAGATGCTGCCTTACATGGAGTCAAGCATTGGGCCATCTACAGGCCCAGCATCAGAACCTGGCATCCTTGGGCAGCTGCCAGGGGCCCCAAGAGGGCCCACCAGCATTGATTAATGCCCTGCCCTCCTCCCCACATGAGGTGGCTGGGACTTTTTACCATTTACATTTCCCAGTACACAGTACATCATGTGTTCTGGAGCATTGTGGGAAACTAAAATGTCAGCTCCCAGCCACCCATGGAGGACTGCTGTTGCCCCCATCACTGCCAAGTGTGAGCAAGGGGCCAATTAATGTGAGGTGCACCAGAGGAGCTGCACCAGAGGGGTACATTGGGACCATATTGGGACTAAGTTGTCTGAAAGACTGCCTGCACCCATATAGGCCCGCTCACCCATTAAGATCAGCCCCTGATACCCTGCACCCTGGGGCGCTGGCAAGGTTCATCAGGTTGCAAGGCACAAAAACCAGGGCTTTTTCAGTGGTGGCCCCATCACTGTGGAACTCCCTGCCATGGAAAATTCATTTGGCTCTCTCCTTACGTGTTTTTAAATGGATTTTAAAACCCTGGCTGCTTACATCCACTTTTACTGATTAATTTGAAAGAAGCACAGTTGTTTTTAAATGATAGTTTTAAAATTCTTGCTGCATGTTTTTACTGTTCATTTTAGATGGTCTGTTTTTGTGCTTTTTATACTGATTTTGTATTTCATACTTAACGTGGTGTGAACCACCTTGAGAGGGCTATATGGCCCTTAAAAGTGGTATATAAATATTTAAAATAATACAAGAAAATAAGTACCGGTAAGTAAGGATAGGAGCAATCCTATGCACGTTTAGGCAGAAAAAAGTCCTACAGCTCCCAGGGGAATGCTGGGGGTTGTAGGACATTTCTTCTGTCTAAACATGCATAAGACCACACCCTAAGTAAATAGTGCTCTGCCTAGGGGTCCTTACATACCTGGAGCCAGCCATTCCCATCTAGCTGAGAACAGGACACTTCCTGGCTGTGGCTCTCCAGGGTTCCAGGCAGGATGTTTCGCCAGCTTTACCTGGAGATGTCAACCTCAGGTCATTTTCTGCCAGAATTCCTCCAAAAACTATCTACTCTCCTATTTTTATATGAATGGGGTGGGGTGAGGAATGGTCTAAGCATTAACCCAAATACTTAATCATGTAGAGTGAATCCAACCAGCTTCCCTGCCCCCTTAGAAGAAAGAGTTTCATGGGAACCAAGCCTCAAAAGAAACAAATTATATGCTGTATCCATTTCTTTGATGTGAATACAAACTTTATAGGCTTGGCCATGCTAGGAAAATGCCTGTGTTATAATTTCTATTTTGCCTATATTCCTTTTGTTCAATAAACTTTTCTGTACAATAAAATGTTAGATATGATGGGGATTTCATAGATTTCATAGATCATAGAGTTGGAAGGGGCCTACAAGGCCATCGAGTCCAACCCCCTGCTCAATGCAGGAAACCAGAGGAGGGGTCTCCCATCCAAGTAATAACCAGGCCTGACCCTGCTTAGCTTTCCACACTCAGACATCAATTATTTGTAAAACAAAAGTAACCCGTTAATAATTCCAAAGGAAGCATTTCTAGTATCTGTCAGCTGGAATGTGATTTTAAATGAAGGGAAAGTCACTCTGACTATTTATATGAAGATTACTGTAACCTGAATATTACATACCGTATAATGGAGATGTCATAAGACAATTTACTATAGCCTGGCCAATCAGACCATACTCTTCCATTTCAATTCAGTGGAAGAGGCTGTGGTAAAATACACTGACAACAATCCAATCCTATGCTCAGAAGTAAGTCCCACTGAAATCAGTGAATTCAAGTCCCACTGAATTCAACTCTCATCATGTAAATTCTTACAGGATTGCAGCCTACTTTCCTTAAGATATGGGGACAGTAGGAAAGGTTTCTTAAATGTTTGAAGTATGAACATGATTCAAATAGAGTTCAGACATGAACAGTTTATAATAGGTTTAAGAAATACCATCATTAAGGCAGAGAATTTCTAAAGGTTTATTGCCAGTTGCTTTGGATTCCAAATGGAAGATAGTGATGTCTTGGAATCATGTAACACAGCATTACAATTGGATGGAGCAAGACTGCTACAATCATCATAGATGTAGCATGACATCAAAGTCATATGACTTTGAATAATCCAGCAATACTTCCTCACTGGAACCTTAAAACCAGTTGTCTCTCTTATGTTATGAGTTATGACGCTATCTAGGAAGACAGAGATATTCTGGATCGGAATCAGATTAACAGAGTAATCCTCTCTTTATGTTACATGCCTATGGTGGGATATAATTGCTTCTATTGATACAATTTACCTCTTGTGTATGCAGAGCAAAATGCTGCACTGGTAGGAATATCTATATCTATATTTATATTCAGGACTCAGTCTGTGCAAGCTGAGGAAGTTCCGTTGAGTTCAATGGGACTTACTTCCAGGTAAGTATAGGACTGCAGTCTTCAAGTCCTATTGGTTTCATCCCTTTGGCTAGATAATGCCTTTTGATTTTAGCCTTTTCTAGTATCCATTTAAAAAAGAAACACTGGCCCTTGAACTAGCAGTAGAAATCTGCGTATGGAAGCCAACAAAATCTTACAACACAGTAAGCTTAACCTTAAACTTATCTATCCAATGACTCTGTCATTGATTGTGTTTTTATCCAAACCCTTCCTCCAAGGAGCTCAGGGTAATGTATGCCTCCACCCCTGCCATAATCCTTGCAACAGCCCTGTGATGTGGATTAAGCTCGGAGATAGTGACAGACAGTCTTCGAATCAGCCCATAAACTTTGTGGCTATGGAGATTTGAACACCTTTCTTCCTGGAGTTAAGTCCAAAAACGTTCTAAGCCAGCCACCCCCAACCTGGTGCCTTCCACATGCGTTGGATTGTGACTGCCATCAATCCTAGCTGAGGGTGATGGGATTTGTCAGTTCAACACATCCGGAGGGCAACAGGTTGGGGGAAGCTCCCAGCACACGGATTCTCCAGTAGGTTTGTTTGTTGCTTTTGCTCTGACTGACTGACATGCAGTCTTTGTAAAAATCTTGTGTGAGATTCCTGCCTGAAGAGCGGCTGTGGTGCAAGCTCAAAAGCCAGCCGTGAGATGAGATCCCAGAACCAACAACTGGCTTTTGTGTTGCCCCACCAGTCCAGTGTTCTCCAATTACGCTGGCTGGGGCATGCTGGGAGTTGTAGGCCAAAAACATCTGGGGACCCAAGGTTGGAGAACACTGCACCAGTCGCACACATTCTTCTGTGCTCTGATCCCTCCAAGGAAGGAAAGTGTGGAGGATGATCAGCGGTGCAGGGAATTGACTGTGTTTGCAAGATCCCTCTGATAATTCTGCTAATTATTCATCATTTAACAATTTACACCCCCAGTTCTTTTGAGAGCAGAAGCAAAATCCTGTTCAAACATGAGGACAGACTGTATATTCTGACTGATGGCAGTGGTAAAATTTCCTGCAATTTCACATCTTGCAGGAATAGTCTTGCTTTCACAATTATGTATAATAACCGCGATGATTCATAACACCTGCATTGTGGATAAATGTTTTACATGATAAAGAGGTTCCCTAATATTTTAAAGTCTATTGAATATATATGAGGAATGAAAACCATCAGTTCAAAACAAAACACCTAGCATAATTTTATAAATGTTCTAGAAATGTATGGATTTACAGGGCCAGCCCTACCAGAGCCAGTGTGGCATAGTGGTGAGAGTGTTGGACTGGGACTCGGGAGATCCGGGTTCTATTCCCCGCTCGGCCATGAAGCTCACTGGGTGACTTTGGGCCAGTCACTGACTCTCAGCCTAACCTACCTCACAGGGTTGTTGTGAGGATAAAATGGAGGAGTGGAGGAGGAGGAATTATGTAAGCTGCCTTGGGTTCCTTGCAGGAAAAAAGGTGGGGTATAAATATAATAAATAAAATAAAGGTAAATAAATACCATTAGGCAGCAAATGCTGGGCATGTGTGAGTGTCAAGGAACAAGTGAAAGGTGTTGGGAGGACAGAGCTGTGCAGGCCACGTGGCCTGCCCTGCACCCCACAAGCTAGCCTGCTGCCTTCAGGTGCAGTGGGGGGCGGTCGTCACCATGCTGTCGCCAACATTGTACTACGATTCAATGGCCAGTCCAGTTGTTTTCTGTATGTGGAATGGGGTGGTGCTGGCACAACCTTTTCTTTGCCTCAGGCAGCAAAATGTCTTGGGCTGGCCCTGCTGATGTAAAAGTTGATTAGAACAGTTCCTCTATGTAGAACATGTCCATCCTACTAGCTGCCTCAGCCGAGGTGAGGTTAAACATTTTTCTTCTTTTGCATGCCAGACACAAGTAATATGGCTTTGTATTTGACTCAAAGTAAGTCTGCAGTTTTGGAACAAATATCAGAGAGAATTGCCCACTGTAAGAATTTATGAGATTTTGGTGATGGCGGGGGAGCAGAGAATGAGAGATGTGACAGATTTATACAATTAGGAATGATGTGGAGAGAATGAATCTAGAGATTCTCCTCCTCCGTACGAGATACTAGGAGTCATATCCAATGAAATTGTTTAGTAGTAGGTTCAGGGCAAAGAAAAAAAAGAAAGAATGTCTTTATGTACCGGTAATTCTCTCAAGACTTGGAATAGGATTATGTTCACTGGCTTCATTTTTGGGGTGGGGTTAATGGATTAGGCTGCAATCCTAAAGCCAACCAAAAGCCGGCTGAGGGGCCGTTGGATGCACTGTAAGTGTCACTCCACTGGTGAAGAGGGAGGCCCATGGGTAGGATGGCACTTACACCACTGGTGCTGTCCAGGTATGCCTGAGGAAAGTTCCATGGCCGTAGATGTCCTGCTGGTGGTGTTTTGGCAGAAGTGTGTGTGTGGGAAACGGAGCATTTGGTGGCCAAGGATCTGCAGGATCCTAAGTCCTGTCATTACCCCTAACATGTTCCAAAAGGACCCCACAGCTTTGCCAGCCCTGCAGCTGCTCAAGTTAATTCCCTCCCATTCATCACAATGGGGGGGGGGGAGGAGGAGAAAGTTTTTTGGGGGAAAGCACACACACACACACACACACACACACACACACACCTGGCTGCAGCAAGCTGGCAGGGCTTAGGAAGTAGCAGTAGTAGCTCAACCACGGAGTCTCCCCCCCCACCATAGATTGCTCTGTTAGACAAATTTATAGAGTAGAGGCTCATCAACAGCTATGAGCAAAGCTAGCTAAATGAAACCTCCATGTTCAAAGGCAGTAACCAGAAAGAACAGTTGGGTATGGTTATTATACGCTACTTGTGCTTATGCTGGCTCAGCTTGCCTGAGTGTGGAAAGCTAAGCAGGGTCAAGCCTGGTTATTACTTGGATGGGAGACCCCTCCTCTAGTTTCCTGCATTGAGCAGGCGGTTGGACTCGATAGCCTTGTAGGCTCCTTCCAACTCTATGATCTATGAAATCTATGACAGACTGTCCACTGACAGAATGCTGGAGTAGATGGAACTTTGATCTGATCCAGCAGGGCATGCCGGTTTTTATTTTCAAAATCTTTTTATTGAGCATTATTGACACTTACACTCAGTTCTTCTGACCCATTGCCATTTGGTCATGTCAATTCTCTGAGCATGGTTATTGCAGTCATTATTTCACTAGCATAGTTAAGTCTACATTGAGCATGGAAGCACATGGGGTCACTTTAAAAAGCCATCTAGGAATTTCAAATGCTGTTTTCAAATCCATCTGGCGAGGGGATACAAAACGTCCAGGCAATATGACATTCCACTGACTTACAAATGATACAGTCTCTTGAAGCTGCAGCAACAGCGAAGACATAATCCAATCTTCATATCAGTTTAGTTAGGATGGTGACCAACCAGGAGGAGGGAAAAGCAGAAAATGGAGCGATAAATGTCATCCCACCTTAGTCAGTGCATAGGCCTGAGTAAACCATTAAAACAGGAATCCAAACTCTAGATAAAAAGGAGGCACGTCACCCCAGATACGTTTCAAGGTAGATGCAACAGTGAGATTCCTTTAAATGTTTCCAGAGGCTTTTCTGACAGTGTTGGAATGTTTGTCGGTGTCGTAGTGTGTGATTCATGCCACCATATGAATTGTTCCAATTAGCCTTTAAAACAACCCCCAAAGAATACCCCCTTTCAGTGAATGGAACCTGGGAGTTTGATTTGATGTACGGTAATAACTTTCCTTACTCCTTGCATATAGTCATGGTCAAAGGTGACAACAGAACAGGTTGGTTCTGCTACTGACAAGTTTATCTTCAAAACAGGCCCAAGGCTGTAAAGAACGTGCCTGACTGAGCACTCAGAAAAAGTGACTGGATATTTGCTGGTGAGCTACAGTATTCCTGCAGTGAATAGGGAGCAGCAACTCATAATTGGACCTCAGTTTTTTATCCTGTGACTTGCAGTTTTAGGCCTCCTAAAGATTTTTAAAGAATATCAATACATTACTAAATAAATATATAAAGACACAGCTATATTAAACATGCCAGCTGACTCAGATTGGCTTAACTATCATGACTCCTCCCAAGGAACCCTGGGAATCAGAATTTTCAGAGCACTGCTGAGATTTCTCTATTTCCCTATTTATTTATTTAATACATTTTTATACCGCCCAATAGCCGAAGCTCTCTGGGCCATTTACCACAGTTAAAACCATAAAATACAATATAAAATAAATATAAAACTTAAAACCACAGATTAAAAACAAACAGCAGAGCTAACAGAGCTGTGGTGGAGCTTTAGCACCCTCACAGACTTAGAATCTCCAGAATTCCTTGAGAAGGAAGCAAAATAAGATATAGTGCAGGGATAGGCGATCTGGTGTCCTCCAGATATGTTGGGCTATAGCTCCCATCAGCCTCAGCTAGCATGGCCAATGGTCAAGGATTATGGGAGTTGTTGCCCAAAACATCTGGAGGACCCCAGATTGCCTACCCCTGGTGTAGACTAAGGACCCAGCCCCCATGCCTTGGGAACAATCTAGATCAGGCCTTCCAACTGTGGGAGGGGGAGGAAATGTGAAAAAGAGGAGAATGTGTTTAAATCACATATATAGGCTGGTCCTCTCTCTCCCCCTCCCCTCTCTCTCCTTTCTGCAACATTTATGTAACATTCACCAAAGGTTATTTTTAGCTCTCACTTTATGGAAACAAGTTGCCAGGGAGCAGCATGACTGGGGTGAGTGTGCAAAACTGGCATCTTTGCCTTCGTCAACGAAGAGGAAAATATGTGTTGCCTCCCACACATTTGGATGGGCTGGGTGGGTGGGGAGAAAGCATTGGAAAGGTGAAGGGAAGGGTAAACACACTCAAACTGATGTCAAGATACATCACTCCCTCCTCACTGTATGCTCAAACCATTGCTGCTGCTGCTGCTGCTGCTGATCATGTGTTTGGGAAAACCCTCTGTTGTTGCTATGGAACAAACTGAGATTTTGCAGTAACCTAAAGCATATTAAATGGGAACAATTCTTTTTCCATCGCTCAGTTGGGGTTAATGTACCGATGAGGTTATTGGCATTCCACCACCCCCTTAAAGACTCCTCCTTCTGTCCTGTCATCATTAAAGTCAATGGGAGCTTTGCTTTTTCCTTTGGGCTTGGAATTAGAGCCGCAATGCACAGCCTATATTAACAGGAGATACCAGTTCATTAGGCCATTTTCCCAACCAGGATATGTTCTGTCCTTTCAGGTTCACAGTTTAATGATTTCTCAGTACTATACCTTCTTTGGCCAGTGCAAGGCACAGTTTTGTGGAGCATTTTGATGTCTCTTCCTCCTTCTTCTCCATCTCCCAATTAAAGAATTTACAGTGGAATCCTATACATATTTACTCTGAAGTAAGCCCCATTGAGTTCAGTGGGATTTATACTCAAGTAACTGTGTATAGGATTGCCACATTCAGAGTTTAATCACTAAGTAATCAATTAATTAAATGTAAACAAATATATATGTTATCATAACATCAGTGTATGTAGGTACGAATTTCAGATTTAGAAGGCATCCATCCGGTGTCTATTAGGACCCATCATTGCAGGCTTTTAGGAAAGCCCTGAAGTCTTACTTGTTTTTTCTGGTCTTCTCCTGAATATGATTCAGTGGACCATTTTAGATCTTTAGCTGCAATTGTGTTTTACATATTATTAGTATCCGGGTTTGTTGTCTTACTGCTGGTGTTCATTGATTTTATTAATTTTGGCTATTCTATCATTGTTATAGGATTTTATTGTAGGGAGTTTTATTGTGTAAGCTGCCTTGGAAGGGCTTTTGTCCTTAAAGGCAGCCTAGAAATATTTTAAAGAAATAAAAAAGGAAGAAAAAATAAAGTAACATGTTTTAACAAACAAAGGCCATCACTTATTAGAAAGCAAGTCCACTTTTTAATATTTTCTATTTCATTGCCTCACTTCACAACCCATAGTTAGCCATGACCATGCCAGAGCAAGTGAGTATGCTGCCTCCCATGTGCTCACCACTTGCGCTTTCCATCTGCTTTTGTAAACAACCCAGGAACTGGGTTGCTTGATGCGATGTCTGAACCGAACTCTGGGTTGTGGAGGGACAAACTACCCATAGCTTTAACCCAACAACAAACCAAATGTTCAAACTCTGGTTGTTTGTCCCTCCACAACCCAGAGTTCTGAGGTTGTTTATGGAACTAGAAGCAAAGAGGATCCGGTGAGTGCATGGGAACCAGTGCTCTCACTGACTCTCATGTGGCCATGACAATTCATGGGTTAAACAACCCATAAATTGCTGTTACGTGTGAACCAGGTCATGACTCATTACCTCTTACAGTACAAACCAAAATGTTGTCAAATAAAGAATGTAAACACAGGTCAATCTTGCCCTGCTACTTTTGATTAATCAGCTAAAGCTCTCTCCCACTTAACACCTGCCATTTTAAAGTTCTGAATGATGCTCATGTCTGTGAGCTTTTCTACATGAGGCTGTTAATCACTGCATCTACTTTTGGTTTCATCCAGAATTGAGATCTGAGCTCTACACAAAGAGCTTTTCCTTTCCTGCTTTTCTGCTGCATAACGTCTAGGTGGCGCTGTGCTATAGAGGAATAGCACAAATACACAAGTAGGAAACTACCTTTTATTTCACTTTCACAAATATACAGGGATGTTGAAGTGTCCTTGGTCTCGAGTCACGAGTCGAGTCACGAGTCCTTGGACCTGAGTCTCGAGTCCGAGTCCGAGTCCTTGGTCCAAAATGGTGACTCACGAGTCACGAGTCACTCCCAAAGCTGACTCCATGAGTCCCTATTAAAATAAATGGGGTTCCCCCCCCAACAAAATAAGGCTACTTCAGATGTGTGGCTTAAATAAATTCTAGGTACAAGTGTGCCTTTTTATTTCAAAACTCTGCCACTGATTTTGGCAAGAACTGTGGAGAAAGCCAACCTAAAACCCCTTTCTGACACACACACACACTCACCAAGGAGGGGGGAAGGAGACCCAGGGGGCAGAGACAGCCAGTCTCCACAGAGACCAACAGGGACAAACAACATCTGCATAGAATCACCCCAGGGGGGAAGGCAGGAAGCATCCCCAGGTTCGTCAATGCTCTCGTATATCAGCCCCATCTACATAAGACTTGAATACCTTGCGAGAGCAGACATTTCGGCACCCATAAGAAAGGGCCATTCAACACCACAGGATGGGACCATTAAGCAGGTGGCTTCAAGGGGACCCCACCCACCTGAGGAGGGTGGCAACCCACCTGATTGGCCGCCCACCTGAGGAGGGTGGCAACCCACCTGATTGGCCACCCACCTGAGGAGGGTGGCAACCCACCTGATTGGCCGCCCACCTGAGGAGGGTGGCAACCCACCTGATTGGCCACCCACCTGATTGCAGAGGGAGGGGCTACCTAAAACCCAAGGTATAAAACACCCTGCGCAAGGGAACTGAGTTGTTGGACCTGATCAGCAGTCTTGCCCCATGCTTGGGGTAAGGGAACGAAGGGATCGGCAACCCCGGGTAGCAGCACCCGGCGTGCTCCAGCTAGCTGAAATCACTGGCCGCTTGGGTTGACCGGACCCCCGGGAAACCAAGCTGAAATCACTGGCCGCTTGGGTTGACCGGACCCCCGGGAAACCAAGCTGAAATCACTCACTAGCCGCTTGGGTAGACCGGACCTCCGCCGGGAACCCAGCTAGCCGCTTGGGTAGACCGGACCTCCGCCGGGAACCCAGCTAGCAGCATGCGGTTGGCCGGGCCTCTGCTGGAGCCCGAGCTGAACTAACTAGCTGAGAGCCCTGAAATCACGGTGTCCTTGAGACTTCTTGCTTGCTACTTTGTGCTGTACTGATAAGCTGTATTGCTGGCGTGTGTCTGGGTTTGTGACGGTCATTTTGTAAATAAACTTGTTTTATAAAAGATACTTTTGTGGCTATAAGTTATCCCTTTGTTCTAGGCTAAGGGTGATAGTCGCTGGGGGACCTCGGAGAAGGCCCGCCCCCAGGACTCGCTACCCCCTTAGTATTGAACCCACGCAGAAGACCAGGTTGGCGGTCTTCCACTAGAACAAACCAGGCAGACAAACCCAAAATAACCAGGCAGGCAGAGGAGGCAGGGAACCCCAAAGCAGGCAGGCAGGCAGGCAGGCAGGCAGAGAGGCGTTTGTCTTGGACAATTCAAACTGTGGAACTGGTTAAGAAGAGACCAGGCAGGCAGAGGAGGCAGGAAACCCCAAACAGGCAGGCAGAGGCAGCCAAACCCAAAATGTCTGAAAGGTTGCATTTTAGGAAAATGATTTTAAAAAATAAACTTGCTGTACTTCCTAAAACCTATCCTATTGAGGAACATGATTTTTTCTAAATGTTTGCCCCCCATTCTGGAATGGTGAGGTCTCATCACAATTTCACCCTTACTCTTCGCCGGCGATCGCACTCCTCTCCACTCCTTCTGGCACAGCCCAGGGATGTTGAAGAGTCCTTGGTCTCGAGTCCCGAGTCGAGTCTCGAGTCCCATTAAAAATATTGGGACTCGAGTCCGAGTCGAGTCAGAGTCGAGTCCCCGAGTCCGAGTCCCCATCCCTGCAAATATACCCCATTTTTTTCCGCTTTAAAAAAACCCTGGAAAGTGCTCTTAAAAAACAGAAATGAAACTGGAGGATCATGTCATCTAAAGAACCCATAAACAACTGTGCACAATAAAAGCCTCATGTAGAAAAGCTCTGTGTCTACAATTCTGCACTTGCAGGAACAGTTGTTCTACAATTAGGGCTGGCACTTCTTGCTTCTAACTGATTAGTGCCACTGCATAGTTTGGTAGCACTACAAGAGTGGATTTGCCACTCCCTATTTTCATTTGACTGATGTCACAGGAAATAGGGCATTTGCCCTAGAAAGGTGAGAGGCTGACAGAGCATCTTCTCCCCCACCCCCAAATCTGTGTTGTGATCTTCGCACCTAAAGGGTGGTTTTTGAATGGGAACTGGAAGTGAAGGCTGTGTGTCACTTTACCTTTCCTAGCTTTATGGGCCACAATGCCTCTTTGCACGTGTTGATATTCTACCTTCAAACACAGATGCTGTTGGTATAAGGACAGACTACTTCATACTACGCAGTAGAGTTCACCTTATAAGACACAGCTTGGAGAGTCACTGTGTTGTGAAACTCCTATAAAAGAAGTCAGTAATGTTTGCATTGTACTGACAAGGTAGGTGATGCTGCTGCCGTTATCTCTGAGAGCACATCCTTAATAAGGTCTTTCACTTTTCAGCATGGCTTGCACCAAAAAGCAGTAAAATAGAGGAGGAGGAAGACAAGGAAACTGCCAACTGTGTACTGTCTTCTGAAGCAAAGGAATAAAACACAGCTGTATTGACACAGAACATATTTTTAATTAGCTGAACTAAAGTGAATGTAAATGACCATATTTTAAAACATGCACAGCTTTTCATTCTGCTGCCTTCTGCTGTCTGGCCTTCATTGTCCACTAAAACAGAATGAAAAGAAATGAGCAAATAACAGAAATCCTTTAAGCTTCCAGGTGAGGTTACTTGCCAAGCCTGCCAAGTCTCATTCTACAATCGGTGGCGCCCATCCGCAATAGCTGTGAAAAGTACCTTATGCAGATATGGCTATTTGCTTCTATGTTCTGTTCAGCACTTAGGGTACTTCAGGTACCAAAAGTTAAGTAGCAGTAACTACTGTAGCCATAAGGATGTCATGCAAATATATGTGTGGTTCTCTACTAGCACCGAGCCTTTTGCAATTCCGGAGCAAAAACTTGGGGTTGTATCCAGTGGTGTCATTCCACTAGTGCAAAGCTTCTTCCGCTTGTGGAAACTCCATTTTTATCCTTGCGCAAGTGTCAGATCCAATATGCAAGCTGTTGCACAAGCTGTTCCACAATGCATTTCACAAGGCATTGCACAAAGTATTACAACTTCATTGGCTAGGTGTTGCTTTCACTAGTTTTGATAGTTGTTCTGCTAGTGGTTGTGCAACTACTAGTAGAGCAATGACAACTCTTGTACTTCTTCCTCTGGTATAACGTTGGATATAAACCATGATGTGCCACTGCCACTGGGACGTTCCAGCCTAAAAATCATCATTGTCATCATCTTCATCGTCACCATTATCTTCATCAAATCCAGAAACATCTAAAACATGGAAATGCTGTAAATACCTGCTGCCTATGTATCACCACTGGCTGTTGTGAATGGTAACTGCAAATACTAGTATGCAAATAGTAAAGGCAGGAAAGAACAAAGGATGGCAGGACACCATTCCATCTTCTTGGTACATCTCCACAAGATACAGGTCTTTGTAAATCAAGGAAGATGTCTACTAAGTACACTAATGCAGAGGCCTGTCTTCTGGTGTCCATTTGGTTGGTCCAAATAAAGAAGAGCTTTGCCTTCCCAATGACAAAAGGATGGGTAATGCAGTTGCTATATAGAGTGCTTTCAAACAAAATTGACCTGCCTCATTCACAGGATTTTGCAGGAAGTCCAGACATCACCATCTTCCAATATTAACTCTCTCAGGTTTTCTCCCTGCTTCTTCAGGTACCCCCCCCCCCCTTTACCTCATAAAATCCATTAAGGAGCAAAAGACATAATAGCTGCACAATGCCTTCTGAATAAGTAGCCCTAGGAGCCCTCCATCTGGGAGCACCCCAAATCAAGTGGCTGAGTGGGGATTTGAACCTGGGTTTCCCCATTCCAAGACTGACACTCTTTCACTACACTACGCTAAATTGGCTCACCCTACACTATGCTACACTGGCTCACCCATGGATTGTGGCTACCGGTAATTCCCTTGGGGCCATAAGATTTATAAGCTATTTACAGGTAGACCAGTCCTTAGCCCTATTCAGGCATTCTTCAACTGGGTGTAGCAAACATGCAAGGAGAGGGAGTGTGCTGGCTCTGCCCCTTCCCTTGTCGCATTCATTGCCCTCTACTCATGGAGGCTGACTCTCTAGAGAGCCTCCTGTATCTGTGGAGGCTCTCCATGTGATCCAGAAGGCTGATTTCCCAGCATTCTGGATCATGTGGAGACTAGAGCCACCATAGATACATGGAAGAGGTTCTCCTCTTCAAAAAGTCACTCTCCATGAGTAGAGGGTGACGAATGTGACAATGGAGAGGGGCAGGTGTGCACACTCCCTCTCCTTGTGTGTTTGCTACACCCTGTTTAGGAATCCCTGAAAAGGGCCTTTATCTCATGCACAATCTTCACTACAGCTTTGCAAAATTCTGGTGACCCCATGCATGGATGTAACTGGGCTGATGTGATTGGGCTGATGCAAGTGGTAGGCACTTTACAAATGTTATGGCCTGCATGCGGTGCCATAATATTTGAATCAGCCCATAGGCCAGATGGACAGGTCATAGTACTTTTAGCATGACCATCAGTTAATTAATCGATTAGTCCATTAGGAGCAAGCTTGATAATTGACTGCAAACCTTTAATTGGTTGACAACCTTATTTTTCTTTTACCGTACTTATATAAGGAAAGGAATTAAACTATACATAAAACCATTGTTGTTGTTTTTTTGTTTGTTTTTTTAAATCAAACTCTTTAGCTGAGTAAGAGTTTTTAATTATGGTGAGTGAATACTGGAATGATAAGTCTACATTCTTGAACATGTTTTGAGTTGGCCTGATTCTAGAATCCTGGCAAAGAAGGCTAGATTATGTCAGGAGCATTGGAATATGTGTCCCATGATTGCAAAGGGCCCAGTTTCCACAGACATCTGGATTAGAAAAGATACAAACTATTTGACTGTAACCTCAAAAGTACAGCTGGTTGGGATGGAAACCATTACTTCTGTAATGTGAAGAAAAAAAAATATCTCCTTTGAAATTTGCTCATTAGGAGAGAACAGTTTCCAGTGAAATGTTTTGAAAATGGAAGGTGCTTTTATTGTTGGCAGAATATATTGCTGACAGGAAAGACGCCCCAAGCCAAGCCATGCTTTCAAAAAGACAGGCACCCAAAATGAGAGAAACCACTTTAAAAGCTGCTCTTCACTTCATAGTCATCAGCTGAGAGAGTGTATATTGTTTGTGGTACAGACAATCGAACTACTATGTGAGCCATTTCTTTGTCTTAATAAGCCTAAAGTTGGAAATCAGAGGTTAAGGATGGATTCCTTAGAGTTCCATACATGTGTTTCCAGGAATTAAAATAGCAATCCCCCTTCTGGATGGGATGAATGTTTTCTTAAATGAATGTTTTTTGGCTTTTTCCACCCCTTCAGTATCTGCAAGTGAACCACTCATTCCTAGTAGATTGATTGGGACTCAGATAGCAACTATCAGTTGGTGAGCAGCTAGGGTGGCCATATATCCACGTTTACAGAAGACAGCCCTCTATTTGAAGGGCTGCTAGAAGACTGTCCTCCATTTTTAAGGTATCCTTTATCTGAAGGGCTCTCCAGTCCAAGCCCAGTATAAAGTACCATCAGAAGGCACACAGGTCACCTGGTTATAGTCTTCCACACTATGGTGAGATGTACTATATTGCTATTTAAATTATAGTAATCATTTCAATTTGCATCTATACATATAAATCTTCACATGCAATTTGTATGCAAATTTGCATCCTCTTTTGTCTTCTTTATTGGTGATGCATGCCTCCTCCTCCTCCGGCAATATTTAAGTGGTGACCTAGGAAAACAATGGAGAATGCGTCCAGATAACTATATGCCATGCGCACTTATGCTCAAAAACTGGCTGTCACCATGCACCGAAGGAACCTGCACCAGCCTAATTCTGAGCTCTTTTGAATAACTTTGTAGGGACATCAGGCATTTTAAGTTCAAATTCTGTGTCATTTTGCTTCTCATCTGCAAGTTGAGAACCTGAAAAAGCTAAAGAATATTTATCTTGGGAAGATTATTTTCTGTTTGGCTGTTTCTCACTGTACATGGTGCTTTAGCACCTCCCTCAAAAAAGTTACATTACAATCCAAAGTTTGACAGTGAGAACAGGACAAAGGGAGAGGAAGGCTGAGAGAGCAAAGGTGAGGGATGAATGTGAACAAATGCAGTTACACATACTTTAGACCTTGTTACAGCTAGGAATGATGAGGATGGGGGATTAAGCAAAAGCTTTCCAGAAAGGATAGGGTCTGAGAGGAGCTGAAGGAAAAGAGATACCTGGCATCATCTATACTCCGAGAAGAACAAAGTTTCCTCCCTCACAAAATTGATATAGTGTTATCCCTTATCATTCCATTGTCCCTGAGCCCAATTAAGGTGCCTTTGACTCAAGGTGACTTAAACTGATAGTCTGTTGTTTCTTCACACCACTTCATAGTTCTGTGACTTGCCAATCTGAAATTTTATTAGGTACATACTAGTTAGTGAATATCCATTCGGTATGATTCATCTGGGAAGGATTCGGATAATGCCCATGTCACCTTACCTTCCCCTTCAGATCCTGAGACACCACACCCAGTGCATGAGTCCTGTACATTCTACCCAACAAGTCTGTAAAGATGGGGGTGATGTATCAATGCCTGATAACATCTGTCTTTCATGAAGGGAAATGTATTTCTTTTCTCTTTTGTTCTTGCATTGTATAGATCTGAGGATATGGTTAGGGTTTGTTCTTGCTTAATGTTTTTGTTTTAACTTGTTTTATTGTAATTGTAACATTTCGTAAGCCACCCTGAGAACTTGTTGAAGGGGGCAGGTTAGAAATCAAATAAATATAATTAAAGTAAATAACATTCCTTTTCTTTGACTATTTTGAGATATATCTATATAGGATTAGATCCAGGATCTGCCAACTGTGATGGGAAGGGACCCTCTGTGCCTCCACCTGCCCTGCCCCCCCAAACACCATAGCTCACCCCATTCAGCAGGGCTTCCTAATCCTCTGTGCAGCATTTTTAGTGGGGTGGAGGGGCACCATGGGAATGAAGACCATATATATATATATAGATAGATAGATAGAGAGAGAGAGAGAGAGAGAGAGAGAGAGAATATAATTTGTAGCAACTGATAATTTTTATTTACCCAAATATTAAGACCATGCATTAAGATCCATCAACATATCTTTTAACTAGATGTGTCAATTTCACATCAATATCACTCCTCCTAACTCGGAATTCAGGCCTGGGACTGTGTAAATCTATCAATGGCTACTAGTCCTGATGGCCCTATGCTACCTCTGGCATCAGAGGCAGCATACCTATGTACACCAGTTGCTGGGGAACATGGGCGGGAGGGTGCTGTTGCACTCATGTCCTGCTTGTGGGATCCTGTGGGCAGCTGGTTGGCCACTGTGTGGACAGATTGCTGGACTAGATGGACCCTTGGTCTGATCCAGCACAGCTCTTCTTATGTTCTTATTTCTTATGTTCTTAAACCTGATCTCTAGCAAGTGTGTGCTTGAGAAACAAAAGCAATGTGAACATGCCAAGTGGCCAAGTATTCAGTAGTGACACTAATGCGAATCTGAAGATGTGGGTCTTAACATTCACATCAGTAAGAGGTGTCATCTGAAGCAGTCTTTAGGTGGAGTCATGTTAGTGAATGACTTGGGATAAGACGAAAGTTATTTTTAATGGTTTTGTGTGCTGGAGGGTTTTTTGTGTTTTGTTTTTGTATTAACTGAGCAATGCTGTGAATTTGTCTGACATTGCTTACTGCAACTTGAGTCACACATGATTTAGTTGTCACAAGAAGCAGAATGAGTTGAGCCATTTGACACCCCTTGAAATACATGTGAAAGTCAAGCCCCTTGGCCATTTTCTGAGTTCTGGAATTTAGGTGTGCGGCTTCTTTATGCACAAAGAAGAGAGCGGCAGGCAGACCTGTTTCTGCTCTGAAAGGGTGATACGCAAAAACCGACCCACCACCACCATCATGGTAATCAATTTTGCTGCAGTTTTCAAAGTCTCACTTAGAATCAGCCAGTGTGAACTCAACCAAACACGTGCACACAGCCACACCGAAATGTCATCCAGGTCAGTCTCTGCCGTCACATTAGTGGCTGAGGTGTGCTGTTTTCAGAGTTTTTCAAGAGAATCTGCTACAGACTGGGGATGCCAAAAGAAGCATATCCCAAAGACCCACCTGTAGCATTATTGCCAGATGTGTGCTTTTGTTTCTTACTATACTAGCGAACAGATCCAGTTTTGCATGGGTTGGAACAGCCCTTAGTTTGATACAGCTGAAAACCTCAAGCAGCAAGCCAACTTACACAGCGGTCAGAGCTGGACACATTGTGCCTGCCCTGTCTGAGAGAAGGCAGGTCCACTTTCACCCCTAGGCACAGGCTGTGCCATGCTGCGCTCCTATAATCCCCTGAGGGAGGGTTCTGTCCACTCCCCTCCTCTGAGAGGGGGTGCACCACAGCAGAGTGAGGTGTATAATACTGTTCCTTGGCATGCTAATCTTTCCTGGCTTCAAACTGTATCAACTGCAAAATTATGCAAGGGTTAGGAACATCTTCCCCTAGTGGCTGAAGATGTTACTGCAGGCTCCAACCAAATGGACACATTTACATTAATTAAAATTAATTAATGTGTTATTAAAATAAAATAAACCCTGAGGTGCACACTTCTAGGGTTAGTTATCTGGTCTTGGTGCTATGGCACAGATGGACAGATAGACACATATGCTCTTTTATTATTACAAATTAAGAACACAAGACCATAAGAAGAGCCGTGCTGGATCAGACCAAGGTCCATCTAGTCCAGCATTCCTTTCACACACTGGCCAACCAGCTTCCCACGGGAAACCCACAAGCAGGACATGAGTGCAACAGCACCCTCCTGCCCACGTTCTCCAGCAAGTGGTGTACATAGGCATACTGCCTGTGATACTGGAGATTACGTTACATGTATCTCCCCTTTTTCTATGATCGACCTCAAGACAGCATACCTAGGATTCCTTCCCAGGCACTTTCACAGCCATCAAATACCAACCTGCATAGCTTTGACAATGGGGATACATCAGGTGGCTTGGGGCCATAATCTATGAGCAGCATGACGCCATGGCCCACAGGCCACAAGGTGGAACTTTTCTGTATGAATTTAGGATTGTTTCTAAAGGGTGTCATTCTCTTGTAAATTGAGGGTTCTAAAACAATCAATACTGGCAAAAGAATGTCTACAGTAGTCTGTTATGGTGAAAAGGCAAAGCGTCCTGTGGCACCCAAGTTTAAGAATATTGTTTGATCTTCTCACCAGTGTGTGTGTGTGTGTGTGTGTGTATGTGTTGGGGGCGGTAACTTGGGTATGCATACTTAAGTCAAAATTATGCACATAACCTGGCAAGTGTGGCGTAGTAGTAAGTGTGGTGTAGTGGTAAGAGTGTTGGACTGAGACTGGGAGATCCGGGTTCTAGTCCCTGCTTGGCCATGAAACTCACTGGGTGACTTTGGGCCAGTCACTGACTCTCAGCCTAACCTACCTCACAGGGTTGTTGTGAGGATAAAATGGAGAGGAGGAGAAGGACTATGTAAGCCGCCTTGGGTTCCTTGCAGGAAAAAAAGCGGGGTATACATGATATAATACATACATAAATAATAAAGTGTGGCATTTATTGATTTGGCTAAGGCCTTTGATACTGTAGACCGAACAGCTCTCTGGACTATCCTTAGGAAAATTGGATGCCCCAATAAATTTGTGAATATCTTGCGGCTTCTCCATGACAACATGATGGCAGTGGTTTTGGACAACAACGGCTCTCATGGTGCTCCATTTAAAGTGGGATCAGGTGTTAAACAGGGATGTGTTATCGCCCCAACATTATTTGCTATTTTCATCGCCATGATTTTACATCTTGTCGAGGGGAAACTTCCCACTGGTGTGGGAATTATATATCGAACGGATGGAAAGCTTTTTAATCTCAGCAGGCTGAAAGCAAAAAGTAAGGTAATTACAACCTCCGTTGTGGAACTTCAGTATGCTGATGATAATGTGGTCTCCGCACATTCAGAGGATGATCTCCAAACTATCCTAAATGCTTTTGCAGAAGCATACGAAAAACTTGGTCTCTCACTTAACATCAAAAAACCCGAAGTGCTTCATCAGAAAGTGCTTCATCAGCAAGTGCAAGTTAACCCTTTGGTGATGCCATCTATCCAGCTTGGCGGGGCAATCCTGGAAAATGTTGATCATTTTCTCTATCTTGGCAGCTATCTTTCTTACAGCTAACATTGACAGTGAAATCCAGCATCGTTTGAGCTCCGCAAGTGCCGCGTTTTCTCGAATGAAACATAGAGTGTTCGAGGATCGGGATATTTGTAAGAAGACCAAAGCACTGGTTTATGAAGCCATTGTATTACCAACTTTATTGTATGCCTGCGAAACATGGACTATCTATAAACGTGATTTCCATCTCCTTGAAAGATTTCATCAACGTTGCCTCCGGAAAATCCTGCGAATTACTTGGGAAGATAGGCGAACAAATGTCAGTGTACTGGAAGAAGCAAAGACTACTAGCGTTGAAAAAATGATCCTTCAACGCCAACTTCAATGAAGCGGTCATGTTGTTCGAATGTCTGACTGCCGTCTCCCAAAGCAGTTACTTTATTCCCAACTCAACGATGGAAAGCGGAATATTGGTGGTCAGCATAAGAGGTTTAAAGATGTTCTTAAGGCTAATCTAAAAAAATGCAATATAAACATCGAAAACTGGGAAGCTCTGGCCCATGAACGATCTAAGTGGAGGTTGGCCTTTCACAAAAGTTCCATGGACTTTGAAGAAGCCCGAGTGCAAGGTGAAAGGGAGAAACGTGCTAAGTGAAAAGCACGTCAAACGAATTCTTTACAGGACCATCTTCCATCTGGTAACCTGTGTCCTCACTGTGGGAAGCTGTGTGGATCTAGAATTGGCCTCCACAGTCACTCACTAGAGTCTACACAATTTTTTTAGAATGTCCTCCTTTAAAAAATTTCTTTTTGTAATTTTTATCCTGGAAGACAATCTTACTCGGTCACGAGTGATCACCTACTACTAATAATAAATAAAGTGTGAAGGATGCACAAGTTCAGAAACAGCACATTTTTGATTCATCAGAAAAGGCATCCAGGAAAGGATTGGGGTGGTAGTTCTGAATATGTTTCTATGTCACACATCTCGGCAACCAGGAGGCAAAATTAAAGAAAGAGAGAGAGAGAGAGAGAGAGAGAGAGAGAATCTGCCCTAAGGAATACATGACCATGCTAGGAGCCTTCATGGTCTACAAATTGGGATCTTCCATTCGGTGTTGCAACATTTACGATTCACACTTTGATGTTCTAACAAATGCAGTCTATACAGTATGTTGATGTCATGTCTCATACCCACAGCAATCAGGATGCCTTGTTTGCATTTCTGTTTTTTTTCTTTTTAAATATTCATTTTAATCTCTACTGTATGTGAGTCAATGTATGTATGTGTTCAATCATATATATGAAAGACCGATAGAGTGCTCATCTTTATGGGACCATCAATACTAACCTCTTTAAAAGCAGCATCAAAAACTCAAACTCACTTACCATTCTGTTAAGACTATTTACATATACAGGTGAAATTAAAGGTCTAACATTTTTAGTACCATACCATTTTTATTGCGTTCATTTCACAGCAGCTGTATCAGGTGACATCAATATTATTCCACTTTTCTGAGTATAAAAATGAATTAACTGATTTGCTTAAAGTCACATCACGGGGTGTTACTTGGTGTGTGTGTGTGTGTGTGTGTGTGTGTAGTGTGTGTATGTGTGTGTGGTTGTTGCAATTATGTATATGATATGGCCCCATAATTATTTGTAATATGAGCAGAGATACTATCAGTATATACCACTCTCTTGATTTCTCTGGTATGTGGAAGGTGAATCCTTTTTGGGATAAAAGCCAGTTTGACACAGCCTGTGAGAACCAGTTGTGTATATCCACAGCAAATGTGCAGGACCTGTGCTGCCACTGCCCCCCCCCCCCATCTTCAATGCAGCCTATCAGCCTATCAGCCGAGTACTGTATTACTATTACTATAGCTGACATAACAAACCATGGTGAACAACCCAACAACAAACAGTGGGTTCTCTTCATGGGTTGTTCGTGGTTAACAAGCCATGGCTTATTAGTGGGCCTGGGTTCAGACAATACAATAACCCTTGAGTGTGTTGTCTGAACCCAGTCATTGTTTTACCAACTGGTATGTAAGGCACCTTGGGAGGATAAGTACCCTAAATTTTAGGGCTGTTTAGGACTTAAAAGGTGGGATATAATTTTTTTAAATTATTAAATTAATAATTGCTGGCTGGGAATGGTGGGAATTGCAGTCCAACACATCTGGAGGGAACCAGGTTGGGGGAGGCTGCAACACTGTATGGAAAGGTGTTCAAAGCACTGAGCCTACACTATCTTATTGCAATCTGTATAACAACCTTGAAAGGCAGGTTTGTATTATCCTAATATTGCATATGGTGTGTGTGTCTGTCTGTCTGTGTGTGTGTGTGTCTGCGTGTGTATGTGGGAGAGGGCTGAGGCTGAGCATGCTACCTAGAGAACTTATGACAAAGTTGAAAGTCGAAGCATGGACTTCCTTCTTTGTAGCTCAGTCTCTTAGCCTTTATTTATTTATTTGATTTATACGCCACCTATCTACCAAAACAATGGCTCTCAAGGTGGCTACACTACATTATCAAGATAATGGGTGATTACTGTCACCCCTTTCCAGGTTTACTGAAGCTCTGGTTAAGCTTCAGTAAAACAGCTTCTTTCTTGAGTTGGCTTTGTTGAGTGAGTACAGGGCGATCTAAGTGAAATGTAGAATTCAACTTTTGACATGCCACTACACATCTTATGCACGCTCATGTGGGAATGAGTCCTACTGAATGCAGCCGTAAGTACTTCTGAGTAAACTTGCATAGGATATTAGGACAATATTGGAAACATAGTTGGATGGCGGGTTGCCAAAGCTGAATCTAGTATGTACTATGGGCACACACAGCTGGTGGAAGCAGCCTGGCCTGAACATTCACAGCTATGCACTGATGTGGTTGTGAGAACAGGCCCTTGATGTGACACACAGTTTGAGAAGAGCTTAATTAATGCACAGCCTATGTTTGCTATATGTAATTATTAAACCCAGCTTTTTTGCTTCCAGCTGGAGTGAAATTATTTGGCAGTGTAAATCGTACTCTTACAACTGAGCCTGTAATTGTATCGCCCACTGATCTTTCCCAAGGTTCTTTTAACACATGTGCAGAAAGACATTTTTTTTTTTTTTAATTCCCTGAGGTGCTGGATACAATAATCACCAGAAAAACAATGGTAATTTGGTATCATCCCGGACTGTGACTCCATCTCGGATTGCTTGATAGGCATATCTGGCAGCTGGGTGGTGAGTGTATATAGACAGAGGGCAGAGGCTTGTTCCTTAAGGGATTGGGTGATGCTGATGGTGAACTGTGAAGGTGTCTATGTCTCCACTCCCTCAGCATATCCATAGAGGCAGCTGAACAGCTGGATTTCCAGACCGAGAAATGGAAGCTTGGCTGTTGGCTCCTTTTCAACTGGTTCGAAAGCCACTAGTGAAAGCTTCCTGTGATAGCTAATGCAGCACCTGCTCCATCCATAGAAAGCAAGTTCCCCCTCCTCCATTATATTATCCATCTGCTGACATGGAAACTGGAGAGTAACAATCAGTTTCATGACGAGCTCACTAAGGTGATTCGAGCTAAGCAGACAAGATTTCTGTGTGTTCACTCTGCAGTACGTGTGAGAAAATCCATTTGAGAAAGATGTACTTGGACATAGCACTGCATAGTGACCATGTAAGTATGTAAGGAAGGCAGCCAGATGTAATGTTTGCATATGTCCTTTTGGATTTAGATTCCGTTCACTGGCCCTGAAGATTAAGCGTGTTTGTCCTTGGAGACTTTCCCATCTCTGACAGGTGGGAGGCAGGGCACAGATGGGGGGTGATGACACAGTTATGGAATACATGCCGTTCTTCATCATGTACCTTTGATTGTCTCACCTGCACTGTGCCTGCCCATCCATCTTGGAGGGAACTTAGGCTAACATTCCGATCCTCTGAGCAGCCTCATAACAGCTGTCACTAAAATTCAAACCAATTCACCAGAGAAATATTTTCTCATTTTCCCCACCCAAATGTGAAATTTGTGTTCCAGACATACAGTAATCCAAAACCAACCCAGCATACTTACAATAGGAAAACTGTTATTTCTAATATTATGTAGGCTTATATAAGATCCTGCAGGATCAAATTTAGGGAATGCCCAGTACATATTTGAACCCTAGTTTTAATTTTGCTTTTGTTGATTTTACATTATACTAACATCCATAGATACAGAATTCCTGTACACTTGTTAAGTGAAACTAAAGGGCATGATTCAGCAAATGTTAAGAACTTTTCTGTTTATTTCAGAGGAACATCTGAAATAACAGATCTGCTACATCTGTTCAATTCAGATGTAACACTAAACTAGGGTTTAGTGTTACATGACAGAGTAGCAGCAGCTACTCCTTCTCCAGAATTCATTCACCCTTTCTTCTGGTGCAGCCATGCGGAGGAGATTAGAAACACCCACTGCCTGGTATAACTCCAGAGTTTCTAATCACATTCAAACTGGGAACTCTGGTTGGTTTAAATGATAGCTTGTTGATTCTAGCTTGTTCCAATAAACCATAACTTAAACTAACCACAGTTTGTCCTTTGTGGACATAATGATAAACCACAGTTAGTTAAAAAGATGAAATGGATGCTTCCATTCTCCTCCTTGTGACTGTACTGAAGGAAGAGAGGAAAGGGGAGAATGTATGAGCCTGAGGCCTGGTTTGGCATTACATCCAAACCAGGCCATTGACATGGTCAATGTTTTGCTTTGTTGCACAGCTGGATAGATTTGCAGGCTGTTGAAAGCTATACATAATATGTTTTCCTCTTTATTTCAGGCTAAACATCAATGTGGCCATATAACTGAAACAATGAGGCTTACTATTCAACCATATCTTATTTGCAGTTACAACTTGGGGAAGTGCTATAGCTCAGTGGTGCTAGAAGATGTGCTTTGTTTGTAGAGAGTCTCAGATTCAATCCTTGACATCTTCAGGCAAGGCTGGAAAAGACTCCTGCCTGAAACCCTGGAAATCCACTGACAGTCATTGTAGACCAGGGCTAGGCAATCTGGTGCTCTCCAGATGTTTTGAACTGTAACTCCCATAAACCCAAGCATGGCCAACAGTCAGAAATTATGGGAGTTCTAGTAAAAACAAATCTGAAGGCACCAGCTTGCCAACCTCTGCTGTAGACTATACTGAGCTAGATGGGCCAATTGTCTGACACAGTCTAAAGCAGCTTCCTGTGTTCCTAACTCAGTATTTCAAATAAAAGAATGTACTCAAAATCATGGTTCTGAAAGGAAAACAACAACAACCCAATTTCAACAAAACCAGCATTTGAGGTGATGTTAGAAAACCACAACCCAATGTTCATCATTTCCAAATGCTGCCTATGGTCATCAGTTTTCTTTTCTTGGGGCTGCTCTGGCCCAACCAAATTGGATTGTAAAGACGATTCATTATCCACATTTTTGCAACTAGGCCATCTTTCCAGCTTATAAACTGCCTGCCTGAAGCAACTTACCCTGTCTGTAGCAAAAGTCATGTACCCTATATATTGTTAACATGAACAGAGAATGAAACCACCTTCATCTATAATGAACTGGTTCCATTTCATTTTGAGCTTGTTCATATGTTCATGTTTTAAGAACCTGCTCATATGAATGGTGTACTTGGGTAGGCAGCTTAACATTAAAGGAGGGAGTATCTGTGACAGATCTGCCAATGGTTATATATGGCACCATTTTCAAATAAGTGGGTGTGGACTGCAAGGATCTTGTCTTGTGGTTTATTGAACCACAAAGCCTACACAGATAGCTCATGACTGACCAGTAAAGTATACCATGGCATCCTCAGTCTAAAATGGTACCAAAGGCTTACACGGAAATGGTGTCTTCCCCACACCTCCGAACTGGTCTGTATAAGTTAATGGAAAGCAGGCTACGTGATAAGTAAGACTAGAACTGCTGAGACAGTTTTCAGAGGTTAATGTGTTACATCACATAAATTATATGCACAAATGCTTTCTGCTCTTTTACTCTGAACCTGAGGTCATTAACATGGAACATAGTGAAAAAAATCTCTCTCTCTCTCTCTCTCTCTCTCTCTCTCTCACACACACACACACACACACACACAGCCAGTCCAAGATGTTTTGCTGCCAGAGGCAAAGGACAAAATGGTGCCCCCTTCATTTCCATAGACAGAAGCTGACTGGACTGGCTTTGAAACTTATTTCAACACTGGCAACAGGATAAGATCTTCCATCACACCCGAGGGCAAGTTGGTTTAGGGAGTACAGGACAGGTTGTATGGCACACAGTTTTGTCCTCCAAGAAAGTGAAATGGCTGGAGGGCTCAGGTGGAACTGCTGGGGAGGTGCCATGGCTTCCTCCCAGCATCTGTCTCCCTCCGCGTGTGCACACGTACGCACGTGCACTCACTCACTCACTCACTCACTCACTCACTCACTCTAGGAAACATCTACATCTTCCTAATTATCTGCACACTTCCAAGGAAGACTTATGATGCTTCCATGAAAAGGCCTTCTAAGTGTCAATAGTAATAACAATTAATCCACATGCCTCTGCGTACAGTATGAGTAAGCCAGTGCAAATGTTGTCTGAGCTAAAATACAGAGGAAGGTCCTTCGTTCTGAAACTTACACCATCAATTGGCTTGACAGAGCATAGGTTGACCTTCAAGGCATTGTGGAAAGGTCAATCAATTTACCCAGTCTTTTGCCTTAGGGACCCAACTGTAGGAACTGGTAACATACTGTATGAGGCACCATTCAGAAAAGTGGGTTCAATGTAAGCTGACGTTTCATCAATTAACTGCAAATTGTTTTAAGGTTTTTGAACATTCAGAGAGAGTATCTGATGGCTGGGATTTTTTGTTTAGCCCACAAATGAACAAATAAATAAAATAGTGTCATCCAAAGACTGCATCTAGAGGCAGTGAACTTCTGCTGAACTGCATGAAACCTGCTATAATTTATTAATCAGCAATACATAAAATATAACAGCAGATGTATTATAATCTACCATAGAATATTCATAGTGAACCAAGATAGCCCACTATGTCACAGGAAAATGCAGATGTCGATGGGGCCTAATGAGTTGATTAAGCAGATTTTCAGCTGTCTGAAATGTGCTTCATCTCCAGCCAATGCTCTTCCCACATGTTGCAAAACAGTGTACATATGAGGGGGGGGGGGAGAGAGAAATGAAGCATTTGGTGTACGGCTCACCTTATTTTCTACCTGGTCTGCATATTTTTTTTTCTTTTTTTCTTTTTCTTTTTCCCCAACAATACAAAAAAAATAACTAAATAACACACATACAACTTATATAGTGCTCCCATCACCGCGGGACCATATAATACGTTATATCTCTATGATCTATAATTATTCATTATTCCAAAAATACAACATATCTTGACTCGGCATACTCCCTTTCCCCTTGTTTAACACAATGTCCAAAAATAAACCCCAAATATCCTTAAAAATATTTTTCTTTAATTGACCCCTTTTGCGTTTGATATTACATGTCAACATATCATTTAAAGCCATATCTGGTCTGCATATTTTTGTTTCTGTCATGGGCCCAGCCTCAAGCCCGGGGTTGGACGTGGAAGACAAACCAGCCATGTCTGGTGCTGGGACCTGGGCCAGGCCTGAGGCCACTGTGCCTGGGGCTTGCAGGCAGGAGCCTGCAGCACTGAAGCCAGGACTCTCATGAGTGCCATCCCCTGAGCCTGAGAAGTCAAGTGTCTCCTGTACTATCGTCCCTGCCCAACAGGACAGGGAGTGCATCAGGCCTGAATCTAATGAGAGATGAAGAAGCACCCTTGTGCAAACCAAGGGATTTGCCCTTTATGGACCTCCATCCTTCAAGCAAGTGGGTGGGGCTTAGGAGGGAAGAGTGCTGGTCAGAAGCTTATAGGACCTCAGTTCACATTCAGCCTTTGTTGGAGCACTGGAAGCTGTTTTAGTGTTGTAACTAGTGGCCTGCCTTGTACCACCAGCGATTGACAGATTCAGAACAGGTTTATTATTGCATGTCTATGTTGATGGGTTCTGAATTGGCTGCAGCTATGCAGGGCAGAGATCTTGGAGCAATGTTCCTTTGAATGTCAGCCCACTTTGCTGTGGCAATGATAGAAAAGAAAAATGCAAGGTTAGAAAATGGACAAGAGAAATAAGATGGCAACCCTCATAATGCCTCAATACAAGCCCATGACAGGCATTCTGCTTAGCTTACCTTAAAAATGTTACAGAGAATGATCTGGGGGATGTACCATTTTCTTTACAAAATAGGAAAGAGCATAAAGAACAATTCAACAGAAAATAAGAATAAGTGGAGCAGCAAAAGGATCAAGCGGCAGTCCTCTGAAGAATCCAGAATTGACAGCATTGTCAGTCATTTGATGGAAAGGTATGGTAGAACTGTGCTGATTGTTATGTAGCCAAAATGGCACCATCCACCCACAAAAAAGAGTTGCAGCAGGTAGGCTTCATGGAACTCCAAGGTCTGCAGAAGTACATTTTTTAAAAGAAAAAACTTCAGGAGGGGTGAATCTGAAAAGCAGCCTAATGTGGGAATAAGCATGCTCAATGGCCACAGATGTGCGAGGATGCAACAGGGTGGGGGGAATGGAATGGAGTACCCTGGAAAAGGCATGGCTGGCTGGATTCCTGAGCAACAGCACTCCACAGTGCAACATTTTGTCGCTGGTCTCCCCTGTTTTTACTAATTTTCTAAAGCCTGTAAGAGATTTAGTTAGGAACATCTCCTGTTCCAGATGTGTTTGATTATGGCTCCTATTATCCCTGACCATTGACCATGCTTGTTGGGGCTGATGGGAGCTGTAGTCAAAGCATCTGGAGGACATTAGGTTGAAGAAGGCCATTTGTTCCTTGCCCAGATGTGAATTCCTTAGCAGGCCATCCTGAGCAAATTTTAATCGGTGAGGAGCAGGAGTTCCATACAGTTCCAATACCGTGTAGGGCAGTTTCCCATAACCTGGTGACATCCAGATGTTTTGGACTACAACTCCCAGCATTCCTGAGCATTGGTCATACTGACCAGGGCTGATGGGAGTTGGAGTTCAAGAGCATCTGGAGGGCACCAGGTTGGGGAAAGCTGATGCAGGGTTTTAAAGTCATAACCATCACCTAGTGTAACTGGCCCAGGATCAGGTCCTGCTATCTGGACCAGCTAATAACTGGTTGGCCACATTCTATACTAATTGGGCTCCTAATGAGAAGAGAGACAGAAGTGAGCAGGGACATGGCAGGTTTATAAGATAATGTAGGCCTTGAGAGAATGACCACAGCAAGCTATTCCCACATAAAAACTAGGAATCATCCTGTAATTAAGTTGAGTTTAAGACCGGAAAGGAAAGGATTCTTCATACATTGCATAATTAACCAATGGAATTCATTGCCTGAGGAAGTTATGTTGGCTAGTGACATTTTCTTTTTGTACAAGATTGCCCTTCTACTCATTAATATGGAACATACTCTCCTTCCCTTCTAGTATGGCAACATTTGTATTTTGCATTATTTGTCACATCTTTTATAATTTAGAATTTGAATTGATTTTTTGTGTCTGCCTCCAAAACCTGCACCTAGAATGTTGCCTGAAGCCTTAAACCAGCCTGATCAACACATTTCCTGTTTAACTGTTTTGCAAATAGCTCAATGCACTAAGCAGTTTTGAATTTGCATTTATTTACATAATTTATCATGTGCAAATGAAGTGTCTTTTTCTTTTTCATGTTAGAAATATAAAAATGTACAATCAACATGTTGCCTGGTCCCATTCAGAAGGCCATTGATGTGACCTTCTAAATTACCATGCAAGAAGAAATTCTTCATTCTTTAAAAAGGGAAGGGGAAGACATGAACTGTTGGAATTGGGGAGCAGTACATAGACTTCTCTCTCTCTCTCTCTCTCTCTCTCTGAATATAGCACTGGGGAAAATGGTATCAAGCAAACTATGAAATGAGCAAAAGCAGCAATGGGAGAAAGTGAGACACAGCAAAGTATTTCAACTTGGCAAGAAGTCAAATAAATAAATAAGCAAACAAACAAAATCTACTGGTTTGATTTTTCTGTTAAAACCAGAGTGGGAGCAGTGTATACTTCCGAAATATTGGTCTACAATGTAGAGTATGTACCTTACAGCCAAAGCTTGGTGATGTAGTTCTTTTTTTTAAATAACAACAACCCAAACTATAGTACAGTCACTTCACAAATCCCTGAGATTATCTTTGGAGGCCCTCCTTTGGCTACCATCAAAGATAAGGCAGTTGGCAATGGGGGAAAGTGCCTTCATGGTCATGCAGCCCCACTTGTGGAATGGTCTCCTCCGCATGGCACAATTCCAATGTTGCCTGTTTGGGATGAGGCCAAGACCCCCCCCCCTTTTTTTTTTTAATTTTCACAGGCTTTCAAATTACTTGTACAGTTTTATTAGTGCCGGTTTCAGGTTTTGGGGGGCTTTAGTTAAGATGCCCCCTGTTGGATCCTCTTCCCTGAGTGGAACCACCTTGTCCTTGCTGCTGTTTCCACTGCACATTTGCTTGCAGCTCCCTTGGGCCCTATTGGCACCACCCCTCTAAGAGAGGGCAAGGCATGTAGAGGTTGCCATTCCTTTTCCTTGTTCCTCTCAGTGCTTGCTCAAAGAGGGCATGTGAGCAGGCAGCCACAACAAGGGAGAGGAACAGCCGGGCCAGGAAGCTCCAGGGATTGGCAGTGGGCTCCCTATTGGGTCATGGGCTTTGGCAGGCGCCCAACAATGCCAACCCCTGCTGCAAGACCTGTGTTGTATCTTGCTTTTATCTGCTGTGCTGTTATGTTATGTTATGTTTTGTTGTTTGATCTAGTAGGCTGCCATGGAGATATTTATATTGAGTTCTAAAAACAAACAAACCTAATATGGAACTCCCTCCCAAGTGATGTGCAATTGAGCCCATGAGTCCTGGCCTTCAAAAAAAAAGGCATTAAAATCTCATCTGTTTCAACTGGCTTTTAACTGAGATGATTTGGGGCATGGGGCTAAATCCAACGTTATGAAAGCAAACATCCATTCATGCAATGTGAGTTTCTCTCCCCTCCTCCTCTGGCAAGCCCCCCAAATCTCCTCTGGAGGGCCCCCCAACATTCTGGATTTGAAGGAGGCAGGAGGGGCTGCAGTGGGGAACGTGAATTTGTTCTGCCAGCAGAATGATAATGTTGGATGCAACCCAGTATTTAGTATATTGTAGGCTTGCTGCTCCCCCCCCCTTTTTTAAACATTGCTGGTTGAGATTATTGACTTTTAAATTGCTGACTTTTGAACTATTGGATTTAGACTGATTTTTAGCTTGCTGGCTATTGATTTATTTGTTGGTTTGGATCTTTCTTTCTTTTTTTTAAAGGGTTTATACGGTTTAGCTATTTTGATGTTTATATTCTGTTCTTTTAAATTGTATTGGGCAGTGTGGTTTGCATAATATGCAAATTATTTGCTAAGTATGCAAACCATGGGTGGTCCGGGAAAGGGTTAACCAACCTCCCCTGCTAATGTCTCTCTCCAAGTTTCTCCTTTCAAAGTTGCTTTATAGATAGGAAACAGATTCATTTTTATGTAACAGGTATTTGAACCCTCAAAGGCTAAATACAATTTTAAACTTGTATATTGTAAGAAGTCAAAAGCTGCAATCCTAAGTGTACTTCCAATTGAACCCATTGAACATAGTGACTGAGTTCGTATGACATGGTAAAACACAGTAGGTTTACCAACTGAGTAAACCTACTGAGGTTACCCTACTGAGGTTAGTGTGTCATCTGAACCTGGATGACACACTAACTCTCCTGCAAGCCAAGAAGACACAGAGCCCCTTGACCAGAGAGGCCAAAAATGGCTGCTGCTCTGGCCAAGGAGCTCTGGCCAATGACAGCCAACCAAGCGCCTAAGCGGCACTTGGCCATCTGTCATTGCCTTCCCCCCATGCTCCATCCAATGTCGGGAGAGCAGGATTGCTCATGAGCAATCCTGCTCTCCCAGCATCAGCCAGAGCATGGGGGGAAGCCCCAAAGGACTGAGGCAGAGGCAGGGGATCCAGGCACCTGGCCTCATCTGCTCTAAAGCAAGCGTGGCCAGGAGCCTGGGTACCCGCCACTGCCAGAGTCCTTCCCCCTGAAATGGCAGGCAGAGACACGGCAAAGGGGGAGAGGAGCCGCCTTCTGGCCAACTCCGCGTCCCCACCTGCTGAAGGGCCCACTCTGCTTGCCTTCCCTTCCAGGAAGGGGAGCACAGTGGGTCCTTCCCACCCAGTGGAGGGGAGAGGAATGGCATTTCCCCATGGCCTCCCTAGGAGGAGGCCGTGGGGGAAAGCAGCACCCCCCCCCCACTGGGCAGCACAGTCGACTCGCGATCGAATCGTGCCGCCCAGCGAGAAGGAAAGGGGGCGCGTTGTCCTGGCCCTGCCTGGGAGCAGAGCCGGGACAATGCGCCTCCTTTCCCTCCCACCTGTTGCGGCGTCGATCACCCAGTGGGCAATCGGCGCAGCAGGTGGGAGGGAGGGGAAGTGCCCCCCTCTGGCCCCCCTCCTCTTACTGGATGTGGCGCCCATGGGAGCCATGCCCAGCAAGGGTGGGGGGTGGGAGGGGGGAACCAGTCCACCCACACAACAGGACTAGCTAGTCCTGGAGGGCACAGGGACTGAGGACAGCGAGAGAACTGGGGGGACGTGCAGGCATCCGAACAACTGAATAACGACGTGGGACTAGACAGGAAGGGTTGTCATGCATTACTCTTTCTCAGCCCACCCATAGCAACACTGGGCTACTTTGCAAGGCTGACATAGTCCACCATCTCTCAGTAACAATGCCACCTCCTTACAATACAGGTATAATAAGAATGGTAGAGTTTATTTGCATTAGCAGAGTAATTTTTTTTAATGTTTACAAATTCAGAAAGTGTGTGTGTTTGTGTGTTTGTGTTTGTGTGTGTGTGTGTGTGTGTGTGCATGAAATAAGACATGAGTTAGAAAGAGTATGAATGCTTTCCCTTGCTTTTACCTTTTGTTTTGGAATGGCTGCACTACTTCCTAATCACATCTACCATACAATTCTGGATTTTTCAGTTTATTTCTAGGGGCAGCAATCCCTTTCAACCAGGGAAGATCAAAAGAAAAAAAAAGAAAGAAAAGAAAAGAAAAGTTTCAAAATGAATGAAGAAGTCCTGTCTGCAGACAATGGCTGTGTCACTCTACAATATTTTAATCTCTATGGTCCCCTAAATGTCAATGTAGTATGTGTGTGTGTGTGTGTGTGTGTGTGTGTGATGTCAGCTTTTCCACAGGTCTAGTTTTATTACCTTGTTCTTAGCTATTTAATTCATTTTTAAACTCAGTTTTTAAATTTGTAGTAGTGAATTTTTTATGATGTTTTTATTGCTTGTATTTTATATTGTATTTTATTGCATTTATAATTGCTGTAAACCTCCCAGAGAGCTTTGGTTATTGGGCAGTATAGAAATAAAATAATAAAAATAAGAATAGGAATCCTAGTGGCGACTTCATTCATTGGCTAAAAACACTGACCCGGTCAGTTCACAGGTCATGGCTCCCATGGGTCATTTAATACTGGATGTGAGCATGTGGGAGTGAGCGAGTGAGCTGCCTCCTGACTGCTCGCCTGCTTCCACTTTGCGAAATAATCCAGGAACACCCCATTTCTGGGTTATTTGCCACGACAGCTGAACCTGGCCATATGGGTTGTTGAGGGAGAAACAACCCAGAGTTTTAACCCAACAACAAACCAGGGGATAAAACTCTGGGTTGCTTCATTATAACAAAAGTTGCAGATTGTTTTTGGGCTGCAGTTATTGCCGGATTTTGTTTTCGAAAATAGAGAGCATTTCATTATGATTATTATTTTGGAATTTGTTTATAAGCTGCTATATGTCTCTCTGTGTGCTCTGACTGGACAATTCCTTATTATCCAGCTAAATCCCCACAGGGATATTTTAAAATTACACTAGAAGTTTCTCATTAACAAAAATTCCACAAGAGCAAATTCGAGCAGGATGCAAGATTAAGGCAGCTCCCCGCTCCCATTCTGAAGTGTGTTAACATTTCATGTGCCTCTGCATGGCACAGTGTTTCCTCATTCCAGTTGTTGAACATGTCAGATAATTTTCTGTATTTTGATTATGTGATGGGCATGGAGATTATTCAACACCTATAGCCAAGATGGGGATTCTCTCAAATTAATCACTCCATGTGTGCCTGCAATTTTCTTATATATAATAGGGGGGAAATAATTAGTTTTGCTGTTAGTCAAACATAAAGATGGTAACCTTTCACATCTCATTAATTCTTGAAGGTTTAGATGTTATCTTACTAAAAAACAAAACTAGCTGCCTGATAATTCCAAATTTCTATCCTTTTTTGTTTGTTTGTTTTGTTTTTAAAAATGTATCCTCTACCATTTGTATTCATCAACAGGAAACTCATGAATAAGGAAGTCTTCTGGACTTGACCTTAACTGTTGTGAATCCATCGATAGCTGTTCAATAAATGCCATGGAGGTGGAATGGATCCACTCAAATGATACTGCAATTCTGTTATACTCTAAGAGACAGAGAAACCCTTTTATGCAGTTAGGATTGCTGGCAAAGATCTCACTTAGTATAATTGTTCTGTGTGTGTGATCACACACATACATGCAAGCTACACATCTCACTGCAGTTTCAAATTACACCTACCGTACTTCTCGCCAAGATGGCTGGCAGCTGCCAGTTGTGATGCAAACAAATACAGATGGAGCACGTAATTCAGGATAGGCACAGCAGTTTGTCAATTCAGACTTCCTTGGGGCTTAGCCGTTTGCCAGCCATCCCAATTCTGAGTCACAACCACCTTAGCTTTTCATATCGGCATGGCAAATCACAGCTGGGAGACTGAGTTAATCCATTTTCAGGTTCCAGGGACTGCAGATCTTTTCTGAATCTCCCTTTTCTTTTGCCTTTTGTTTCTCCTGGCATTGTATTGTGGGTTAGTGGCCACATCAGAATGCATTAGCCTACTGGCATACTGTCTCCATTTTTATCTTGGCCTGCTGGCGCATGGCAACTTAGCACAGCTCAGAAAACAAAACGAAGCAATCCTTTCAGAAGCCGAGGCAGTCTTGCGGTTCTGTGTTAAATGCTAAGCTATTTTTTTTAAAAGCATGTTTTGTTAAATTTGTCACAAGCGACGAGCTCCAGAGTCTGTCCTTGTCAGTCTAGAGAGACATCTATCCCCCCCCCCCGCCCCTTCCCGGCCCTGGAGTTACTAGCACCCTGTTGGCCTTCTCCAGCTGGTCGGCTGAAACATTAATCTTCCTCATAATTCACCATGAAACCCCTTTTCACAGATAGCCCAGGGGGGAAAGGCTCACATAAAAGTAAAGTCAATAGCTTCTTTCCTAAAGCTCAAGTCTTTCCTCTGCAGGATACAATCAACGCTCTTATTTACTGCTAGGTTCATGTGTGGAAGAAGAACGACGACGGTGAGCATCTATCCTGCCCCAACAAAACTGTGCTTGCTGCCCGCACAATTCCAATAAAAGGCGCCTCTGGAATGTAGGGCTTTCGAGCTAGAACTGCTGCTTACGGCACGGGGTCTACACTTGATTTATGTTTACATTTGATCTTTGCAGAGTTCTCCGCCAGCTTTACGAGGCTATAAATATGTTATACGGTGGAAGCTTACATTCAGGAACATGTTCCACATCCTCCAAAACAATTCAGTGCTATGCTATCGATTTATATATAAAGTGTTAGGAGACAAAGTTGAATGTTTACCATGTGTTATCTTAGTCAACGGTTCTAACTGAAGTGTTGGCTTCTTCACTGGGGAAGGGAGGGGTGGGGTGGGGTCTGGACTGTTTTTTTTTTTTACAGGACCAACTCACTTCATTTTCTTTTGGAATACATGAAACCCCTTAGTAGAATATCGAGGGTCAAAATATATGAACAGCAACCACATGGAGGCTGCTTTGTAGAATACCTGCAGCAGCTGCCTCTGCACAATGAGCTGCGTGGCTAGAGTGACCCACTTATGTGTGGAGAAGGCAACTATCTGGACTGAAGGCGCATTACAGGCGCCATCTTGTCTCTTTACCTGTGGCAAGGTGAGTATCAGCTGCTTTCCCAGTCTCTTCTTAAAGCCAATTCACATGATGGTTTGCAGGAGCTGAGCAACAATAATATCGTCGTTGTCCTGTAATCCTCCCATGCTTCCCCTCACCCCTGCCATTTCTCCCATCTTTTCTCATTATGGGGAAAATCCATTAATTTCTCAAGACATGCAGCAACAGCGCAACTATCAACAGATGTGGATGTTTGATATATCGCAGCCTTCCGGCATTTTGCTGTGGGTGTGTTTATGACAGCCTTCCCTAACTTGGTGCCCACCACATGAGTTGGATTGCAACTCCCATAATTCCCAGCCAGCCAAAGGCTCTGCTGGCTGGGAATTATGGGAGTTTCAGTCCAACACATCTGGAGGGCAACAAATTAAGGAAGGCTGGATTATGAGATATGATGTTACTGAGGGACATGATCCAAGAACACACTGCAGTTTCTCTGCAGTGGTGCCATGCCATTTTTGTTTCTGGTATCCATGATGTAAGAGCTCTAATGGCTGAGGATTTGGGGGGGCATGCAAAACGGAGGACAGCCCCTTTGATATCTCCTGCTTCAGCTATACTTATAACCATTCCATGGGGAAGTGCCTTTTCTAATATATCTATTTCTCTATCTATCTATCTATCTATCTATCTTTAAAGGAGTACTTATGCAATTCTATTATCCCCACATAACAAACCATAAGCATTTCATCATTTCAAATTTCAATAGATGTCAGCATTTATTTAAAATAAAATGCTTTCGTTTCCCCCCGGGAACAGTACAAAGTGAATGGAAATCCTTCATGGATGGGTGTTCGGTTATATATATGTGTGAAGTTTTAGGATGATTGTATAATAAGAAACAGCAACCCTCAGTAAAAGGAATAAAGAATGCAGCTCTATTTTAGGGTAAGGAGAGCCAACGGCCAGTCTAGTACACTTGCACACTTCTGGTGCAATTTTTTGTTTTAAGTGTGTGCGCAGGTGAATAGATCCATCTCCATGTGTGCCCACTATGGAATAAAGAAGTGGGAGGAAGAAACTGCTGCAGAGGGATAAAAAGGTAGCTATTGCTGCATCCCATCTTGCTTTGCCCACATGTGTGGACTGGAGATTGTTGGATATGGCACAAAAACATTTACCAAAGAGTCCATGATGCTTCCTGCGGTGTAGAGAGCTCATTCATTATGGATTTTTTTAAAAAAATGGAAAACTACAACCTGTACCTGCAAGAGATACAAGGTGAATCAGGTGAATCAACTAAAGCTAACGTTGGTTTTGGACATCAATTTTAATTGATGAGGGCAAATTTTAATCAGCGAGGCTGAAGGAGTGCTCATCAGCTGTGTTCACGCACCCTACTTTATTTCAGTATCACCTTTAATGGGCCAACACACATATAAATGTGCAGGTTACAAAAGAGTGGTGGATAGCTCCTATGTATGCATTTAGATTCTGAAGTTCATATTAAAGGTTATACACACATTTGGGAAGAATACAAGAGCTAAAGAGTCACTCCTCTGCCCTGCTGCTTATACCGGTATGTCCAAAATCATGTGTGACCAGCACTAAGAATCAAAAGTGAATTTGTTTTTGATGTGCTAATAAGGAATAAAAAAGAAAAATATGCCCCCTTGTTCTAAGAATCATTGATAGCTTTTGTTTATTAAACTTCTGTAATATCGCAAAAATACATTTGATACCTTTAGGGCACAATCCTAAGGCTGCTTGCTTGACAAAATCTAGATGTCCAGGTTGGAGTCCCAGCTCCAACGTGAGAAACGTGCTCTGAAGTCAGAGCTGGGACTCTGACCCTGGAGTGCCCTCCCTCCACCCTTGTAGCCAGCACGGAAAGAACCATGTTGGCTGTGGCTCCGAGGTTGGAAGAGCAACTGCGGAGCCAGAGGTTTGTGGGCATTCCGGGGGGCGGGGAGGGGGAGGGAGGAGAGGGGTCCTGCCATTATATAGAGTCATCATCATCAGGCGATCACTCGTGACCAGGTAAGATTGTCTTCCAGGATAAAAATTTACAAAAGGGAAATTTTTAAAGGAGGAAATTCTAAAGAAAAATTGTGTAGACTCTAGCGATGGGTCCGTAAGTGACTGTGGAGGCCAATTCTAGATCCGCACATCTTCCCACAGTGAGGACACAGGTTACCAGATGGAAGATGGTGCTGTAAAGGATTCATTTGACATACTTTTCGCTTAGCACGTTTCTCCCTTTCATCTTGCGCTCGGGCTTCTTCAAAGTCCATGGGACCTTTGTGAAAGGCCGACCTCCAGTTAGATCGTTCATGGGCCAGAGCGTCCCAGTTTTCCAGCCTCTCCTCCTCGTGCTCTGGGGGAAAAGGCTTAGATGACTGAAATTGGCCATCTAAGTCTTTTGCAGGGCAGGAGGAGCATGGAGGCGACCTTCACCTCTGTGCACCTTCTGCCCTCCATTGGATGCCCATAATCCTCTGAGTTTGGAGGGCTACAGGCAGCCACATTGGATTGCGCTGCCCATAATACAGGTATTATTATTTAGATATTCATTTAAAATGTTTTCATCTCGCCTTTCTATCATAGGATATCCATTCCACGCTAATAAGATCCAAATATGAAAAGAAAACAACCATTGATCATTACATACATCCTCAAATTAACAATTTGAAAAATAATTCAAAATGAAAGAGCTGTTTTCTTATAATGCTCAACTTATATTTCTGTTTCCAAAAATGTACATGATGGCCAAAATCACTGGCTGGGCTGAGAGCAAGCAGAACCAGGGCAGATCCAAATGGATCAGGGAATAAGCTTGGTAGCACCGGAACAGATGAGGCTTTTATCATGCCTTCACCCTGCTTCATTCATGGAATTTTATGGGGTGTCCAGGTCTTGTCATCTTTCATTTGTAATGCTCCCATGTTTTCTAATAGCTTCTTCCATCATTTTTCTTAAAATAAAATTTGTTGAGGATGAAAAGACAGAATAGCTGCACAATATGATTTGATAGGTAGTGCTAGGGGTCCTCCATCTGGAAGCATCTCTAGTCCTGGGGTGTTGAACCTCAGGCTAAATCTGCCCCACCTGGGATCCCAGTCTGGTCCTCCAGAGCTTCCCTAGATGGTCATGCCCCTTTCCCCTAGCCCCAGACCTTTCCCCTGAGTGCCAATCATTTGGTGGTTTCCTGTCTTTTGCACATTTTCATCATCATCATCATCATCATCATCATCATCATCATCATCATCACCATCAGGCAATCACTCGTGACGAGTAAGATTGTCTTCTGGGATAAAAGGAGGAAATTCTAAAGAAGATTGTGTAGACTCTAGCGATGGGTCCGTAAGTGACTGTGGACAGGGCCGGATTAAGATAGGGGCTATTGGAGCTGCAGCTCCAGGCCCCTACCACAAAGTAGGCCCACAGGGACGCGCCCGTCCCCAGCTTCTCTCCTCCACATTCACCGTTTCCTTTCGTGGCCGCTCGTCCCGCTTGTTGCACGCCTTTTCCTATCCAGGATCCCCCCCTTTACCCCTCCTCGAAGCTCCGCTTCCAAACCTCTTGGATGGCGTGTCCTCCTCCTCCCAAACCTTCGTTTCCTGAGCGATCAGCCCCGCACCCCGATCTCCCAGCGCTGCTTGCCTGGCTCCCTTCTCCCCGGCTCACTCGGACGCGGGTCTCCAAGCAGCCGGCTTCTTCACCAATCGGCGCACGTCTCCCGCCTGAGCCGCCCCCTTCCTGGAAAGGGTGGGAGGCTGGGAAGACCTGAGAGGGCGTCCAGCGAAAGAAGGAAGTCCTTTCCTGTTTACTCAGGGGAGCGGGGAGAAGGAAACTTGGGGACGTCGCAGCCGGAGAAACCAGAAGGACCCCCCTCCCCGCTCGGCTAACTTCCCCGACCCGGTGCCCTTCGGACTACAGTTCCCATCATCCTTACAGCCCAACACGTCAGGGCTACAAGGCACCACCGCTGCAGTAGGGGAGGGGGCCATGGCGGGGGGGGGAAGGTGCAAGCTGGAACACCCCCCCATTTCAACCCACAGGCTGATCCGTTTGAGGTTTCCCCCCAAGCTCGGGCGCTTCTTTCTTTCTCTCCTCCTCCGTAAAGCCAGGAGAGTCTTTTGGTTTGGGGGGGAGATTAAAGGAGGTCTGCGAGGAATCCAGCAGGCTTGTGGACTCTGCACCTGGACATGGGGTAAAATCATTGCCCCCCACCCCCCAATCGGGCCCTGTGGCTCCGGGCTCCCCAACGCGGCTCCTCCGAGGGGTTTCTGCGCGTGGCCGAGATGCTCCCCTGGTTCTGGGCTGGCTTGGCTGGACCGCACAAAGCAAACCCAGTTGGGCCGAGGGGGACGGATGAGGTGCCCCCCACCCCCGCCCAGGGCTGGCCCCACCATGGGGCAGAGGGAGATGTCGCCTCCGGCAGCTGATTCCGGGTGCCCTGAAAGTCCAGTAACTGAGTATTTCCCACCCTCTTCTCGCTCTTCTCCTGCCGGGGATGTGGGGAGACGCGCTTCGGCAGGGCGGGGAGCAAAGTGTCTTGTGTCAGCCCTCATGCGCGCCTGCAGCGCCGCTCAAGAAGCGGCAGCCGCCCCAGCCCAGCACAACCCCGGGAGAAAAAAGGCAGGCCCAGGGATTCAGGCACGAAGCGGCAGCCTCCCCCTCCCCCCCCGCGGAGCTGGGATGGGAGGTGAAAACGGGAGAAGCGAGCGGCTGCTGAACATGGGGGAGCCGCTCTCAGCGGGAAGCGGGTGGCCGCCACACAGCTGACCGGCGGAGCCGCGTCCTTCACTGGTCTGGTGAGTGGGGGACCCGATCTGAAAAGAGATCCTGGGAAGTTCAGGTCCCCCCCCAACACAGCTCCTTGAACACACTCAGCCCACAAACACCCGCAGTTTGCCCCACACAAAGCACTCACACAGAGCAGCCAGACAAAAGCAAAACACTCTTATAATTTGTATTTATTTATTTATTATATTTATACCCCTCCTTTTTTCCTTCAAGGAACCCAAGGCAGCTTACATAATCCTCCTTCTCTCCACTTTATCCTCTCAACAACCCTGTGAGGTAGGTTAGGCTGAGAGTCAGTGACTCTTTTATAATGTATTTCAGTTTACCCCACACAAAGCACTCACACACACAGAGCAGCCAGACAAAAGCAAAACACGCTTATAATTTGTAGGTAGCCTTTTATAATGTATTTCAATTTTAGACAGCAAAAAAGGTAGTACATTCTTATTTTTTAAACCCACTTTTGCCATCGAAATAAAATTCCATCCTCCATTTAATCATTTATTATTTATTTATGTATTTATTTATTTATTGCATTTATATCCCGCTCTTCAGCCAGAAAAGGCTCTCAGAGCGGCTTACACAGATTAATCATAAGACATTCCCTGCCCTCAGGCTCACAATCTAAAAGACATGACACAAAAGGAAAAGGGATTGGGAGGGAGGAGGAAGAATGCCAAACTCAGGCACCAATATAATGTTTGGCATTCTTCCTCCTCCCCCCCAATCCCTTTTCCTTTTGTGTCATGTCTTTTAGATTGTGAGCCTGAGGGTAGGAAATGTCTTATTATTACCGGTAATCTGTGTAAACCGCTCTGAGAGCCTTTTCTGGCTGAAGAGCGGGGTATAAATGGAATAAATAAATAAATCATTAATTTCTACCCACTTTTGTCATCAAAATAACATTCCATCCTCCATTTAATCACTTGTTAACATTATAATTAATTTATAATAACTTTCCATTTAAGGAAAAAAAAATCACCCCTATCAAGTGAAAAAAAAGGACCCAGGTCCTTTTTTTTTAACTTGATCCATTCGTTCTTTTTTTTTAAAAAAAAAACTATAGTCCGGTCCCCCAACAGTCTGAGAGACAATGAACTGGCCCCCTGTTTAAAAAGTTTGAGGACCCCTGTTGTAATCCTTACATCAACCCTGTAAGGCAGGTCAATAGCATTCTCTCCATACAGCACGTGGCGGGGGGGGCAGCTGAGTAAGAGCTCGGTTCGTGTACATTGTTGCCTAACAGTCTGCATAATTCCCGAAGGGGTGGGCTGTGTTAGTCTATTGCAGCAAGAACAACAAGAGAGTCTTGTGGTACCCTAAAGACCAACACATTCATTCTGACATAAGCTTTCACGGACACTGCCCACTTCCATCAGGTTTTATTGAGTTAACAAGCTTATTGTTTACAAAAAAAGAAATATTTTCAATATGTTTCTGTTTTGGCACTTTAATGGTAATTAAAATATGTAATTTGTTTTAATATAAAATTGTGTCTTCATTTTATTTATTTCCATAAAAAGGCCCACCAAAATCCTCAGCACCAGGCCCATAATGCTCTTAATCCGGCCCTGACTGTGGAGGCCAATTCTAGATCCACACAGCTTCCCACAGTGAGGACACAGGTTACCAGATAGAAGATGGTCCTGTAAAGGATTCATTTGACGTGCTTTTCGCTTAGCATGTTTCTCCCTTTCACCTTGCACTCGGGCTTCTTCAAAGTCCATGGAACCTTTGTGAAAGGCCAACCTCCATTTAGATCGTTCATGGGCCAGAGCTTCCCAGTTTTCGATGTTTATATTGCATTTTTTTAGATTAGCCTTATGAACATCTTTAAACCTCTTATATTGACCACCGATATTCCGCTTTCCATCCTTGAGTTGGGAGTAAAGTAACTGCTTTCGGAGACGGCAGTCAGGCATTCGAACAACATGACCGGTCCACTGAAGTTGGCGTTGAAGGATCATTTTTTCAATGCTAGTAGTCTTTGCTTCTTCCAGTACACTGACATTTGTTCGTCTATCTTCCCAAGTAATTCGCAGGATTTTCCGGAGGCAACGTTGATGAAACCTTTCAAGGAGATGGAAATCACGTTTATAGATAGTCCATGTTTCGCAGGCATACAATAAAGTTGGTAATACAATGGCTTCATAAACCAGTGTTTTGGTCTTCTTACAAATATCCCGATCCTCGAACACTCTATGTTTCATTCGAGAAAATGCGGCACTTGCGGAGCTCAGACGATGCTGGATTTCACTGTCGATGTTAGCTGTAACAGAAAGATAGCTGCCAAGATAGAGAAAATGATCGACATTTTCTAGTATTGTCCCGCCAAGCTGGATAGATGGCATCACCAAAGGGTTAACTTGCACTTGCTGATGAAGCACTTTGGTTTTTTTGATGTTAAGTGAGAGACCAAGTTTTTCGTATGCTTCTGCAAAAGCATTTAGGATAGTTTGGAGATCATCCTCTGAATGTGCGGAGACCACATTATCATCAGCATACTGAAGTTCCACAACGGAGGTTGTAATTACCTTACTTTTTGCTTTCAGCCTGCTGAGATTAAAAAGCTTTCTATCTGTTCGATATATAATTCCCACACCAGTGGGAAGTTTCCCCTTGACAAGATGTAAAACCATGGCGATGAAAATGGCAAATAATGTTGGGGCGATAACACATCCCTGTTTAACACCTGATCCCACTTTAAATGGAGCACCATGAGAGCCGTTGTTGTCCAAAACCGTTGCCGTCATGATGCATCTCCTAAAGCTTAGTTACTGACAGTAAGAATTTTAAGCTAAAATATGCTGGTCATTTTGTATTTTGGCCCCACCCCCTTTGTCTTCCACCCTGCCCACCCCCAGAATGCAGTCTCTGAGATCTTCTCCAAAATTGAATTCGGCCTTTAGGTTGAAAGACGTTTCCCACCCCTGCTCTAGTCGGTTATGGATGTAGCTCAGCAGAATTTGGGAGTTACTCCATCCATCCATCCATCTCCAAGACATTTCTATCCTGTTGTTCTGACGCAGAACAGGTCCACAAAGTGTCTTACATAGCATAAAATCATAAGACATAATCAAAAACAACAAATAAAACAAATTTGAAACAGAAAAACAACAACAAAAGGAGCCAACAGAAACACTGGCAGTTAAATATAAAGTTACTTAAACCTTCTGAAGTAAAAGTGTTTTCACACAACTAAAAAACTAACAAAGAAGGAGCAAGGCAGGCCTCCCTGGGTCCAGAGACGTTGAACAACCATACAGTTGAACAACTGTGGTGACCCCTTAGAGAAGGCCTTGTCTTGCATCACCATGCTCCAGTTTTCAGACCTTAATACTGGTTACCTGTCAGATCAGTAAAATATTATCTAATTGGCAACTCTACAGGCCAAGTGATTCCAGCGTCTTACTCTTACTTCACATGCGGGGCAGGTTCTCAGCTTCAGTAGCACTGGGATGATATCTGCCAATCTATACTGCAGCCAAGAGCACATGCCTGGCCATGATGTGCCCCTGTTCCCCATCTGCAAAGGCCTTTCCCCCAGACCTGGGGCCATCAACCCAATAGTATCTGCCTAATATTGCCAACATGCACTATGGATATTTGGTACATTGACTCATGGTAACTCGTTTGGCCACTTCCCCAATATCCTAATCCCCCCCATGTGGAATATTTCTTTGGATCCTTGAATCTCTTCACGAACTGAAGTTCATAGTTTTTGTGGCTTTGCTTTGAATTCATTGCAGCTTTAGAAGAAAAGCTTGCTTGTGATTGCGCTGAATAACTCAGGAGTGTCAGCGGTGTCAGCAAAATGGAGGGAAATGATTCTAGAGTCATTCTAATCAGGTTTTGCCCTCTCCTAACATTAGAATAATGTTGACGATTTCAGTAGTTATAATTTTACCAGTTTGTTTCACAGAATCTTTCCCTCAAGGAATAGAAAAAGACAGGAAAAATAGAACATGTGTCACTCTGACAGAACTATTGGTTTGGTTTATGACTATGTAACTTTTTCTGACAGCTGTGTTTTCATTCGGTACTTGAAATGCAGCAGAGATTTCAGGATTGCCAGGGCATACCTTTTCTGCTTCTGAAAGCTAGGGTCTCGTGCACATTGAATCAAATATGATGAGCATCCAACCTCTGTAGTCCACACTGTGGCCTGCACTGTGTCCACTGCCATGCAAAATCTAGATAGGGTTTGATTGTTGTACCTGCATGACAGATGTAGGCCCAATTTAGAGGACCAACTCACAAAGTGGTAAGGTGGTTTTCCACCATGGATTTGCTTGGTTCTCTGTATTGATAAAAGTGTGGTGCAATTTCTTCCTCCCAGTCATGTATTCTAATGTGTTTTAAAGGCTTGCGGCCTTATGAAGTGGAAAGGCGTCACAACATTTGTCACTTGGTGAGTTGGTCATCTGTATTCACTCATGGCCATGAAGCTTGTTGGCTGATCTTGGGCCAGTCACTGTCTCTTACAGGGTTGTTTTGAGGATAAAATGGATAGCAGAGAACCATGTACACTACCTTGAGCTCCTTGGAGAAAAAACAGAATATAAATGTAAACAGACAGACAAACACATACATTTGTCTGACTGCAGAAATGCTGCCATTAAGTTCCACCCAGTGCATGCCCCATCATCCCTCCATAAGGAGAAGAGATCTTTAAAACATCTGCTGTGACTATATTGCCTCACAGTGGGAGCATGAGGAATCTTAGATGGTCATCAGTGCCAACATGACTTGAGACAACATTCTTGCAGCAGTTTTATTTCTGATCTTCTCTTACTCTTTCACTGACGGACTTGTCGGGTTGTAACCTGATTTAAAACACATGAGCAATACTGGATCAGACCAAAGGCCCATCTAGTCCATCCTTCTGCTCCCACAGTGCCCAAATGGAAAGCCCAAAGCAGGACATGAGCTCAATAGCACCCTCCCGCTCAATCTTCACCAGCAGTTGGTATTCAGGGGCATGGTGCCTCTGATATTGGAGGTAATGTATAGCCATCATAGCTAGTAGCCATTGACAGCATTGTCATCCATGAATTTGTGCAATGCCCTTTTAAAGTGATCCATGTTGGTGGCCATCAGTACATCTTGTAGTACCAAATTCATCAAATGTGAAGAAGTACTCTCTTTTATATTTCCTGAATCTCCCACCACTCATCTTCATTGAGTGACACTGGATTAAGTGAGAAGGAGAAAAATGTCCCCCTTTATATCTGCTGTTGAATCAGGAGATAAAGTAGCCACAAACTCTCCTGGCTATTTCCCCCCTAATTAGGGATGTTGGAGAAATCCACAATTCATAGTTTGGATTTCTATTAATCTGATCTGTAGATTCCTCAGCAGACTGGCCTCTTCCGAGTTGTGTGGATTTCACTGAGGTATGGACCAGGGTTGTGTTTTTTTTTAACTTTTGCAGGGGATTTGTGCAAATTCCCCCTTGTGCTAATGTGCATTAATGTGCACTTGCACAAGTGGAGTGAAATTCTTGTGCACACCTAAAAAAAAATCCAATTCCATCAATGAGTGGGTGATGGAACGAAAGATGCCTGACTCTCCAGAGAACACAGACAGAATGGAATGAACACAATCTGTACATCCCTAGGCTGCCAATCAACCAGGAATGGCTCTTCCTCCTCAACTCGACTGAAAGGAATGGGTGCTGGGTACAGGCACATTTGTTTTCCTGTGCAAGTTCCATCCAGTGGTGCAGCTAGGAAATTTTAGACCTTGGACTTAATGGTCTGATGGCCTGCCTTTAGATGGCCATTTGTATGACTTCCGTTGTGAAACACACAATGAACATTTCTCCCCACCCCCGACAACTGTTTTCCAACCCTGATTAAACAACAACAAAAATACTCTGAGCATGTGAAGTTTTGCATTTTAAGCTTACTTAAATCATAGCACTATCATGACTACAGGAAAACTATGGAGCTTGCTTCTGCTGCCCTGATGCCCTCATCACCTGCCTGTCTCTGGGTGGTCACTTGCGGGCCTGGGAGGGTGCAGTGCCTTTTCCCCAGGGTCCATGCCTGGCTGCAGCACTAGTTCCATCTGTTTCAATGGAACTGCATGTAAACATGATATCATATAGTGGATCACAAACATTATTAATAGCAAAACTTGAAACACAACAGGAGTGACAGAGGTTAGTAAGAAACAACATCAACAATGGAAAAAAGAGACAAAAGTCTCAGGATGTTGGGAAAAAAAGTTTATTTTTTCCATCAGGATCCTGAGACTTTGTCTCTTTTCTCCTTTGGATTACCGGTATTTTGGATGTTCTCCAGTTTTGCCTGACCCTAGTAAAAAAACAAAAACCCTCAACCAGGCAGTCTGGAATGTTTGGCTGTCTTATATTGTTTGAAAAGTGACCAGACAAGAGGATAAAAAGCCAGCCTAACGAAATCTCTTTTCACATGTGTTCCTAGCAGGGTTCCACCCTTAAAGGGGGTTTAGAAATCATTTTAGATAGACAGACAGACAGCCGTGTAGAAATTGCTTCCTTGTGCTATGATATCTCACCCTGTGGGGGCAGGGGAGTATTTGAGGGACTTTCCCATGCATTTGGCACTCCACCAGAAGCAGAGGTCTGGTCAGCTTGGAAAGATCCACCCATGCAGTTGTGCCTCATGATGTCATTAGTCACATGTATACCTATTGCAGTGTGGGATTGTAACATAGGGAAGTGGCTCCTATGAAGCTGGGAGCACATGTAAAGAGGGTCTAATTGTGCTGCAGACTCCTGGATGCTGCTTAAAACATCTTGCACAATCTACTAGGTGAGAACGAATACAAGCTAACATAGAGGTGAGAAATGCATTGCAATAATGTGTGGAGTTTGTGCAAGATCTGTATACTTTACTTTTAGTTTCTGTATGTTCTGGCAACTGCAAAACAGTAGTATTTTAGAGCAGGGGCAGGCAACCTTTTTGGGCCCATGAGCACACATTGCAATTTTAGAAAGTGTCTTGGGCACCACCACAAAATGGAAGGTGTGGCTAGTCAAAAAGGACAAATAACCTTTCCCAAATGACTGAATGCAGGGCAGAGGTGGTTTCTGAGCCCCAACACACTAAACAACTGCTTGGAACCCTCAGCTTTCAGTAGCAACAGAAACCTATTTCACAGAAGGCAGACTCGTTTTCTCTCTCCCGCCCTTCTCTGCCAGCCAACTCATTTCTTCCATCTCTTTTTGTCTCTCACTCTGGATCAATGCTGTCTCTTTCACACACACACACACACACCATGTCACCCTCTCTCCATCATCTCTTATCCATTCATGCATGCATACGTGCACCCCATGTATCAGGCAGGCATACCTACACACACACACACACACACACACACACACACCCTTCCCTTGTTCTTCTCACTGGGTGCAATTGAAAAACCAGACTCACTCTTTTTCAGGGTCCCTCCAAAATCCCCCCTCAGCCCTCCCTCTCCCCCTCTCTCATTCTCTCTCACACACAGCTCCCATCCATTCAGACATACAAGCACACGACCCTCCCAACCCCCAGGTTACTACCAGCTGGCTTCCCCCTCCCCGCTGACTTCCTGCTGCTCACGTCCCCACTCTTGCTGGCTCACTGCTGCACTTCCCAGGCTCCCATCCCAAGCTTACCAATAACCAGACATAAGTAACAGGCATCCCTTTTTCTTCCCCCCCTTCTTTTACCTGGTGGCTGGATGTAAAGAAGATCACAAACTGAATATGAGCCAGCAATGCGATGTGGCTGCAAAGAAGGCAAATGCTATTTTGGACTGCATTAATAGAAGTATAGCTTCCAAATCGCGGGAAGTGATAATTCCCCTTTACTCAGCACTGGTTAGGCCTCATCTTGAGTACTGCGTCCAGTTCTGGGCACCACACTTTAAGAAGGACGTAGACAAACTGGAGAGGGTTCAGAGGAGGGCAACAAGGATGATAAAGGGACTGGAAACAAGGCCCTATGAGGAGAGACTGAAAGAACTGGGCATGTTTAGCCTTCAGAAGAGGAGACTGAGGGGAGATATGATCGCACTCTTCCAGTACTTGAAGGGATGTCACACAGAGGAGGGCCAGGATCTCTTCTCGATCATCCCAGTTTGCAGGACACGGAATAATGGGCTCCAGTTACAGGAAGCCAGATTCCACCTAAGCATCAGAAAAAATTTCCTGACTGTCAGAGCAATAAGACAATGGAACCAACTACCTAGGGAGGTGGTGGGCTCTCCCACTCTGGAGGCATTCAAGGTGCGGCTGGACAGCCATCTGTCGGTGATGCTTTGATCTGGATTCCTGCATTGAGTGTGGGGGGGGGGGTTGGACTCGATGGCCTGGTAGGCCCCTTCCAACTCTACTTTTCTATGATTCTATGATTCTAGGAAAGCATCAGTCTGCAGCTACATGCCATCTTCGTTTCCTAAGAATGTCACATGTGGCTCAGGGACAAACATGGAAAATGAGAATGGCAGTGGCTGGAGGCCCTCACTCAGCTTTGAAGGGATTGAAGCTGCTAGTAAGAAAATGTGTTTTTTAAAAGCGGAAAGGGTAGGGCACCTTGCTGCGTGCCCAGAAAGGTGTCTTGGTGCCCATGGGTACCATATTCCCTTCCCGCCCACCCGGTTTTAGAGTTTACAAGAGATGGAAATGTATTTTAGAATGTCAGAACTTTTAATATTTAAAAAAGGAAACATTTACACTCCAAAGAAAATAAGGCCTGGATCTTAACTCGATTAAGTGCAATATATACAATATCTCTGGCAAGCTAGCAGTGAATCATGTTTCGCAAACCGTTTTGTAATGATGCTTTTAATTTGTGCATGTAATAAATAGCACTCACTTTTATACAAATAGTTCCTTCACACTAAAGGCACTTTAAATGTAATGGGTTGATTGCATAATGGAATCACTCAATCCACTTAGGACTGTCTCTGATTAAGAAGGAAAAAGAAAACCACTCTACCAAAACCTAATCAGTTCAATACAAGGAGGACCTGGAGAGCCTAAAGGGAAGGAGTATCAACAGCTATCCATTTAATGGGCTCTAATGGCCGATCAGAAGCAGTTAGTATTAGAAAGCAGAGGCTGGAGTTCTAGATATTTGTTCTGGAATGTGCTGAAACATGTGATGCCAACATAGTGGCTTAATTAAGCTGTCACAACAAACCGTAGTTTGTCAAAGTGACTGTGCAGTGGTGAGCCTCAAGTGTACCCTCTTCCGTTTTCCTCTTCCGTTGCTTCTGGTGGGGTCAGTTCCAAGTTTAGGGGAGCCTCAGCAAGGTGCCCTCTGGTAGGCAGCAGTGGGCCGCTGTGAGCCATTATTCTAAATTTCCAACAATGCCCCTGGTATGTATCATGGAGACTCGGTTGAGGGAAGAGGGGCGGAGCGTGTCTCACCCAGCTCTCCCTGCCAGGTTACTCTGTGGTATAGCAGGCCAGGGCTGGCAGGGTGGGGGGAGGTGAAGTGGCAGCAGCCGATAGGAATTCTCTCTCTCTAACCAGATGCTCCATCCAGCAGTCTGCTAATTTTGAGTTCACGCTGCTGTGGTTGACCAGCCAAGACAGTGTAAGGATTCCGTTGGTGTGCCGTCTACCTTGTTGCCCAGCAGTCTCCCTTCTTGAGCTAGCCAGGGCAATCTCAGGGTTGGCGTTGGATTGTCCCAGGCTTCTTGTTCTGGCTAATTCCAGTGTTCAGGCTGAGATTGCTCAGTCAGGAGTGGCTCAAGATTTCATGGCAACCATGGACCTGTCACACAGTGTCGCAGTGGATATCTGGCCCTAAGAGTGCAGCGGGGGGGCACATCCTCAGTTAGGTATTCTGTTCTGGTGAAGCTGGTGCTCCGAAGGTAGAGATGTTATTATGTGTGACTCATGGTCATGGACAGATCACTGCTGATCCCTTCCCCTCAGGTGGGAGGAGAGAAGGCACAAAGTTGCACCTTTTCTCTAATAGTGACAAACCATGGTTTGTTGTTACATCTGAACTGAGCCAATGTTGATGCAATGTTGATTTACTGACACACTTTGTGAAAGCATGCCAGCATAATAATAGTTGATACTCTCTGGCAAGGCTCCTGTGCCTTTACCCCAGCATTACTCCCAGAAATTAATCTCCCATCACTGTATCTCCATGCTGTAAAAAAAAAAAAAAAAAAGTCAGCTGCTGAATTTCTTGTTCTTATGTTGCTGTTGAAGGCGAAGGAGCCCTGACAGAAAAAAGGTGGCATATCCCAGGCATATCTCCTGAGCTTAGCTTTTCAATCAATAGCACCATACCTGTATCTCAAGTGAGGTCTGCATGACCATTACACCCAAACTACTTACCATTTTAACTTGCTTTGGGCTTTGAAAAAATATTCTGTTTAATAACTTCAAGTTTCAATGAAACTGAGAGAGTTAATTAATTTAAGATCTAATTATGTGATCCACTCAGCTACTTATGGCATATAGAAGGGCACAAATGTCGATCACTATTCATTTGCTTTCCCAGGTGAAGGGCTGTCACAAAAATCCATCACTGCAACATTTGAAGAGTATCATCCATTTTGCATTGGCATTTAGAAGCAGCTTCAGGGTGGCTGTTTGCTCCAAGAGATCTTTTTTGACTGTTTATACCATTAGACAGGTGCTGATGATTGGCTTAGAAAATAGACAGGCTTGACCTTTCCTCCTTATGTTTTAAAATTTCCTAATCATCATAATTGTCACCGTCAACATGTGAAGTGAGTTTTGCATTTTCATTGTCAGTTAAAACTGATCGGATGTGGATTCTGCTGCTTCAGAACACACCAGATGCATTTTATGTTCTTTCTCTTAACCCTTCTCTTAGCTATTTTTAAACTGCTTCCTCCCCCCCCCACCCCCCGCTTCTACCCTTAGGCTGCAATGGCATGCCCATGCACCTGGGGGTAAGCTCCACTGAACTCAGTGGGCTGGTCTGCACAATTGCCGCAGCCCACTGTGGCTTATTTAAGCCAGGGTGGGTTGCAGCGCATGCCAGCGGCCACTGAATATTCAAGTCACAGAGCAGGGTTTCAGGTGGTTTGTTAACCACAGCAACAACCCACCCTCACTGGGTTTGGACGTCACAATAAGTTGAGGCCACTGCCTGCCGCAGCTTGAATATTCACAATGGCTGCCAGCATGTGCTGCAACCCACCGGTGGGCTGCGGCAGTCGTACAAACCAGGCCAATAAGACTTACTTCGTAGGAGACATGCATAGGATTGTGCTATTAAGTTATAAAGAAAAATAATCACAAGCAACTTCAACAATATAAACACAAGATAACATACTCCAAGGACTGTAATTGTGAAGGATCAGCAACCGGATCCTTTGCGTGAGTTCGGCAACTCTAGGGTTAACCGGCACAGCGCTAAGGCTCGTATCGGCTCTCGAGTACAAGAGGAAAAGCCACCAGTCTTTGTATGCCCAAATAAGGCTTTTATTTGTTTATACAGCAATCAAATCGGAACTAGCAGTCTTCTAAGAACACGTTTACAGTCAACATAACCTTAGCTGACTCGCGTCTTACCCAATGAGCGGGCTCCGTGGCTAGCGGGTTACATTCAGGTCACTCTCCTTACATCAGAGACAACACGTCTAGTCAGTTTCAGCCCAGCTCCCGATCGGCGCTTCCTAGCGGAGAACGGTATGCCTGGGCGGCTGTTGCTTAGGAGGATCTGGCCCCGTGGTTCCCAACAACCCAAACCGGAACGGGAGAGGGGTTTTCTACCCCAGATTCCCTGCTCTCCCCCCGCCCCCCTAGGTCAGGTGGGGGCTTATGCCTGCCCCTTCGTGTAGATGGGCTTATTCCTGCCCGGGAAGAAGGTGACGTAGGGAAACCTTTGCAGCTCTTCGAGGCTGCCCTGTTTGCTGATGGTCCTTGATGGCCCTTCCTGGACGTTTGTGGATCTCTGCCGAGGTCTTCCTTTGTTGGGGCTGATGACTTGTCTGGCTACTCCCTGGTGACCTCATCCCTCCTCCCCTTGCCCCCTCCTTTGGGGAAAGATGTGTGTGCGTGTGTGTACTGAGTTTTGGGCTTTCTCCACACCCTCCCATTTGGGGAAAGATGGCATTGGGGTCCACCACCCCAATCCCTATCTAACTGTCTCCTACTGAGAAAGCCCGGGACAACCCATCTGCCACGATGTTGTCCTTACCCTTGATGTGTTCTACTGAAAAATCAAAATCCTGCAGGGCTAAACTCCACCGCAACAGCTTCTGGTTGGACCCCTTCACCCTATCCAGCCAGCACAAGGGGGAATGGTCGGTCTGCAGTCGGAACCGGCGGCCCCACAGATAGGGGCGAAGCTTGGTCACTGCCCACACTATTGCTAGGCACTCTTTCTCGACAGTGGCCAAGTTCCGCTCCCGAGACAAAAGTTTTTTACTTAAAAAGGCGACCGGGCACAGCCCCTGCTCTGGTCGTTCCTGCAGCAAGACGGCTCCCATCCCCGCATCTGAGGCATCCGTCTGCAGAACAAAAGGGGCTTCAAAGTCTGGGGCTTGCAGCACAGGGGCTGCCATCAGGCAGGCTTTCAGTCCCTCAAACGCTGCCTGGCAAGCGGCTGACCATTGGACCTTAACGGGTTGCCGCTTCTTGCACAAGTCAGTCAGGGGGGCGGCTAGCTGGCTAAAATGGGGCACGAACTTACGATAATAGCCAGCCAGCCCTAAAAAAGCTTGGACCTGCTTTTTCGTCTGGGGTTGGGGCCAGGTGCGCACTGATTCTATTTTGGCTTCTAGGGGCTTGACACTACCTCCCCCTACCTTGTGTCCCAGATACTCCACCTCCCCCCTCCCAACCTGGCATTTCTTTGCCTTTACCGTCAACCCAGCACCCTGAATCCTTTGAAACACCTGGCGGACATGTTGTAAATGCTGCTCCCAGGTGGAACTAAAAATGGCGATGTCGTCCAGATACGCGGAGGCGAACTCCCCCAGCCCATTTAGCATTCCGTTTACCAACCTCTGGAAGGTAGCCGGACCATTGCGGACCCCAAACGGGAGGGTGGTGAATTGGAACAACCCCAGGTGGGTCACAAAAGCAGACTTCAAGGCAGCATCCGAATCGAGCGGAACCTGCCAATACCCCTTTGTCAGATCCAGGGTGGTGATGTACTTGGCCCTCCCAAGCCTCTCCAGCAGCACATCCATGTTGGGAATGGGGTAGGGGTCCGGGACGGTCACCTTGTTTATTTTCCGGTAGTCTACGCAGAACCGGACACCCCCATCCTTTTTGGCTACTAACACGATCGGGGAGGACCAGGGGCTCGAGCTGGGCACAATGACTCCCAAGTCCAGCATGGCTTGGACCTCCTCGGCCACGACTTGGGCATGGGGCCCCACCGCCCGGTAGGGTAGGGATTGTATGGGGGGGCTATCCCCTGTGTCAATGGTGTGTTGTGTGAGTGTGGTGCATCCCGGTCGGTCTGAGAACATGGGCTGAAATTCTTCCAAGACCTGGGTGATCTGCTGCCGCTGCTGTTCGGACAGGGAGGGGGACATTTTGATCTCCTCCATTCCTCCCCCTTCCCCCCACTCGGCCAACAACCCCCCATCAGGGTCTCCCGGTTCCACACACTCTTGTACTCCCCCCACCTTCGTTACGCGTTCTACATACAGTTTCAGCATATTTACATGGAAAACCTTCTGCCTCCCCGGCTGCCCCGGGAAAGCCACTTGGTAATTCACCTCCCCCGACCTTCCAATGACGGTCCCTGGGCCCTCCCACTTCAAGCACAATTTGTCCGTCTTTTGGGGGCGCAGTACTAACACCTGGTCCCCCACTTCAAAAGTCCGTGGCACAGCCGTCCGGTTGTACCACACGCTCTGCCGCTGCTGTGCTGTTTCGAGATGCTGCTGCGCCGTCTCCCTCACCTCTCGAAGGACAGTCTGGAGGTGTTGCATGAACGTATGCACAGGCACGGAGGCTTTTGCGGCAACCCCCTCCCATTCCGCCCGCAACAGAGCCAAAGGTCCCCGGAGCTCCCTCCCAAACATCAGTTCGTTGGGGGAGAATCCCAGGCTTTCTTGGGGGGAGTCCCGGTAGGCAAACAACAAGTAGGGGAGGGCTTGATCCCAAGTCCCAGGGTGCTTCGCCGCATATGCCCTGATCATCTTTTCAAGAGTCTGGTTGAAACGCTCCACCAACCCATTGGTCTCGTGGTGGTATGGCACCGAAGTCAGGTGCTCCACCCCCCCCAGTTCCCACATTTTTTTAAACAGTTTGGACACGAAGCCCGTGCCGCAGTCCGAAACCACCGTGTGGGGCATTCCTAGGCGGGCGAAAAGAGAGAGGAGAGTCTTAGCCAGGCTGGTGGCGGAAATGGAGGCTAAAGCAAAAGCCTCTGCATAACGGGTGGCAAAGTCAACCACAGTCAATATAAACTTCTTCCCCGTCTTGGTGGGGGGATTCAAGGGTCCCACGATATCCATCCCTATTCTTTCAAAGGGGATGCCCACAATGGGTAGGGGTTGCAGGGGGGCTTTCGGATGGTCCCGGTTATGCCCCACCCGCTGGCAGACATCGCAGGACCGGCAATATTCTTGCACCTCATTTGCCACCATGGGCCAGTAAAATCCCTCTGTCACCCTAACCAGGGTCCGTTTCTGTCCCAAGTGCCCTCCCCACGCCACATCGTGGGCCAGCTGTAGTACAGCCTGGCGGTACCTCGCAGGCACAACTAATTGTCTTTTCTTTGGTTGGGGACCCGGTCCCGTCCTTGGGCAGAATTCTCTGTAGAGGGCTCCTGCCTCCCACAAAAAGCGTTCTGACTGGTCCCCTACCCCGGGCCCTTGACTGGCCCGATCCCGACATCCCTGGAGGGATGGGTCGCTCTGCTGCTCCTCTTGAAACGCCTTCTGAGTCCCAAAATCACGGGCCATTGGCGCGAACCCCCCGGGGTCTTCGTCCCTCCCCACAACTGGGGGGAGCGGCGGGGGACGGCTGGCTGCCGCTGCCGGGGTCGCTTTACCGCGACCGGGAGGCGGGCCCGGGGACCTGGGAGGCTGCGGGTCAGGGGCTTGTTTGGCCCGACGTCGGGTCACCACCCCCACCTTGACCTGGGCAGCCCGGAACGCAACGTCGTTCCCAATGATGATTCCCCATTCTTGCTGGCCATGCACTATAACGTCCATCTCCCCTTCCCACCCCCTGTACTTGACCCAGACCCGGGCGAGGGGAACGGCTATGTTGGGAGAGTTATAGGGCTTTATGGCACAGGTGCGCCCCTTTAGCAACTGTCTCTTCTTTACCTTACTTCGAGGTAAAGCAGTGATGTCCGCCCCAGTGTCCCTATACCCCACCTGGGAAACATTCTTTACAGAGATGGACTCACAGAATTTGTCTTGGCTCCACCGCAGCTGCTCCGGTGAGGCAATGCGCATCAATGATGCCTGTGAGATGGCCCCCAGCGAATGCTGTCCTCCGCTCCTCAGGGACCGCGCCGCATCTTCACCGTCTCCCTCGAGGGACGAGCTGGACTGCTGATCCTCCTCGTGCTCCTCCGGTTCGCGGGACTCCGGCGCAAGCATCCTCCCCACCTTGCCCGGCGATGTCTTGGCGTGGCGGTTCTTTGCGATCAGTTTGGGGCAGCTCCTCTTGAGGTGCCCCGGTTCTTTACAATAGAAACATCCACTGGTGCCGGGGTTTTCTTTGGGCTTGCCTAGGGCTCCCTCCCGAGGTTTGGGGTTGCCCTTCTCCACACTTCCCTTGGCCCCGCCATGACTGAGGTTACCCCCCTTGGGTCCTTTGGGCTGCCGATACAGTCCCATTTGGTCGGCCAACTTGCCCATTTCCCTACAGTTTGGGGGGTCCCGATCCCTCACCGCCGTAGCTAGGTCCTCAGGGATAGTGGCACAAAATTGTTCCTGGATCAGGAGCTCCCGCACCTCCGCCAAAGTGGTCTTTCCGGTGGCCCCGATCCATGCGTCCCACACCTGCCCCAGGTGCGCCATCCAGGAGGCATACGTGTCCCCTGGGGTAGGTCGCCCGTAACGAAATTTACGGCGACAATGCTCAGCGGTGAGGGCAAACCTCTCTCTCACCGCTTCTTTGAACGCCCCATAGTCCAAGGGAGAGGTTTGGGTGTGGATACCCAGGAGATCAGCCAGTTCCCCGCTGACCTGAGTCCTCAGGGCAGACATCCTTAAGTTGTCCGGCACCTTCTGCTCTAAGCAGGCAGCCTCGAACAGGGTGAAAAAGATCAGTACATCCTGTCCCGACTGGTAGGTGGGGAATTGCTTCCTGTCCCATTTGGGGGTTGTGGTGCCCCCACCCTGGGGTGCAGGGGTTCCCCCTTGTCCGGTGCCCCTGGTCAGCCTGGCCAACTCCAGCTGCATCTGTAGCATCTCTTGTTGATGCTGCATCAACTCCTTGGCTTGTTGCCAATTGAGTTGGGGAAAGAGGGCATCCAACCCTCCTCCCCCCATGGCTCCGCCAGTAACCCTTCTGCCGAGGTCTTCTTCCGCCTCTGGGTCCCTTATCTCGCTTCTCCGGCCGCTACTGGTAAGGCTGGGGCTACCCCACTGCTTGGGTCCCTGCCCTGCTAACAACGGTGAGGGGGCTTCCCCCCCTTCCTGCCTTGCCATCTTTGGCCGCACCACCCACTCCATTGTGGAGGTCTGGGTTGGGGTTTCTGGGCTGCTCACTAGCTCTACCTGCTCTTGGCTCAGACTATTCATTTTTCCTTGCTCTGAGCGCTCCCCAGCAACCTACTAGCCTGCCCGAAGTCCTGTTAGTTCCGACCGTCAAATGTGGTTTCCAATTATCCCACCGCTGCGACCATGTGAAGGATCAGCAACCGGATCCTTTGCGTGAGTTCGGCAACTCTAGGGTTAACCGGCACAGCGCTAAGGCTCGTATCGGCTCTCGAGTACAAGAGGAAAAGCCACCAGTCTTTGTATGCCCAAATAAGGCTTTTATTTGTTTATACAGCAATCAAATCGGAACTAGCAGTCTTCTAAGAACACGTTTACAGTCAACATAACCTTAGCTGACTCGCGTCTTACCCAATGAGCGGGCTCCGTGGCTAGCGGGTTACATTCAGGTCACTCTCCTTACATCAGAGACAACACGTCTAGTCAGTTTCAGCCCAGCTCCCGATCGGCGCTTCCTAGCGGAGAACGGTATGCCTGGGCGGCTGTTGCTTAGGAGGATCTGGCCCCGTGGTTCCCAACAACCCAAACCGGAACGGGAGAGGGGTTTTCTACCCCGGATTCCCTGCTCTCCCCCCGCCCCCCTAGGTCAGGTGGGGGCTTATGCCTGCCCCTTCGTGTAGATGGGCTTATTCCTGCCCGGGAAGAAGGTGACGTAGGGAAACCTTTGCAGCTCTTCGAGGCTGCCCTGTTTGCTGATGGTCCTTGATGGCCCTTCCTGGACGTTTGTGGATCTCTGCCGAGGTCTTCCTTTGTTGGGGCTGATGACTTGTCTGGCTACTCCCTGGTGACCTCATCCCTCCTCCCCTTGCCCCCTCCTTTGGGGAAAGATGTGTGTGCGTGTGTGTACTGAGTTTTGGGCTTTCTCCACAGTAATGGTAATATAATACATGTGTTTTATTCATATATTATATATCCATTCACATATTTATTTGCACAGCTAGCTGTATGCAGAAGGATAAGAATTAGAATTAGAATTAGAATTAGTATAGTGCTTTCAAGTATTCCAAGCTTTTCACATGCATTATCTAGTTGTAACCTTTAGAACAGCCCCGTGAGGTAAGTCATAATGATTATTTTCCATATTGCAGATTGGGGGTTGGATCCAGGGTCTGCCTTCTGCAAGAGGAATGGATCTCCTGCAAGAGGAAGAGCTCTGGGACCTCTTCCTGATTTTGTGGGATCCTCCTTATCACACACTGCAGTTTACCCCATTCAGTAGCGTCTCCTGACTTTTTGTGTAGCATTTTCAGGGGGCTGGAGGGGCTGCTGTCGGAAGGTGGGGGCGGGGAAGTCCACTTCTGCAGTTGATCCAGTGTAAATCTGGATCCAAGCCAGGGGGATTGAGAGTGAGTGAGTGCCTTGCCTAGTGAGTGCATGGCAGAGATGAGATTTGAACCAGACCTGGCTGGGCTCGCTGTGCTTTTAAAACACACATGCACACACACACACACACACACACACACACACACAAACACACACCTAATGCAATGTGTCCTCCTCCCAGAAACATGCTTAACATATTTCCAAAATGTCCATTTTATATATAAATGAACAATACCATTTTTGGGTGTCTCAGTGAGGAGATCAGTCTGTCTTTCACACTATCTCTCACTGTCTACGTTACAGGCTTGAGGCACCTGGAAGTGCATAGTAGTAGCTCTGTTCAGTACACAACTGCTGTGTTTAAATGTTATATATATATATATATATATATATATGTGGAAGACCAGCAACCGGGTCTTCTGCGTGAGTTCGGCACTTAACGGGTTAACCGGCACCGAGATATAGCCCGTCAAGGGGATATTAAGCGATTTAAATGCAACCGCTACTAAAAAGCACACATAACCATTCACATCAGAGAATAGACACTTTATTTACGGTAGGTTAATGGAGCGGAACTAATAGACTTCTAGGAATACTACAGCATAAACAACACCAGGTCGTGACCTCATATATCGGAAATACTTAGTTCCCAGGCTAGCGTATTGCAGCAATAGAGTTACCTTGCACCAAAGACTTTACTCTTCCAAGCTTCTGGTCTGCCTAGCCTGACTCCGAGCCCGTCCGTGCTCGGGGAAGTGAACTGCTTGACCCAGCCGGGGCTGGTCTTGGAAGGTGTCAACCCACCTGTGTTCCCAACAACCCTTTTCGGGTGGGTAGAGGGGTTTTCTACCCCGTCCTTCCCCCTTTCCCGCCCCTTGATGATCAGGTGGGCTTATTCCTGCCCCTTGCAATCAGGTGGGCTTATTCCTGCCCGGGAAAGGTGACGTCTTGCATTTACCGGTTCCTTCAGGGGATACTTTGCAGCTCTTTGAGACTGCCCTTCACCTCCGGATGGTCCATGTGTTCTCTTGTGGATTCGGGTAGATGTTTCCCATTGTGTACCTGTCTGGCCAGACCTGCATCTCCTGTTCCCCCTAGGTGGGGATTATGCAGACAGGGGTTGCCAGGGGAAAACTACGTGTTGTCGCTAAGGGGAAACTATGTCAGGGTTCGTGTCACTGTGTGTGTGCTCAGGCTTTCTCCACAATACACACTCTACTTCGTTCATTTGGTTTCTCTTAATGGTCCCTAGCGTCATTATTTATTTTCTCTCCTTTAGAGAAACCTAGTAATCTTGGTAATCTGGGGCTCACAGATGATCTCTTGAGTTCTACATGGATGCTGTCTCTGATTTTCCACTTGGTGGAAAAGTACCGTAGGTCTTGGTAAACACACACTTTCTTAATACCTTGTCAGTGTAACAGCTGACTTTCACCTGAGGCTGAAATGTGTTCCAATGTGGATTTTGGGATTCAATAATTCTGTAGTGCTTACTGTTAGATTGAAGGAAACGAAATAGTTAAAAGAAAACCTTACAAGATTTTCTAGCCAGGCATGTGGACAGATTGCCAGGGTCCTGACTAATACTAAAGGAATGTAGTCAATGGCTGGTGATGACTGTGGCAATGACTGACAATGGCCATCAATGGCTGTTGTTGATTCACAAAGGTTGAGGTGTTTTGCTGTCTCACCCTGCCTACGTGACCAAGATAAGATAATACCTACCAGCTGCTTGATTGTAAGATCATCTTCCTGTCTCCTTGTAAGGAAATCCCCCTCCCCTAAAGCAAACCCCCCCTTTTGTCTTGACCTTGCTGACCAATGTAAAGAACTGTTGCCAAATGACCAGACTTATGTATGCTATATAAGATGTTGTGAAGCCCCGCCTGGGGGTTCTGCTTTGCGACACAGTCCGCAGGACCAATTGTGCACAATAAACCTTTTTCCAATAACCCGAGTTGGTCCTCGTTGTCCTTATCTGAGTTAAGGGGTGACCACTTCAAGATGATCTGGATAGCATCTGAAAATTGCTTTTGAAATGTATATGTGTAAATAAATGATTGTAATATGAATGTTTTTACTGCCAAAATAGGGTGGGGTTTGTTTGTTTTTTACTGCTTTTGAAATGTGCATGTTTAAATAAATGACTGTCATATGGATCGTAGCTGTTCCCAGCCCTGATTCTTTGTAAATATTTATTTAAAGTTGGTTATTGCTTTTTGGTGAATTCTTACCTGGATACACCCACCCACGCCTCTTCAAAATCACACTCAAGCATGGGAAATTCTTCTATACAGTATAATTTATAAACATGCTCACTTTTTATATTGTTGGGCTGCCTCTTTGTTGACCCATGTTAAATCTCTAAAACAATGGTGCTTCCTTGTTTTTTGTTTTTTTCACAGACCTCTGTAGATCAAACAGTTCCTCATAAATTCACAATTTAAAACCCAACATGCCCATATAGAAGGTTGCTGGAGGAACAGCAAAAATAGAAGAGACTAAACAGGGAGGCTGGGCTGAACACCAAACTGTTTGAAAAATAAAATGGGGTTTCAGGCTACTGCAATCTCCACAGACTTCTTGGCCTGAGTGGTTTCTTCCCTAGGCAAACACTGTTTTATGACAGTGAAATAAAACACAAGGGCATATTTGGTTTTGACATCAGTCAGTATTCACTAGGCACTTTTTCAAATGACTAGTAAGGGTAGCATGCAATTCTATACCCTATCAGGGGCTATTGTTTACCTACTGATGTCCCAAGTAGATTGCTAAAAGATTGCAGCTGGGCAGTAACACACACACACACACACACACACACACATACACACACACACACACCTCCCTTTCCTCTCTGACAGGAATGCAATCCTGTTCAAATTATTGCTTTTCATTCTATAAAAAGAATACCATTCTTTTTACCAATACCATTCAATTGTATTTCTTATCAAGCATCTGGTTATATGAAAATCTGTACTCTGCAAAGCAAGGAATTGTGAGTGTAGGTATGGTTATTTTCATACATATAAAAGGTGGCATCCTTAAGCTAATGTAAGTGGATGTGAATTTTAATGTTGGCAGTGTTTTAAAAACTCATGTTAGTATCGTACATGTATTCCTGTGAAGAAACTTCCACAGCGTACCTCATAAGCATTCCTAGAGAGAGAAAAGAATGTGAGAGAGGATATGATTGGGATCATGCCTGCTGGCCCAGCTCTGACTTCCACATAAAGCAGTGATGGCGAACCTACGGCACGCAGGGACCTCTCTGTGGGCACTCAAGCCATTGGTCGCCAGATCACGAAAAGACCGTCCCCTTCTGCATTCAGCGTCGGGTTTCCATAGTAACTCCTCTCCACTCATTCCTCGCTGGCCTCCACAGGCAGGCACACTCCAACATCTCCACCCCCAGAAGCGGACTGCGCAGGCACCCAGCCCTCCTTCTAACTGAACAGACAGCTCAGAAGCACAGCGTGCGCACACCCGAATCTTTGTGCGCCTGGTGAAGTGCCATGCCCTGAGACAGAGCGGGGTGCGATTAGCTAGTGCCCCCTCCTCCTTCCTGCCCAATTTAAGGCACTTTGAAATAAATAAGTTGGTTTTGTGTTGCCCGAGTTTGGGCACTCGGGCTCAAAAAGGTTCGCCATTACTGTCTTAAAGGGACCCATATGCATGGAACCTATACACATCTACCCAACAGTGCATAGGCTTATGTATGGGCCCCTCCACTGACTAGGATTCTGGGTTGTGTACAGGAGAAAACAATATTTGTGTGTAAACATGTATAATCCATGCATTTGGAACCTTTGAATACATAGAGTGGAGATGGGCAACCTGCAGCCCTATGGCCACATGCAAGCCTCAGGCTAATTTCAAAAGCCATCTGCAAGCAATCATTTCAGACCTCTGGCAAGAGTGAGCTGTCCCTTGCCAGTAGCCTCCTGGGCAGGGAGGGAGAGAGAGAGAGAGAGAGAGAGAAGGAGGGGCAGGAAGAAAGAGAGAAGAGGGGTTGACAAAGAGAGAGAAGAGGTGGCACCTCCCACTTTTGGCTCTGCCTCTATCCCTGTCTGGCTTCAGCCCAGGCAGCATGTGGCCTCTGGTGGTTGACCATTGAAGGAATGCTGCCCTTGACAGAAAAATGGTCTCCCAGCCCTGGTGTAGAGGCTTCCTGTGTTTGTTATACGACTGAACTTACCCTGTCTCAGGGTATATCACATTGTAATGCAAAGAGTAAAGCTCTTTCCCCGGTGCGCTGAAGTATTTCATTTATCAGGAATGGACTGAGCACAGCATCTCTACCTGAAGATATTATTATGATCTAATATGACAATACAGGCAGTCCCTGGGTTAAGAACGTCTGACTTACGGACAACTCGTACTTACAAATGGACTTCTGGGTTCCCCAGCTCTACGTCATTTACGTAGAATTTATGCAATTTGCGTAAATGCTGTATACTACACTATACTGTTCTGACTTACATACAAATGCGACTTAAAGACATTCTTAAGAATGGAACTCGTTCGTAACCTGGGGACTGCCGGTAGTTAATTTATTGTGTAACCACGGCCCTATAGTTTTGTGGCTTCTTTTCTTTCTGCATGATACTCTGCATCATGCAGAGAAGCACACAAGTAGAGCGGATACATACCACATGTGTTTTTAGTAGCATCCTTTCCTTTGCAGTGCCAGTAAACAAGAATCAGGGCCCTTTTTTGCTGAAGTGGCATGTTGCTCCAAATAGTCACATCACCTCTGTGTGGTGAGAAGTGACTTAGTCATGAGGAGGGCCAAATAATGGAAGTCCAAAACTGCAGGTGTCTTGAAAACGCCCATAACCCACATGGAATAACCAAGAGTGGTATTATTACACTATTGTTTTGACAAAAAGTGAAAGCCCTATTCTTTCTCTTGCTTTATTTAATTTATGTTGGTTTGTTTTTATACCTTGCCTTTCTACCAGGAAATAAGGCAGCTAACAACAATACAACTCCTCTGTTACAACAGCTTCACTGGCTCCCAGTCTGTTTCCGGGCACAATTCAAAGTGCTGGTTATGACCTATAAAGCCCTATATGGCTCGGGTCCAGGTTATCTGAAAGATCGTATGCTCCCTTATGAGCCTGCCCATACCCTGAGATCTTCAGGGGAGGCCCTTCTCTTGGTTCTACCACCATCTCAGGCACACTTGGTAGGAACTTGGTATAGGGACTTCTCAGTGCTTGCCCCGACACTCTGGAATTCCCTTCCCAGGGAGGCTAGAATGGAGCCTTCCTTGGTATGCTTCCGGAGGCAGGCAAAAACTTTTTTGTTCCGGCAGGCCTTTGGGAATAGCCTGGGCCTCTAAGAATGCGATGGATTGCACTGTTTATATTGTTATGCTTGTTTAACTTTGATATTTTTATTTAATTTTAATATTATAGCTAATTTAATTACCGTATATTTTTAACTTTTGTATAATCCTATTTATATGTTTTAATTGTACAAGTTTTAATGTTGTAATGCCGCCTTGAGTTCCAGTATTGGGGAAAAGGCGGGATAATAATAATAATAATAATAATAATAATAATAATAATAATAATAGACAACATTTTTTAAAAAACAACAACATACACGATGGAGTTGTGGCATGTTGTCTGATCCTGGCCATCAGGCTTATGGGAGGGTTAAACAACCCTCTCATAACCCTTAGTTTGCTGTAGGGTTGTTTAACCCTCACATAACCCTTGATGGTTGGGTTTGGATAACACAGTGCAACCCCATCAAAGGTTGCATATTCAAAATGGCACCAGGAATGCACCGTTGCTCATTGTAGGTTAAATAACCCATGGTGAGCCTGGCATGTCATGCAACAGGCCACATTTTCTCTTTGAGGTGGGGGTGGTGTTCTATTTGGCAGCATGTCTGAGTAACCAATGTGGTGCGAGAATGCAGTGGAATATTCTAAACAAGCTGTTTTGAAGTCATGCTCCTACACATTTAGTTTTATTACCTGTTAGAATCGGAGGTTAGACTGCTAAGCAATGGCATATAGGTTTAGGCAAGTACCCAGAAGTATGGGAAAACCAGGCCACAGTGATGTGAAAAGTGTATTTCCAGCAGCTGTAATTTCTGATTTATATAGAACATTTATCTGTCAGCTATCACTGAGTTCCTATACCATAGTCCATATTTATTACACATGTGGACATCTAGAATAACTATTAACAGGAGAGAAAGCTGCACTAAATGGACAAGATGAAATTGATTTGTTTTGCTTTACCTTGTTCTCTCTTTTTACATACCGGTACTCTCTTTTCTGCTTTTTAAATCAAGAAGGGAATGGTTAAATTTCTTACATGGCAGGATGATGGCAACAATCCAGGACAACTTTATTCATTCAAAGATCCTAGCGTATTATTAATCATTTATAGTGAAAATTGTGTCATCCAATTAAAGAATTTTAGTTGATTAACCATCTGTCTTTTTAGCTGATTAATCAATTACATTTAATTGTGCACATCTCCAAAGCCTCAACATAAGTGGCTTTTTGAGATATTAGAAGAATCGTGAAAGTGAACTGAGAGAACATCTTAGAATGTGTCCCAGAATACTTTGCAGCACAGAGGGTTTCCACAACAAATTGATTGTCAAGAAAAGGGGTCCCTGGAAAGAAGGAAGGAAGGCTAGTTTAAGTAACATTAGAACCACCAGCAAAGCATCAGGAAGACAGACTGAGTTTGTGCTATTCCTATGTATTTTTCATAGATAGAATGAAGCTACAATGGGCTGCCTCCAGCTCCTAGATCTACCTCTGAAGTTTCACTTCCCAACCCACCCCCGTTTCCTCTCCACACACGCTACTTAGATTCCCCCTCTCCTAATACCATTTCATCTTTAGCTTCAAAATTATGGGCCCAAAGCATATATTTTGTTTTAAGCAAACTCAAACAGGTCATAATTAACACGTGCTCAAAAAGGCAGGCAAAAATGTGCTCCTCTCCACTGGCTGGCATCCCACACAATCCCAAGAGCCCCCGGCTTTACTTGGGGTTATATATTGTGTACATATTTAGCTACAAGGCTGTAGCTTTTGCACTCCCGATATTTCATTCATTTTCACCTTGTAACTTGGTTAGCTCAACCCACCAATTTCTCTTCGCAGTCCACTGAGTGCACCTAATAGGTTGTCTTGCAGGAGACTTTCTGTCATGGAAGCATCTGTGCATCTGATGAAATGGACTCTAGTCTAATCCACCAAAGCTTGATCCACTTTTTTTTTTAGTTTTTCACGGTGCTACACGTCTTTTTGTGGGATAAATAAACCAACTAGTCCCTAAGGAGTCACAACACTTCTTGTCTTGAGCATAACTATTGACTTTCATCCTGGCCCTGTTTTATCATTCTCCTCCCGCTCCTGCCTGGCTTTTATGGCTCCCGTTGTCAGTGATTAGTTGTTTACTTTAGCTCAGGGCTACTCTGAATACCCTATTATTTCTCTTATCCTGTCCATCTGTTCAGTGGGCATTAGCAATTTTCAGCCTTATCTTCAAAACTATCTTCAAAAGCAGGTTGGACAAGGTTATCCTGAAAGGATTTGCAATACCTTTGCATTTAATGTATATGTACCATATTCAATGTCAGGGGATTTTTTGGTCTCCTCCTCCTCCTCCTCCTCCTCCTCCTCCTCCATGATGATGATGATGATGATGATTACATTTGTAATCATGTGTGTGTGTGTGAGTGAGTGAGAGAGTGAGAGAGAGAGAGAGAGAACAAACTGAAATTTGAGGAAGCCTTATTCCCTCATATAATCATACCTAATATAAGATACTTATATTAATACCTACTTGATAGATTAATATCTATCCCAGTGGTCACGAGTTTGTAAAAACGTTAAGCACCATAAATTTAATAACTTAGATTATTAAGTTAATTTAATAATTAACTGGTCACAATGCTACACACAATTACATAGGCCTACACTCCAATTATTACAGTGGTAGTTATTTCAGAGTAAACATACATAGGACCAGGACACGGTGTTAGGGATGCGAACCTTTTGAGAAACTGCAAACAAACATATTTCAAGGCTGTGCCAACACTGCAATTAAACCTGAATACCGAGGTTTTAGTTTTAGAAAAACAACTCATACAGTTGTCCGAACTAATTAACATCTTTTGTCTTAAAAGAAAAACACAATAACAGAGCTTTCAATGATACAAACAGTTTTTTGTTGAAAAAAAAATCAACTCAAAAAAATTATTATAGTACTACATTGTACACATAGCCTGAAGGGAATTTATACAAACTTTTTAAATAATTAGGCACATGTATTTTTGGATAAGGGATTCTCAACTTGTAATATGATTATATGCCAGACTGAAATTGTATGGGGCAAGCTTTACCCCGGGTCCTTTCCCTGCTTCTACAGGTGTCGGATTAGTAAAAGTAAAAGTCAACCTGTACTAGGATGAGCAAGATAAACAAGAAAACTAAACGTGCTTAACACATTTTAAACACTTTATGTCTTGGACTGCAAACACTGCATTAGGTAAAAGTTTGCATTGGGCATGCTTTTGCACAATTAATGTGATTTTTGCTATTGCATGCATGCTGATAATTTGTCAAACCTTGGCTCATACTCTGTTAGTTTGAGAGCAACACATGCAGCACTCAGGTCAACTGTTAGGGTTTTACATCCAAGCCATGCTCTGTGCATCATTCTTCAAAATCTTTTAAATGTGATAACAATGTAGAAAAGAATTCTGTAACAGGAATTCTAGAATAAAATCATTCTGTTCCACACTGTGAGAAAGAACAAAATCACTAGTGTTTTGCAGAAGGGGACTGTCTTTTCGCGATCTGGTGACCAATGGCTCGAGTGCCCACAGAGAGGTCCCTGCGTGCCAGCTGTGGCACCCGTGCCATAGGTTCGCCATCACTGTTCTATGTGATCTATTACCTTGGTGAATTTCCCTGGACTAGCAGTTTGTACAGACATATAGAGCACGTTCTGTTACAAATTTCAATTACTTTGAATGTGATTTGGCTGTCATAATGTGAGAAAGAGAAGCCTAAAGTTGTAATTTTATGAGGGCTGAGTACTGTTAGTTAGCTCCCACACAGAACTAGAGATGCATGGTTAGGGACCCTGACAGACAAACAGGTTTTGAATGTGCAGCTTAGGGCACAATCCTATGCATGTTTAGACAGAAAAAAAGTCCTACAACTCCCAGCATTCAACTGGAAATTGAAAAAAGAACATACTTCAAAACTAATTGTTGATGTTCATTTTCATAGTCAGTATAACCAAACAACCTGTAGACCTTTGAAAAAAACATTAAAGACAGAGACCTTGGCTCGCACATCACAGCAGCAAACTGTGGGTTAATTTACCCATGATTTTATAGGGATGCATAGGGATGCGAGCCATGCACTGCACGTGAGAAGTTTCCAGTTTGTATAAATGAACTACAAATGCCCCCGTTCGTAGGTAGTTAGTGTGACATCTGATCCCGGACACCCTGGGTTGTTTATGGGTTAAATAACCCAAAGATAACCTAACAACAAATCATAGGTCCTACAACTACAGTTTGCCTCCTAGCTTTCACTAGCATATAATGTACTTTCACCTGTGTAAGAAAAAAGGAGAGCATCTCTTCCCAGACCAGATTCAGGTATCCAGTTTCAGGATATTTTCACAAGTAACACAGAAAATTCCTTGTGGTCTGAAACACATCTCATGTGAATGTTGTTATGATGCACTAATGTAGGTTTTACATGTAAATTACAATTGGCATAATGAATATACAGTTCAAAATTGACCCCAATATGAGTCATCTCGAGCCAGTAAAGAGGTCTGTAAGTGTAACATTCAGTTATGTGTAAATGTATTTACAATGAAGCAATGGCTTCAGCAGAACCTGGTTTCCTTTCCTTTTCCTTTCTATCTTTTTCTTTTCTTTTTGTATTTTCAAAGAGCTTTATAGACATGAATTGCTTTAATTACTCTTTTGTTCTTACCTCATTTTGCAAGCAATGGAAAGTTGGCTGACACTTCCCACTGACTTCAAAAACGTTATTATTTGAGTGCCCAGATCTACATAGTTTGGGCTTGCTTTTCAATGACACTGCCAAACATATTCAGTAGCTGGAAATCAGGGTCGAGCTGTCTTAAATTGGGCACCCAAATTTACACAGTTGGTGGATTTTTCATGGGGGCAAAGGGAGAGAAGGCTTAAGTGACAGACTCAAGGCCATAATTCTGGGACCAGCATTTGAACCTAGAGGAGTGGAATATGCTAAACTTCCCTAACCTATTCTAATTGGTGCAAAAGCTACTGAAACGTATTGTGTATGGCAAATAAATGAACTAAACACAAATAGAACTCCATCTGAAAGACAAATGCCTCTGATAAAATTGATTTCCATTAAAAAAAAAAAGTTCCAACTTTAATTATTCATTGTACCGCACACATTATTTCTTTATTTTTGCATTGAAGGATGAGACAAGTTAGGAATTTAATCTTCTAGGATTTTAGGCTTCGATGCTATACACACTTACTTGGGAGTAAGTCCCATTGAACTCAGTTAGACCTTCTTCAGACAAGTAAAACATGCACAGGATTGCCCTGTTAGATTCTGTTCATTTAAAAGCTTTGAAACCCTCAAAAAAGGCTTCATATGTGCTTGAGGAGAGAGAGCAACTCTTCAGTTCCAATGTACTATGGATGCTTTGTAGAATCAAATGCTATAAACATGATTTATATTTAAATTTTAGAAATTTGGTTTGTTGTGGAATGGAATGAAATACCGGTAGTTTTTATTTTGGTTTTTTTAAAAAACCAGCTCTGTGTCATCAATAGGAATCATTTAATAGATAGTGAGACCTAGAAGATAAGGCTGTCCATGGCTACTAGTCATGATGATGGCTATATATTACCTCCAGTACCAAAGGCCGTATGCTGCTGGATACTAGTTGCTGGGGAACATGAGTGGGAGGCTGCTACTGCACTTGTTTCTTACCTGGCGGCTTCTCACAGGCAGCTGCTTGACCACTTGGGTGAACAGAATGCTGGACTAGATGGACTAGAATGAATGTGCCTTGAGGAGGCTTTGACCTGTGCTCTCAAAGTTCCAAACAGTTTAACCACAGATAATACATTTGTTGATTCGAATCCATGTTCCCTCCCCATATATTTAGATTGTTTGTATGTGCCTGGTTATTACTTGGATGGGAGACCCCTCCTCTAGTTTCCTGCATTGAGCAGTGGGTTGGACTCGATAGCCTTGTAGGCTCCTTCCAACTCTATGATCTATGAAATCTAATCTAAGTCTTTCTGTATGAAAAATGGTTCATTTTTACCTTCACTGAGAAACTGCAAAATGACTGTCACACTTGTTGAAGCATAGCTCATCATATGACATGTGATTGCTGATGTTTTATATGAAATCTGGCTTTGTTGTTGTTGTTGTTGTTATTATTATTATTTTGAAATGGATTGAGTGATTGGAAACCAATCCATCATTTTGTTGTTCCAAGGGTATACATTGCATTTCTGTGTACTTTTGGGCCTAGTGCTGTGATCATCTAGGGACACTATAAATAGTGTCCCTACTGGTAGGTGTGCACTGTAGTGCATCTGGAGCTCTTCAGATGTATTGGACTGCAGGTCCCATAATGCCTGCTGATTGGTCATGCCGGCTGGGGCTTATGTGAATTGTAGTCCAAAACATCTGGAAGGCACCAGCTGCCTGCCCCTGGAGTAGTGCATGTGGTTCATTTTCTGATCCCGCAACTGGAACTCAACACACTGAACTCTTTTTTGAAAGCTAAAATCGCAGCATTCACTCTTCAGGAGAGTGAGGTGATAAGGGGTGGTGCTAGATACAAAGGAGCTCATCAGGCCTACCAATTACAGAACTTTAATCCACCATCACTATTTGGTGCCTCCTTTGTAGAAGTATTTCCCCCTTACTTCAGCTTAATACTAATGTCTAAAGAAGCTAGGACTAATGTCTAAAGAAGCACCCTTAGACTCTGTCTTTCTCCGGACAGCTGTAGAGAAATGACGGTACCCATGATATATACAAATTTGATGAGAGTCGAGGTAAACATGTGATTTTGAAGGCTGTGTGCATTCTCTGGTTATGTTTATCACAAGTAGATCTTGTTTGACAAAGTCAGATATGTTAAGGATATCACCTCATCACAATTAACAGAGAGTAAATCCCCTTGAACTTAGTAGGTTGTATCTAATTCTGTCTTTCTGTTCCTGGAAGGTTCTTTGATCCAGCAGAAGCTTATTTGAACAGAGGAGAAAGGGAGACCATTTCTGCAAATTTCTCCTTTCTCCCACACTCCCCATGCCTCCTCCAGTGCTATTCCGGAGGGTTCCCCAATCCTATGCAGCAGATTGTTTGTGGGATGCAGGAGGACATTTGTGAAACTTGCCTCCCTTCTCTTCTCCCCCCCCCCCATGTTTTATAAATTTATTTCATTTCATACAAACACAAAAACACATATATAACAAACAATATACACAATTAAAAAGGACTTCCAATCTTCTCCACAGCTTAAGCAACCATAGTTATTCTTACAACATTTTCTGTTAACAAAACCTCACTTTCAGTTACGGCAAACAAAAAACAAAAAATCCCAAAGTAGGACACAAGTAATCTCACCCTCCCCAAATATAAATCAACATTTTAATCCAGTTTAAAATCCCCTTATTAAGAATATTAAGAATCCCTCTCTAGTATAATACATTTACTCACTGTTTCTTTCCATAAACCACTTCATTTTTAATTTTAGAGATATCATTTTTTTAATAAAGAAAAGTTTAAAAATTTAAAAAAAGTAACAGCTAACAAAACAACAGAAGCACATAAGCCTATGCTATATTTCATCTAGACTCAATACATTTTTACCAATAATCAACCACCTCGGACTGGGGGAGTTCTCCTTTTCTCTCAAAGGGGTCCCTCTCACTAGCCCCTTTAGGTTCAGGTCAGGTCTATATATATTTTCTTTGGATCACTATCAGCAATCCATTTAGATTTATCCCATCTGGATTTCTCCCACCAATCCATTTGGGAAGCTGAACCCTCTTACTTCTTACATAAGAACCTCCCCCATCCCCCAATATTCAGCAATTATCATAATATAAGTCCAACCATTTATTCCATCAAATAATCAGCAAACCATTTTTATCCTAACACAGATCAAGCCATTTATCCCATCCAATAATCAGCAAATCATTTCCCCCAATCAAATACAGTATTCACGATATGCATCTTCTTCAGGCCTTAAATATTTAAAGTCCATACAAATCATATAGGCAATCCCTTTACCTGAATAATTCAATAAACAACAGCCTTTTATCTTTTCCCAGTCAAAACAAAATCAGATTAAAAAAAAAATTATTTGCCTCTGTCAAATGGATAATCATTAAATTCCAGATTCTGAACTAAAAACAATGCAAGCCTGCTCTGGGGATCTTGCTCACCAGCTTCATAAATCTTCTCAGGCACATTCAGTCCAATAAAGACTTCAAAGCCTCTGTGAATCTCAGCATTCGCCATCTTGGGTTTTAAAAACTGCGTCATAACTTTTCTCCGAGCATTCTCCTTAAACAAATTCAGTCCAGTTAAAACTTCAACGCCTCTGTGAATTTCTGGAAAGTCTCCAACCTCCTTAATTACTTATTTCTCCTCCTGTGAAATGTCCAATTCCTGTCTTTTTTTTAAAAGTCCACGTCAAAGTTTACATCCCAACCTTGGATTCTTCTTTCCAGTTTATTTAGAATATTGTTTTCCAACTTTTTCCAGAGCAACATAAATGCTGAAGTCATATTGCCCTTGTACTTCCAAAATTCCACTGCACATAAAAGAATTATAGCCCTCCTTCCGGTTATCACTTCTTATCTTCTTTGCCTCCCAGATAGACCCACATTCAACTTACAGTTAATTATAATTCCTACTGTGCTGTAGAAAGATTCCAAATCAGCCAGTCCAGATATAATCCATCATTTTGGAAGCGAACACGTACACCTCTAATGATCGGTAAAAGCCGGTCTCCTGAATACAGCGCCGGTTTCCCCCACCTCAGGTCACATAAACCACAAATCTGTCTGTCAAAAGGCAAGCAGAAAGCAATTTATAACCCTGCGAGATATTTTGGGGGTAACATCAAATCTTAGCTTCTATCAGAAGTAGACTCCCCAGTCAGAATTTCTCTGGCCAGGAACTGCTGAATCAGCTGTCTCACAGAAATTCTGTGTGACTTCAAGGCTCCATGTTCACTCGGAAGTCCGCCTCCCTTCTCTTCTGTTCCCAGAAGCTTCCCCCAGTAGAACATTTTTAATAAACATGTTTTGCATTATGCTGTCAATGGATAATTATTTTTACTGTTCATTTCTCTTTTTCCTTGTTCCCTTTGGGTTGGATCCATTCCAGACTAAGTTAGTTGCACTGAGTTCTCATCAAAATAACTGGAACTTCACATAGTGATGACTCCCTTTTCATACATTTCAGTGGGCCTTAAATGCAAGTCTGGATCCACACCTTTGAAATTGAAATCATGTGGATGAAGATATGCTGCTTCCTTAAAATATGACTACTTTCTTTACAGTCATCAGTTGATGCTGATAACAGAGGGGGAATAAACAGAGGTAGGTGTGGGTACAAGTTGTGTTAATTCAGTAATCAAGTCTCTAGTTAGCTGATAGTAACATTATTCTAATGAGCATCAATAACAAGCACACACATGGCGGACCTCTTCTTCCTTTTTAAAGTCACTCTGTTTACTCAGTCACTGCACAGAGCTTGAAGCTACTGTCACTTACAGTTTATATTGATCCATCTACATCGCCAATAGTTTTGCCTTTTAGGAACAGAGATAATAGCTTCACACACTTTACATTTCAGAGGATGACGAGGTCTCTTCAGGCAGCTGAAGTACTGACATATGGAACAGGAAAGCAAAGGAGGTGATTCTGTTTCATGAAAAATGTTGCAATTCATGGTTATCCTTTAATTTTTAGATTGAAGTTGTGTTTGGAGTTGTTGCTTTTTAATGAGACAAGCTGGTTACTATTTATGTTCCTTTCATCACCCTCGATAAGTTAGAGTGCAATCCTATGCATGTTTAGACAGAGAAAAGTCCTACAACTCCCAGCATACCCCAGCCAGCATGGCTGGCAGGGGCATGCTGGAAATTGTAGAAAATTTCCCCCCTATATATTGTAGGACTTTCCCCCTTATATAGACAGTATGGGTGAGAGGGGAAGGGGGAGGGAACCAAGGGGAAAGAAGGAGAGAGGGAAAGTAGGCGGGAGAGGGAGGAAAAGAGGGGAGGAGAAATGGCTAGAAGGGGGAAGATAATTTACATAAATGCATACAAATTACACTAAGTCGATATATAACCATTACTATTTAGGATCTTAACATCTGCAGCCACATCCAAGCAAATTAAAGCATGTCTGGGTTCCAAGAAGGATCATGCTTAGGCCTCTACTTACATACAGTATTTCTAAATAATACATTGCGAGTCAGTGCTAGAGCCTGGTTCAGATGCTTATCAGGCAGGACTTGAGGTGGAGGAGTAGGCGCATACCCTCCCTGCCCCATGCACCGAATGTAACACGGGACATGAGTGCTCCATGTGGAGGCCTATATATACAGAGATATATAATTCAGTGCTTTCCCACCGCCACTGGGGGATAGGGTAGATCATGCAGTTCTAGCATATGTGTGTACAGGTGCATCAAATATTACATTAGGTGTGTAGTGGAGGAAGGAAGACACATGTATGCCTGGTAAACACCTTAAATGTGTTGAATAATGAATTTAATGAGAGATCAAGTGATCTGTATGCATGTGAGAACTAAAAGGATGTTATTGTGGCAGGGTACCTCCAGGATCTTATGATTTTTGATATTGGGTCTAATTAGTAAATCATCACAGTCCATAAATATAAATGACTTACAGTGCACATCTGTGCATGTTTACTCAGAAGTAAGTCCCACAGAGTCCAATTGGGCCAACTCACAAGTAAGTCTTTAGGATTGCAGCATCAAAAATCCACAATACTGGCGACTGTGTGTTGTAATTTGACATTGATTAACTACATTCTTGGTTTCAGATTATAGCAGATTCATCACTGCAAGGCAAGTAGTATGGTTGTTGAACTGTGATGACTTTTCTGAGATGGTTTTTTTTGTATTACATCTGTTTTGTTGGGATCTGCTTACCTGAGGCAAAAAGCAGCAGTTCTACATTAACTCGGTAAAAGAGGATTTTTAATCTATCCACAGACAGCAATACATACAGATGAAAATAAACATTGTGCTCTTCTTGTTATACATCAGCAGAGAGGAGCTCTGGCCTTCATCTCTCTCCTAAGTGTTCTTAGTCTAGCTTCTTCTGCTCTACCCATAAACAGAGGTTATTGTGTGACAAACTACCTCCCGGATTTTATGAGCCCAGGCAAGTTGTCTTGAGTGAATCTAGCATTAGGATAAAAGGGCAATAATTCAGCACTGGAGGATAAAAGGGGGAATCAAGATGTGAAGGAATACCCACCAAATCTGGTGAGCACAGCAGGGATGTTGAAGAGTCCTTGGTCTCGAGTCACGAGTCGAGTCACGAGTCTTTGGACCCGAGTCTCGAGTCCGAGTCCTTGGTCCAAAATGGTGACTCACGAGTCACGAGTCCCTCCCAAAGCTGACTCCACGAGTCCCTATTAAAATCAATGCATTTTTTCCCCAACAAAATAAGGCTATTTCAGATGTGTGGCTTAAATAAATTCTAGGCACAAGTGTGCCTTTTTATTTCAAAACTCTGCAACTGATTTTGGCAAGAACAGACCAGGCAGACAAACCCAAAATGTCTGAAAGGTTGCATTTTAGGAAAATGATTTTAAAAAATAAACTTGCTGTACTTCCTAAAACCTATCCATGTTGCATTTGAGGAACACGATTTTGGAACACGAGTCCTTGGTCTCGAGTCCCGAGTCGAGTCTCGAGTCCCATTGAAAATATTGGGACTCAAGTCCGAGTCGAGTCAGAGGGGCGACTCAGTCCGACTCACGAGTCGAGTCCTCGAGTCCGAGTCCCCATCCCTGGAGCACAGTTTTGGAGACCCGTTTTGGACTCCACGTGACATCCGTAGATGCTGAAATGGAGTGAAAAAGGTGTGAATGGTCTGACATGCTCCTGATGATAAACAACTCTCATGGTCCTTGAAAGGCTTGGATAATGCACACAACATGCCTGCACCCCTCCTGATCTAGATTTCACTCTTTTCAGTATGGAATGTGAACTATGGGTGGGTGAGTGGGTGGGTGGTGGGGTGGATGAGAGGTCCCACTCCCACTCATAGTGATGCAGTTAGGTAAGTTTAGACTCTGGATTTACTGGTCTTATGCTCCCCCACCCTTTAAATGATAATGTGTTGTGGTAAGCCAGCCCTGCTCCTTTTAGGGGCCCTCCTGCTCATTCTGCTGAGTGAGTTTAACTTTAGAGCTAAACTAAATTGCTCTGGACCTCTGCCCCAAAGTCCCGCCCTGATGGCACCATTGCCCACTCGGTTTGGGAAGAGTGCAGGCAATATGGAGGCCGATAGCGTGCCTCTTGCTCCTGGTGGTATCAGCATGACTTTTCCGGGAACTCACCATTTCATAACTGATCAGTTTAAAATAACATATTAACTTCAGCTGTCCAGCAGACATCCTCTTAGTTCATTTGTTAATGGACAAATCAAACTCACTGGACTGTACCAAGGGAAGGGGGAAAAGGCCAGTGGTAGAACACATGTTTTGCATGAAGAAGGTCCCAGATTCTATCCCCAGGTAGGGCTGGGAAAGATTCCTATCTGAAACCCCAGAGAGCTGCTGCTAGTCAGTACATGTACTTGATATTGAACTAGTTGGACCAAAGGTCTGACTCAGTATCAGGCAGCTTCCTATGTTCCTACCTAACACTAGGAACAAGCACTTTAATTTTTTTTAAATAAGCACTTAAATAAAAAGTAGGGAATTAGGAGCACCTTAAAGGACTACGGAAAGGGACCATCCATAGAAAATCCATCTTTTCAGTGAAGGCATTTCTGAATCTCCAGTCATCATCCCACAACAACAACAAAGGCCAATGTACCTGCATTTGCTCACATTTACCCTTTTCTCTCTTGTCTCTCCACTCCTGCTATTCTCCCTGCAGTATCAAACTTTAGAGCACACACTTAATGTTGTGGAATTTGTGTTCGTTTTTTGTGCTTGATGGCATTGCGTAAAAATAATATTAGTAATAACAAAGGGATAGAACATGCAAGGCGAAGAGTTGCTGCAGGAACAAGAAAGACAGTAGAAAACGAAGAGGTAAGTGGGGTGGGCAGAGAATGACTACAAAAGGCAAGATGAGCAGCAAGGGGGCAAAGGACCAAGCAGTGGAAAAAAGTTAGAAAAGACCATAGGGTGGCCATATGCCCTACTTTGCAGAGGACAGTTCTCTATTTGAAGAGGTGTCAAAGGAGTCCTCAGTTTGAAGGGCTGTCAAGTCCAAGTCTGGTATAAAGTCAAAGAACCATAAGAAGGGAGAGCATCAGGGGGCCTTGAAGTGGCCCACCAGCAGTGAGCACCTGGACAGCAGACTGGGCAGCCCCGCAGGTCACCTGACTACTGTCTTCCCCACTATGGTGAGATGTATTGTGTTCCCCCCCCATTTAATTTATAGCAATTATTTATAAATTTGCATCTATACATATAAATGAGCACATGCAAATTTCACGCAACTATGTGCCCTCTTTTCTGGTGATGCATAAATGGCCACCCTAGAAAAGAGGCAAGAAGGAGTAAACATAGGAAAGTACCAAATACTGCCTGCTATTATCACAAGGAAGGTGGAAGAACCCCCCCCCCCCGGAGTTCTTACTTTGAATTCACCCCATCCCTCATGGCTGCTGCCTCTGCAAAGGCAGCACTGATACACTCTGTTTTGGTGGCAATTGCATATTAATGAGCTGTATTCCTGACTTCAGCTTCTAGCAGATTCAACACTGCAAGGCAACTAGCATGACTGTTGAACTGTAATGACTTATCTGGGATAGCTTTGTATTACATCTGTTTTGCTGGGTTCTGCTCATTTGAGGCAACCCCGCCGAAATTCCTAGTGGCTACGTCACCACAGCTATTGTGAATGATGCATCACCTCTTACTGAAATAACCAAGTAATGTTCAACTAGCCCAGGCAGATTCCAGCCACATGGCACAGATCAATAGATGTCAGATGATTCTAACTCATCAGAGCTTTGTGGTGAAGACATATGTAATATTAACGTGTGGTAGAAGTATTTTGAATGCATATTCTGGAATGTGCTTTCAGTTTACAGAATGTATTTTTAGGGCAGCAAATGAGTATTTAAACTACTGCCACCAGACGATACGTCTGTCTTCATGCTTGGATTGTTACATCTGTCTTCACACTGAGACAATAAGAGATCTGCATGCAACACCACTATTATCACTGTTTGCACAAAATATCTGGTAGGAAGCAAATAGAGGTTGTTCTGCTTTCAGAAGAGTCAAGTGTCATTAACTTCTGTGTTCTGGCCAAGTTCCATACTTGGTAAATATATTCAGGCTTATCGAAATTAATTTCCTTTGTTTCAGTTAAACAGCATACTCTTAGGAGGGAAACAAGGAGTTAGCAAAAATATCCTTCTGGTAATTAATTGGTGCTTTTATATGCAAGGGTTATCAATAGTGCCGCAAGGGAGAATTGCTTCCAAGATTGGAGCAAAAGTAACTCCCACACTGTGGAGGCCTTTTTTGAGGAGACAGTATTACCGGCAATTGGAGTGTTACTAGGTGTTTAACACCATCCCCTAAGTGAGAATATCATGTCTTTCCCTAGCCCTGACAATTTCATTCGATTGGTTCCAATGTTAAGGCTTTCCATCATGGAAGAGCAGCTGTGGAAAGATTGTCATTAGAATGTCTTTAGGATGGCTATCTGTATGGATTTTTTTCTGGAAAGAATTGAAAGCAGGAGACTAGATTGAAGAATGATGACTTTCAGGTCAGCAGCAGAGTGGCCTGGGAGATTCAGATGTTTTCCCACCAGTTTCTCCCACTGGTTGCCATTTTTGATGTTAGTTATGTGCCCATTTGCTTAGGGCCAAACTACATGCTACTTGCCCTAAGTCACTCACTGTTCTTCATTTCACAGTCTGAGGGCAGTTCCCAATCACCTCAAGTGTAGCGCACGCTCTCTCTCTCTCTCTCTCTCTGCACTAGCTGGTCACTCTAAAACAGGGGCACTCTAGCTTTGTCTTGTTGTTTGCTGTAGCAGTGGTCTGGCTGTTGTGATCTGGGTTTCCTGCGGAGCCTTCAGGGCTGGGGGCTCAGGACACCTGCTGCTCATCAGCTATAAAATGGCAGGGAGAGGAACACATGAGCAACCAGCCAATTAGCTGTGGTAGGGGAACAACCCAAGAGGCAAAGAGCAATGTGATTGGCTAGCTATAGTGGGGCACTGTGACAGACGTTACATCAGCCTAGGTTAAAAAAGAAAAGAAAAGAAAGAAGGGGGGGAGCAATATAAGGATGAAGTTAGTTAAACTTCCTTAATTCCTTTTTTTAAAAATCCAGTATATAAAATAGTACATTGTTAAGTATTGTTTGTTTGTTTGTTTGTTTTAGGTACAAATATTGCCTTGTTTAAGAAAGGAAGACCATGTGCTAGATGTTTACACATCACATTTTAAAGGAATCTTAATAATCTTGGTTTTCTGCACCCTTGAACTGCCCCCCTTGCCCTTTGGTGTGTGTCCCCCCACACATCCATAGTATTAGCATAGCAAAGCTAAGAAGATTGTGTTATCATCAGTTACAACCACTGAGAATGGTCACTGTTCTTATCTTGTCTGCCTCTGAGCTTTGCAAAGAAATGTCACAGATCTTTTGCATTGCATGGTCATTGGGTTCCACTGTTTATAGGTTCCCCCCACTACCTATATAAGTATGTCTATATATCAACTGAATATATAACACATCATGTATCAGATGAAGTGGGCTCTGGTATGGAAAAGCTTATGACACAATAAATCTGTTAGACTTTAAGGTGCCCCAAAACTCTTCGTGATTTCTAACTGATCATTGCTGATGTGTGCCTTCTCCACAAAAATCTTGTTGGTGCATATTCAGAACTCAGTATAGGGGGTCCGCACAGTCCCTACATGGATTGTGGGTGTCCGACATGCTGATTCAACATGTTGGTTACCCGTACTGACTGGAAGCAGCCTAGATAGTGTGGCCATGTGCCCTACCCTACAGAAGACATTCCTTTATTTGAAGGTGTCCTCTGTTTGATGGACTGGCCAGTCCAAGTCTGGTTTAAAGTTAAAGAACCATAAGAAGGAAAGGGACTTGAAGTTACCCATCAACAGTTAGCACCTCCACAGCAGGCTGGAGAGGCACACAGGTCACAATCTTCCCCACTATGGTGAGATATGTTGTATTTCTGTTTAAATTATAGTCATTATTTCTAAATTTGCATCTATACACATAAAAAGTCACATGCAAATTTTATGAAAAACGGTATCCTCTTTGATTATGCATTTCTTCTTCTTCTGTTTTTTAAGCAATGCTTAAGTGGCCATCTTAGGTACAGATTAATCACATCATGTATGTGAAGTGAGTTGCATAATGTATGTGAAGTGACTTGCACACACTTGAAAATGCATTATACAAATGCCAAATATTAAGAATTATTCTATCCACCTGAATTAGTGCGTAAGGCCTGTAGCTGATATGGAAGTGGATGACTGAAAACCAGCCCCAGTGCTACTGCTATGCAAGATAGAAAATACGGGGAAACAACAGAAGTAAGCAACAGACAAAGGGAGCTTGTGGGAAAAGCATCAGCAACTTAATTTCTGTAGGTCAAGATGCTGTTAAATATCACCAGATTTAAGGGGCTTTTTGGGGGGTGGGGGTGCGCTGGGAAAGAGACTATCAGAGAGCCCTCTTAACCAGTAAACCACAAAGGGATGGCACACTAGCCAAGAGCATGCCTACTAGGAGTCTTCTGCCTGAAAGGTTTATGACTCAGCCCTGAAGGCTTTTACAACTAATCCACCCTGTAGGCCTGCCGGCCTTGTGGAAAAAGCAGAGCGTGAGATGGAAGATTTTAGATCCTGCCTCTGTGTGTGTAACTGGCCCATGAAGTACACACAGAGCTCCAGACCTGTCACTCCCCCCTCGCAGCATTCCAAGCGTCTCGGATTACAGCCAGCTCGCAGTCTCCTGTTGCAGCTTCAGTAATAAGGAAATAACTCCGTAGACTTCACAGGTTTAATTGCTACCTGTTTATTTCTACATCAGAGTAAATACAATCTCCTACATTACAGTCCATATTGCAGATTATAATGCATAGCACGCACTAGTCCAGTGGAGCAAGTCCACCCCAGTACAGACCTTACATGTTTGCAAGTCCAGCAAGCAATTAGTCAGAGCAACAGAGAGAAGAACCAAAGAAGCAATCCATCTCTCTACTAAAATGGCTACAGAAACGAAACCTAACAAATCATACAACGTCATCAGAAAGTACAAACCATGTGATCAGCTCGTATTTCTTTCACACCTGCTTTTCCCATGAGAACAGGACAGTAGTGGCAGACTCAACATGACTTGTTTTCCCAGCCATTCTGTACCTTTCCAAATGAAAACAATTGTGCCACAGCTGTTGTTTTGTTACATGTCACAACACTGCCAACAATCTAATCCACATGTCAAATTCTGCTTGAAAAAACATCACCTTCCAATGGTCAGTCAGTGTTAGAACAAAAGGGCAGTTTAAACATTCTCCATGTCATTGCTACCCATCAATTACACAGACCTGGCTAAGGCTAAGAGAAAGGTGTTGAGATGACTTTGTTTTCAGATTTTGCCCAGCTTCCTCAGTGGACCCACTGGTAGGCTCAGGGCCCTGGCATCTGCCCAACCTTACAGTTGCCCTAGAGCTGGCACAAGAACAAGGTCATTAAAAGAGTTGCAAACCTACCGACCAATAATGTGAATGACGGACTATCCATACTTTGCAGTTAGAAGGTGGTGACCTAGACTGGGTCCTGCTTGAGCAGAGATGGGCAACTTGTGGCCCTCCAGGTGTTTAGGCCTACAACTCCCATAATCCCTCACCATTAGCTATGCTGATTAGGGCTGGTGGGAGTTGTAGGCCAACACATCAGGAGGACCACAAATTGCCCACCTCTGTGCTTGAGGAATGATCTTTAACTATTTGCTCTGCAAGCATCTTCCTGTAGTAGTCTACCAGCTCTCTGTTTGCCTGAATTGCTCAGGTTGTTCTGTGATGGCCTGTTGGGTAAAGAGTCCTGCCTTGCAGCAGCGGGTTGAAGAAGGTGACTGTTGGATTCCTTCCAAACCTATCACCTTAAGAGTTTTAGATTTGCATTGGATTGTCACAGCTGTATATCAATCATGACACGTGCTTCTGAACATTCCTCTGTGATAATAACTGCTAGTGATATTAGTTATTTAACCCCCTACCATGATAACTATTATTGACATGGGCATTTTTGTTTAAATACCACATGTTCTATTTCTGGCCTTCCAAGCAAGCGTAACGTGGTATAAAAACTGCAACTGCAACTTGTTTCTTCTCTGTGATTAGAGAGAAGAAAAGCTAACACTTTCTGGAATCTCACCAAGTAGCTCAGTGATACAGCACATGCTTTGCATGCAGAAGGTCCCAGATTCAATCTTTGGCATCTCCAGTTAATAGACTCAGGTAGCTGGTGATAGGAAAGACCTCTGCTTAAGGCCTTGGAGAAATTTGGCCATTTTAGGCTAGGTGGACATATAGTCTGTCCTGGCATAAGACAACTTCCTATGTTCCAAATCAGCCTTCCCTGATCTGGTGCCTTCCAGATGTGTTGGACTGCAACATCCATCATTCCCACTCAACATAGTCATGTTGAGTGGGAATGATGGGAGTTACACTCCAACACATCTGGAGGGCACCAGGTTGGGGAAGGCTGTTCTAAATAATTCATATATAGAGGAGACATCTTGAGTGCTGAATCATCACATGATGATGCTTCAAAAGCAAAAACAAAAAGCCTATCACAAATAACATTAATAGCTGTGGATTTGTCGCAGAGTAAACATTATCGTTGACACTGTAGAATGTGCTACTAAGAAGATCATAAAAACTGGGTTTCTTTGTACTGCCACTCAAAGTTCTTAAAGCACCAGCGAATAGCCAAATTAACACTGATTATTACCAAATGTAATCAGTTCTCAAGAGCACGCAATGAGCTTTGAATTGTTTTGAGTGAGCCCAGCCAAAGAACATTCAGGAGTTTTGAGATGGCACAATGATTTTGAGTTCGTTAGTCCCTAAATAAAGTTCTCTTGCTTGTCATTCAACACAGCCATCTCAGCTGTATCAGGGTAACAGAATACTGCTGATTTTTATCATCTCAAATATGTCTGGAGGGATGGAAGGATGTCACCTTCTTCACACATCATCTTATAAAAAGAAAAGTGCTAACATCTTGCAGGGTTTCTGTGAATTTTTGGTTTTGTCTCTTGTGTTTTAAATCAAGCATCTAAAACTGGGAGGTAACACCAGCCAAGAGTTACAGAGGACTAAATATAAACCAGAGCTTGCAGTACATTTGCATATAAAGCAACAAACATCTGTGCTTTGATGACTAATGCATTGTTTCAAAAAAACATTTGCCCTTGTGCACCTGACACTGGGCATTGGTTACTGTTTCATTCTCATACGGGGGCAAGGAAGGGGACAGGTCAATGTCTGTCTGAAGGTATATGAAATGTAAAGCTAAAAGTCAAAAACTGTGAAAGAAAAAAATATGTACAGAGTATTTCAGGGGGTGTGGAGAAAGTGGATATCATAAATCAGTTGGCATGTCAAGTTCCTTGCACATAAAGTTTCCAGAGCCTGCTCTGTACTTCAGTACAAGCCCAAATGGCATATTATGTGGAAAATCCATGGTTGGATCTTCCAACATTTTCTTTTTTCTTTTTCTTAATGAAATATACCGTAGCCATGGGGATATGGGTGTGTCTGCCAACCAAAGGGAGAAGGAGTGCCTTGGAGGATGTGTTTAAACCCTTTCCCCCAGGTCATTTTCCTGATCGATATCACCTTCTTAGGCTGCTGTTTGCCTGATGGGAGGAAACAAATTAAGGCTGCAATCTGATACACACTTCCTTGGGAGTTTGATAGATTATAGAGCAAGTCCTATTGAACTCAGTGGAGCTTACATTTGAGTAGATGTGTATAGGATTGCACTACCATTCCACCCCACCCTCAAATGGGGCAAAAAGCAGCTTTGGGGAAGGTGGTTTTAATCAGGAAAGCAGCAAATGGTTGAAAGAGACATGATGGCAGCAGACCCAGATGCGGAATCAAGATGGCAGCCAAATTCCTGTCAAGTGGGAGTGACTTAACGTTCAGAATGGACAGGTGGGATGGCGGATCTCAACCCTCTCCCCTAACATAAGAAGTTTATACTGAGTCAGATCATGGGTCCATCTAGCCCAGTACTGTCTACAACAGGGATGGGCAAAAGATAGATTTCCAGATGCTTTGGACTTCAAGTCCCCAAGGCCTTTGCCAACATGGACAATGGTCAGAAATGCTGGAAGTTGAAGTTCAAAATATCTGCAAATCTAATTTCTGTCCATCCCTGGTCTACAATGATTTGCATTGGGGTTCTTTTGGCTTTCATGCAGAGGGCTTTCCAATAATCTACTACCTAGTCATTTAAACTAAAGATGCCAAGGATTGAACCTGGAAAGTTCTGCATGCAAAGCATATGCTCCCTCACTGAGCTACGGAGCATAGGAAGCTGCACCGAGTCAGATCATTGGTTCATCTAGTTCCATATTGCCTATTGAATGGTTCCAGCTCTCCATGGTCTTAGACAACAGCCTTTCCCAGCCCTTAAGATGCCAGTAACTGAATTAGAGACCTTCTACATGCAAAGCACGCACTCTACCACTAAAGTAGGACACCTCCCCTGTCTACACTCCTCCCTTCCAACAAATGTTTAGCAGTTTTTTTTCTGACTGTACCCATGATTAGAAATACTCCCCATCAGGAAGTCAATGCTCCCCCCAAGTGGTTTCAGGTTGAAAAGCATTTATTTGTGTGTGTGTGTGTGTGTGTGTGTGTGTAGGGGGAGGTGTCCCACCTGTTCATGCTGTGCTTCAAGTAACCACACTCATCCTTGCTTTATTGGGAATCAGCCAGACTCAGATTAAGTCTTGCTGTTGTCTTGTCCACTTGTGCCCTAAGGAAGTGATCAGTTTTTTTAACACCAGCCATTATGAGGTGAAAAGATTTTACCCTGCACATAAATGGTTTGTATAAGCAATAGTCACATTTTTTTAAATCTAGAAAACACTGCTACCCACTGGAACATGTACTATAAGTAGAAGGCATGAATTGGTGAAGTCTTGAGAAGATCCGGGTTCTAGTCCCCGCTCAGCCATGAAACTCACTGGGTGACTTTGGGCCAGTCACTGACTCTCAGCCTAACCTACCTCACAGGGTTGTTGTGAGGATAACATGGAGAGGAGGAGGAGGATTATGTAAGCTGCCTTGGGTTCCTTGCAGGAAAAAAGGCGGGGTATAAATGTAATAAATAAATAAATAAATAAATATTGCAAGACAAACCATTTCCCCCATATAATCTTAAGCTTCCTCTTGTTTGAGTAACACACTGTGCTGCAGTTAGGTGTTGTTGTTTTTTAAAGGAGCACAGCCTACAAAAAGTTGATTTTTAATATATATATATATATATATATACACACACACACACACACACACACTTTGCAAACATATCCTCATACAGCATTCTCTCTCTCTAACACAGTATTGATTTGTTGGTCTTGTAGTCAATAGCAACTCAAGAATCTTGGCAAAACTACACATTTTCCATCATCACTGAAGGAATTGCTGAAATTGCACTTACTCTGTGGTGCTTTTTTTTTTTTTTTTTAAACCAACTTAAAAACCTGTTCATTTTAAAGATATAAACAAGCAAATAAAAAAGGACATAACTTTAAGTTACACACATTGATGTGCTTGGCTGATGCAACAGATGCCTCCACTACAGCACTATGGTTTGACTATCATGGCGCTCCTGAAAAAGTAGTTTTATGAGGGGCCAAGAAGACTGGTTCTCAAACTGAAGGCTGGTTCTGAAGTTCCTTTTACAGGCAAGCTACATGTGCAGCAGTATCATTTCCCCCTCAGACTATACATTTAGACTATAAGTAGAGGATTCCCTCATGGGAGTAGGGAAGAACTTTCTGCATGCAAAAATAAGCACATGAGGGAGGAACGTTCTGGTCCAGTTTTCTTTCTGTCAAGCGAGTCTGATATGTGCAAGGGATTCTCTCTCTCTCTTTTTGTGGGTAACCAGTCAAACATGTACCTCCCCCTCCCCACTAACTCATACAAAGCATTCTGATGTGGTGAAGAGTTCATAGATTTCATAGACCATAGAGTTGGAAGGAGCCTACAAGGCTATCGAGTCCAACCCCCTGCTCAATGCAGGAAACTGGAGGAGGGGTCTCCCAACAATAACCAGGCTTGACCCGGCTTAGCTTTCCACACTCAGACAAGCTGAACCAGTGTAAGCCACACATGAGTTGTATGACTTGCTGATACGTTAGAGTGAAATTGTGCTCCTAATAGTTGATATTAAAAAATGTTCTCAAAAAATGGCCCTTTCCCCCCTATAATTTTCAAACGAGTATTCCCCCTGCCCTGCTGTGTGACATGGCATTGCTTATTTCATGGAGGGAATGGTGTTCTCTTCAGTGCTGTGTGGCCCAGTCAAAGCCCAGACCTCAATCTGATTGAGAATCTGTGGCAAGACTTGAACGTTGCTGTCCACCAACAGTCCCCGTCCAACCTGACAGAGCTGGAGCAATTTTGCTAGGAAGAAGGGGCAAACATTGCAGGATCCGGATGCGCAAAGCTGACAGAGACTTACCCAAGAAGACTCGCAGCTGTCATTGCTGCCAAAGGTGCTCCTACCAAGTATTGACTTGGGGTGTGTGTTTGTGTGTGTGTGAGTGTGAATACTTATGCAACCAACAAATGCCAGTCTGTTTGTTTTTTACTTAACTATTGTGCCACCATAAAAAAATATTTTGCACCTTCACAGTGTTGAGTATCTTGTGTACATCAAGTGGTAACAATGCCAATTAAATCCATTTCAATTCCAGGTTTTAACACAACAAATGTGGAAAAGTCAAATGGGGGTGAATCCTTCTGCAATGCACTGTAGAGATAGTATGGAATAGGTCCATGGAATCCAAATCCATGCAATGTGTTTCCTGTTATATGTATAAATAAGCTGTTATTCATGAGAAAATGTTTGATCCTATACTCATAAGCAGTGTGTTACTCATGAATTCACTCCCCAACAATATACAGCTTTAATTAGCATGCATTGTTTAAGTGTCACCTGAAGCTCATTGGCAGCAATATAAGGAACAGTGGACCTAATGGTGTATGAAGGATAGCCACCACCTTAGTAAGCTGGCTGAGTTTGCTTGCAATGTTTGCATTTTATACAGTATTTATTTTAAATATTTAGGTTTTTACTAAGAGCGTATACTGATATTCTTGGTGTTCTGACTTCTTGTAATAATGTTTGCTTTTTTAAAAGAAAAATGTTTTTATTCTTGCTCAGTAGTTTTTAATGTTATCTATGTTGTTCCTCTTGTTCTTAGGTTTGTACTTTTACTTCTCTTACAAAATGCTGCTTTTTAATAAAAAAAACACAAAAAAACACCTGATGCTTTTATTCTCGTATAGCATTTACAATGTTTTATTCACTGAAATTTGTGTGTGGAGCGGTTTACTTTGTATAACTGCTATCTTCTGCAGATTATCCCTGATAAACAAAGGAGCCTCAGTCTCTGAAACATGTTGGACTTAAACAAGTTTCATTTTGGAACTCATTCTCTTCTTGCTTTCTGTCTAGTCTGGACTCAGCCTTAGCATCTCTTTCCCTTGCTTTGAAAAGCACCACCCTTGAGCAACCAGAATCCACCACCTGAGCATAGTATACTAGTTGGCAGCAATCCCCAAGAGATCCTTTCACTCTCTGTAAGAACTGAGTCATGCAACTGTGGTGGATGTGATTACAGTGCCTGCTTCTGCAGTTTTTGCCCATGATGGTGTCCTGTTTGTGGTTAGCAGGACAAGTGATTCTAGTGGCACCATGTGCAGCACACAAGAGGTGGAACTTATCCTATGGCTTCTGCCAAGTGGTGACTGCAGTGGTGAGGAGATTGCGCCATTAGAGGGAGTTGTTACTTTCTAACAATGGAAGTGAGATGGGGCAGGTGGTCTGTGGCAGTATGGTGCACTCCTGAGAAGTGGCTAGCTGAACCCAGCATGGGCCAATAATGTCACTGGCCAGCAACACAACTCACTGGGCACTGCTGCCCATTCTCTAGATACAGCACTGACACAAAGTGATGCCCCCTGGTAATTACGGGTGACCTGTCCTGTTTCCATTCCTTAGTTGCTATTCGCACGCACTGACACATATATGAAGTCACTGGAATGAGGTGACTTATTTGTCCCAAGCAAGGAAACTGTCGTGAGCAAACAAAATTAGCAGCTGCAATAACAGCTGTTGTGAGACTCAGCCCTCACTGCTGACAGTAAAGAACCTCTTGGACTTTGCAGTGGCAGAACCCTGGTAAGGACACTCCGCCCCTTCCATCCAGTGCACTGCTACTTCCTGATTCATTTGCTTTATGAGCACAAAGTGCAAAGCTGGCAGATTGTGCTTCATGTTGAATGAATCGGTTGACCTGCTTTACCACACACAGGGTACTGATCCAAGCAAGCTTGCAGCCGCCATGATCCCAGGGGTCATTGAATTGGCTCTGAATCATAACAGCACATTACTTTGGCAGAGAATGGTTATACGGAAGGTAAAATTCATTACATAACTTACTTTTAAATAAATTAAAATTAAATAGTTCCTTGCTGTAAATGTACCCCTGCATTTCAAACAGACTAGGAAAAACTAGAAGATTAGCCACAGGGATGGGTCTTGTATAAAAATTGGCCTGGCCTGGTGTACTGTGTGGACTGCTCATGTAAGCAGAATTGTACGTGATCCTCTGCTGTACTGTTCAGCAAAAAGAACAAGGACATACCATAGCAACCACAGCATCATAGGTGGAACATACAGCAATGCCTCTCTGAGGTAAAGCTGGACTATTATAGGCTCACATTGAAAATCCAAAGGGAATCCTTTGTCCTTAACACAGTGATTAAGGGGGTAGCAGTTGCTTGACAATAGAAAGATATTTCTGAAACATTGTTGTCAATGATTATTCACCTTCATTCCTCCTCGTCTTTCTTTGTATCCTGAAACTCCAGCTGGACAGGGCCGCAAAAGAAATAGATATGTGTGTGTGGTTAGTGAGGCCATGAATGTAGAACAGTGTTTGTAGTGTGCGTTATTACAAAATAACACATGCACATGTACAGATAGAGGAGCAAAAACAGAGGTGAAGCTGGGAGACCCGCTGCGATCAGATCTCTTGTGTGTGTGTCTGTGTGTTTTAAAAGGGGTGGAGGGAGGGTGATTTAGAACTGGCTGTGGTGCTGGAGGGGAGGGTTAATCTCCCCCATGTCATTTTCCTAGTTTAATTTGTACTGCCAAACCTGCTATATTCCCCATGGGGGAAAAACATGCAACTACCAGAAAGGTATCTGTATAAATAGCATTATCAGGGCAGAGAGCAGTTACAGAGGAGCTCCAATGTTTTAGCTCTCTGGCATTTGTGCTGTGTTGTTCATTGCGTAGGGATGTGCACAGAGCTCAATTGGGGGGTGGAAGTCTGGCGGACTCGCAGGGCTCGACCGCCGGAGTTCTGCTCAACCTACCTTTTTCCTGGTTCGACTCGCATTCTCGCGAGCCGAGCCGGGGAAAGCGACTTCCGGTTTCCGGTGCTATGTTGTTTATGTAGAAATGACATAAGGTATGTTAAAAACGGCCACAATTTGTGTAATTTGCGCAAATCACGGCTGTTTTTAATGTATTTTACGCTATTTTCTATGTAAACAATGTAGAGCCAGGGACCCGGAAGTCCGGCAAGTGCCTCAGCAGGCGCTCACGCTCGGCTCGTACGCTGCGAGTCGAGGGCCAGGTGGGTCACCCACCCCTATAAAATCATTGGCATTACCCTAACACCTTGGATCAGGAATCCATTTTGTTTCTGGAAGCAACATAAGAAGAGCCATGCTGGATCAGACCAAGGGTTCATCTAGGACAGCTTTCTGTCCACACAGTGGCAAACCAGCTGCCCACAGGAAACCCACAGCACCCTCCTGCCCATGTTACCCAGCAACTGGTGCATATAGGCATACTGCCTCTGATACTGGAGGTAGCATATAGCCATCAGGACCAGTAGCCATTGATAGCCTTCTCCTCCATCAATTTGTCCAATCCCCTTTTAAAGCCCTCCAAATTGGTGGCCATCACTACATCTTGTGGAAGTGAATTCCACAGTTTAACTATGAGCTGTGTGAAGAAGTACTTCCTTTTATCTGTCCTGAATCTCCCACCAACCAGCTTCATGGAATAACCCTGGGTTCTAGTATTATGAGGGAGAGAAAATGTCTCCCTATCCCCTTTCTCCTCATGATGCATAATTTTGTACACCTCTATCATGTCTCCTCTTACTCGCCTTTTTTCTAAGCTAAACAATCCCAAATGTTGTAAATTTCCCTCATGAGGGGCTGACACTGGGTATCTGATTTAGAAACGGTTGTGGTTTGCAAGTGCTGAATCCTTCGTGTGTGTGTTTTAAAACTAAATGATTAGCAGAACTCTGAAATTTGGGATGAGTCTATTTCTGAGTTTTAGTTCATGAGCTGCTCTACAAGGCCTAACACCTGAGTCCACACTGAGCTCAAACTGAAGCTAGCCTACACTTTTTTTGTTTATAAGCAGACTCTTCCACTACCTAGACCCGCACAGTGGCTCTTGTCAATATAGAACTATGTATTGCTTTTATTGCCCTTTTCTACCTTGGGTTTAGTTTAAATATGTGCTTGAGGTTGTCTTCAGCCACTCAGGAATCTCTGTTAGAGGAAGGCTGCAAGAACTGTAAGTTCCTGCTGGATTTCCCCATTGGGATTTAGCTTCCAGTTGTAAGTTTGTAAAGGGTTACCTAGGCATGTAAATCGAGCCTCGCCGGGGCAGAACGAGGCCGAGCATGGCCCCGCTCACACCCCGGCGAGGCCTTACCTCCTCTTCGGGGCGGCTCGCGCGCTCCGCAGAGAGCCGCCCCAGCCGCCCGATCTGGCAGAGAACCGCCCGCTCTGTTCGATCGGTCCCGTCGCGTCACTTCCAGGACCGGAAATGATGCGACGGGACCGTTCTGCGCCTGCGCAGAGGCCCCGTCGCGTCATTTCCGGGACAGGAAATGATGCGACGGGACCTCCGAATGCGGTAAGGGGTCGTTTGAGCAGCGCTGCGCGCCGCTTGAAAAAACGGGGCGGGCAGGGGACGGGGGCTAGAAAAACGGGGCGGGCGGCACACCCAGCCTTAACTGGATGTAGGGTTACCCTTCTCTGGGATTTTGCTCCCTTTTCTGGGCCCTTGTTCTGTCTTCAGCTGATAATTTATGAGTTTTAAATGATTACCTGGGGTAATTTAATAGATAAATAAGTAAATAGCACTTACCTTCTCCTAGCATGGGTGCTTAACTCACTTATGTGCTGATGCTTCGTCACTGGGGCTCCCTGCAGTGTGGGAAAGCTGCCAGTGACATCTGGAAGACCCTGGATGGCTGCAGAAAAGCAGGAGTGTAGTAGTGGGAATGTGCTTCCTCCATTGATTTGATTAAAGGGAGTGGCTCCCTGTAAGCATGGAAACGTGCAAAATGCCTGCCTGAGTGCCATGCCACCATGCAGCCGATGAACCCATGAGGGTACTGTGACGGTTCTAGTTAAGGAGAAATACCTACTGAGGTTTGTAGTGTGCCTGGAGAGTATGATTGACAGCTAGAGTGAATGGAATGTTCTGATGCAGCTTCCGTGTGATTGGCTGGGGAAGGAGTGACTGGATTTTAAAAAGGGAGAGTGAGGGCAGTTGGGCTGTCAGTCAGTCAGTGAGTGATAGAGAGTTAGAGAGAAAGAGTCGGACTTGAAAGAAGGGGAGGACAGAGAGAGAGAGAGAGAGGAAGGTTTGAAGAGTAGTTAGTCTGTTAGAAGAGTAGAAGTGCTATATCTAGAATATTATTATTTACCTGTATTTACCTGAAATCCATATTTGACCCCTTAATCCCTTATGTTCTGTGATCCTGATTTCCTACCTGTGTTCCCAAAATAAATCTTGGGTGTTTTTTGTGTGTAAACAGCCTGTTTTCCATCTATAATTTTAGATAAGGCTTTGGTTAACCCCACGTGTGTCACAAGGGACACACGCTACTATGGCGTTTGGTGGCAGCATACCTGAAGGGAAAATCCCACAACAGGTGGGATAAAATAGTGGGAACGAACAGCCTCTATTAAGTTTGCCAGGCTGGGTGGCACGAAAGCCCCAGCGGTGGTAGTAATCCTAATAGCGGTGTAGTGATAGGCACTGGCTATCTGGGAGGATGCACCTGGAGGCAGGGCAGATCTGGAGGTGAAACAGTTGTCCTTGGTCACTAGGTGAGGCAGCAACACCCCACCTGGGTATAGGGTGAGGGGTGGTTGTCGCAGGTACCTTTGAATCAGTCAATCCAGAGCCTTGGCAGGAAATCTGACCCACCTTCCACTCATTATTTGGCAAGCACCAATTCCCCAATCTTTGACTTGGGTTTGTTTGACTTGAGTGTGTTTTTGTTGACTCAACTTTCATGCCATAATAAAAAAAATGTTTTGCACCTTCATAGTGTTGAATATCTTGTGTACATCAAGTGGTAAAAATGCCAATTAAATCCATTTCAATTCCAGGTTGGAACACAACAAAATAAATAAGCCTTCACATATACACTGATGGGGTATGAACTGGTGATGACTAACCAGGAAAGGCCTGTGGCTCACGCTGGCTCAGCTTGTCTGAGCGTGGAAAGCTAAGCAGGGTCAGGCCTGGTTGTTACTTGGATGGGAGACCCCTCCTCTAGTTTCCTGCATTGAGCAGGGGGTTGGACTCGATAGCCTTGTAGGCTCCTTCCAACTCTATGATCTATGAAATCTATGGAATACTGGGGCTGTGGTGGTTAGCTCAGTGAAAATAGCAACTCAGTCCGTGATATTAGGAAAGGGCCTGAAAATAAAACATCAGTGTAATGTCTTTATATAAACCCACGGCATAGCTAAATTTGGAATACTGCAGATATTTCTGGTTGTCCCATCTCAAAAAGGGTATGATATTGCTGGAATAGGTATCGAAAGTGGCAACCAAAATGCTCATGAGTTGGAGCACCTTTTCTATGAGAAAAGCCTAAAAAGTTTAGGGCCTTTTATTTTGTTTTAAAAAAAGGGGGGGGGTGCCTGAGGACAGACATGGCAAAGAATGCATGGTGTGAAGAAAGTGGAAGAGATCTTTTTTTAAATCCTCTCTGAAAACACTAGAACCCAGGGTCATTAAATGAAATGCCTAGGCAATAGATTCAGAACAGGCCAAAGAAAGTAGTTCTTCACAGTGCATAATTAACTTATGGAATTTGCTGCCGCAGAGGTGGTGATGGACAAAAGCTTTGACGGCTTGGGAATCAGATAAATTCGTGAAGGATAGTTGGATCCATAGCTATCAGCCAGGATAGCTAAATAGAACCACCAAGTTCAAAGGCTGGATGTTGGGTGGGGAGGGAAGGGAAGGGAAAACAGGGGAAGGTTATTGCCTTCCCTTTCTGCTTGGGAACTTTTTTGAAGGATCTTCCTGGCCGTTGCTGGATGCTGGACTACTAGATAGACCACTGGTGTTAGCCAGATGGGCTGCTCTTATGATGTAAATCAGGCTTCCCCAACCTGGTGCCCCCCAGTTGTGTTGGGAGGGACAGCAACTCCCATGATTCCCAGCCAGCATGGCAATGGCAAGTAGGGTATTATTATTATTATTATTATTATTATTATTATTATTATTATTATTTATTTATTTATTTATTTATCTATCTATCTTGCCTTTCCCCCAATACTGGGACTCACCTGTGCCCCAGCACTACTGGTAATTATGTTGTGCTAGTGTAAATCAACACTTGCACAACATAACTAGTGCTTCCTAGGGCAATTAGGGTGCTGAAATTTGATGGCAAATCAGTGCTATTCCCCTTGGCCTATTCATATAATTCAGCCTCAGTTTCAACCCCCGCTCCCATGGAAATTAGGGGAGCCACTTGTGAACTGTCCCCAAAAAGGATATGCCTCACCAAAAAAGAGAACAAAAGAGGATGCCAATGTGCATATCCTAATTTATATGTATAGATACACATTTATAATTATTGTTATTATAATTTAAATAGAAGTACAGTACATCTCACCCTAGTGTGTAGAAGACTGTGGACCAGGTGACCTGTGTGCCTTGCTCAGTCTGCTGTCCACGTGCTGCTGTTGGGCAACTTCAAGGCCCAGCTCTTCCTTCTGATGCTTCTTTATCTTTAAACCGGACTTGGGCTGGACAGCCCTTCAAGTAGAGGCTGCCTTCAAAATAGAGAACAGTCCTCTGGCAGCCTTTCAAATAGAGGACTGTAAAAGAGGGCCACCCTATGAGGTGCGGTCCGACATAGGCTCCTCTGGATCGCCAAGGCCCAGCAGTGGAGGCGGGTGGCTCCAATGCCAGCAGGGCTGTATATCCACTCCAGGTTTTGGTCTGAATTTTAAAGGAGCCATCAATGGTAGTGAACCATATTCCCAAAATAGCTCCTTAAAAGTTTGAAGTAAAATCTGGAGTGGATACACAGCCCCACTGACACTGGAGCCACCAGCCTCCACTGGGGCCCAGTAAATTGTACTCTGCCCCCACTGTCATACTTTGGCTCTAGTGAGATTTGCTGCTAGGTAAGCATGCTTAGGATTGTGCTGTGAGTTATGAACTAGGAAGTCCCTATTTCAAACCTTGCCTCTGCCATGATCTTACTAGGTGACTTTACAGTGGGCAAGCCACTGTTCTCTGAACTATGGAGGTAATATAACTGCCCAACTTTACAGGATTGTTGTAAGGGTTTTATTTATTTACGCTACTTTTATATGTGTAATATACTAAAATCCCAAAGTAGGCTCACATTAAAAATACAATATAACAGTATAAAAACATGATTAAAATAATAATTAAAAACATTACCACAAAATAACAACAAAACAGGGTGGTCACAGAATCTCTTACTGGTCAGGGAAAGCCTGTGTGAACAAGTGTGTTTACAAGGGTCCCGAAGACAATGTATGTGAACCACTTTGAAAAATCTGAACACTCAGAACAGTAATTACAGGAATGAACATATGGCCAAGACCACCCTAGCTCATATCCCTACTCTTATGAAAAGCAACACGGTGTCTAGAATTTCCCTCGAGTCTTCCAGGTTAGGGTTTTGTAAAGTTCCTCCATATGTGTCTTTGTTTTCTATTCCCTTTCCAATTGCTGACAAGTCAGAAACTCACAGCTACCAATTTGGGAATGCCCCACCTTCTTGCAAGAGATGAGTCAGCGTGGCTTCACCAGCATCCTCTGGCAGGACAGTGCCTAGCAGCCCTGGAAGATACATGATATGTATATTAGCAAAAAGCCCGGACAGCTTTGAACAGTCTTGAAATGGGAGATGGGCGGTGGCGGTGGCACATATTTCTGTAGCCCACAGCTTCATCGTCAGTCCTACTCATGGTTTTCCTTGGGACTAATGTACGTGAGCAATTTGAACAATCTACAGTGCAATAAGAATGTCAAATGATATTCTGCCCAGATGGCTAAGCAGTAAAAAATAATTTCACAAATGAATGTTTTTAATTGGCCTGGACAGAAATGGTGAGCAAGATAAAGATTAGGGAATACAGGCAGTCCTCGGGTAGGGTTACGAATGAGTACGTAAGTTGGAACTGAAGCCGCGCAATGTTTTCAAAGTGTTGCAAAGTGTCACATTGTCGCAAAGTATAGTGCGTTCGTTCGTAAGTACGAACCATTGTATTTACGGTAACTCAGATTTTTACATATATTGTGGTCCGTTCTTAAGTATGAGTTATCCATAACATAAGTCAGGGCATTAGTCACCCAGGGACTGTCTGTACTGAGACAAGGGGATGTTCTGCTTGTGCTGGTATGGCATAGTAGGTAAAAGTCTGAGGGCCAATGGGCATTGGCAGTTAAACTAGGCTCCCCCCCCCAAGGCTAAAATCAGCATGTTGGGGACCAATTTTCATTGGGATCACAGCTGGGGAAAGAAGGATTAAACCTCCCATCCCTGAGCACTCTGGTCCCAATGAAAATCACCCTTCCCCACATACACACCTATTATTAATTTTTTAAAACCTGATGTATGGATCACATCTAGTTTGACCCTCAGCTACAAATCAGGAAATTCCTGATTTGAACATCACCTTCCTATATCAACCCATTAGGTAGCCTTAGGGAACCCATTCCCTCTCAGCCTCAGTTTCCCCTCTCCCATCTGCAATATGGGGTTCAGGGCGGGTAATAATACTGATTTACCTTTCAGGGCTATTGTAAGCAATACAGGTAGATAATGGATGTGAAGTGGTCTGAACCCTTTCCCTCAACCTAGATGTATTGGATGGCAACTCCTAGTCAGCATGGCCATAGACTGGGAATGATGGGAGTTGCAATCCAACACCTCTGAAGGGCACCAGGTTGGGGAAGGCTGTGCTATCCTAATGCTCAGTATATTAGCTTCCAAGGCTGCAAGTAACCTCAAGACTGGACTACTACAATGCACTCTATGTGGGGCTGCCCTTAAGGCTGGTCCAGAAACTGGAGCTAGTGCAGAATGCAGCAGCTCGGCTGTTGCCAGGAACTGCCCCTTTTCAGCATGAAACTAAGTTGCAGAAAGAACGGCACTGGCTGCTTATTTGCTACTGGACCAGGTTTAAGGTTTTGGTACTAGCATATAATGCCTAAACAACTTGGGACCAAGATACCTGAGGGAGTGCCTCCTCCCTTACCAACCTGCCTGGTAACTGAGGTCATTGGGTGGCATGTCCCTGGTGGTTCCACATGGACCTACCCAGAGAAGAGTCTTCCGTGTAGTGGCTCCATTTCTCTGGAACTTTCTGCCTCTGGAGGCCAGGCAGGGCATCAACATTGTATTGTTTTCAGCACCTCCTCCTGAAAACACTTTTATTTCAGGAAGCCTTCCTGAACTAACCAGCCACAGTTTTATTTTTTTTGTTTTTAACATATTGTTTTATTCTTTTATCTGTTTTATCTTTTATTGTCCACCACTCTGAAATCTTCATACTGGAATATGGAGTGGTATATAAATCTTGTAAATAAATAAAATAAGTCTTCTTTGTTTGGGTCATTGGCCAGACTGCAGGAATCAGCAAGATAGGAATATCACTACAACTCTTTTTTTATATATATACCTCTTCATTATAAGATGTGGGCCCAGTCTAAACATGTGTTTCCTCACTTGGATAGGACCCATCTTCTGGCTTTTTTGGAATTCTGAGGGCTCTTTTGCACCACTGTTCTCAACAGTCGACGATGAAACAGAAGTGTGCAGCTTGATCCCAGAAGCAAGTACCAGTTTGTTCAATGGACTGCAGGCTTATTGGCCGACCAGTATCTGTCTGGATCCTTCTCTTTGGGAGGGAGAAGAAAGAGAAGCTGCCGATGCCAGGGATGGGGACTCGGACTCGAGGACTCGACTCGTGAGTCGGACTGAGTCCCCCCTCTGACTCGACTCGGACTCGAGTCCCAATATTTTTAATGGGACTCGAGACTCGACTCGGGACTCGAGACCAAGGACTCGTCAACATCCCTGGGCTGTTGATGAGTCTTCTGGCTGTGCCAGAAGGAGCGCGATCACCGGTGAAGAGCGCATGGAAGCAAGGTGTGCCGCTGCTCGGCCACTATGGACAGCTACCAGGAGCGCAGCCCCAACGATGTATTGAGATTTATTTTGATTGATGTGTTGTTGTGGGGGGGTTGGGTTAGGGTCAGACATTTTGGGTTTGACTGCCTCTGCCTGCCTGTTTGGGGTTCCCAGCCTCCTCTGCCTGCCTGGTCTCTTCTTGACCTGTTCAACAGTTGAATTGTCCAAGACAAAGGCCTCTGCCTGCCTGCCTGCCTGCTTTGGGGTTCCCTGCCTCCTCTGCCTGCCTGGTTATTTTGGGTTTGTCTGCCTGGTCTGTTCTTGCCAAAATCAGTGGCAGAGTTTTGAAATAAAAAGGCACACTTGTGCCTAGAATTTATTTAAGCCACACATCTGAAGTAGCCTTATTTTGTTGGGGAGAAACCCCATTGATTTTAATAGGGACTCGTGGAGTCAGTTTTGGGAGTGACTCAGGACTCGTGACTCGTGAGTCACCATTTTGGACCAAGGACTCGGACTTGGACTCGAGACTCGGGTCCAAAGACTCGTGACTCGACTCGTGACTCGAGACCAAGGACTCTTCAACATCCCTGGCCGATGCCAAGCAACTCCAAGGCCCAGCTCTTTCTTTTGATGAGTCTTCATCTTTAAACCAGACTCAGACTGGATAGCCCTTCAAATAGAGGATGTTATTCAGGTCCTTTTAGGGTTCAAGTGCAGGGAACAGAGTGCTCACAAGGAAGCCATGTCATGGAATGGGCTGAAACTTTGGTTCACAAGCAGGTCTATCTTTCCTTGAGGGCAGAGCTTTTTGCTGCTTGGAGTCTAAGATGCAGACACTCATGCTGACAAAACAGTGATTAAGTTGTGCTGTACCCTGTTCTCACATCAAGCCCCACTCTGGTCCCTCAGCAGTTGCAACAAATTGCCAAGGCAGCTGCAACTGCTGGCATAGGATGGGGAGAGAGAGAGAGGAGGGAGGGAGGGAGGGAGGGAGGGGGTGGGGGTGGGGGTGGGGCACAGCTGCAGCTCTCCCCCTTTTGCCTCCTAGAGAGATAGTGAGTGAGGTAGAGAAGGTAAGCAAGTATCAGGGCCAGTGCAGGTCATTTTTTCTACCCGAGGCAAAGGACAAGATGGTGCCACCTCTCCATACCATGTACCAAAGCCAGCTGGACTAGCAGTTAAGTCGTATTCCAATATTGTTGATGGGAGAATGTCCTCTACCACACCTTATGCGGCAGACTAGTTTAGGGCCCCCAAGAAAAGTTATGTGGCATCCACAACTCTATCCTCATACAGAGGAGGACAGCTGGGAAATTCAGGAGCAGCAGCCGGCAGACTGCCACCACTGCCCACCAGCATCTGCCACCTGAGGCAATTGCCTCTCTCTGCCTAATGACAGGGTTAGCCCTGGCAAGTATGCCTCTCTTTCCCTAGTCTTGGCTGTAGCCGAGTGGCAATGATGAAACTGAATTGTGTGAGCCAGGAAATAATTCACTTCTGGATCTGCCATGAACTTGCTATGTATCATAAGAACATAAGAGAAACCATGCTGGATCAGGCCCAAGGCCCAAGTAGTCCAGCATTCTGTTTGCACAGTGGCCAACCACGGGAAGCTCCCTAGCAGCATATGCTCATAGCAGGGACGGGGACTCGGACTCGAGGACTCGACTCGTGAGTCGGACTGAGTCCCCCCTCTGACTCGACTGGGACTTGAGTCCCAATATTTTTAATGGGACTCGAGACTCAACTCGGGACTCGAGACCAAGGACTCTTCAACATCCCTGGGCTGTGCCAGAAGGAGTGGAGAGGAGCGTGATTGCCGGCGAAGAGCACATGGAAGCAAGGTGTGCCGCTGCTTGGCCACTATGGACGGCTACCAGGAGTACAGCCCCAACAGTGTGTCAAGATTAATTTTGACTGATGTGTTGCGTACTTGGGAGAGGCAGAAGAAGGACCTGAGATTACTCTGTGTGGCTGCTCTGAGTGTGTTTCTGGTTCCAGCAAGTTCATCACCAGTGGAGCGGGTGTTCAGTGAGGGTGGAATTGTGATGAGACCTCACCGTTCCAGAATGGGGGCCAAACATTTAGAAAAAATCATGTTCCTCAAATGCAATATGGATAAGTTTTAGGAAGTACAGCAAGTTTATTTTTTAAAATCATTTTTCTAAAATGCAACCTTTCAGACATTTTGGGTTGGCTGCCTCTGCCTGCCTGTCTGGGGTTCCCAGCCTCCTCTGTCTGCCTGGTCTTGACCAGTTCAACAGTTGAATTGTCCAAGACAAAGGCCTCTGCCTGCCTGCTTTGGGGTTCCCTGCCTCCTCTGCCTGCCTGGTTGTTTTGGGTTTGTCTGCCTGGTCTGTTCTTGCCAAAATCAGTTGCAGAGTTTTGAAATAAAAAGGCACATTTGTGCCTAGAATTTATTTAAACCACACATCTGAAGTAGCCTTATTTTGTTGGGAAAAACCCCCATTGATTTTAATAGGGACTCGTGGAGTCAGCTTTGGGAGTGACTCGTGACTTGTGACTCGTGACCAAGGACTCGGACTCGAGACTCGGGTCCAAAGACTCGTGACTCGACTCGTGACTCGAGACCAAGGATTCTTCAACATCCCTGGCTCATAGTAGGCTAGCCAGTCATTAAAACAATAATAATTTTGGTGTCAGCATTTTAAAAGAAGGTTGTCATGCCAGATTAATTGTACAGAGGGTGGCAAAGAAGATTTGGGTGGATGCCACCCTCAAAATGACCCTGAGGGTAATTTTCAATGTCATATATGACTGTATGTCATGGGTTGGGCTACTCTGGGGAAATTTGTCACAGCTCTGAAAATAGTGAACTGATTTGGACATACTATACACCAAAATGAAGGTAGGGAGCTGTGCTACCAAACATATAATAGCAGTGGAAGGTTATCTTCAACAGGCGAAGTGCTATAGATTCATAGATCGTAGAGTTGGAAGGGGCCTACAAGGCCATCGAGTCCAATGTCCTGCTCAATGCAGGAAACTAGAGGAGGGGTCTCCCATCCAAGTAACAACCAGGCCTGACCCTGCTTAGCTTTCCATGCTCAGACAAGAATAACACTTCACCTATATTATAGATTGTTGTAAGGATTACCAAGAAAATGCATGTGAAGAGATTCCCCAAATTCTCAAATGCAATATAAATGTTAAGTATTATTATAGTGAGATGGCTAGGCAACAACAAAAATGTTGTTGCTTAGCCTCACCCCATCTTTTTTTAAACTGGACCTGAACTGATCTAACTGATTTCACAAACAGCAGGACCACTACTGGTGAGGACCTATAAACTAGTGATGGGCAAACTTACCCCAAGTGAATTCGTTATTTATTCGGAAAGTAACAAATTCATCCATGTGTGAGCTCTGATGAGAGTTCTCCTTTAATGCGAACTCTCGTTCCATGGATGCACAATATCAAGGTGCATCTTGGGAGCTGTAATTTGGGATCATGTAGTGTGACATGATGTAATCTATTACCACATTATGCCCCCTCTCTGATTAGTTGTTTTCTCATGGCCTGCCTGCATCATGATGTCATGTCATGTTTACTCGCTGTTACCGATTGCTGGTATGAAGATGGACCCTGCAGAGTTGTCCTCCTCACAAAGTCAGAAGCAGCAGCTAATGAGACCACCTCAAGTACATTTTGGGGGGGTCTAGGTGGTAGGACAACTGAGAATTTGGGGAAAGGAATCTGTGTACTATTTTACTGTGCATAATCCAAAGCTCACAATCAATTCTGAACTTAATAGAAAATTTTTAATACATCAATCCAGGCTCACTACAAAGGTGAACATTATGAACAGATGAGTTTGTCTAATAAACTGACTAATTATGAAATTCAGTGGCATCACTTAAGCTGATTCAAGGAGAAAGAGGATATTCTCGCTTAAAAAATAAAAATAAAACTAGAGTTATGTTAAGAACTTGATGTAGCTACTAAGGTTTAGAGTGGGGGTGGGCAACCTGTGGCCCTCCAGATGCTTTGGCCTACAACTCTCATCTGCCCCAGCCAGCATACCCAATGGTCAGGAATAATGTGAGTTGTAGGCCCAAACATCTGGAGGGCCACAAGTTGCCCACCCCTGGTTTAAAGTGACTACGTGGTCCCATCTCAAGATTCTCTCTCTTCCACCTTTATTGTGTGGGTGGTTTTTGCTCTCCCTAAAACTTTAAGCTTATTTATAGTATTTTATGAAATAAATTCAGAATGTGTAACCACTGAGGTACAGGACCCTTCATTGAGAGAAAACGTTTCTCAAAGAAGCTTGAAGTGAGGTCTCCAAAAGGAATGGCTGACATGAAGATAGCTTTCCACAAGGCCTCCTTCTTCTGATCTCACCCTAGTTTTCCATAAATAGCTCAGGTAATTTGGGTGGGAAGAGACCTGTGCTGCCTGCAATCCTAAATATACTTGACTGGGAGTGAGTGCTGTTGAAATAAATTGGGCTGAGGTCTGATTAAACATGGTTAGGATTGACTGATAGGAACATTTTTCCATTTGCCAGTTTAAAAAACATTTATTTATAGCACTTGAAGAGAATGAATGATGCCTGGTACTGTAATATAGTTAAATTTTGTCTGGATATTTTATTAGCTATGACGGGGGGGGGGGGGATGGAGGAAGAGCACAGAAGAGACAAAGTACTTATGGACATCTTTATATAGTGCCATGAAACAAGCTTCATTCTATGCATATTTCATCACTTGCTTACTGGATATCATTGTGAATATTTATGCCTAGAAGTCTTCATGGTATTTTAGGGTGGCCCCTTTCAAATTCTTTCATGCTTCAGACATTAGATCAGGCAAAGCTGGTTGTAAGAATTCTCTGTCAGCCCTACAAAAGACAGTTTGTTTCCATACAAATAAATTGGGTGGGTAGGTCCACAGCAGGGGAGCTGCATTTTGACTTTTTCGGTTCTTGCGCAGAAATGTCTACGGTTGTGTACAGATGACAGCTTTGCAGGGAGTTGGAAGTTGTATTGTAGAGATATATTGCTGCAGTACAAGCTCTTTTATAGTTTCCTTGCCTAGCATGCAAGTGAAACACATTTTGTTGCTGACGTGGAGCAGTAAATGGTGCCCTCCCCCCCGCTTCAAAGTAAAGATGCTAGAATACCCAATGCCAGTCAAGTTATTTTGTCACCTGAGGCAGAAAATCCCACAAGTGTCTCTTCCGGGCAGGAAACATACAATGACAGTAACTTAAATGGCAGTAATTTTTCTACCTTTTCATGACATGTAAAATCAGCTGCCTGAATCAGCCACCTCATTCTGGTAGTGGTAGGGCTGGCCCTGGTCCATCTAGGAGCTAAAGTAGCCCAAAGAAAAGAAAAGACTCTTTCTCCGTCTCAGCAATGCTCTCTTTTCCATTCCTCCCTCCAGCCATTTTTGCATATCTGGACCGCTTCAAGATGCACCCTGGGAAACTACGTTGTAGTTCTGATGTAGTTCTTGGTGGCGGAGGTGGGGGGGGGAGGTTACCATCTTCATTGGAAGAAGGTGGAATCCTTCAATCCTTTCCCACAATTTTATTGTATTCCTCCCCCCCCTCCCATGTGTTTTTCTTACACAACTTTCAACTGGGCAAGCTTAGGAGACACCCCTATTGGATTGTATGCAGTAATGGGGGTGGGGAAGGCTAAAAGGATGCCAAATTATAAGCTGCTTCAAGTTTACATAACACAATAGAAGCAGCCTGTTTTGAGTGAATAGGTGGATTGCCACAAATGTAATATGTATTTTGGAGCTAAAAATAAAATGGTCTGAGAGAAATAGCGTATCTTAAAACAGCTCAGTAAAGTGATTTTGCAAGAGTGTTCTGATATTTGTATAACCTTCAGTTGCCACACTATATCTTATAGTCAGTGATGTAACGCTGATCTCAAGAAAGAAGTTCAAGCCAGATTGCATTTAGGGCATAACCTTTTATTGCAGCAATAAGCAGACTGAGATACATTACACTACATGTCTGATGACAGGTAACAAATTTATGAACGGCCTTCTCTTAGGAGCAGTCTTCTCTCTGGCCTCTATTGTTTCTCCACAGTTTTTTGGAAGATATAATCTGTCATAATTTACCTGTCTGTAACTTTGACTAACAAATAAGGCTAATTTAAAAAAAATTGAATTCTACAGGTTAAATCCTTTGTTATCACCCAGGGAACCAAATAAAAGGAACTCTAAAATCCACAGTTGGGCAATACCTTTATTAGGACCAATCGAAATGTCACAAAATGATGTGCAAATGTTCAAGTTCTCCAGAACACATCATCAGGCTAGGTGGGCACAAAAAGCAGGGGATTGGCGGAGAACAACAACAACAGGCCCCAAAATTATGCAACATGTTATGGCCGTGAAGTTTTTGCATTTTAGAATCAGCCTCAAGATGGAGATTGCAGACTAATGATTTAGGGCCAAAAAAACAGATATCCCTCTAAATGTGTTTCTAGCAGCTATATCCCCCCCCCCCCACACACACACCATTTTTACTTTAGAATAGAACAGGGACTCCAATCCATATCGGGACCCTACCATGGGAGATAGGGGACGTTTAAGATCTGGATCAGGCCCCCTGCATCTACTCGAGAATAAAAATGAAAAGAAGACATAACTGCTAGACACAGGTTTAAAGTAATGTCTGTTTTGGCTCTTAGTCACTGCTAGGTGCTGCAGGTATCGGGTTCAGCTGGGATTCTGGCACAAAAAAGCAATGGCTGACTCCCATTTGTGAAACATAAAGGCCGGCTGTTACCTAGATCTGTCTCTCTTTACCTCGGGCAAAACACAGAGGTTCCTGGGTAGGCAGAGAGCAGTAAAGAGACACATGGCAATCTTTATATTAGCAAAGAATTCTTGCATATTGTGCAGACCAGGTGACCTGTGTGCCTTGCTCAGTCTGCTGTCCAGGTGCTGTTCATGAGCGAGTTAACTCCAAGGCCCAGCTCTTTCTTTTGATGAGTCTTCATCTTTAAACCAGACTCAGACTGGATAGCCCTTCAAACAGAAGATGTTATTCAGGTCCTTTTAGGGTTCAAATGCAGGGAACAGAGTGCTCATAAGGAAGCCATGTAATAGAATGGGCTGAAACTTTGGTTTACAAGCAGGTCTATCTTTCCTTGAGGGCAGAGCTTTTTGCTGCTTGGAGTCTAAGATGCAGACACTCATGCTGACCAAACTGTGATTAAGTTGTGGAACAATGGGCCAGTATGAGAAGAAGTTACAACATTTGTTACTCCTCACAGCTAGTAGCTCCATGGGTCTAAAATGTTCCTGTATGCCCTGATAAGGCCTAGGATAATATTAGCTGCCTAAAACTATAGAAAAAGATTACTTTTGCAGGTTTCTGCCCACCCAATATGTCTTTCACCAATCCAGAACTAGGGATGTGTGAGGAATCCATCTGGGGGGTGGAATCCAGCGGATTTACCCAGTTCAACCCCTTGGATGCCGCCTCGCTTGCTGCTTCCCCCAGCACCGCCTCACATTCTCCCAAGTTGAGCCAGAGAAATGACTTCCGGGTTCCCGGTGGGCCAATATTTATGTAGGAAATGCCTTAATATAAGACAAAAACAGCTGCAATTTGTGTAATTTGCACAAATTGCGGCCATTTTTGGTGTATATTAAGGCATTTCCTATGTAAACAGCCCCCCCCCGGAACCCAGAAGTCCGGCGAGCAGCGCAGTGCAGTGCCCGCTTTTGGCTTGGCTCTGGCGAGCACAGTGGTGGCATCCCCCGAGCTGGAGGCAGGTTGAGTCCCACTGGATTGCCCATCACTATCCAGAACCAAATTTCTAGTTGACAAATGGAAAGAAGGAAAAACATCAGTCAGAAGGCAAGAAAGTTTGGGCAAGTCAGTGAATTTTTAAAAAGTGACTGAAGCCTAGGAGAGAGACTTTGTTCAGTTCTTTCATTTGTTTTCTCTTTTTCTTTTGCATTGCTCTGGTTTTTGCTAACATATTTTTGCTGGGTTTGGGGCCTTTCAAGCCATAATTTGCATGTTTGCCCTCTTTTTTTGAAAGAACAGGAAATTTCTTACTTTGACCATGTCTCTTCTTCAGTTTTTAAGGCACCCGCTAGATATCATTTCTAAACTAGCTTTTGGGGGCTAGCTGCCTTGCTCCTGAGCAACTTGATTCAATTTCCCCCTGCTGTTTTCATTTTAAAATATTCTCTTCACTTTCTACTTGGATTAATTTTCCTTTCTGGACTTTGCGGTGTCCTACACCTTGGACTGTAGGAGAGGTCTCTTTCAGTCTTTCTCTTAGTCCACAAAAGCCTGTTCTTCCACAAAAGCTTGCTTAAGAGAGGTAGCTATATACCAGGGATGTTGAAGAGTCCTTGGTCTCAAGTCATGAGTCGAGTCATGAGTCTTTGGACCTGAGTCTTGAGTCCGAGTCCTTGGTCCAAAATGGTAACTCCCGAGTACCGAGTCACTCCCAAAGCTGACTCCACGAGTCCCTCTTAAAATCAATGGGGGTTTTCCCCAACAAAATAAGGCTACTTCAGATGTGTGGCTTAAATAATTTCTAGGCACAAGCCGCACAAGTGTGCCTTTTTATTTCAAAACTCTGCCACTGATTTTGACAAGAACAGACGAGGCAGACAAACCCAAAATAACCAGACAGGCAGAGGAGGCAGGGAACCCCAAAGCAGACAGGCAGAGGCGTTTGTCTTGGACAATTCAAACTGTGGAACTGGTTAAGAAGAGACCAGGCAGGCAGAGGAGGCAGGGAACCCCAAACAGGCAGGCAGAGGCAGCCAAACCCAAAATGTCTGAAAGGTTGCATTTTAGGAAAATGATTTTAAAAAATAAAATCTTTGCCGGCGATCGCACTTCTCTCCACTCCTTCTGGCACAGCCCAGGGATGCTGAAGAGTCCTTGGTGTCGAGTCCCGAGTCAAGTCTCAAGTCCCATTAAAAATATTGGGACTCGAGTGGGACTTGAGTCAGAGGGGGGACTCAGTCCGACTCACGAGTTGAGTCCTAGAGTCCGAGTCCCCATCCCTGCTATATACATCCCTTTTAGTGTCCCCCCTTCTTTTCTCTAAAGGTTTGGAGTACACTGCTATATAGTTTAAAGCTTTAAACATAGCATTTAAGTAGTTTAAAGCTTTAAATATTACATTTAAGTAGTTTGGACTGGTGGAAGTTTAAGTGGAGCTGAGTAACAATTCAAACTGCTGCTAGTTGGGCCTACTATAACTTTTATACAGTATGTCATAGCTATTTCATTTGATCCTCTAAAACAGTTTTCCTAATACTGCATTCTAATAAGCTTCAGAAAGAGTTAAACTATAGTTTATTTTGAATGATATAATCTTTACATGTAACAGTCACACAGCTTTATAGTTCATAAGTACAAATGTATTTTCTCGGTAATCACTGCATGTTTCATATTCTACTTCGGCATGTGATCTTTTGCATTTACTTTTCTCTATAAACCATTCATATCGTAAGACTTCCGGTGTGGCATGTTTTCATTTGTTTAACAAGTTAAAGAACATTTATTGTTTTCCTGTTTAACTTTTAAACTACATTTTCAAACACACTTAACTTTTAAATAGCCGTAAGTCAGCTCTGGTTACACTCTCACCATTAGGGCAAAGTCAGAACTTCATTTTCAGAAGACACCTTCAAAATAGAGGACAGCCCTCAGGCAACCCTTCAAATAGATGACTGTTCTCTATCAAAGAGGACACATGGCCACCCTCCCACTATGCCAGCCATCAGCAACCTGGTGCCCTCCAGATGCATTGGACTATAACTCCCATAATTCCCAGCCAGCATGGCCATTCTCCATGCTGGCTGGGAATTATGAGAGTTGCCGTCCAATGCATCTGGAGGCACCAGCGTGGGCAAGACTGCACTATGTCATTGAGGCCAAACCCTGCACGCATGAACAATCAGCTCATGCACAAAGGCCTGTTTCCTGTTGTATTCTGTGTAGTTGCAAGACCATCCTGTTCATTTGTATGGTCTTTGTGCCTGCGTAGAATGCAATAGGGCCTTTGCATGTGGGGAGATTATTAATGCATGAATGGCATGTACTGCACCATATGTGTGTGTGTGTTTATAAAAATTTCTGAATTACCAACATCATAGAAAGGTGTGTGTGTGTGTATTGGGTGCGGGGTCAGACAACCCCCCACATGCATTAAAATCACATGTGAGATGGATGGTTGCAGGGGCACACAGGCTTGCTCACCCACTCACACTGCAGGTGTGTCCACGGGCCATGCCCACTGATCATTCAGCAAATGTGCAAACCAGGGGAAGCATGTTTAGCTCTGCAACTTTTAATGTGTGAATGGGTTTGTCTGAAAACTACCCCCCTATCTGTGATGGTGGTAATTAAAAAAGCAGCAGCTCTGCTGAGGCATGCAGAATGATCTACATTAATGCAACTCCTACTCACATACCAGTATGTGCCACCTCTTGGCTTAGGATTGTGCTCTGCACAACAGCTTCTCCCATTATCCCAGACTAGCTTTCAGAACATTTATAAAATTTCAAGATGGAGAGCTTTAATTCATCCCACTTGAGACTGGGGATGAAGAATTAGGCTTCAAGGATGGTACCGTTTTCAGTGTAGCCAATGTTTTCTTCCTATCCCTATTTCAGGAAGGGATGTTGATTAGTAGCTTTACTAGCTTACATTAACCTCTACTCTTGGAAGCATGGCAGAAGTTTAAAACAAATTAGGTTTGTAATTTATCACTTGCACTTGACAGACAGACTCTTGTTTGTTTTGATCTAATCAAGCCAACTTTTGTCATCTATTTTTTCCCCTTTGACCATTTTGGGTTTGTTTTGTTTGTTTTGTTGTGGCTTTAAATTTAGGAATACCAAAGCTTTTTTTTTTTTTAATGAGTTCCTGACAGCAAACAACATCTTGACTTCATTTGTCAGAATTCGCTAGCACTTAATAAGGGAATACCACACATGTATAATTAATACACAGCCCTTTCAATGACCCTATTTGACTGCCTCTGTGAATATTTAATGGACTGAGAATTGCATTGCCAATTTCAGGTGGGGGGAAAAAATCAAGAGCTCAGAACAGATCATGCTTCATCCTATCAAATGAGCAATAAAAGCGTAACAACATGTGTTCAAGGTATTTTATAGGTCACAAGGAACTGTGGAAGAATCTCTCCTTGGGCTTTTCTTTTTCTTTTTGACTTGCAGCACAATCCTCTGTATGTCTACTCTGAAGTAAGTCCCATTGTGTTCAGTGGGTCTTACTCTCTGGTGAATGTGTATAGGTTTGGTGCCTTATTCTCCCCCCCCCCTCTTTTTAAAAACTGCTTTCACACACGTCTTCTGTGTTACACTTTTGAATACTAGGGCTGCAATCCTATACACACACTTACCTGAGAGTAAGTCACATTTGAACTGAATGGGACTTATTTTTTGAGTAGGTACGTCCGGACTGCACTTTAAGGGTAGTTTCAAAAAACTGCTTGAGATGTGGCATGGGATGGGGTTTTCTGTTCAGACAATAAAATCCTGATTGTAGTAGTTAGGCCAAAGTAAGCAAATTAATTTGGGTGACCATCACTGAAAGATTTTCAAAATGAAGAGCACAGCCAACATAGGACCTCTGGACTACAAAGGTCAAGCAAATTGAAAAAGGTCATGCCTTATTTGTATGATATTTAGCAGGTCCTTTATTTCTGAAATCTGTAGGATGGGACATCTTCTGCCTATAACTCAGATGAGTTATTAATGCGCTTTAATTGCATTCATGCAGTTAGCTCAAGTCTTGTTTTGCCTGTAGATGGAGAGGATGAGAGGATAAAGGGAGAGTAAAGGATGCAGGACCGGCCCTACCATTAGGCCGAGTGAAGCAGCTTCTTCAGGCAGCAGATGCTGGGGGGCTCAGAGCAGTGGCAACGCACTGGGGGACAGAGCTGTGTGTGCCATGCAGCCTGCCCTGCACTCCCTAAGCTAGCCTGCTGTCCTCAGGTGTAGTGGTGGGATGCTATATTATATCACCAATGCTAGTAAGATTCAGCTGCCAGTATGTACAACAGGGGTGTGGAGTCACCATCTTGTCCTTTGCCTAGGTAGCCAAATGTCTTGGTCCAGCCATGAAAGGACCTCGTGCAGAATGGAAATATAGTCCAGTCATTATGGCACAGTCCAAGAAGTTTGAGACCAGTTCCTGGATTTGCCATAAAAGCATGGAATGGCCTTTCAACTCTTCTTTATTATTACAACTTCATGTGTTCCAAGTACTGAGGTGGGCCTGGCATTCAGAGCAGATACCAGAAGTAAGTCCTGGATAGCCTTGGCAACCTGATTCTGTTGGACACGGTTTCTTGGTAAACTCTTTCTGCCTCAGTCAGTATAGAAACAGCTGCCATTTCATTCCCTCTGCCAGGCTTCTAAGCCAGTTAAAATACTAGGAAATAGCAGTGTCACCAGATTACCAATTTAGAATGTTTGTAACAGGCCCTCCAAATTATTATTATTATTATTATTTATATTTATTTATCGCCCATCTGGCCGGCAACCGGCCACCCTGGGCGATGTACATAGAATAAAAACAATAAAATACATTTAAAACAATATAAAAATTTTAAAATCTTAACCCATCCCCTATTCCCACCTGAATAACCAGGTTTTTAATGAGCGACGGAAGCTCAGCAGAGAGGGGGCATGGCGGAGGTTACTCGGGAGAGAGTTCCACAGTACGGGGGCCACCACAGAAAAGGCCCTCTTCCTCGTCCCCACCAGTCTAGCTGCTCTGGCTGAAGGGACAAGGAGAAGGCCATCCATGGCAGATCTTGTTGAGCGGCCCAATTGGTGTTGCTGGAGACGCTCCTTGAGATAGACTGGACCGGAGCCGTATAGGGTTTTAAAGGTCAAAACCAACACCTTGAATTCGGCTCGGCAAGCAACTGGTAGCCAGTGCAAATCCTTCAGCACTGGCGTGATGTGATCCCACCAGCGGGTGCCTTTAACCAGGCGAGCCGCCGCATTCTGTACCAGCTGTAGCTTCCGAACCGTCTTCAAGGGTAACCCCACGTAGAGCGCATTACAGTAGTCTAGGCGAGAGGAGACAAGGCATGAACCACTGATGGGAGCAGGTGATTAAGAAGGTAGGGGCGCAGCTGCCGCATCAGATGGAGTTGATACAGCTGCCGCCCGGCTCACAGCTGCCACCTGAGCCTCCATGGACAGCTGGGAGTCTAGAATGACCCCCAAGCTGCGGTCCTGGTCCTTCAGGGGGAGATGTATCCCATTCAGCACCAGGTCAACATCCCCTAACCTCCCCTTATCCCCCACCAGCAGTACCTTGGTCTTGTCGGGGTTCAGTTTCAGCATGTTCCTTCCCATCCAGCCAGCCACTGCCTCCAGGCACTTGGACAGGGTCTCAACCTCGGTGAGGACTTGAAACAGAGGTAGAGCTGCATGTCATCCGCATACTGATGACACCGCACCCCAAACCTCCTGATGATAGCTCCCAGCAGCTTGAGGTAGATGTTGAATAACATCGGGGAGAGGATGGAACCCTGCGGCACTCCACAAGTGAGCAGCCGAGGGTCCGAAGCCTCCTCCCTGAGAACTACCCTCTGGTACCTTCCAGAGAGGAAGGACCGGAACCACTGCAATACAGTGCCTCCCAAGCCCAACCCCTCCAGGCGGTCCAGGAGGATACTGTGGTCAACGGTATCAAAAGCCGCTGAGAGATCGAGGAGGACTAGAAAGGAGCATTCGCCCCTATCCAAAGCCCTCCTCATATCATCCACCTAAGGCGACCAAGGCCGTCTCCGCCCCATGTCCATGGCCTGAAGCCCGATTCTTGCTTTTTCGCTCGGAATTCTCCCTCCAGTGGTGGGTACTTGGGCAGAAACTCCAACCTGCACAAACTAGGAAAGAAAGGTATCTCCCCCATGCCATGACACTGTGCATCCCCGTGTGCGCACACACGTGCACACCACACACACTGACACAGAGCAGTTGATGCTACAGAGGCTGCCACTTCAGGAAGAATGAACACACAGCAAATCATGTCTGGTTAGGGCACCAACTGCCCTACAGCTGAGGAAATGTACTCTGTCTTCAGCCATCCAGCACACTTTCCTACATGCACAGGACAGTGGCCTGTGTCACTAGAGATGGCAGGGCTGGCTGCCCCTCTTTCCCAGTCCAACCATGTACAAAATCTCTACTCTGTCAAATTAACAGATGTGACTGTCAAGCTAAATCAGTGTGAAATTATTAGTTCACATTTGGAATGGTTGGCCTGAAAACACTTCAGTGTAAACAACCGTAGCTCTTAACTGTGAGTGTTTTCTGTTACTCTAGCTTTGTTAATAATACACTGTTCTCCCTATTTTATAGCTCTACAGCAAATGTTCCACCTAGCTTGCGTATTTGGCAAAATAAGTCTCAGTTTAATAATACTGCTAAACCGTTGCCCGACAATGGCACGCGTATTGTGGAACTCATGCATCTTTCCACAGTCTGGCAGAAAGAGCACTGAAGCACTTGACAGCACAGTCCTATAGGTCTCCTCAGAAGTAAGTCCAATTGAGTCCAATAGGGCTTACTCCCATGTAAGTATGAATAACATGACAGCCTAAACTGCAATCCCTTGAGGTGTAGAATGAGAAGGACCTTCCCCCGAGCACGCGCAGCTGTGGGCGGGGAGAAATTTTGTGGACGTGGGGGGAAGAGAGTCGAGGCTTACCTGTTGACGCAGGTAATTCGTCTACAAGGGGTGGGGCTACTGGAGCCAATATTAGGCCTGGCAGCCCCAACCCACACCCTCTTTGTTCTCTGCAGCTCCCTCCCTCCCGCCCTGTATACAGTAGGGGCACTAGACAATTATGTGAATGGCCAGTTTTTTGCAAAACAAAGTTGTAACCAGTCTAGATGCTGTACTAATACCTCCTGCAGTATAAGAAGAGCCATGCTGGATCAGACCAAGGGTCCATCTAGTCCAGCATTCCATTCTCACAGTGGCAAACCAGCTGCCCACGGGAAAGCCACAAGCAGGACGTGAGTGAAATAGCTCTCTCTCAGTCATGTCCCCCAGCGTACTGCTTCTGATGCTGGGGGTAGCTTATCGCCATTCTGACTAGTAGCTATGCTAGCCCAGCACATGGTATGGCAATTATTGGACTAGGCTGAGGTACTGCATTTCTTTTACCAGGACTAGTTGTCGAGTTTTACATCTGGGACACAGTGACAGCATCAAGAAGCTGCATCTAAACTGTGTGATTCATGGCCTTCCTTCATGAAGTGTTTTCATGAATGCTTCTTTTAGATTTGATTGCTTTTGATTCCTATCCTACTTTTGAGTTTGGGGAAGGGGAAAAACAAACACACTCCAAACTTCAAAGCCAGTCTGCTGCATCTCATTTGCTTTAGTGTCAAAATTTTGCAAAGCAACAAACCCATGTGACATCTACTTCAAATTGTGAGTCTCTCTCTCTCTCTCTCTCTCTCTCTCTCTCTCTCTCTCATACACACACAAATATACCAACAGAATAAGTATAGTGTAGCTTTTGATTGCAGTGTGGTCTTGAAACCTTTGCCTGCTCTTTCATTAGATTAGACATCCTGACCATCAAATATTGTCCTGTGACCTCTCGTGGCACATTTCAGTGTAATGTAATTAGATTCTGTCTCCATAAAATCTTCTTGCCAATTAATGTTTAATGGGGGGCCTAAAGGGTGCTACCCTCTTTACTGTTGGTGCCCCCCCTTTCAGTTTTGTTTTGTCCAAAGGCTTTGAATTAAAGGAACTGCCCTCCTCCATGGCATTCCACCTCTGGTCCTAACTTCTAACCATTGGCTAACAAAAGGGCAGGGAGAGGAGAGTCCCAATTCGTGTTGGAAGCAGAAAGTGGGCTGGATCAGGAGCCAGCCTAGAGTGCAGGGTCAAAGGTGCTGGCCATGAAGAGCCTTGTGGGCACCAGCCATATTGATTAATGGATGGGTTGGACGTTAGGAAGCAAATTAAGATGGCACAAGACAGAGGGTATTTTAGGATTATCACCTTTTATTCCGGCAGCTCCTTAATGTCTTTAAATAGCAGAGTGACAGCCAGAAGCTCAACAAGAGCAGCTTCCCATCTCTCTTGATAGAGCTGCACTGGTAGTAGAAGCTGTTGAAGCACAGATGCCCTGTGGTGTAATCTCCCTTTTGGTGTCCTTAAGAATGATATAGAAGAAACCAATAAAGGCAACTTTACACCTGGTTCGATGTATCATCATCTGAAGAAAGGCATCCCATACGTGTAACATCTCGTGGTAGACCTGTCTTCTTACCAGTGAGATATGTCCCTTGAGGAAGGATGATAGTAAAGACCATCCTCAACAGTGGGCTAAGTACTGGTGACCTCTGGCCCCATAGCAGCAATTAATATAATGTTTCATTTTATAGTTTTATATGTATGTATGCCTTTTAAATATAAATTTTTAATATGAAAAAGAGATGTGGTGTAATCTCCCTTTAAGGTGAATTTTCTTTTAGCACACCTGAAGGGTATTTAGCTAACCCAGGGGTCTTCAAACTTTTTAAAAAGGGGGGCGGTTCATTGTCCCTCAGACTGTTGGGGGCCCGGACTATAGCCCCCCTGCCACCAAAGCCCCCCTGCCCCCCCAGGATCCCCCCGTCACCACCAGACCCCCCCACCACACCCCCGCCGCCGTACTTGCACCCGCCGCCGCCAAAGCCCCGCCGCGCCGTCGCCCCCCTGCCACCAAAGCCCCCCCAGGACCCCCGCTGCCACCGCCAGACCCCCCCACCCCCTGCCACCCCCACCATACCTGCACCCGCCGCCGCCGCCGAAGCCCCGCCGCGCCGTCGCCCCCCTGCCGCCAAAGCCCCCCAGGACCCCCGCTGCCACTGCCAGACCCATCCCTGCCACCCCCTCCGCCGTACCTGCACCCACCGCCGCTGCTGAAGCCCCGTCGCTGCCGTCCCCGCTGAAGCCCCGTCCCCGCCAAAGCCCCACCGCCACCGCCAAAGTCCTGCCACCGTCATCCCTGCCGCCGCCCCCGCCCCACCCCACTGCCACCACCACCGCCGGAGTCACGTCATTCTGCTGCACTCCGTCACGCTGGACTCCCGCGCTCTGTTCAAAAACAGAGCGTGGGGGTCCAGCGCGACGAAGCAGGGTCCCACGCGTCACTTCCGTCGCGCCGGGAATGATGCGACGGGACCAGCACGGGCAGCGCAGCCCACGCAGCTGGCTCTCTGGGGAGAGCAAAGAAAATGGCAAGCCCGTTCGGGCAGCTGAGAGCCCGGGCGGGCCCAGTTCGGGCCTACGGAGCCGGGCTGGATGGAAGGGCACGCTGGGCCGGATCCGGCCCGTGGGCCATAGTTTGAAGACCCCTGAGCTAACCAAATGTTTGGGGTTAGCTACTCTTGTCTCCTCTTCTCTCTCTTTATGTTGTAGTGCGTATGCTGGTATTTGCCTTATGTATAGATTAAAAGATGAATCTTTCTTAGTCTGCTATGTCAGAGTTGTGATTATGTCTAAGCCAAGCTCACGGAACCCTTGAGGGATGAGATATTACATGCCCTTTCAAAAAAGGAAAGAAAAGGAGCAAGAAGTCTAGAATAGCTTCTCAGGTAAGGTGCTAGGTTGAATTCTAGCAGATTCAGGTTTGAGAGCCACAAGCCTTGAAATTCCATTCTCAATTGTACACAGCCACAGTGGTTCTATCCTAGGAATAGATATTGAGTTGGCTTGCACGTAACAGCAAATTGTGGGTTAATTAATTGCCGGGCATGGGCAGGAGCGAGTCAGCACACTGCCTCCAGTGTGCTCCTCCTCACTTCCACTTTCATTTTACAACCTACAATCCAGTTAAACAACCGAGAGATAACCTATGATAACCTATGATTTGCTCTTGGGTTAACTCTGGGTTGTTTAATGCCTAAACATTTAGGCATTAAACATTTAGGTTTGGATGTCATGAGAGCAACCTATAATTGCTGATCGTAGGTTGTAAAATGAAAGTGGAAGTGAGGAGCAAGCCAGAGGCAACATGCTTGCTTGCTCCCACCTGGCAAATCGTGGGTTATTTATTTATTTATTTACATTTATTAATCGCCCATCTGGCCGATAACCAGCCACCCTGGGCGATGAAGCCACAGTTTCCCATTACATGCAAACTGGCCCATTGATTAGCATAATCACAACTGGGTCTGACCTAGAAGGCACGACGGTAGTTGTCCATTCACCTTATGCGAGAGGCACAGGGCCCTGTAAGAGCTGATGATCTCTTGCCAAGTCTGGCCACTTCTTTGTGGAGTTGATTTTGTGCACAAGGGGTCCACAAGCAACTCAGCACCATGCATCACCTCAGTGATTTCCCACCTGTTCACAAAGCCGGCGCCATGTTGGTGTGAGAAACCCCACCCCAAAACTTAACCTTGTTTCTCCTTAGTTGTTTCCCTTTACTTCTTCCTAGGCGCTAAAAGCAAAAATGATGGGAGCACTCGGCAGTTCCCATGTGGGCATGTTCCTAATTACTAGGCTGTGCCCTTTGCCCTTTGGGAATAGTGAATTTCTCTCCCTCCCTCCCCCTTTCTCTTGCTCTCCTTTCTGTCTCTCTCACACACCCCTAGGATGCTTCCAGATGGAGCACTCCTAGCGCTACGAATCAGAAGGCATTGTGTGGAAATTACATCTTCTTTTCCTTAACTGACTTTCTGCAGTAAGAAAAAAGAAAGAAGAAGCAGTAGGAAAACAGGGGAGGATTACCAGTGGAAGATGACTGAACCCCGCATAATGAGGAAGGGTGACAGAGTGATAAAAGCTTCACCTGGAAGCACCCATAGATGTGAAACAATGGAATAGGGGCATATCCACCATTTGACAGTAGCGTTAAAAACATTAACCCAGCAAGTGTAACATGTGTCTAGTGTTTTGAGGTGCTTGCAGAGGTTGGAAAGATTTCTGTGAGTTATCAGCCTTGGTTAGTCCAAGCACTCGTGGGATCTTTTCAGGTAAGGGAGATTATATAGTCAAATATGTGGTGGGTGTTGGCTTGGCAGTAGCATCTGAGGAAAATCTTAAAACTCTCAAAAGCATTTCATGAAGGAAGAAAGTATTGCTATCAAATGAGCAGAGCCCTTGAAATGGAGGCAAGTGGCAACCCTAATTAAAATGAATATATTTTCCCCATATATATTTTTTTTATAGTTCTGCGTAGGCACACATTTCATTTCCCAATCAGCTCAACTACAGTTCTCCTTTCATTTTCCTCCCTTTGTGCTCTGTATCTCAAAGAATGCCCATCTCCCCAAACCTCTGTCACAGGCCAATAGGCTGTGACAAAGCTCAGTCTCAATTGCCAACAAAGTTCAAACAGAGAAAGCCACAAAAGATTCTTTTTCCCCCTCTTTGGCTTTGCCCTTTTCCTCACCCAGGCTGTGGCAGGGACACGGAGCAGCACGGATGTGAACCCAGAGCAGGCGAGTGATGATGGAATGTTACAGGAAAGAGCCTGGAGCGAGGCCCAAACCCCTAATGTGTATGATATGTGTGTAGACAGAAGAGATTTTACTGCTGCAGCTCAAGCATCTGGCTCTCCCTTGCTTCTGCTTCATCTGATTTGGCCTGTGCTAATGCCAACTCCGCACCTGTCTCTCCTTATAATTTCCTTCTACGCCTTTGCGCCGAAGGATTTCAAAGGGTGCTGCTATTAAAAGGAATGTTTTAATGCTCCTTTAGCTAGGGGGGCTTGCCTGTGCCGGCTTTCTATAGGAATCGCTGTGATAAAGATGGGTGGCTACCTTGCTGCCCTGCCAGTGCGTTGGACAAACACAATCCAGATGTCAACTGTAGCCGTCTCTGTGGGTTGCACTGGACTGGCTGGATCAGCACTGGGGAGGGTTTAATGCCAGCGTACATTTATTTTATGGTTTTCCCTAAGAATCCTGGAAAATTGTTGTTTGATGGGGTGCTGCAAAATCTGTTACAGATCCCTAGCCCATCACATCACAGAACTACTAGGGTGGCCAGGTGCCTACTTTACAGAGGACAGCCCTCTGTTTTGGAGAGCTGGCAGAGAACAGTCCTCTATTTGAATGTATCCTCTATTTGATGGCCTCTCTGGTCCAAGTCTGGCTTAAAAGTCAAAGAACCATAAGGAGGAAGAGCAGAGACATGAAGTTGCCCATCAACAGTGAGCACTTTGACAGCAGACTGAGCAGGCAGGCACACAGGCCGCCTGGTCAAGTCTTCTCGACTATATGGTGAAATGTATTGTATTTCTATTTAAATTATAGTTATTATTTCAAAATTTGCATCTGTACATATAAACATGCATATGGAAATGATATGCAAATTGGTGTCCTCTTTTTTTGCAGATGCAATTCCTCTTTTTGGGCAATGTGAAAGTGACCACCCTACTATTGTTTCCAGATTCCCTGGCATGAGGGAATGGTGATTAAACCAGATGTCTGTAGTGTAGATATGCCCAAGGCATCTTGCTACCTGAGGTAAAGGACAAGATGGCGCCCCTTCATTCCATCTACAGAAGCTGACTGGACTGGCAGTTAAATATTACTTTAACACTAGTGATGGGACAACATTCTCTACATCACCTGAGGGCAGCAGGCTAATGTACGGGATGCAGGGCAGGCCATGTGCAACACACAGCTCAGTCCACCAAAAGACAAGGTGGCTATGGGACTGCTGTCGACTCCTGCACACCACCCATCAACTCCAGCCTGAGGTGACCACCTCTCTCTGCCTAATGGTAGGGCCAGCCTTATGCCAAAAAACATCATTAAAAAACTCTATGAATATGGGTCAGATTAGACATGATGCTAAACTGATCTTTGAACTCCTCGCTTAGGGTTCTCATCTTCTTTTTTAACGAATGGCACCCAGCCTCCCCTGGATTTTTTCTAATCCAGTTTTCCTGATGAAAATCACCACCTAAAAGCTGTTATTCTCCCCAGGAATGGCTATTTGCTGCTAATAGCAGCTGCGCAAGGGGCAATTTTCAATGCAAAAAGGATGTGGGAGAAAAGGGGTTAATACCCCCCCAGGTCCTAATCTGGATTGGGGCCCTGTTAGTTAAAATAAATAAAGTTGGATTGAATTTGAAAGACACGTTGAATGCCATTTGACCCTGTGCTAACAGGTCCCTCTTCTGTGTGTGGAATTACACCCTTTGAGAAACATAAAGCAACGACTGAAAACAACATCCCCATGTCAAAGTCTGTCCCTCCATGATGTCTAGTACAGTGGGCAGACTTCAGTTTGTGGATCTACTTTGATTTTTACCAGAACCCCAAGATCCCCCAACCAGAGCCAGGTGCAAAAGACATACATTGAGAAATAAAGAATTCTGAGCCCAAGATTCCCCCCCCCCCCAAGTACCAGAACTAAACTGATCTCACAGTCCTTCCACACAAAATCGACTCCAGGTGATATCCCAAGCTTTCCTCATTTCAGCAGTATAATAAAGGCAGCAAGGTGTGGGGAACGTCAATTTGTTTGTTTATTTATTTATTTTATTATATATTTATACCCCGCCTTTTTTCCTCTTGCAAGGAACCCAAGGCGGCTTACATAATCCGCCTCTCCATTTTATCCTCACAACAACCTTGTGAGGTAGATAAGGCTAAGAGTCAGTGACTGGCCCAAAGTCACCGAGTGAGTTTCATGGCGGAGTGGAGCCGGAGACTAAAACCAGAACTGGTCGGAACTCCTTGCCAATCTACTGCAAATCACCCAGGGATCTATAAGTAGTTCCTAGTCTACCTTCTGCCCACCCTTGCCTAGTACACATAGCCCCATGACACCTGATGACATCATGTTGTGCATTTTGAGTGGCACTCAGTGGTACAGAGCTGGAGTGGGAAAATGCACAACCTGCATTTCCTAAGTAAATGTTACTACATTTTATGGAGTGGGCAGGGGAAATAAAATTTGGCACAGGGATGCCATTTTTTTGCTGCAGCCCCATGCTTTTCGGAACACATAGATCTACCCTAATAACTTTCTGTTTTGCTCCTGGCTACTGCTGTCTGTATGAAAACTACAACTAGGTTCTCACGATCACCGCAGTCTGTTGTAGGTTTATTTGAGAGTTGTTCAACCCTCAAACAACCCCCACCACCTGGGTTTGGATGACATGACAAACCATGGCAAACCACCGCTTGGGATTGAATATTCAAAATGGCCACCACTACACCCCACAATCCTCCGTGGCTTAAATAAGCCACAATGGGCTGTGGGAATCGCGCAAACTGGCCCTGTGTCCTGAATGCCCACGGTGTTTTCTCTTTTTTCCAGAGCCCTTGAGAAATCTGGGGAGTAGTTTAGCCACTGATGCATTGCCCAAGAAGAGGAAATGCATCACCAAAAAAGAGGAGCAAAGACGATATCTAACATGTGATATGAAATTTGCATATGCCAATTTAGAAATAATATTATTTAAATGGAAGTAAATACATCTCACCATAGTGAAGAAGACCAGGAAAACTATGTGCCTGCTCTGTCTGCTGCCCGGGTGCTCAGTGCTGACGGGCCCCCTCGAGGCCCCCTCCCTGCGCTCCCTTCTTTCGCTCTTTCTCTTTGAACCGGACTTGGACTGGGCAGCCCTCCAAACAGAGGACTGACAGCCTTCAAATAGAGGACTGTGCTCTGTAAAGTAGGACACATGACCACCCTACAGTGGGAGGTGATGTGGGTGTTTTTAGCCATATTGGTGATGGCGTCCTCTTCCTTATCTTCATATGAAGGCAGAGGAAGGCAGGCAGGGAGAGACTGTGTCCTGGGAGGCTGCTTGCAATCCACCAGAGATGGAGATGATATTGTTGAAAATAATATCAACAAATATTCTTAAAATATACTTCTGGAGTTGCTGCTGCTGCTGCTGCTGCTGCTGCTGTTTTAATTGCAATTCCATAATGTCAGAGTCCCACATGATCAAGCCCACGTTTGGTCAGGTGTCAGGGACTACAAGGGGTGTCTGTCAGTCTGAGTGGCCAGAGGTGAGCAGCACTGTCGAGGGGTGGGCATGGGTTATGTTCCAGAAGCAGCAGTTGATGGTTTTAGGGTCCGAGGCATGATGGGCAAGTGATCAAGTTCCAGAGTCAGCAGCAAATGAAGATCCAAAGAACTTGAAGTGGCATAGTCCAAGACCTGCAAGAAAAAAAGTTTGGATATTCAGTGGTCCATATTGACTTCTCACTTGCATCGATTCAGACTTGCCAAGAACTCTGAATGGGTAAAGTCATTAAGTGACATGATGGGCCCACTATTGCTATATTTTCTCTTTGTGTAGGGTCAGTGATGTATTTTGCTGGGGGGGGGGTTGTTTTGTTTTTCTTTTCTGAAAGTAACATAACTTCACAAATTGTTGCATGACTCCACTCCCCTTGGGAATGTAAATATCTGCGAAATCGAACGAACTCCAGTACTGTCTGTGCCATTTCTTTTGTTTTGTATTTTGTCCAGAGGGTCTCATTTGAATTTTTAATTAGGCACACTTCAACTCTTTTGCTATGTGCAAGATCACATTTTCACTTGGAAAGCTTACTTTCCCTGCTCTGAGCATTTTTTATTTGGGCAAGCACATTTCTCACAGTGATCACTGTTTTCATTTTTTCGGCCAGACATAGATAACACAATCCAGCTTAGCTGGCACATCATTTAACCTTAGGATTTTTTCTTAGAGCATCAGTTCCAAAACTAGTAACTCACAATCAGTTCTGAAGATTTCCAGGTCAGCCTACATCAGTGATGGCGAACCTATGGCACGGGTGCCACAGCTGGCACGCAGGGACTTCTCTGTGGGCACTCGAGCCATTGGTCACCAGATCGCAAAAAGACCATCCCCTTCTGCAAAACACGAATGATCTTGTTCTTTCTCACAGTGTGGAACAGAATGATTTTATTCTAGAATTCCTGTTACAGAATTCTCTTCTACATTCTTTATCACATTTAAAAGATTTTGAAGAATGATGCACTAATTAACATCTTTTGTCTTAAAAGAAAAACACAATAACAGAGCTTTCAATGATACAGTTTTTTGTTGAAAAAAAAAATCAACTCAAAAAATTATTATAGTACTACATTGTACACATAGCCTGAAGGGAATTTATACAAACTTTTTAAATAATTAGGCACATGTATTTTTGGATAAGGGATTCTCAACTTGTAATATGATTATATGTTTTTCTTTTAAGACAAAAGATGTTAATTAGTTCGGACAACTGTATGAGTTGTTTTTCTAAAACTAAAACCTCGGTATTCAGGTTTAATTGCAGTGTTGGCACTTTGAAATAAATAAGTTGGTTTTGTGTTGCAGTTTGGGCACTCGGGCTCAAAAAGGTTCGCCATCACTGGCCTACATCCAGAAATCATTAAACAAACAAACAAACAAACCCCAGTCTGTTACAGACTTTGAGTATGATGGATAGTCTGATGGCCCTGTGTTGCTATCACAGCTTAGCTATTGCTTCACTAGGAGGTTTGGAGCGAGTCCTTCCTTGGACTTGAAATTGGCATATTGAAATGGGAGCTGGCTTTGCTTCTTCACATGCCCAACTATAAACAACTCACTCCACATTTACAAGAATTTGATTTTGGTAAATCTGGTATCCATGCATATGGCTTACACAATGCTTTATATATGCCTTGAAACCATGATCCTATGATGTATGACTGTGTCTGTGTGAACCAGTGAGCTTCATGGCTGATGGATTTTCATGGACCAGATCTTTGTGGACCAAGATCAACACTCTGTCCACTACCCCACACTGGTGCTGAACTACAAATAGCTGAGCACAAAGAATAATCATCTTTCCTGAATGCTCTTTCCCCCAGGACCCTGCTGTAGGTTGCAATCTTGGTGGCATAAAGCAGTGTTGCTATTGTTTGGCAACTGGTAATTGTCTGCTAATTTGTTTTTAACAAGTGTAATATTTTTAGGGTGAAGATTCAGGCATGCTTACTTGGGATGGGGTGGGGGAGGATCCAGTGAGACAAATGGGGCTCATGTTCAAGTATATGCAATTAGGACTGTTGCCTTAGTTCCTTAGCTATTTCTTGTTAACTCCAACTGTGGAACTACCAGTGAACTATGTTTTGGCATGCATTGTCATTTTATAGGACACCATTGTAATTTTATCTTAATAAAATCCATTTGTGGCAGAGTGGTGACAATTGCTTTCTTTTTTAAAAAATTGGGATTTGACAGCCAGCAGTATAATTTAGCTGTCTTGGAGAAACTTTCTAAAGTGCAGCTGAAAACAAATTAACTATGGCAGAGATATTTGTAACTCAGTTTGCTCAATGAGTGGCCAAGGAAGTAAGTGTGTGTGTGTGTGTGTGTGTATATCTCCCCTAATGCATATACACTGATGACATGGGAAATTTTCCTTCACTGGTTCTAGCCAGACTCTTCATTTAAATTTCAGTCTGTCTGATTAACAGTGCTATTCTTTGGCTCTTCTTCAACTCCTGCGCTCAATGCTATTCTTCAACTCTTGTGGCTGCACTCCCATGTTCTCTAGTTCTGACTGCCTCACCACTAGAGGTTCATAGCTGGATGGTGTTGGCAAATTTATTTCATCAGTTTGCCATTGTGTTCGGGATAATGTTTTCTGTCATCAAGGATTTACTCTCAGTGCTGGCCCAGGACATTTTGCTGCCTGAAGCAGAGCCCACATTGTGTCCTCCACCCCCTCAAGGGCCAACCAGCAGTTTAAAAAGTCTTGCTGCACCATTTAGATACCAGTTCATGGTTCATCTCTCCACTCCCCCCTCCCCACCAGGTGCTGCCTGAAGCAGGTTGCTTCAACTTGTTGCATGAGAGAGCTGGCTCTGACTGTACTTGTCTATGGAACACCTTGTAGGAAAAAACCTTGTAGGAAAAAAGGCGGGGTATAAATGTAATAAATAAATAAAATAAATAAAGGGCACATCTTTATTAGAAACTAAAGCTCTGCATAAATGGCCTCTGAAGATTCTCCACCCTATTTGTGGGAAGAGAAATTGGGTGAACAATTTCACCGAATTTCTCCAGTGGGAGGAGATATTCTCCAACAGTTTCTCACAGGGTCGGGCTCACCATTGGCAGGGGCTGTAGCACAGCTTCTCTTTCTTTTTTCCCTACGGGTTTTTGTTTTTTGTGCTGTCGCTGCAAGTGACAACAGTATCAACCGTATTGGGAGCCTGCCCCCCGTTTTGCAACCCCCATAATGCAGCTGGGGGGCAGTGTTGCATCCAGCTCCAGAGAAGTGATGGAGCTAGCACTGTGCCAAAATCTGTCCTTCAATTTCCAGAAGGTTTTCTTCCCTCATTGAAGAGGCTTCCATTTTTCTGCCTCATTCTCATGGCATTTTATAACTTTTTAAAATTTATTTTCATGTTTGAGTTTATTTGTGTGTGTGTGAGTGTATTTTCTTTCTATCACACAGCTCTCCACTGCTCTGCAGCCTCCCAGGCTGCTTGTGCTTCTTGAACTGAAATAGCCCTGTGGGAGAAGTTAACGTATGATGTCTTCCCCTGGGCTTTAATTGAAGTCAAGAAGCTGAGGAGGCTACAAATTGCTGGAGAAATGATTGTACAGTGAAAGGCAGGACAGTCATACACACTCTTCTGCCATCTCATTAGTATGGTAAGCACAAGAACCCCGAACCACATGAAAATTTCATTTCGAAAGCAATTTTTCCCCCATCAAATAGAATGAGAATGGTAAAAAAAAAAAAATGTGGGGAAAATTTTTGGCACAACACTATTAGAAACCTAAACTGGTTCTCAGACTATTTAAGTGTTTTTGGCATCTTCCAAGGAATTCTGGAAACTGTAATTTTGGGAGGTTGACTTCTCTGCTAGACATCCATCTAGACCAGGGGTGAGCAACATCCAGTGGTCAGGGAGCTGCAGTGCCCCACAGGGACAACACGCCCGCCTGCCCCCTCTTATTGCTGCACTGCCAAATTTGCCACCAAACTTCAGTGGCAGCAGTAAAAAAGCAGTGGCTTTGCTTGAAAACAAAGCGTGATTCTGCTTCCAAAGAAGATGCAGACTGGCTGTGCACCTTGCTTTCACGTGTTATCACTGCCTTCCCCCCAGCTTTTATTTTTGCCAACCCAATATTTCTAAATTTGCATCTTTACATATAAAAAAAATTGTTGGAGACTGCTTTTTGTTCTGGGAAGCGATGCAAACATAATAATAATAATAATAATAATAATAATAATAATAATAATAATAATAGAAGAAGAAGAAGTAGAAGAAGAAGAAGAAGAAGAAGAAGAAGAAGAAGAAGAACCACCACCAGCAGCAGCAGCAGCACATGCAAATTCTGTGCATATTTGTGTCCTCTTCTTGGTGATAGATAAGTGGCCACCACCAACAGAGTGATCAGATGCAAAAAGGGAAGGATTCACATACATGTAATAGTTGTTTAGAATAGCCTTCCCCAATTGGGCACCCACCAGATATGTTGGACTACAACTCCCATTATCCCCAACAAAGTATTGTGCTGGCTGAGGCCTCAGAAGTTACAATCTTTAAAAAGCTATTTCACATACCTCCCCAATATTGCAGACATTTGGCAGAGTCGATGGAGCAGCCGTAAAATAACAATAAAAGGGCAGAGATAGGGAATGAGGCCACTGCCATTACAAACCCAATTTCTGTTTCTTCCCAACCAACACACGGGATTTATAGACTGGAACCACGTTCTCCCTCAGATCCTTTAAAATTTGCAGCATGTAGAAAGCTTCATCTCGCCATTTACTGTGCAATCCTATATGTGTCTTCTCAAATGTAGGCCCCATTGAGGTCAATGGGGCGTACTCCCAGGTAAATGGATATAGGATCATAGCCTTGCAATTTTAACTTTGGGAATTCTGATTTTGTTGAGAATGGGGGCATCAGTGTTCGTTACCAATGGAAAGTTTAATTATGCTGGCATTGTGTGTGGCTTTCAAAATAGCAAGCACCCTTGTAGATGAGGAATCCCGTTGTTAAATTTCCAAAAGCTGCTATTCGTCAACTTCCTGAATTTTGCCACTTCATCACAGTGTGTACAATCATAGGTTTTAGCTATGTTAACACATTAACATTTATTTCCTTGTCTGGCATGCTACTCCACACTTTGTGCATTGACAAGAATAATGAAGGAGAAAGCAGCCAAGTATTCAAAAGGGTATTCATGTCCCTTTTAATCTCTGCTCATTTTAAAAGAGGTGTTATGCTGTAAAAAGGGATATGAATACTTCTCCTGGCCAAAGTGCTGACTTCCTTAAAATATTCCAGGGAGGACTGTGTGTGACAGATGTGTTGCCTCTTTCTTTCCCTTAAAAGTTTTGGGAGGAAGGTAATGCAACTATAGTCATGAGATTTCTTGCAAATACGCTTATAGACGAGATTGCCCTTCCAAGAATATAGAATACTTCTGTGGAGAATGCCTAGACTGAGGTAGAAGGCTTGTGTCCCTCTGGATGTTTTGACCTACAACTCCCATTAGCTCTAGTCAGCATAGCCAATGGTGAGGGATCATGGGAGTTGTAGGCCAAAACATCAGGAGGGCTACATGTTGCCCATTCCTGGCCTACGCCAACCTTCCCTAACCTGGCATCCTCCACATAGATTTCATAGATCATAGAGTTGGAAGGAGCCTACAAGGCCATCGAGTCCAACCCCCTGCTCAATGCAGGAAACTAGAGGAGGGGTCTCCCATCCAAGTAATAACCAGGCCTGACCCTGCTTAGCTTTCCATGCTCAGACAAGCTGAGCCAGTGTGAGCCACAGGCCTGTTGTTCTGGACTACAATTCACATCACCCGCAGCCAGGCCTTTGGGTGTCTGACTGGTGATGATGGGAATTGTAGTCCAAAGCATGGTCCAGTGTAGTCCCATGCACCAAGTTGTAGTCCTAGGTGGCCTTGACCTAGGAGGTTTGCTAAAGCAACATGCTGGTCTTAGCAATGCACCTCAGTAATGGCTTTGATCTGAAACATGAGTGGATGGTTGTATGGTTAAAGCAGGCTGGTGCATGTGAACTTCAAGCCAAATGCAGCCCAGCAGCCATATATTCTGTCCGTCTGTGTGGCACCCCCATTTATTTATTTGCAGTACTCAGCAGGCAACAAAAACCAAAACAACCCCCCTCCTCCACACACACACCACATTTTTCAAGTCTCTGATGGTCTGCCCATACATGGCAGGGGAAAGCTGCATTCAGCTTTGTGGATCACAAGTTGTTTAGGCCTGGGTTAAAGTGGCCACACTGAAATCCCAGCTCTTTGGTTTTGATAAGGCAAACAAAGAAAGACAAACTAAAGTTCTTCTACTTGTTTTTCCTTGGCTTGCACGACATGTCCATTCCTCCTAGAAGATGACCTCTTGGCAGTTTCCTGGAAGGTGGGGAGATGGATGGGATGGGATGCGAGCAGGGGAAAGAGAACCGAGCGAGTATTCTTTGGGATATTTTGCATCCTAGAAAAATAATTTCCCTGATATTGAACATCTGTTCTATCTTGATTAGACAGGGTTGTGACAAAAATGCAATATAAAATTAACTACCCCTTTGTGTTATTTTTCCCCCTGGGAGGTGTTTGGTCAGAGAGAAAGAGATGATATCTTAAATGCTTAGCTCTTTAATAATGGAATGCGACCTAACCCTGAATTTATCTAGCAATTTTCCTTCCGAAGACTAACACAACCCTCCCTGGAATTTTGTCATAGAGCTTTCCTCATCAAATGGCATGCAATCCCTAGATCACCATTTCTAGGCAACAGAGCTGAACAAATCAGCAGTATATGTGAGTTGCTCTCTTCTTTTTTCTCTCTTACTCTCCTTTTCAGTTGTTACTTATTTTCTCTCCCATACTGTCTAGCTGACTTGCCTTAGAACACGGCGGTCCAATGCAATGAGGTCTACATGCCATGGAATGGCTTCTCCATCCATTTCAATGGTGGGGGCAGCTCCATGTGCATACTCCTTTGTGCTCGTGGAGAATGAATGGGAAAGCCTCAGTGGAGCCTTCAGAGCAGGACTTTGGGGCAAAAGTCCAGGACCCCACTCCGCAGAATGAGCAAGAGGGGCCCCAAATACAGCAGAGTTGGCTTACCACCTTTAGAAGTAAGTGCATGTTACCATTTAAAAGGCTGGGCCCCTGTAAGATAATTAAGTCCAGAATCTAAAATTACCTAACTGCACCACTGGAAAGTCACATGTGGAAGAGCTTGACATGGCTCCAAAGTGTACACCAGGCTCTAGATTGAGGCAGCTTTCCTTGCCATATAGCCTCATCAAAAGCATAGCTGGAATACCATGCTAGAATACCAGCAACAGGTAAGATGGTCTGGAAGACAAGAGGTATCTGTGATGCTTCAATGTTGTTTATCTAGGCATTTAAAGAACGGAAAGAATTTTATCAGCATCATAGTAGATCTTTAACACACATCTGCAGCTACCTAAGGAGGTGTGCTCTGCCAAGCTATAGGCACATACTGTATCACTTGAGCTATTCTCTTTACCAGTTGGCTGTTGACCTCAACCGCAGGCCCTTCTGAACAAAGTAGAGTTTGTTGACTTTGCAAGAAGAAGCATGCCTGAGCGGGTATTTCAGCAATTTGGGTTGCTTTATATTAATTCTCAAGGCCATTTGGAACTACAAAATAACTGAGTGACTTTAGTCCAAGGCATATGGATCTTATCTTAATGAAAACATGCACAAGTTGAAGTCTAAAGGCATGAACACTTTTGTATTATTCTCTTGTTCAAGCACCAAAACAATAGGAATAAATAAATTGTATGTATTTGTACACACACACACACAGACCTTCTTGTATACTTTCCCAGTTCAGATGTCGTGTTGTTGGTCCAGCATCCTCCCCTTGTGTGGCCAGCTTCATAGAAGATTTCTTGGTTTGTTAAACCACAGTTTACTGTAATGTCCAACTTGAGAAACCATTGGTGTGTTCCCTACAAACCAAGATTGCAAACAAAGATCAAACTGTGGCTATTTCAAATTTCACTGTTGGGGAAAAAAAGGCAGTGGTTGTGGTGGTGGTGGCGTTGGTGGTGGTGGGAGATTCTCTGAAAGGTTTAACATCTACATCACCAAAAAAAGGGGGGAGGAAGAGGACACCAATTTGTATAAAACATGCACATGCTAATTTATATGTACAGCTTCAAATTTAGAAATAATTATTAAATAGAAATACAGTCCATCTCACCATAGTGTGGAAGGCTGTGACCAGGTGACCTGTGTGCCTGACTGCTCAGACTGTTGTCCAGGTGCTCTTGGTGGGCAACTTCAGGCCCAGCTCTTCCTTCTATTGGTTCTTTCTCTTTAAACAGACTCTGACTGGACAGTCCAAATAGAGGACACCTTCAAAATAGAGGACCGTCCTCCAGCAGCCCTTCAAACAGAGGGTTGTCTACTGTAAAAGAGGAGACATGGCCACCCTAGCACACAGTCTTATTCTATCTGTACACATTTTGCTTACATGTGGAGGCTACATTCGGATCACGTAGACTTGTGGGAGAATTACTCTTGGGGCATTCCTTACAATGTAATGTGGATAAAATGGAGTATACACACACACACACACACACACACACACACCAGGATCTTCCCATCCAATAGGGCCTCACGGCTCAATTTTACCTTATTAATAGTGATACCATATTGTCTTTCTTTAAAATTTTACAGTTGACTTTAAAAATAAATGCACACCATGAGCAGAAGTAACTGTGAACATGCAATTTAATTAGTATTATTATTGTCACTCTTTATTTGTACTGTTTAGGATGTTCACTTGTGTTATTTTAAATCCAGTCTGGCTGGATAACGGCTAAGGCTTGCTATTTTTAGGAGTCAGATCTTCTTCCTTTGCTGCTTTTAAAAATTACAGTTAAAGAAGTAGCTCCACTGATATTGGGTTAGCTGAGGCCTGATATTTTTTTGTACCCACTGAAGTTCTGGCCTGTAGCCTATTTTTCAGTCTTAGGAAATATTCTGTAAAGTTTGAGCCACAAAGGGTTAATTAATTACTTAGTGCAAAGAATGAATTGCTTAAACACAAATTTAAAATGTGGATTTTTAAAGAGATTGGACCTGTGCAGCTGTGCCCTTGAAAGAGTTTCAAAGCTGTGTTCAGTTTATATCCTTGCATCTCATGATATTGCCATGATTTTCGAAACAGTAACAGTTTTGTTTGTGGTACTAATGCAGGAGAAATGTCATTAAATATTCCCCCCCCCCCAGTGTCACATCTTTACTGACATACTGTACAATGCATTTTATTGTGCAATTATTCTAATAATCATTTACAAGAGATACAGTTAATTTGCTGATACTCATCTTCAACACATTGGCCACAGTCCAGAGAGGCATCCAAGAAGAGTCTCACTTTCAGAAGCAGGTTCCAGTGTGGTTTCTGGGAAGCTGCTGTTTTAAAAAGGGATGGCTTTTAATAGATTGTACACATTTATTTTAATGTTGTGTGAACTGCTTTGTAAATTAGATAATTGAAGAGGCATGCAAAAACATAGTAAATAAATAATAACAAAATAAATATAAATAATAACAAATATCAAAAAGTCAGCTGTGTGTGGGCAACACCTTCAAAATGTGTGAAGGTGCTTATTGAATACAGGGATCAGCACTTGATTCTTTTCTATTACTAATGTACGGTATTTAGGATTGGACTGTTTAAAACAACAACAATAATAACAGATTCTAAATATTGATTAGACACAGTGGATATGTGTGTGGCCTGGTGGACAAAAGAAGGGGAGAGGAGAGGAAGCTAAGAAACATGGCAAAATGCAGGTGTCTGCCAACTTTTTCTACCTGCTTCCATTTTTTTCACCAAATTTTCCAGAAGAGTTTGGCTGAGACCTGGTAATGTGGTTGTATCTAATCTGGGGTAGGTGGGTGCGGTCATTGTGTTATGTGAACATTCATCTCTTCTTTGGTGTTGGATGAGCAATTCATGGTATTATTCTGGGACATAACGTATATGATGCCAGTGTGGCGTAGTGGTGAGAGTGTTGGACTGGGACTCGGAAGATCCGGGTTCTAGTCTCCGCTCGGCCATGAAACTCACTGGGTGACTTTGGGCCAGTCACTGACTCTCAGCCTAACCTACCTCACAGGGTTGTTGTGAGGATAAAATAGAGAGGAGAAGGAGGAGGATTATGTAAACCACCTTGGGTTCCTTGCAGGAAAAAAGGCGGGGTATAAATATAATAAATAAATAAATAATGTGGAATGTTGTTGTATGCTTATTGGAAATCTTTGCGAATGAAAAGAAAGAGGTGCATAATACCTGCAGGATGAAAACATGTCATCCCTGCATACTCTTTGTGTGTGTGTGTGTGTGTGTGTGTGTGTGCTTCAGTGTGCAGGCATATGCAGTCATGAAATGAAATCTAAAATGGTGAATTGTTCTTGCTGAAGACAAAGCAAGCAGCCATGGCTGTGCATTGTAACCGTTAATCACAAGGCCAGCCGTCGTGACTCTTTTGTGAGCCCTGACGGAGCGAGGTCCGACACGGACAGCTGCAGCTTCAAAGAATCCCAGTGACCTAGATTCTCTACTAGATTACTGTCTGCTTGGGCCTGTGTGCCTATATCTGCTTTGTGAGCCTGATTTCAGTTGTTCATACTGCCTTGCTTGCTGTGCTGACCCATTTTACCATGGCAACCTGATTCGCTGTACCGGAGCCCAAGGAAAAAAAAAAGCACTCCTAGAGGATTCCAAGATTAAGCATACTTGCTGCTTTTTATAGAAAAAATAATAATGTACTTAGCAGGCATTCAGAGGAGAAACCGACACTATCTAATAGATGTTGAAGCCAGGGATATATTTAGGGCAGGTATGTACCTTTAAATCAATGTTTCTATGCCTGCACTTTTCCTTTTTTTTTTTTACACATCTCTCTGGGTAAATTTGACAATTGGTTTTCCTTCTGCCAACCACTTCATCACCACTTCCCTTGTGAACTCAGCACAACTTCATAAATATACATTGCAACGCGTCAAACACTGCTTTCCCCATCACATATGAAGGGAGGTGCTCAGATGGAAAATCATTCCTGCCTTCACACATTAGCTACTGTCTCTGTCTGTTACCCTGGTGTGTGTGTGTGCGTGTGTGTGTGTTCCCCCCCCCCCCAGAGGGGAGGGGAGTGAGGGATATTGGAAATAGGAAGAAGCAGTTCTGGGTCCACTTCTTGGTAACAACAACAAATGCCACAATCTTTGTCAGAGTTGCAGCTAGGACTGAGCCTTGGGGCCAAAGTCCAGTCCCCTCCCCCAAACGACTACCCAAAGAGTAACTGGTAATAGGGGCAGTGGCCAGCAGGCCCACCATCAGCACCTGGTCCAGCTTGGACACCCTGGGGTGCATTGGTGTTGGCATTGCAGCATCCTTTCTTTCTTTAAAAAAATAATAATTTTATACTCCGGGGGCAGCCAGCCAGGCATGTACATGGTCACAGATGCTCATTTTATTATTTTTACTTTAATATATATATATATATATATATATATATTCCTCTACTTACAACAACGTGGTGCATATTCCCAAGTAAATTTGTTTAGCATCAGGGCCGCAGAAGCAAACTGCACTTTATTCCTGTAGTCATGATGGCATGGTGCTACGATTTAAGTGAGTTTTTAAAAATGCGAAACTGTACATGCTCAGAGTATTTCTTCTACTTCTTTGTTAACAAGGTTAGCTAACAGTTTGGGGCTTTGCTCTAACACAGTGTTCTCCAACCTTGGGTCCCCAGCATAGCTGGCTGGGGCATGCTGGGAGTTGTAGGCCAAAAACATCTGGGGACCCAAGGTTGGAGAACACTGCTCTAACAGATCAGGAATGTAGAAGCAGTAGTAAAACATGGGATGGCACTGGGGGGTGGAGAAAATATGTGTTAGTTGTGTACTTGACAACCAAAGTAATACACATGGCTGTCAAACTCCCCCTCCCGTAAGCCCCTACAGTCCAAGGTCAAAAATTACCTGGCTGCACCCCTGTCTTTGCTTTCTGGGGTGTATTCCTTTATCTTTTAATCTCACCTTGTAAAAGAGATTCCCACACTGCAAACCACACACTCCGCTTGTGTGTATAGAAATAGCCATCGGCTTCAGTATCCACTTCATACATGTTCTTACCTGGGGAAGCTCACTGTGCCACAATAAGGTATTGAACTGCACTGGGCTCAATATTGTTAATTATTATTAATCTTATTTCTATACCGCACAATAGCCGAAGCTCTATGGGTGGTTTACAACAATAAAAAATACAATAACATGCAATATAAAATATACACAATAAAACATAAAAAAAATAAAACCAAATTTAAAAATGACTCAAATAACTAAAACAAGTTAATACAAGGTGACCTGTAAGCACTGGAAATGACGCGATGGGACCCTGCGCAGGCGCAATACGTGGCACGGGGGTCCAGCGCGCCTGCGCAGGGTCCCATTGCGTCATTTCTGGTGTCAGAAGTGACGCGACAGGGACCGGCACAGGTGGCTTGCCGCGGAGAGGCGAGCCGCCGACAGAACCAGGTAGGCTCGTACAAGCCTCGTGTGGGCATGAGTGGGCCAATTTTGGCCTGCTACGCCAAACGAGGCAAGACGGGACATCACTATCTTGTTCCACAGTTGGGGGGCTACCACAGAAAAGGCCCTCCCCTTGTTGCCACCCTCTGAGCCTCCCTTGGAGGTGGCAGTTGGAGGAAGGCCCCAGATGTTGAGCGTAGTGTCTGGGTACATTGTGGTTGGGAGAGGCGTTCTGTCAAGTATTGTGGTCTGAAGCCATGTAAGGCTTTATAGGTTAAGACCAACACCTTGAATTGGGCTCAGAAGCATACAGGCAGTCAGTGCAAGTGGGCCAGAACTGGTGTTATATGTTCGGACCTTTTGGTGCCTGTGATTAGTCTGGGTGCTGCATTTTGCACAAGCTACAGCTTCTGAACAGTCTTCAAGGGCAGCCGCACGTAGAGTGCATTGCAGTAGTCTATCTTATAGATTACCAGAGCATAGATTACTGAAACCAGGCTATCCCTGCCCAGATAGGGGTATAGCTGGGCCACCAGCCAGAGCTGGTAGAAGGCACTCGTGCTACTGAGGCCACCTGAGCCTCAAGTGACAAAGATGGCTCAAGGAGAACCCCCAGCTACGAACCTGTTCCTTCAAGGGGAGTGCAACCGCACCCAGAACAGGTTGAACACCCTCCATATGGTCAGAGGAACCACCCACTAACAGCATCTCAGTCTTGTCTGGATTGAGCCTCAGTTTGTTAGCCCTCATCAAGTCCATTGTCGCAGACAGGTACCAGTTTAGCACATCTACAGCCTCACCTGCTGAAGATGAATAGGAGAAATAGAGATGCGTGTCATCATTGTATTGATGGCAATGCACACCAAAACTCTGGATGACCCCACTCAGTGGTTCATGTATATGTTGAATAGAATGGGGGATAAGACAGGCCCCTGTGGAACTCCATACAATATATCTTACTTCTGAGTAAATATGAAGAGTATCACAATGTCAATCTGGCTCTTGCCTCCAGGAGTGATGACTGGATTGAAGAGGAAGAAATGGAGGTTTGAAGTGATTTTGTAGAATTGTCCAAGCTGATTTCCTGTTTCATGTCTAGCTGCACCCCCAGCCATGCTGTGGTAACTGTGTACTACTGTAATGCATTATCATGTGGGGTTGCCCTTCAAGCCTACTCGGAAACTTCAGAACATACACAATACAGTGGCACAGTTACTAACAGGGACCAATCAAATGGATCACAACATGCCTGTTTTGAAACAGCTTCTGTGGCTACTGGTCCATTTCTGAGCACAACTCAAGGTGCTGGTTAGGGTGGCCATGTGTCCTCCTTATCTGAAGATCTGTCCTATCTAATTCCAGTTTAAAGATAAAGCTAAAGAAACATAAAAACTGTTGCCCATCATCACCAGTCAGTCCCTGGTCAGCAGACTGAATAGGCAAGCATAGAGGTCACCTGGTCACAGTCTTCTGCACTATGGCGAGATGGACTGCATTTCTATTAAACTTATAATAATTATTTCAAAATTTGAATCTATACACATATATTAGCCTATGCAAATTTTATGCAAATCTTTGATCTCTTTTGTCTTCTTTTCTGCATTTCTTCTTTTTTGGCAATTAAGAAGTGGCCAGCCTAGTGCTGGATCTCTTACCTTTAAAGCCCTAAATGGCTTGATACCTGGGCACCTGAAGAACCCTGCATGCCTTCCCTTCCATGAACCTGCTTGAGGTAGCATCTTCTTCAGAGGCCTTTCTTCAAGTTTCTGTATTTTGATGTGAGGTGGGCGGTGAGCGGGGAAAGAGCCCTTTTCTGTTGCAGCATCCAGTTGTCGAATGCTCCCCCCAGGGAGCCTAGGGTAGTGGTGACAACCCTACCAGTGTCTTTTGCAGAACTTTTTATTTGAAGAGACCTTTTAGGGTCATATTTTAGGTCTTTTTATTCTGGAGATGTATGTGTTTTACTGGATTGCGCTGCTGCTTCATAATATTTATTGTGCTTTATCTTTTATTTTTGAGAACTATTTTTAAACTTGTGAGTCATCCTAAAATCAGTGAATAAGTGGCCTTGCCTTTTCCAGAAAAAAATTCTGCTGCTATCTTTCACTACAGGTGCCCTCTTTTTTGAATTTTGAAATGAGTGGCCTTCTCAATCCCCCCCCCCATATTTCCCAGAATTGGCAAAGCCCCCTCCAGGCAACCAGCTGTTTAGCTCCATCCCCCCCCCCCCGGAAATTGAGATGGCTATGCCCCTGAGAGAGAGTGCCTCAGGTGATTCGTGCTAGAGGTGTTTGGCAGCTCTAATCACCTATTTGACAGTGGCCTAGTTTGGGCAATATCTTTTGGGCAGACCCAGACCATCATATGGAACTGAGCTTTCTCATTCCTGTTCTCCACACTCCCCCGTCCATGGCATTTGCAAAGTTGAGCAATGTGTGCAAGAACCAACACATATAGGGCTCAGTTATGCAGTTGGCTCCTTGGAAAACTGGCTGCATGTGTCGGATATTATACATGTGGATGTGCAGGGACAGCAGAGGCAAAACCAGCATACTGGGTGGCCAGGGAAGACAATTGCTCCACGCAACTGGCCACATTGGCCTGAAGTTATCTTCTGAATCAGATTTCTGTGAATGATCAACAGGGCCTCTCTTACAACTCACCAGTGATGAATACAGAAAACAATTTACCATGTGGCAACTTATTATGGTGTGGGTGTAACTATCTAACTAATTACATGGAAAGTCGTCATTCTGTGTCATCCCACCAAGTAGTTACCCATCGTTAGAGGCTTCACAGTGCTGGTGTTCACACTGCCTAACAGGTGATCAATGCTGTCAAAGACAGCAACCTGTGATATAAGTTTTGTTTGTGTTTAGGATTAATTCATCTAGCATATCTCTTTTCACACGCACTTAATGCAGACTGATGGTCTGCAATAAGCCAAGACTGCAGCACTGAAAAGTTTAAAGTTGATTACTAGGAAAAAAAAAAGTAAGCAATTGCAAATGGACTCTCCCTCTTTCCCTCTCTCATGATTTTAATGGACAATACGGAAGACCAGTGACTGAAGTACCATTGCAGTATGCATGGTGGAAGCAGGGCAGCTGGCCACATGGTGCTCCCCATAACCCAGTGGGCCAAACTAATGTCCATCTCTTCCAAATGGTGATGAGTACAGAAATTAAATAGGGTAACTGATCTGAGCAACTTACTATAGAGAGTGCAAATTGCAGGAGGCTGCAAAATGAAGACTTGAGAGACTTTACCAGTTAGTTTCCTTATGATTCGTTGTTTGTTTGCTTGCTTGTTTATTGGCAGTATTTCTTGCTTCCTTACATACAGAGTTAAAACATAACATACAGGGGTGGGGGGGGAGCAGCAATCAGTCGATTAAGAATATAAAAGTCTTAAAGCACTCTGAATATAATTTATCACAGTGAGTCTAGTAAAACATTTCAAAGCAATTTATAAAACCAAGACAGGAACAGTATAAACTAGAAAATAATATAAGATCCTGACACAGGACCTTTAAAAGCAGAGCAAAACCAAAAGATTTTTCAATGAGGCCCATTTAAAAGTTGATAAGGAAGAGGCCAAATGCATATCCCTTGGGAAGGAGTTTCACAAGTATGGAGCCACCACCAAGAAGGGTTACTTCAACATGCACGGTCTGAATCTTGACCCACATTTGTAGTTCATGGCATCCCAACTTTTGGAAACGTCTGGCCTATTAAATATGGAGTTGTGATGCATCAGCATGTGGCCTTCTGCAACCTGGATCCATGTACTCCATTTCTTGCCACATCATATTTGGCCAAATGAATTTGCCACTTATTGGAAAGATTATACGTTCTAGTAGTGCAGGTCCACTGGCCTTAAAGATATTAGGCAACCTATAATGGGCAGGGCTTTTCTTTCTATGTGTTCTGTATAGGGCCTAACTTTTCAAGTTGTTGTTTGGCAAATCCAACTACAGTTTCCTGTGACTGATTCCCATTGAAATGAATTGAATCTGAGCTAGTCAGGACTAAGGCTCAAATCCTATGTATGCTTATTAGGAGATACAGTATCTCCATGGCTGGTATTCAGAGGCATGCTGTCTCCAATCCTGGAAGTAGTATATAGCCACCATTACATGTACGGTATGTAGCCACTCAGTGCACTGCTTGCAGTTGGATGTAGTCATAACTAACTTCTCCTGGATTGTGCTCTTTAAGAATGATGAATATTGCTTGGGAAGTTATTTGGTATTCTGTGGCAGGCAAAGGGAGTGATTTGAGCAGGCCAAGGATCATCATTGCACTGTATCTTATTCACCTCACAAAGAAGCTGCTTCTAAGATTATTAGAGAATGATCACTCATTTTTCAAATCCAATTCATCTTATAAGCATCAGTATTGAATTTCCACCGCATCAGATTTTCTGCCTTCTTGTAACATCTTGTTTCCAATCGTATATTACTGGAGGTGCAATCGAAAACACTTGGAGGCTGCAGAACATTTCTTAATGGTTCATTAAAACATTTTGGCAGACATACTTAAATTTAAAGTATTTTTCTATTATGCTCAAATGGCAAGCAATGCTGTTTTAAAAATAATAATAAAAAAATTAAACATCATACAAGGAAAAGTACCACAATAAAATCCTTGTCTTCCTCAATCACAAAAAAGCAAGGCTTAACAAAAATACAGATGATTGATGTGACCAAAATATGACATCTATATTGTACTTTGCTTGTGACACCAACACTGATTGGTTGAGATCATGTGATGGCTTGGAATATTCAGTTGCTCAGGAAACAAAGCAATTTCAGCCCAGTTTCTAGAAGGGAAAGTTATTGGTTTGGCTATGATTAAAACTTCACACAATGGATGGCTGAGGACTAGTGATGGGTGAGCTCCCTTCAATTCACCTCATAATTAGTTTGTCTCTGTTGATGTTATGTTGGCACATGCTGAGAATATTCAAGATGGAAAACACTCCTGACAATAGTTGGATGTATATTCTCCAAAATGGAGGATGCAACATTCCCCTCTATTCCTTCTCCCCAGCATAACCAGGGGCAGCAAAGCCCTCCCCCAACAATCACATGACCTGCTGGCCTGCAGACACCTCCTCCCACACTACAGCTGGAACTAACCAGTCTGGATTTGCAGACAATGTGACTTCACCATCTAGTCACCTTTCTCCCCCCCTCATCCCCCCCTTTATATCTTGCCTGAAGAAGAGATCTGGGGACCTCGAAAACTTGCACACTTTTGGGGACTAATCTTTTGGTTGGCCTAATAAAGGTATTACAGCAACATGGATTTTGGATTTTTTCTCATAGTCAACATGGCTTCCTTTCCTTTTGTTAGGAAAATATGAAATCCCTAACTTAGAGGTGATTTTTTAAATATATATAACAAATGAGCAGCAACTCATTGGCTGATGAACTGACCATCTGCAAAATCTTTCAGTAACAGGTTATTGTGAAGGTGAATGAATTCAGGATTATATAACGTAATTCATATGTTGCATTATACAAGCCAGTTCCCAACATTCTGTCCCATTTTCACAATATTCTACCATACACTGGTGTGATTAAGGAAAAAAAAGGGGGGGGGGAATTAAGTTCTGTAGGACAAAGTAAGCAAGTACTCCAGGATGAAGTTTTTTTTAAAAAAGGATACAAGACACTTTTCACTCCAGACACTGAGAACATCAGAGACCAGTTTAGGATGAACCCATGTGATACCATTCCCTATGCAAGTGCAAGTTAACCCTTTGGTGATGCCATCTATCCAGCTTGGTGGGGCAATACTGGAAAATGTCGATCATTTTCTCTATCTAGGCAGCTATCTTTCTGTTACAGCTAACATCGACAGTGAAACTCAGCATCGTTTGAGCTCCGCAAGTGCCTTGTTTTCTCGAAAGAAACACAGAGTGTTCGAGGATCGGGATATTTGTAAGAAGACCAAAACACTGGTTGATGAAGCCATTGTATTACCAACTTTATTGTATGCCTGTGAAACATGGACTATCTATAAACGTCACTTCCACCTCCTTGAAAGACTTCATCAACGTTGCCTCCGGAAAATCCTGCAAATTACTTGGGAAGATAGGCGAACAAATGTCAGTGTACTGGAAGAAGCAAAGACTACTAGCGTTGAAAAAATGATCCTTCAACGCCAACTTCAGTGGACCGGTTATGTTGTTCGAATGTGTGACTGCCGTCTCCCAAAGCAGTTACTTTATTCCCAAGTCAAGGATGGAAAGCGGAATATCGGTGGTCAGTATAAGAGGTTTAAAGATGTTCTTAAGGCTAATCTAAAAAAATGCAATATAAACATCGAAAACTGGGAAGCTCTGGCCCATGAACGATCTAAGTGGAGGTTGGCCTTTCACAAAGGTTCCATGGACTTTGAAGAAGCCCGAGTGCAAGGTGAAAGGGAGAAACGAGCTAAGTGAAAAGCACGTCAAACGAATCCTTTACAGGACCATCTTCCATCTGGTAACCTGTGTCCTCACTGTGGGAAGCTGTGTGGATCTAGAATTGGCCTCCACAGTCACTTACGGACACATCGCTAGAGTCTACACATTTTTCTTTAGAATTTCCTCCTTTTAAAATTTATTTTTGTAAATTTTTATCCTGGAAGACAATCTTACTCGGTCACGAGTGATCGCCTGATAATGATGATGCGATTAATTCCCATGGGAGACAACATTGTAGTGGGGGGAAACCTACCTGCCAGTTGTAGGGTGGCCATGTGTTTTCTTTTACAGAGAACTATGTTTGAAAGGCTGCTAGAGGACTGTCCTCTATTTTGATGGTGTCCTCTGTTTGAAGGGTTGTCCAGTCCAAGTCCTGTTTAAATGTAAAGAACCTTAAGGGAGAGCAGGGGCAAAGTTGCCCATTGAGAGCACCTGAACAGCAGACTGAGCAAGGCACACAGGTCACTAGTTGCAGTTTTCCACACTATGGTAGGCTGTAGAATTCAAAGTGCTGGATATGACCTATAAAGCTTGGGACAGGCGACCTGAAAGACTGCCTTCTCCCATACGAGCCTGCCCATTTCTTAAGATCTTCTGGAGAGGCCCTTCTTTCAAGACTGCCACCTTCAGAGGCATGTTTGGTGGTGACCTGAGAGAGGGCCTTCTTGGTGGCCACTCCCAGGCTATGGAGCTCCCTCCCATAGGAGGTTAGGTGTGCTCCCTCTCTTCTGTCCTTCTGCCAGCAGACAAAGACTGCTTTATTTAAGAAGGCCTTTAAGTGGGTCTGTAAGTGGGTCTCTTGGGTTGGGTGCTCTTTTCAATAACTTTTTTCCCTATACAGTAATACCTTGGATTGCAAGTAACTTGGTTTGAGAGCATTTTGCAAGACAAGCAAATTTTTAAATATTTATTTAATATTTTTTTTACTTGATATACAAGCGATGTCTTGCAATACAAGTACTGTAGTACGGTTTAAATTAAAAATCTCTGTACAAATTTTTTGGGGGGGATTTTGTTTTGATATAAGAGTGTTTTGGATTACAAGCACATTTCTGGAACGAATTATGCTCTTAATCCAAGGCATGACTGTACCTCTTATGTTTTTATTGTATTTTAATGTATTGTTTTATTGTTTTCATAGATCATAGAGTTGGAAGGGGCCTACAAGGCCATCGAGTCCTACCCGCTGCTCAATGCAGGAAACTAGAGGAGGGGTCTCCCATCCAAGTAATGACCAGGCCTGACCCTGCTTAGCTTTCCACACTCAGACAAGCTGAGCCAGCGTGAGCCACAGGCCTGGATCGTTTTAATCAATTTTAATTTGTTCAGTAAGCCACCTGGAGTGCCATTTTTTTGTAAAATAGCAAGGTACAAAATAAATAAATAAACAAACAAATCCCTTACTATTTAAATTATAATAATTTTTAAATTCGCACATGTATATATTATCATATTCAAATTTTATGCAACTTTGCATGTTTCATGCAAATATGCCCTCTTTTATTCTCTGTTTGATGATGCATGTCCTCTTTTTTGGCCATTCACAAGTAGCCACCCTACCCACCATCCCTTGCCTCCCAGGAATAGCATCAAAGCATGGGGGAGACCAACCTGACCCTATTGGCCAAAGAAAGAGCAGCCCTGAGCACTCTGTCTGGCCCATCCATCAGTCAAAGGAACAAGAGCTACCAATTGTTATTCAAGCAAGAATACTAAGAAGGAAAGATCAGCCTGGCCCATACTGGGTATAAATGCCTGCTTACAGTTCACCATTTTGTTCTGGCCTTGAAGAACTGATCTCCCTTCTCTACCTTTTCTGTCTAATCCCCTTGCCTTGTGTGGCTTGTCTATAGAACTCACTGCCAAAGCTTTTAGTAAAGTTCTCAATTAGACCTCACCACTAGGGCATGCTGCCTCAGCTATAAAACCATTTAACTGCTGCCACGAGAATAAACCTTCGCTACCTCAAAGAAACTCAGTAGCCTGGCTCCTATGGCATAGGCACGGAATTGACACCACCACTAGAGACAACCTTTCCAAATGAACAAAAAATAATGGAAATTCCATTATTTCCGTTCATTAATGGAAATTATTTTCAAAAGTGAATAAAATGTCACTCTTCAAACAATAGCTTGAGATTGCTTAAATTAAATATGGTTGCTTCCCACTTCTAAACTGAGTCTTTCCGAGAAAAATAAAATCGTAATAGCTTTTCCTTCAGATCAGATTTCCCTAAACTCCACCCCACATTTAGGAATTTCCCTAAATTTCCTTACAAACAGGAACAGATGCAGTACACTGGTCTTCCTCTGCTTCTAGTTCTTTCTGCTTCTTCGGGCTTCTAGGATGATTTGGATGTTTCAGGGACTACTTCTTGAAGTTCCCTCTGGTCAGACATAAAATAGGAACCTAAAGTATGTTATGTATAACTTGGTTTGCTCATTAAATGATCATGTATGGTATATTAGAATTAAAGGTATGGTTTATTCAGGCGATAATTACAAATTTACTAAATTGAGTTATATATAAATGTTTTTAATATATAAAACACTATTTAATGAAACTATAGGTTTTTAGGTTTTTTTGGGGTATATTCATAAATGTTGAATTTAAATTAGATTAAATAGTTGATCTACATTTGGGGAGGGTGGAGATTTCTTGTGTTTGTCCTCTTTTGGGTTCCTTTTTTTGTTGTTGCCGTAACTGGAAGTGATTTTTTGTTAACAGAAAATGTTTTAAGAATAACTGTGGTTGCTTAAGCTGTGGAGAAGATTGGAAGTCTATTTTAATTGTGTTTATTGTTTGTTGTATATGTGTTTTAGTGTTTGTATGTTTTTTTTAATGAATAAAATTCCTTAAAAAAATGTTTTTAAAATTTTATGAGCAAACCAAGTTATACATAACTTTGGGAACATAAAGGCTGTTTTAGGTTCCGAAAGCAGCCCTGCCCAACTTGGTGCCCTCCAGATCTTTTGGACTACATTGCCCAGCATTCCTTACCATTGGCCATTGTTGCCTGAGTCTGATGGGAGCTGATATCCAAAACATCTGGAGGGCACCAGGCTGGGGAAGTCTGTCCTAAGGCAACAAAGTGACGTTAAATCTGTAAAGCAGTGTTCTCCAACCTTGGGTCCTCAGATGTTTTTGGCCTACAACTCGTAGCTGGCTGGGGCATGCTGGGAGTTGTAGGCCAAAAACATCTGGGGACCCAAGGTTGGAGAACACTGCTGTAAAGAGTGCTAAAAAAATAAGTATTACTTGTTTTTCAATTTTCCTCAAAATTTCTGTTTTTTTCCAGGAAACCCCCCTGGGGGAAAAAAAAAAACATTTCCCCCCGCCCATGGCTTCAAAATTTCCAGAAATGTTACATCTCAAATTACAGCTATTAGAAATAGTCACTTTTTGGCCTCTCAGACCACATGACCAATATTTTACAGCCCCTACTCCTGGAGAATAGCAGTCAGTTATTCTGAGATAATAGCAGGGATGGGGACTTGGATTCGAGGACTCGACTCGTGAGTCGGACTGAGTCTCCCCTCTGACTCGACTCGGACTCGAGTCCCAATATTTTTAATGGGACTCGAGACTCGACTCGGGACTCGAGACCAAGGACTCTTCAACATCCCTGGGCTGTGCCAGAAGGAGTGGAGAGGAGCGTGATTGCCGGTGAAGAGTGCATGGAAGCGAGGTGTGCCGCTGCTCGGCCATTATGGACGGCTACCAGGAGTGCAGCCCCAACAGTGTGTCAAGATTTATTTTGATTGATGTGTTGCGTACTTGGGAGAGGCAGAAGAAGGACCTGAGATTACTCTGTGTGGCTGCTCTGAGTGTGTTTCTGGTTCCAGCAAGTTCATCACCAGTGGAGCGGGTGTTCAGTGAGGGTGGCATTGTGATGAGATCTCACCGTTCCAGAATGGGGGCCAAACATTTAGAAAAAATCATGTTCCTCAAATGCAATATGGATAAGTTTTAGGAAGTACAGCAAGTTTATTTTTTAAAATCATTTTTCTAAAATGCAATCTTTCAGACATTTTGGGTTTGGCTGCCTCTGCCTGCCTGCCTGGGGTTCCCAGCCTCCTCTGCCTGCCTGGTCTCTTCTTGACTAGTTCAACAGTTGAATTGTCCAAGACAAAGGCCTCTGCCTGCCTGCTTTGGGGTTCCCTGCCTCCTCTGCCTGCCTGGTTATTTTGGGTTTTCCTGCCTGGTCTGTTCTTGCCAAAATCAGTTGCAGAGTTTTGAAAAAGGCACACTTGTGCCTAGAATTTATTTAAACCACACATCTGAAGTAGCCTTATTTTGTTGGGGAAAAAACCCATTGATTTTAATAGGGACTCGTGGAGTCAGCTTTGGGAGTGACTCGTGACTCGTGAGTCACCATTTTTGACCAAGGACTCGGACTCGGGACTCGGGTCCAAAGACTCGTGACTCGACTCGTGACTCGAGACCAAGGACTCTTCAACATCTCTGAATAATAGGACCAAAGAGTGCTTTTATTAACCTTTTCGTTTCCTGGTGTTGTTTCCCGCACCCCCACCCCCCCAATCTCCAACAGTGGATGGGAACTGACAATTGAAACATTCAGTGAAAGTCAGGCAAGCTCAGACTAGAGCTGTGTGCATAATGCATTAATGTGAGAAAAATGCATGTCTATCCCATGACTCACAGAGCAATTAAAATGTACCTATTTCAGTGAATTAATTTCCCATAATAGCTATGACACAGCTGATCAGGAGGAATAATGTAAGGATTTAGTTCACCTGTTTAAAAGAATAAATAATCATCATAATCAAAATCTTCCAGAGAAAGTGGAGAATTAGCCTCAAGCTCACAAATGATTTTACTTCAGGTCCCCTCCTCTTCTACATAAAAATAATAATAGTAATAATATTATTATTTTTTTTAAATGTCTATGGCTTTGGCAACAGGCTTTGGTGGCGTTTTGTGTGTGTGTTCCTTTCATATGATAATTGGGAGATTCTATGGCAACCACTGGGGGAAAAAAGAGGTCCAAAAACAAAAGCTGTAGCAAGAGGGGATCAGCACCCATTCAGAGTATCTGCAGGAATAACAGCAAATCTCACTTTCTAGATGTGAAAGTTGTCTGATGGTTGGCTAGCAAAGGGGCTGAGTTAACTTGAGCAGAGATGGGGAGGAATTCATGCAGGAGGAGTTCTGCCGTTCAGCTTTGAGCATTCAGGTCCACCAAACTTTGCCCCCCATGTAACTTTCATTCATTTGAATGTCTCCTGCACCATAGCAGCCACCTGCACAGGGAGATTTATTTTATTTTATTTTATTTATTTATTTATTATATTTATACCCCACCTTTCTTCCTGCAAGGAACCCAAGGTGGCTTACACAATAATCCTCCTCCTCTCCGTTTTATCCTCACAACAACCCTGTGAGGTCGGTTAGGCTGAGAGTCAGTGACTGGCCCAAAGTCACCCAGTGAGTTTCATGGGACTCGAACCCGGATCTCCCGAGTCCCAGTCCAACACTCTCACCACTACGCCATGCTGGCTTTCAGTTCAGATTCAATGTGGATGATCTTTTAAAGTGGTATTTGCCATTGGCACCATTATCAATCTACTACTAGCACATTACAGCAGAAGCCAAGAAAGGTCCCCGGTGCTTACAGTCTGAATATTTGGTTGCGAACAGCAGGACTGTGAACAGGAGGGGAGAATTATTAAGAGAACAGTGGGTACGAAGGATAGTTAAAGCTGGATGATGCAAAATCACAGGGATATATTGGGGAATAAGGTCAGTGGTTTAATAACGAGTTTAAAGGCAAGGAGTTTATGTTGGATGCAGGGTTGGCGTCAGGGGTAGGCATGGTTGGGCACTTGCTGAGGGCCTCACACCCTAGCAGGGGCCCACTGACAGGGACCCCCTGGAATTGATCCCCTTCTTCACCATTGCTCGAGCACCTGCCTCTCGCTCTGGCACAGGAGGAGGAGCAGCGGATGCCCCTGCCTACTTGCTCACTGGCTCTCTTCCTGTCAAGCAAGCAAGTGGTAGCCATGATGAGAAAGAGGATGAGGAGCAAGAGCAGCGGGTCACCATGGTGGTGAGAGGGTAGACTCACTGACAGATAGGGTGTCTTCTTGCCCAATGGTCCTCAAATATCTGGAGCCAGTACTAGTTGGATGTGGAAAAGGATGTAGCTATGGGATTTGGTCTGAGATGTATCAGTGAATACATTTAAAATAAAAATAAAAATTGGCAGTCAGCATGGGTTGCGTTTCATTTGCTCACTGGTATGGGAGAGATGAAGCTGAAATTTACAAAGTCTTGGTTCGAAACATGCAAAACCTCTTTTGAGTATGTTCAACAATCTCGCATTAACTGATAATGCTGTGGCGGCCCCCGTACTGTGGAACTCTCTCCCGAGTGACCTCCGCCATGCCCCCTCTCTGCTGAGCTTCCGCCACTCACTAAAAACATGGCTGTTCAGGCGGGAATATGGGGTGGGCTAAGATTTTAAAATTTTATACTGTTTTAAATGTATTTTATATTTTATCATGTTGCACATCGCCCAGAGTGGCCGGTTTGCCGGCCAGATGGGCGATTCATAAATACAACAAATAAATAAATAAATAATATACTGCTCCAAAGCAGACACATGAGCTGCAATGCTTCAAGGGCTACCTTGAAATCTGTGAATCAGTGGGGGAAGCCATCTTTATGTTCCTCATTCACACAGGATGCCTTCCCTGCAGGCAGTTTGTGATTTATGGAAATAATCCAAAGCTCAAAAAAACAACGTAATGGCCACAGTCCAGCACAAAGTTAGATGTGTGCCCTACTCTGTTTTCAATGAGCTTAAGGCTGCAATGCTCTACACACACTTACCTGGGAGTAAGTCCCATTGAACTCAGTGGGGCTTACTTCCAAATAGACATGTATATGATTGCACTGTGTGTCTAACTCTGTGGAGATTGTGACAAATATGATCTTCAGTCTTCTCCATGATTAAATTGATCTTAGATGGCATTAGAAAATCATGATATGGCTCTAAGGCTGTTGGACTTATGCACACCCTCTATTTGTTTGCTTATTTTCAGGATGCTCCAGTGTACAAAGTATGCAATGGACAGCTGTTCATCCTAGATGAAAATCAGTAACAATTCTCCTTAGAGCAGAAATAAACCTTACAAGCAAATATAGCAAATTTCCAAAATCCATATTAGTGTAGTATCTTTATTAGGCCAAGCAAAAGATCTCAAAAAATATGCAAGCTTTTGAGATTTTGAGGCCTCTTCATCAGGCAAGATGTTGCAAGATGGCAGGGGACAGGAAAGAGAGAGAAGCTTACTTGATATTGAAGTCATGGTGTCTCACAATGTTGAAAATACAGCTGTTTACTCGGAACCACATGGTGAGGCACACAGGCTCCTTTGGCAATGAAAACACTAATGTGGATATTGAAATTTTGCTTATGGCCAACATGGCTACCTTTGCTTTTTATGCAAATACAGGTATCAAAACTTGGATGGCCACTATTGTTAGAAAAAGGTCGTAGTGACTGGGTTTGCTCAGCATGTGAAGTCACGGTGGCTATGAAGCCACCGTGGCTTAGTGTGTTGTTGTCCGAACCCAGTGCGCTTCCTGTGGAGTTGTTTGTGGGTGGCTACAAAGCCACTCCAACAAGCCATGGCTTGTTGTAGGGTTTGCTTAACCCTCCGTGGCTTGTCGTGTCATCTGAACCTGCACAACATGACCCACCCACGGCAGGGCAAGCCCCACAGGCCACAACAAGTGTGAGCTGCTTGGCCAGAGCGGCACAATCCTGCACCACTCTGGCCAAGTGGCTTCCCCCACGCGTGCTGATGACAGCTGCACTTCCAAGTGGCACTTCCCGGTGGCTGTCATCAGCTTCCCTGCAGCTGCGTGCCACGCACTCAAGCCTCAGTGTGAGGCATTTCCCTTCCCTGTTGGGGCTTGGGAAGGTGGCACATGGTGGAGGAACGAGCTGTTCTGCTTGGCTTCCTGGGGAGGAAGCCAAGCAGAGCGGCTTATCACTGCCCCGCTCCATTCCTCCCTTACCACCACCGCTTGACAGTGGCACTGAGGAGAGGGGGGAATGGAGCGGGGAGGTGACAAAGGGTAAGAGGAGCAAGCTTCAGCCGTTGGGCTGAAGCTCGTTCCTCTTCCAGGCCAGCTGTGCCTGCTGTTTCCATTGCCCCATGGGGCGATGGGTGTGCTGGGCTGGGGGAGGAGAGGAGGTGCTTTCCCCTCAGTCTACTGCTCAAGAGGAAGCCCAGTGCCAGGTGGCTCATCCCTTTCTCCTCTTGCTGTGCGTGGCCACCACTCAGCAGAGTGACAGCCATGCCCAGCAAGGGGAGCCTCTGACAGCTGCCCCAAAGTGCCAATTGGGCCCTCTGGGGCAGCTGTCACCCCCACTCCGCTCCTCTTCGTGCTCCTGCAGTGTCCCCTCCCTGGGATAATGGCAGGAGAACCGAGGGGGGAAGGAGGTGCCTCAGGACCCCCGCTGTGCCCAATCATTGGTCAAGCAGTGTGGGGAGGGGCAGGCTACTTTAAGCCCAGGCTGGCTACATAGCCACCTTGGGCTTGAAGTGTCTTCCGAACCCGCCCAGTGTGTGTGAATTAGGAGTGGAGAAGTGGCGGAAAGAAGGGGCAGAACCAGGCCTGGCATCAGGGGTTGTGAAGGCTGGGTAGCTGCCAAGGGTCCAGGGGATCGGAAGGGCCCATCCCTGATGACCCTCAGGCTCTCCACATCTCATCAACACATTTGGAGTAGAGTGCTCTCTGTTTCTCTGTTCATGAGTTTTTATGGGCAGTTATTTCTAATTGACTGAAATACTATTCATTTTCAAGCATTTTTCATTTCCCCCCCTAACATTAATATTTTAATTTATGACACTTCAAAAAATGGGTAGAAGCAGCACTTCGTGCAATGTCATGTGTCAGGAAACAGGCAGTTGCCCTCTTGGGATTGCTTCCTCTTTCAAAGAACACAAATCAAAACTCTACAGTTCCTAGAAAACAAGAGGGAAAAGGAGAAACTCCCAACTTCTACACATAAAGAGCAGAACCAGTGGACCTCTCTCTAGAAGTCCCTGCTGTAATAATTTCCCTCACTCTCTAATGTGGTGTAATGCCACTTCCGTTTGAATGAAAAGTATAGTCATTTTATTTATTAATTTATTTATTTACTGTATTTTTATCCCACTTTTCAGATAATTAATGGCTCTCACAGGAGTTCATATCAGTAAGAAGAAGGAGGAGGAAGAGGAGGAGGAGGAGGAGAAGGAGAGGAAGACAGGCCCTGCCATCAGGCGTACAAACACACACGGCAAGTCACACAAGGAAAGGGGAGTGGAGGGAAAAGGAAAATGTGGGAGATCATTTTTCCAGGTCAGAACGAGGTGGTGACCTGTAAGCAGGCATTTAAATGTACCTCAGGCCAGGCTGATCTTCCCTCTCTGGTGTTTTTTTTCTTGAATAGCAATTGGTGGCTATTGGGCTGATGGATGCGGACAGGGTGTTCTTTTGCCTGACTTCTGCAGCCCCGGGGCAGCAGGCAGTTGGAGCAGAGTGTCCTTCCGGCAGGGAGAGAGATGCAAACTGCTTGCAACAGCTTCTCCTGATCCAGCCCAAGTGAAGACCCTTGAAGCTACATTTATTTCAGTGGAAGAGTTAAATCATACTTGGTTTTGTCCCTCTTGAAATAAGTGGGATTTTAAACTCTTAGGCTACAATCCTTTGCCCAATTACAAGGAAGTAAGACCCATTCTACTGAATGGGGCTTGTTTCTGAGTAAACATAGATAAGATTATTATTAACTGCACTATGTACTGCACTATTTGCAGTACTGTATATACACACACTATATACTGCACTATTTGCTAAAAAGCCATCAAACAATTTAAAATACTTCACTTGGGCTGGAGTGTGCCCTGTATTTAGGGACTAAAGAAAATGATACTGATCTTGGCTTTTATCATCTATGCAGTTTATGGCCACTTAAATCTCTTTGAAGTCAGGATTTCAGAATTATTTCAGGGCCTATAGCTGTTCTGCCAGGCCTTTGGAGATGTTTAGTCCTTAAAGCACTGCTTCAGATTTTGAGAGGAGTTTTTAGTCCAATTTTGGTGTGTGTGTGTGTGTGTGTTTTAATTATGTGGTTTTATGAATTGTTTATTTATTTCATTTGTTACATTTACATTCTTCCTTTTCCTCCAAGGATCCCAAAGCGGCATACATGATCCTCCTCCTCTTCATTTTATTCTCACAAGCCCCCTCTAGGGTAGCTTCATAGCCGAGAGGGGACTTGAACCCGGGTCTCCCCAGTCCAACACTGTAACTGCAACACCAGACTGGCTGTCGTGTTGATCTCCTTGGGCACTTGGAAAAGTTGAAAGGCAACTTATCAATCAAAAACAACAACAAATTGCTAGGATCTTAGCCTTTATATCATTTAACCAGTTTAGGGGCTATTTTTCCCCCCCTGTAGAGGGATGGCCTAGCCACAATGATTCGTGCTTAGTGATACTGAGATTAGACTACTGTAACATGCTTTGCGTGTGTGTGGGGTGTCTTTATGTTTGTCTGGAAGCTTCAGCTGGTTCAGAATATGGCAGCTAAGGTGCTGACCAAAGGAGACCATATCCAATATGCCAGGAGCAGGGAACCAGTGGCACTCCAGTTGTTGTTGAACTCCAAGTCCCATCAGCCCCAGCCACCATGGCCAGTAGGCTGATGAGAATTGTAGTCTAACAACATCTGGACAGCCACACATTCCCCATCCCTGCTATATGCTAATAGTAAATTCCTTCTTTGAATGTAGATCCTTACATTGCCAAAATGGCACCTTCCATGCAGAGGGTGGAGGCATGAGCAAGCTTGGAGGAGCCCCGAGGTTTGCAGTAGTACCCCAAAAAACCCCTGATTTTCAGAGGGAAACCAAAAAAAGCCAAACATCCCAATGAGGACTGAGCATGCTCAATGCCCATTGGATGCTGTATAACTATTGGAAGGGGAGATAATGGAAAACTGGGGAGAATGGCATGGAATATTCTGGGAAAGGCCATCATGGGTTGGCTGGAATCCTGAACAAAAGCACCACTATGCACTGCAACATTTTATTGCAGGTCCAGCTTGCAAAGAGAATTCAACAAAAACACCAGTGGCTTCTAGTTAGTTTCTGGACCCAATTTAAAGTGCTAGTTTTGATCTTTAATGCTCTAATGTGGTCTGGGTCCTAAATGGTCTGCTTCTAGAGGCCTTCTTTGCATTGCCCCTGCCATCTGAAGAACGTTGTTGTGGATTAGGATAAGGCCTTCTCCGTGGTGGCACCAAAACTATGGAACTCCCTCCCAAGGGATGTCTTTGCTTCTTTGCCCTTCAGGTGGAAGGCCAAATTCCCTCTTTTCCAGCAAACCTTTCAGATATTTTGACTGCTCTGCATGTTGTTCCCTTGAGTGCACACATTGGTTTTAATTAATTAATTTATTCTTTATGCTACTTGGTTTTATTGCTGTTTTAATTTTGTATTTTTAAAGATATTTGTAAGCCATCTTAGAAGGGGTGTTTAAAAAACAAAAGGCATCCGTAAAATATTTATAACCAACCAACCAACCAACAAATAAAAACACCATTATCTCTAGTCAAAATGCATTTCAGTGCATTTTTGTAGGAATAACCTTTATTAGTTGAGGAGGGGGCTCTGCTAAAAATGGTGGCATTACTATATCAGTGTTTTCTCTGTTCTAATGAACACTGAGGCTTTCATTAAAGCGGAATTCCAATGGAATTGCACACTACGAGGCTTTTCACCCTAACTGAGAAGTTCCCCATGAGTCAAGTGAAAACACTGAACTGCAATAATGCCCAAGTGATTAAGAGTGATGCGTCCCCATTTTGAAAGCACTGGCCGAAAGACTTGCGGGTTATATTTTCATTACCACCACATGGAAATCCCCCTTCTGAAGTCTTAGCAACACTGGTCTTTGTTGGCACGGAATATGCCAGCTGGTCTGAAAAAGAACAAAAATAAAAATAAAAATGAGTTGTTGAATGTTCTGAAGGGCAAAATCTACATAAGAATGTCTATTTACCAGTGAAAGGTGACTAACATTTGAAAACCTAGCCAGCTTTTGCCCCTCATTCCTTAAAATGAGGCATTAAAACATGACACAGAAATGAAAGGAGAGAGGCCATCAAGATTCTCAGAACAGGATGAGCTGGCAGAGTCCAGAGCTGCTGTACCACTGGCTGGGGAACTGGACCAGGCCCCTGAGGCAGAAACTGAGGCTGGTGGTCTGAAGCCTGTAGAGCAAGGGTTGGCAACTTGTGGCCTTCCAGATGTTTTGGCCTACATCTCCCATCAACCCTAGCCAGCATAGCCAATGGTGAGGGATCATGGGAGTTGTAGCCCAAAACATCTGGAGGGCCACAAGTTGCCCACCGTGTTGTAGAGGCTGAGCCAGGACACCCACAAACACCTCCATCTGAGCTTGACTTGCCTGGGGAGTCCCACTCGTCCCACACTACTGCACTTGGCCAACAGCGCAGCGAGTATGCTAGGAAGGAGGTCACAGAAGAAATGGTGTAAGTGTAGTGGTAAATGTGGAAGTGCAGGTGCTCATCATGATGGCCCCTATAGCCACACCCCCAAGGAGAGTCCAAAAATTCAGGCAGCTGAGTGGATTCATATCAACAGACCAGTTCTCGCAATTTTATCTCCACCAGGAGCAAGTCTTTTGTAAAGTTACGGGTTCATCTAACCAGAGGATTTGTACACACCAGACCCTGCTGAGCACATAGTTTCCAATCCAGCAAATTAATGCTGTGGCTACAAAGCTGCGAGACTGAAAGGTGCATAGACATTCACCTAGGGATGTGTGTAGAGCTCCATTGGGGGGTGGAAGTCCGGAAAACTCACCGGGCTCAACCCCCCAAGCTCCGCTCACCCTACCTTTTCCCCAGCTCGATTCGTGTTCTCGCGAGCTGAGCTGAGCTGGGGAAAGTGACTTCCGGGTTCCGGTGCTACGTTGTTTACATAGAGAATGGCATAAGATATGTAAAAACAGCCTAATTTGCACAAATTTGGCCGTTTATAGAGCCGGGGACCCAGAAGCCCGGTGAGCACCTCAGCTGGCACTCGTGCTTGGCTCGGCTCGCACAGCAGGAGTGCTCAGCTCGTGGGCCGCGAGTTGAGTGCCAGGCGGGTTGCCCATCCCTACAAGTGTCTTCACAAAAGTCACCTCTGAAACTCCCTGAAGACTGATACAATTACTATACGCTGCCAAAGGAAGCAAGGCTAGCATGCCAATCAAAATAAATACACAAATAATTTTCCAAATAGAAGCACCGCCACTTTCAGTATTAATAAAATCCCCTCACTTTATGTATGTAGAGTGAGAGTGATTTAGGGAACTGAATATTCAGTGTGGTTAAGTGTTACTGGACTATGATTATTACAGAAGAACAATACAGTCTCTCCACTCCCTTGTTATAGATATCATTTTACTCAATGCATCCCAGGCATGTGGTTCACATTTTAATGCAAACTTGCCTCATTTCACACTTTTGAACTGATACATGAAAGTGATCCTCTGAAATCCATGCTTCTCCAAATTTTGCAATTGAGTTCTCCAATCAAAAGATGTGTACAAAAATGGGCAAGTTCATTATATTAGGAAAATTGTAAAAATGTGCAGGTTAAGCAGATGTGCAGACAGAAATGCACCAATTAGAAGAAATGTGCACAAAAATGCATACAAATTTTCACGTTAAAAAAAAAAAAAATCTCAGTTCTGGACAAATTGAAATTAACATTGAAAAAAATCTCAAAGTTCATGACAAAGCAATCTTAAGACTGGAAAAATGAGCAAATGAAAACAACAACAACCCAAAATGGACAGAATCATCCATCCCTAATTTTGCATCCCTAGGTGGTCTGCAATACATTAAGAACAGCCTGGAGAAGAAGGCCTCTGCTGAACTAGATAAGTACAGAAAGCTAATGTATCTTCAGTTCTGCTTTAAAGCAGAATTAGAACCCTCTGAATGTTAGCTAGGAAAGTTTGTGTGTAGTTTATTGTGTTGGAGACAGGAACAGCAATTTAGATTTTTGAAGCAGGGTACTGAATTACACCGAGGAAAACATGAAATATGCGGTTGGCTGCTTTGAACTGTAACAGGCTGTCTCAAAATGCAGAGCATTAAATACATGCATCCAGAATGTAGGAAGGAAGGAAAGACGGAAGGAGTCAAAATTGATTGATTCATCACAATGAACTGAATCATGCCTTTACAGTATGATAATGATCCCATGCATGCCAATTCAGAGGGAAGTCCCACTAAGTTCAATGAGATTGATTCAGCCCCAATCTGGAAACCAAGGAGAGCTTCAAAAGCAATTTGTGATGCTGAATGTTGTTCTGCTGCTAAATTAAAACAACGACAACGACAACCATGGCGCAATCCTACGGGATAGATACCCTCCATCCACATCCTAAACCCTGCTGCCTGTTAGGGCAGGAGGAAGAGCAGGAGTTTCCTTAGCCTCTCTGTCCTCTGCATTTGACATTAGATGGGCTTCTTGTTGGGGGTAGGAGCTGAGAGGCCTTTGGATCCAGTGGATCCACAGCGGCTCCCCTGCCCACCCACCCGCAGCCGTTTCCTGCATTCCTGAGGTTGTGACACTAACCTCAGGAGAGGGAGCTACCGTGGAGCTTTCCGCGGCTGGGAGGGGCAGGGATGGGGTCTGGAGGGGAGATTTACAGTCAGATCTCCTCCTCCAAGCTCGGGTGCCATCTAGGAGCCATAGGATTGCTCTCTCAGTGTCCCTGTGCCCACTGCAGAGCCCAGTCACTGGTACAAAAAACCTGTGGGCCCCCCGGTAGAGAGGTACATGAAGGACACAGTCTTACTGCTGAAGAAAAATGGAAAGCCCTTCCTCATGTGGCACTCAGAAGCCCTTCGTATTTCTGCTTTGAGGCCAGTTTATATGAGAACAGCAAAGTCAAAGCATTCCACTCCACGTGCAATCTCAATGGCCCAGTTTTGATAACAAGATGAAATACATATATAAGAAGAGATTTTGAGCTGGATACACGGGCGATGTTTTTATGGCATCAAATTAGGGATAAACGGACTTTTAAAGATCCATTCTATCTGAGTTTTGTGGATTTTCGGGCGCCTTTCATTTCATCATCCACTGATTGATGGAATTGGAGTTTGCACAAATGCGTTTGTATGTATTTGTTCAAATTTGCAGTTCCGAAAATGTGCAAATCTACCCAAAATACGTGAACCCCTTCTTCCCAATGCATATTTTCATGCTTCAGCCTATGGGAGAAATGAGCGGTTTCGGTCAGTGTTGTTGTTGTTGTTGTTGTTTGTATTTTTCTATGACTAAATTTGCATAAAATTACAGAATGTTAAAAACAAACAAACAAAAAACAGTCTGCAAGTCTGCAGAATCCATGCAACTTGCGAAAAGCTGGTCCACTGTGGAAACCGTGGGTCAGATTCATAGAGATTCAAACTCAATTGAGTCTGTTGCGGATTTCTCCAACATGCCTACGTCAAATATGGTTTTTAAGTACTGTCCTGGATGGGAGCCAAAGTGCCCTACATGCAGCAGCAGGCTGAGCACACACATCTTGCTGCCTGCAAGGATTTCCCCTCTGCCATCAACACAACAGGTAACTGGGTCTATGTGTGTTATGACTGCAGCCAACCGTTGGCAGAAAGGGACATGACTTGGCTTATGCTGGCTCAGCTTGTCTGAGCGTGGAAAGCTAAGCAGGGTCAGGCCTGGTTATTAGTTGGATGGGAGACCCCTCCTCTAGTTTCCTGCATTGAGCAGGGGGTTGGACTCGATAGCCTTGTAGGCTCCTTCCAACTCTATGATCTGTGAAATCTAGGACCAGATGGGGTGGAGGCGTGGAGCAGTAGCAGCGACAACTTCTACTGCAGCATTTTAAAGCACCCTTTAATGTCCCCGAGGCAAAACCGACTTTCAAAGGGGCAAAGCAAGAATGAGAAGTTCTATGAGACATCCATGTGTTTCTCTTATTTCCCTTATACACAGGGACCGTATCTGCCCTGCAGATCGGCCATCTTGACCCTGGTGTCCACCAGATGTTTTGGACTTCAACTCCCATCAGTCCCAGCCAGCATGGTCAGTGGTCAAGAATGCTGGGAGCTGCAGTCCAAAACACCTGGAAGGAACCAGGTCTCATTTTTTCTTTTTACCTTTGATGTAGTGCTCAAAATCTGGGCTGCCATATACCAGTCTGTAATTTTCTGTCATATTTCCCGTGACTCTGATTATTGAACTGTAACCTATAACAACAAACAGTATTGTTGCTGCCCCAAGCTGTATTTCCACTGTTACGTTATTAAAGAAAAGATTTAAAAACAAAAAAACACATACACCCTAAAACTGACACATCATTGTTTCAGGGTTTGTTTGTTTTTTAAGGGATATGCAAGGGAACCTGAGAAGTTGATTGCAGTAGCAGGGGGGGGGGAGGGGTGATTAACACTTTCCCTTCAGGCTGTTTTTGTCTTCAAAATCCATGCACCAAACTCACAAGAGTCTAAGGAGCGGGGTACCGCATAGCTCAGTCCTGGGCCCAGTGCTTTTCAACATTTTTATTAATGACTTGGATGAGGAGGTGCAGGGAATGCTGATCAAATTTGCAGATGACACAAAGTTGGGTGGAACAGCTAATACTCTGGAAGACAGAAACAAAATTCAAAGAGATCTCGATAGGCTGGAGCGCTGGGCCGAAAACAACAGAATGAAATTTAATAGGGATAAATGCCAAGTGCTGCACCTAGGGAAAGGAAACCAAATACAGAGTTACAGAATGGGGGACACTTGGCTCAACAATACCACAAGTGAGAAGGATCTTGGAATTGTGGTAGATCACAAACTGAATATGAGCCAGCAATGCGATGTGGCTGCAAAGAAGGCAAATGCTATTTTGGGCTGCATTAATAGAAGTATAGCTTCCAAATCACGTGAAGTGATAATTCCCCTTTACTCAGCACTGGTTAGGCCTCATCTTGAGTACTGCGTCCAGTTCTGGGCACCACACTTTAAGAAGGACGTAGACAAACTGGAGAGGGTTCAGAGGAGGGCAACAAAGATGATTAGGGGACTGGAAACAAAGCCCTATGAGGAGAGACTGAAAGAACTGGGCATGTTTAGCCTTCAGAAGAGGAGACTGAGGGGAGATATGATAGCACTCTTCCAGTACTTGAAGGGTTGTCACACAGAGGAGGGCCAGGATCTCTTCTTGATCATCCCAGTTTGCAGGACACGGAATAATGGGCTCAAGTTACAGGAACCCAGATTCCACCTAAACATGAGGAAAAATTTCCTGACTGTCAGAGCAATAAGACAATGGAACCAACTATCTAGGGAGGCGGTGGGCTCTCCCACTCTGGAGGCATTCAAGGTGAAGCTGGACAGCCATCTGTCAGGGATGCTTTGACCTGGATTCCTGCATTGAGCAGGGGGTGGACTCGATGGCCTTGTAGGCCCCTTCCAATTCTACTTTTCTATGATCCTATGATTCCTATTTCCCCCTCATGGGTGGGCAAACTACTAATCACCCTCCCCCCTCAGCTCTGTTGCTACAATAAACTTCACAGCCCCCCCACCCCTGACTGCATTTCCCTTAAAAAACCAACAAGCCGGGAGACTACATTATTGTCATACACTAGTCTCTTTCAGCCTCCTCCCAGCAATATAGGTATAATAACACTGGGCTACTTTGCAGGGCTGACATAACTTACAGTCTCTCAGGCACAGTGCCACTCTAATGTGAGTATACTATTTGCATTGGCAGGATAATATTTTAAATGTTTACAACTCAGGGGGAAAAAATCATTTGTGTGTGTGCGCATGAAAAAAGACCTGAAGTGCATAAATGCCTACTTATGCTGCTACTATTTGTTTTGGGGTGGATACACTACTGCTCAATCATAGCTACACTGAAATTCAGGATTTCTGAATTGTTTTTTATGGGCAGCAATGACTTCTCGCCAGTGAAAATAAATAAATAAATAAATAAATGCAAAAATGACTCAGGAAGCTCTTCCTCAGACAATGAGTGTGTAACTCTATGCTTATCTCTATGGCTAGCATTGTTTGCCTAAAGGTCAATCATAGCCATGACTTCACTGAAAGGTGGACTTGGGCTTGTGTTTCTCATAAAATGATTGGGCATAGTTTGCTTGCACATCTTGCCTTCTATTTCTTGTTCTACAAAGTTCTATATTTGCTTTTATTTTAAAATTTCTGGAAATCTGGGCCAGCTAATGGTATGAACCTGGCCAACCAGGCAATATGGCAACCCTGATAACAAGGTTGTTGTTTTTTTAATTGTAAAGTGAATAAACTAGATCCCTGTCAAAATGGCTTACAATTTAACAGAATAATGAGAAACAGAAGGAAGAATGGAAATATAGTTCATGTCATTACCTTACATAAAACAGAAGCAAAATGATAAACACTAGATGACTCTAAACATACATGTTGAAGTAGAAGCCAGTCAGAGAGAGAAAGAGTACCTTGCTGTCTGCTTCTTTCTGTCTGACAGCTACAAGATTGAAAAGCAACTGATGGAGTCTAGTCTGGAAGGGAAAGAGCTGACTTGCAGTTGGGCCCAGCAAGTCTATTGGATGGGGCAGCAAAGTCTCTCTCTGCCTTTTGACAGCCTGGGTGAAATATATTTAAAGCAGTATATCAAAATCGTTACAGAACTATAATAGCTTTGTTCTCTCACTCACCGTTATACTCTGTCTCTCTCTGGTTGTCCATGATCACTTTTTCATCTGAGTCTTTAGTGTTTCTGGGTGTTATTTCCCATGAATATCTACTCTGCTGGCAGATGGAAGGCATTGGCTGCTGATATAGACAGGGATGGGGACTTGGACTCCAGGACTCGACTCGTGAGTCGGACTGAGTCCCCCCTCTGACTCGAGTCAGACTCGAGTCCCAATATTTTTAATGGGACTCGAGACTCGACTCAGGACTCGAGACCAAGGACTCGTGTTCCAAAATCGTGTTCCTCAAATGCAACATGGATAGGTTTTAGGAAGTACAGCAAGTTTATTTTTTAAAATCATTTTCCTATAATGCAACCTTTCAGGCATTTTGGGTTTGGCTCCTCTGCCTGCCTGTTTGGGGTTCCCTGCCTCCTCTGCCTGCCTGGTCTCTTCTTGACCAGTTCCACAGTTTGAATTGTCCAAGACAAACGCCTCTGCCTGCCTGCTTTGGGGTTCCCTGCCTCTTCTACCTGTCTGGTTATTTTGGGTTTGTCTCCCTGGTCTGTTCTTGCCAAAATCAGTTGCAGAGTTTTGAAATAAAAAGGAACACTTGTGCCTAGAATTTATTTAAGCCACACATCTGAAATAGCCTTATTTTGTTGGGAAAAACCCCCCATTGATTTTAATAGGGACTCGTGGAGTCAGCTTTGGGAGTGACTCGTGACTCGTGAGTCACCATTTTGGACCAAGGACTCGGACTCGAGACTCGGGTCCAAAGACTCGTGACTCGACTCGTGACTCGAAACCAAGGACTCTTCAACATCCCTGGATATAGATAGTTAATAGAGTAGCTAGTTAAGCAGATATTAAAATGCAAAGTTATTTTAGGCCAAAGAGCTTTTATTGGATGGGATGCAGGAAGCCAATCGATACATTCAACAAACAAACCAAGACCTTGTTCTTAGCAAGAGTGGTTTAATGGACCAGAGACAACTTCATTTGGTTTCTCTCGAAGCCGAAATGTAGAGGAAATATGTCAGCTGAAGGTTTATTTCCTAGTTCCCTCATGTGTTGTCAGGTTTTATTTAGTCCCTCAGATAACTTGCTTTGCATCTCTTGTCTTGTATTGGCACAGCGGAACTCCCAGCAGAAGAAGGGTTTTTTTTCCCCGGGGACTTGCAAAGACCCTCTTGTTCTGCCAGACATTGGGGGGGGGGAAGCAGTGGGCCCGATGTTGTGACTTTGTTTTCGGCCCCTCCCCCACCCCATCCCCTGCTGACTGTATTTTTATTGTTGGATTTATATGTATATTATTAGTTTATTGTTATTTTAATGTTTTTAAAACATAGAAAATCAGGCTGCAGCAGAGGGAGATAAGATGGGAAACAGGGCCATTATACCAGCCCTGCTGAAGGACCAGCTCCATCATGCTCCTCTCTCTCAACTGTCACCAGCAGCAGCCATTCCAGCAGGCTGCAGCAGAGAGAGATGAGACCAAAAGCAGGGCCATTCCACGAATCCTGCTAAAAGACCACTTCCTCCACCCCTTCCCTTCTTCCTTTTGTGCCATATCTTTTTAGATTATAAGCCTGCAGGTAGAGACTGCCTTGTTTTTGCTTGATAGTATGTAAGCCACATTGGGAGCCTTTTTGGCTTAGGAGAGGAACAAAAATATGCTTTAAATAAATAAATAATAAAAGTTTTACGGTATCTTATAATGTTATTTTGATGTTATTGTGACTTTTTAATGTTGTGAGCCATCATCAGGACCCATGGTGGGCTACAAAGTGGGATGTAAACAAATAGAACAAAAAAGAAACAGAATATCCGTATTGTATTGCATTTGTGGCAATGACGTGTGTTCACAGACAGACAGTGCAGGCATGACACAAACTTGAAGATGGTGTGCATACTACAAGAAAAGTGAGCAGAATGGCCTTATTTCCCTGGAACCCGAATATCCAGGTCCCAAGCCATCAAAGAAGGGGACTCCATAGGCTGTAGAATTGAGCTTCCCAGGCTATTAGACTTCCCATAACCTGGTTAGCTACCAGCTAAATCTTTGGCTGTTTCAAGGATGGCCATAACATTTGGTACCTGAGGTGAAGGACTGTGCAGGCAGTTGACTCTTACTTCCACACTGGTGATGGGACAGCATCCTCCAACACAGGGCTCTCCAACCTTGGGTCCCCAGATGTTGCTGGACTACAGCTCCCAGAATCCCTTTCCATTAGCCATGCTGGCTGGGCATGCTGGGAGCTGTAGGCCAGCAACATCTGGGGACCCAAGGTTGGAGAGCCCTGCTCCAACACATCTGAGAGCAGCAGGCTAGTTTAGGGGCGCAGGGCAGGCTGTGTGGTAGACAGTGCTCTGTCCTCCAACACCTCTCCACCACCCAGCATCTGCTACCTGAGACAGTCGCCTCAATCTGCCTAATGATACCCTTGGCTGGTCTTGGGTTATACCCATCTAGTGCAGCGGTGGGCAAGCTGTGGCCCATGGGTTGCATGCAGCCGCTGGGCCTTTTTTGCGGCCACCACCACCAGGCCACTGAATTTGCTGGCAAACTTTGATGGTGCAACAGTGAGGAGAAATAGTCTCATTTTAAAAGGGAAAAGTGGTGATTTGTTTCCCAAATTTGGCTGTACATTAGTGGCAGCAAAAAAGAAAGAAAGAAAGAAAGAAAGAAAGAAAGGGGCTATTTTAAATCAAAATAGCCCCCCTTTTCCACTTCCACCATATTTCAGTAGTATGTATGGCTGTGGTGGGGACAGGGGGGAAGCCCCCAATGGGGTCCAGGGAGTACAATGGGCCCCCTGACCCCTGGATGTTGCCCACCCCTGCTTGGGTGGACAATTTCCCCTAATTTGAATTAATACTCAACTATATTTCATTTGATCAAATGTTCATACTTCTTTTTCTCAGTTCCAGGATAGTATTGCTAATGGAGGTCACTTAATCAAAGTGGACTTTGAATATAGATTCCAGTTAGTGGGCCATTCCAGGTAGTTGAACAGCTCCAGTTTCTGTGAACTTTGCTGAGCTTAATGGTTTAGGTTACTTCCATGACATTGGATCAAAATTACTCCTTCATGGGTGTTTCAAGGGAAAAAGATCTGCAATAACACTTAACATGAAGCAATAATGCAAACAACCAGAAAGAGTGGAGAACAGACACACACACACGCACCAGAAAGACTGTCACAGGCAAAGTTAATAAGATGCCATAGTTATTTAATAATTCTCAATTCATTCTGCTGATCTTCATCAAGAGAATTTGTTCAACAATTAGGCTCGATTTATACATGCAACGGACTGAGGAGGAAATGAGGTGGAAGAGTCCAGAGGTGCTAAAATAGAAAGTTCCACTTAAAAACTTCTTTGTTTGTGCTGCTATATGTAAAGAATCCCCCCAAGTAGCAACTAAAATTAGGAAGAGAGCTATGCTAAACCTTTGTCATTGATGTGGTAGTTGGTGTGCTTTTTTTTAATTGCACAGAACTTTTGTTGTTGTTTGCTTTGGGGTTTGTTTCTTTGTTTTAATTTTTGCTTATTTAATAATCAGTAAAACAAGATAGTCCCTGACCACAGGCTTACAGTCTAAAAAGACATGGCACAAAAGGAAAAAGGGATGGGGAGGGAAGAGGAAAAAATAAGTCTTTCAGCAGGGCTGGTGGAATGGCCCTGGTTCCTCCCTTCATCTCCCTCAGCTCAGCCTGCTAGAGGTAACAGTTGAAGGAAGAGGGGTCTTTTGGGGGGTGGTCTTCAGTAGGGCTGGTGGAATGGCCCTGCTTCCCCCTCTCATCTCCTTCCAATATTAATTTGCATTTTAATGTGGGTGACATTCAAAAATTGTATCCTCTATTTACAGGGCCAGCCCAAGACATTTTGCTGCCTGAGGCAAAGATGGTCCCTCCTCCATTCCTTGTACAGAATCCAACTGGACTGTCACTTCAGTCGTACTTCAAGGCTGGCATGTCATCCACCACACCTGGGGGCAGCAGGTTAACTTAGGCAGTTCAGACCAGACTGCATGGCACACACAGCTCTGCCTTCCAGCATCTCGCTGCAGTTCCCTGCTGCCTGGCATCTGATGGCTAAGGTAGCCGCCTCACTCTGCCTACTGATAGCCTTAACCTATTTACAGTCTGAAGTGGTACAGTCCATTCTACCATCTCAGGCTTCTACCACCTCATTTCACTGCTTGTGTAGACCAGTCTTCAATTAGGTATGTATTACATCCTCTTCTGATCAGACTTGTATAGGAGCTGTATTCACAAACATTTATTTATTTATTATATTTATACCCCGCCTTTTTCCCCGCAAGGAACCCAAGGTGGCTTACATAATCCTCCTCCCCCTCTGTTCTATCCTCACAACAACCCTGCGAGGTAGGTTATGCTGAGAGTCAGTGACTGGCCCAAAGTCACCCAGTGAGTTTCATGGCCGAGTGGGGACTAGAACCCGGATCTCCCAAGTCCCAGTCCAACACTCTCATCTTGGAGAATACTCAGTAGCCCACAGTAAAGCACTTCAAGAACAAAATCACTCACATTTGCTCAGATTTGTTTTCCACTATTTTGGTAGTTTAGCTACAGGATATGTCTAGGGACCCATCTAGCCATGGTGATTTGGATGACTTTCAGTTATTGTGGGCCAAGGATATGGACAAGATGCATGAAGAGATGCAGCCTTCAACTTCAAACATGGCATATGAAGCAGCTACTTCCCCCCTGTTACCCGATCGCCAGTTTACAGCTTCTGTCCAAAGAAATTGCTTGGATTGTTGCACTCCTTTTCCACAGAATTTTGGGGACTTGCCTGACCTCACACTGAGCTTGCCTCAGAACTAGGGATGGATGAGTCTATCAATTTTGGTTTCTCTCAGTTTCTCAGTTTCCCAATATTAAGTTTGGTCCATCTTGAACCTTGAGAATTTCTACAGTCTTAAGTTTGGTTCCTCCTGAACTTTAGGATTTTTTTTTTTAAAAAACATGAACATTCATAAGCATTTCTGTGCATATTTCTCAGAATACATACATTTTTGTATGCACTGGGGTTGTTGTTGTTTTTTGGCCAAATAGACAATTTTTTTGCAAGCAATTTTGCAACTACAGTATAATGCAATTTTGAACATTATTTCACCTAATATATGCTTATTTGTACTCCTTCTTTGATTGGAGAACTTCATTGCAAAATTTGAAGAAGTGCAAATATCAAAGGATAATGAGTTTTGGCTTGCGTAGTGGTTGGAAAGTGCAAAATTAAGTAAGGTTGCATTAAAATGGAAACTGAATGAACCCCACCCCCCATTCACTACTCGGAATTCTATCCGTTTCCCATTGTCTATTGTCTACATTGACACCTGCATGGCAAAGAGGTGAACACATGTTTTCATTACTTTTGGGAATACATAACCCAGTTGTACAAAACAAGCCTTTTAGCTTGATCTCCATGGTACAGAAGGACCAAAAGTAAACAGGACGATTCGGATATCCATGGTACAATAACAAGGCTTGCTGTAAAGGCTGAGTCTTCTTACCCCACTAATGATGTATGGATTGAAAAGGAGTAAGCAAGCATCAATTACTCCTGAGTGGCTGTAGAGTATACACACTTCATCTGAGTGGTGGAGTGCAGAGATAAGCTACAAATGGGAACAAATCCTTCACGAGAGAAGACTGATGGTGTTTACAAAGATAACTGGAATTTCTGGAAGAATAAAATGGTTCAGAAATGATTTTTTTTCTTTAAGTGAAATGACCTTTCCAAGAACCTTCTACAATTACTTCAGCCAACAAAGAAGTTAAATTCCAGCCTTCATTTATTTTCTTTAGTAGCCATGGGCTGCATTACATCTGCAACTCTAAGATTCAACTTTCTGTTATTTTCCTGATGGCCTCAAATACTAGTTGACCCCTGTGACAGCTGTACAAATAAGGATGGAGCAAAGAGGGCTAATTATTACATTCAACATAAATAAAGAAAATTATTGAATTTAAGTTTATCATGTATTTTTTAAAAAATATATATTTATTTTTGTTCAAGCCAACTTTTTCTCTCTCTCATTGGCATAATGAGCCTTTTCAGAATCAATGCCTGGAATGGTTTCTGTTTTAAGAAGAACACCTGGATAACAATGGCAGCTGGACATGAATAGTGGCAGCTTCAGTCCTAAGCTTTTAAAAACTCTATTTGATTTTTTGTCCCCTGCCTCCAAACCTTTAAGCTGCTGCTGCTGCTGCAGCTGTGTTGTGGCTTGTGGGGCGGATGTGTGACACAGTGCGAAGGTCAGTGTCATCAGGCCCATGACAGTCAGCACAATGCTGGGAAAGCAGAAGACAAGCAAACGGGACGGTAACATTCCCCCTTTCTGCACAGCAGGAGCTCGCTGAGTTTACTTCAGCGGAGAGAAACCCATTTGAGAGATCCTCCCCCAGCAATTCAGTTGACCATGGTTAACTATTGTTCTTTTAGGCCAAGCTCTGAAACTGCCCCTCTCTCCTTCTGTGTGTGTCTTTTTCAATCATTCTGTGTGAGTGGATAGTGGGCAATTACTTGTCCCTTCAGTGGCTAGCAGCATAGACCATTTCCAGGGAGGACTTGCACCAGCCCAGTCATGTAGACTTATTACGGAGTGATTCCACATCCTGTAAAATGGGTAGGGAAGAGCAGCAGAAGCCTAGTATCAATCATTTTGAAAACAAGGAGCCTGGAATGAATCAAAAGCGTAAGCTTTTGGAAGTCAAGACATCCAACAGGAAGTCAAGGCATCCAACAGACTTATTTTCTCCCACAGGTTTGGGAGTTTTGAAGACAGGTGGGAGTAAGATGAGAAGCCCAGGGCTATATGGGGGGGGGAGCTCACACTGGAGCGTCTCCCCATGGCAGCATTATCTCTTATGGAAGCATGTTACTTCCCCCCACTGCCCCACAGAGTGAGAAGAAACCACAGTGCAGCAGTTCCCATGCTGCTAATGTTCCCAAAGTGGTGTGACAGTGGTGTGGAAACTGGCTTTAATTAGCTGGGACACAGTTACACCTTGGAGGTCCTGCTACAAATATATCTTCCACAGCCTCTGTCCCTGCTTTCTGAGAAAGCATATGTAGATGTGTGTGTAGGTAATTTGGTCCTAACCTTTAACTAGTGTTTGGCTGGAGCTTCAGCTTTTGAGTGCAACTTTTCCTGGCTTTGTTAGTGGAAAGTGTTGCATTCAACGAGGTCCCTTTTCTTTTCCTCCCTTTTGTTTACTCCAGACTTTGGGGACCCATAGTCGGGCCAATAAGAGGTGATTCACCATGAGGTGCCACAGTAAAGGGAACAGATGGTAGGACAAGCTTGAGTAAATAGGAGGTGACCACACAAGGTACTTTAAGTTGAATGTGTGTGTTGCCAGCTCTGGGTAGACCCCTGCCTGCAGGATTGCAAGCTATAGTGAGTGAATGCCAGGATAACCAGATCACAGCCCCTTCCCCTTTTAGATTAGCTTTCCCTCAAGCCTGCTCCCTCATGCCCACTCCTAAATGCTTCTCCCAACCCCTCCTTCACATTCTTTTCCCACTCCCTTGTGTATTGGGAGTCTGGTGGCAGCCAGACTTATCACTGGGACCAGAAGGTCCAAACATATAACACCAGTTCTGGCCCGCTTGCACTGGCTGGTTTTAACCTATAAAGCCCTACACGACTTAGGAGCACAATACTTGATGGAATGCCTCTCCCAACCACAATGTACCCAGACACTGCGCTCAACATCTGGGGCCCTCCTCCAATTGCCACCTCCGAGGGAGGCTTGGTTGGTGGCACCTATGATGACGATGATGATGATGATGATGACGATGGCACCTCTTCATCCAGTCCCCTCCGTCTTGCAATATCACCCCAACATACTCCTCCACTGACAAGAAAAGGAGAATTCAATTCACACATGTCTGCAGCCTCAGTTTGGGTTCCAAGAACTGGCCTTGCTGAAAACCTAGCTAATTTCCCCATGCAAAGTACAGTTCTCAAAGAAAGCTTGCAGGTTCCCTGTCATTATTATGCCTTTGTTTAGATCGCATTGCTATACCAAGCTAATTTTCCCCAAATCAACTTGAGCATTTAAAATTTTTCTCTGTGCCAAGTGGCATTATGCAGAATGCCACTCCAGATAATCTGTAACTATGCGTATGAAAAGCATCCTGATTGGTGGAAGCTTCTTCTAAATTAGCTTGTGTGAGTGTAGATCTTTGGGTAGGGAGGTCTCCTTGTAGCCATAGACAGTCTATGACCACTGATTAAAGGTCCTTTTTGGGTTTAACAAATGTGTGCCCATGAGAACATGAGCAAGGGTATACATGTGTTTGCACAAAAGGGTATGCACCAAAGGGAGCACATTTGGTAACAATGGCACAATTATAAGTGAGTTTGAGTGTTGGACTGGGACTTGGGAGATCTGGGTTCTAGTCCCTGCTCGTCCATGAAACTCACTGGGTGACTTTGGGCCAGTCAATGACTCTCAGCCTAACCTACCTCACAGGGTTGTTGTGAGGATAAAATGGAGAGGAGGATGAGGATTGTGTAAGCCGCCTTGGGTTCCTTCAAGGAAAAAAGGTGGGGTATAAATATAATTAATAAATAAATAAAATAAACTATTTTGTTTTTAATCAGGGTTAGCAAACAAGTTTGTTGTTGTTGTTCTAACATATCAGGAATGTAGAAACAGTTGTAAGGCTTGGGATCAGTGGAGGGGAAGAGAAATATTAGTTGTGTGCTTTGCAACTAAATACAGATGGCCATCTAATCCCTCTCCCCCATAAGACCATTAAGTCCAGGATCTAAAATGACTTAGCTGCACCACTGCCAATGCCTGAGTCATGATACTTGGGTCATGTGCATTAGCTCAAAGTCTTTTCTGGTTACTAGTGCAAATATTTACTAATCAACTTCAACTGGTTCCTAGTTGGTGTGGGTGTTTTAATCCACTTTAGATAAAATCCTTCATTTACATACTGACCTGTAAGTCAGCAATTTTCCACACATACCACCACCACCAAATAATTGTTGAGCAAGACAGAACCTAAAGGGATATTTGATCTTCCTGAGACATCAACACTTTTTTCAGTTCTCTTATCTGCAGTACTACCGAAGTTTATGTCGGGATATGCTTCATAAAAATCAACAGGCCTTACTTTCAAGTAAACATGGTTACACAATCAGAGTGCCAGTTTAAAAAAGAAAGAAAGAAAGAAGCCCTTTTCCCTTACGAAAATAGGAAATGTGGTTTGAGTGACACTTAAGATTCTTAACCAAAGCAGGAAACACTGGATATTTCATCAGCAAGTCTACTTTTGGCCTGATTTCCAGCCATATTTTACAGGCTTGCAATGTCTCTTGATAAGCATCTTGGGGCCTTACCTGAAAGCTATGATTTATCAGACTGTAGATCTTATGCTATTTGATTGCATGTGCATTGTGCACCAACCCAAAAATGGCTAAATAGAGGAAATTAATTCTTAATTAAATAAGAAGGACTCCCTCAGGACATTAAAGCAATCAAGACAGGTTAAGATACACTGCCTGCTGCCAAAGAGGAAATGTGTACACTCAGCATGGGAATGGAGTCCAAGATTTTCTGGCTCAGAGATCCTGTTGCAGGGGAGTCTAAAAATGAGGTCTTGTGTTACATGTTTTTAAGGCACAGTCATTAAGGAATGACTCTAAATGTCTTAAAAGTAGAGATCATTTTTTCTATTGAAAAAAATACACACAGTTCTGTTATATTATTCAGAATTATTTGTAAAATGATCTAGTTTCTCAGTAAACCTTTTGGGGTAAAAAAATGTCGAGAAAATGAATGAATGTGCCTTATAGTGCTTTCATTGGGCTGTAAACAGCCATGTTTCCAGATAATCTGTAACTATGCGTATGAAAAGCATCCTGATTGGTGGAAGCTTCTTCTAAATTAGCTAATTCGTATTCTAGTATGAAAGAAAAGGAACAGGGTTGGGCAGGGATAGGGAAGGAGCGGCCCTCCAGATGTCGTTGAACTATAACTCCCATCATCCCTCACAATTAGAGGGCCACATGTTCCCCTGGCCTGGAGAAGGGCTTAGAAACATGGATGAAACATAGAATTGCTTCACAAATTGCTGCTTTCCTGTGGGCCAAGGAATCCCCATCTTTTACTGTACTTAGGGATAAACAGTTGCTATTATTCTCAGCTTGTTCTCCATCATCCACCTCACAACTGCCTCTTTCAATGCAAACTTAGTCTATACTGTCTGAACATTATAATATTTGGAAGGTGTCATGTCCCAACACCTTCCTGGCAGACCAGGGCAGACCAGAACTGGATGACACTCAAGAGGTAGGGATGTACAGATTTTGTTAATCTGTATTTTGTGGATTGTCAACATCTTTCCTTCCATCATCCGTTCATTGACAGAATCAGATTTTTTTCTATTATCAGAATTTCATTTTACTTGCACTAATTTGCACTAGCGCTGATGAGGACTTGCACATTTGTACAAATGCATTAATGCTGCAGATTAGTTAGTGTGAATTAGCAGTAATGCAGATTAGTGCTTATGCGAATTAGTGCAAACCCCCCCCCCCAATGAAAAACTGATCCGCTAGTCCATTGAATCTGTTTCACTCAGAAAAAGCCAGTCCACTGTGGAATCCACAGGTCAGATTCATAGAAATCCAAACTCATTTGAATCCTTTGTGAATTTCTCCAACATTCCTACTCAGAGGAAGAAGAGTATTGCTGGCCATGGTACTTATCGGGTTCAAAAGGAGTCATCAGATACCAATAACGCTCCCTAGACCACCACCCAGAAAATATCCACTCAAGGTGGCTTGAAAGTTTGATGTATCCAATGCACCCTGGTTGGTCTCACTGTCCTCCCAGTCCAAACCCATGAAGTTCTTTCCCAGGGGTGGGCAATTTGTGGCCCTCCAGATGTTTTGGCCTATAACTCATATCATCTCTCACCATTGCTGGCTACAGCTGATGGGAGTTGTATGCCAGAATATCTGGAGGGTCACATGTTGCCCATCCCTGACCTAGACCCCAGGATCAGAGGTGGTGGCATGTTCAAGTGGAAGCCCAGAAGAACTAGAAATGCAGTGCCCATCTGGCACTATAAGGGCCTTTTTTTGTGGTAGCCACATCCTTATGGAATGCCCTTCCATGGGAGGCATATCTGTCTCTCTATTTTTAAACAAGCCTTAAAGATCTGTATTTTCAGTCCACTTTTTGAACTGAAATGAAAAGTTGATGCTGTTTTAGTTAACTGTATTTATACTTCTATTGTTATATGCTTTCTACTTTTCTTTTAAAGGCAATGTAAAAATATTTTAAATGAATTAAATAAATAGTGAGGGGGCAGACACACTTCATTTGCTCCAGATTAGGGATGCAATGAGAGGTCAGGAAGGGGTAGCAGTTGTGTCAGCTATACGGCAAGCTGCCTAGTTAGGGCCTGGGCAGTGCTAAAGCAGCACCCAATCTTGCCGTGCTCCCTGCTGGACAGCTAAGCAGGGTTTTTAGGTTGCTTCCAGACAGAAGGATCCTGGTGCTACAAAATCATTGCTCTTCCACTACAAGTGGAACTGCAATAGCCTTTCCTTGCATTGAGGGATATAGCTGTTTTTGTGCACGTATGCCCTACTACGATCCATCCACACTAGTCAGTGTGGTTTGTGAGGGGAAGGGACAATTCCTCCTCCCCCAATTTTCTTGCCTAACGCCCTTGTGGCTCTGAGAAAGTGAAATAAAAAGTTTTGGCCAAGCAAAAATTAAAGCAGAAATATTTTGACTTTTTACAAACAAGTGCTTCGAATCCAAGTGGTTTGAAAAATTGTGAGAAGAGGCTCCAAACTGAGGGCTTCCCTTACTTTTCCAGTGTCTTCACAGACTGCAGACCTTTGAAAACAGTGAGAGAGAGCGGGGGGGGGGAGGGAGAGCTCATGCTGCTTTTCAGAGAGGGAGTTTCTCCCTTCTCAGCAACATGATCTCACTACTTTCTGGGTTCCACAGCAGTCTAACAGTGGACAGTATTCCTGAGAACATCAAATTTACACTGATGAAACTATTGACCTTAGTTGGAGATTTGTCCCAAGCCTCCTGCACATGACAGGTTCAATAATTGTGTATTATTAAGAGGAAGGTTGAGGATGAATGAGCCATTCTGTCAAAAATATCAGCCGCTATTTTCCTTCTGAAAAGTCTTGAGGGCCTGGAGGTGGTTTTTTTTTTTTTTTTTTTGGTGCTTCTCTCCTTCCTGAGGTAAATTTTTTAAAAAAACCACTTTTAAATTTGTAATTTTCAATATTATAACAGTGCTGACTTATTTAAAGCTACCAAAATCCATTGAAATAGAGTTTCAAATGACACACTTCAATCACTCGTTGTTTGTTTCATCTTATGAGCAAATTCTGAGGAGGAAAAAAAGGTTATTTTCTTTCTCAACATAGATGTGGGATCTTAAATGCATACCCTCCAATTGCCCCTGAATTTGCCAGGACAGTCCCACAAACACTTAAACCATCACAGCTTCGTACTTTGTTATGCAGATTCCCGATTTGTTATGCAGAGCCATAAATTCCCCTGCCTCCTCCCGTGTGTGTGTGTGTGTGTGTGTGTGTGTGTGTATGTATGCATGGCGCATGCACACACACATGCACTCACTCGCTCTACCTGCTGCCTCTGACCAGGCATCCCAGGCAGGGTAAGTAAGACCCATTGAATACATTTGTACTTACTTCCGAGTAACTGTGCGTAGGATTGCACTGTTTGTTTTAAATTAATTCAAGTTAGTTAAATTCTGTAATTTTATTCCAGTTTAAGTGTTTCTTTAAATCTAAATTGTGTGACTAGAGCACAAAAAGTGCTTTAAACTGGGGCCTTTCCACAATAACAAACAACATCAAAGCTGTTCAGCCCCTCAAAGTTACTCCTTGTGCTTAAAAATCTGCTCCAAGACCTGTAGAGGTCTTGGAGCAAAACGCTGAAGGGGCTCAAAACCCCAATGTGTCTTTTTGTATTTTCCCCACCCAAAAGCTCCCCCTCCTCCACATCTCCTTTTCTTCTCCTTCTCCAACTGACCTCAAAATGCCGGGACCAATCCTGACAATTTTAAAACAAAAAGAAAGAGATTATCGTGCAAGCACTGACCCCCACCTCATGAAAATCACCAGATGTCAACAATTAAAGGTTTAAGTAAGGTGAAAAAATATTTTTACAAAAGCCACTAATAAAATATTATAAAATAATGTATAATATAATAATGTAATAATTATAATATATAAGATGTTTTGTGTTTCCTCTAATAACTTTTGCACTTGACCATGCCCTTTGGTTGCCTGGCAATACCCTTGGCCACACCCTCTTGTTGCCTGGCCACGCCCTCTTGATCACACCTTCATGTTGCTTAACCATACCTCTTACAAATTCACATGTGTGTCCCTATTTTCATCTGTGAAATGTTGGAGGGTATGTAAATGATGAAATGTTTACAACCTCGCTGCTGGCAATATATCCTATCCCTGTTGGGGAAACAAGGGGCAAAACATTTGTTTTAAATTCAGGGCATGGCAGAGTTTCCACAGGTGCAGTGCAACAGCTAGACTGTACACACTTAAAATTCACACTTTTCTCACAACTCATTCCCACTTAAGATTCAAGAGGCGTTGCTTGTTTCTAGGTTTGCTTGCTTACTGGGTGAGCTTCTGTCTGAACTATATATACTGTATCTTAATGTTAGTTGTTGTTTTTTTTGTTTTTGTTTTTAAGTGACAGAAAAATCATTGAGGAAATAGCAGGAAAATTTGATTGAACTATTTCATTTTATGCTAAGTTGGAGGGATAAAGAGCCGGAGAGTTCAAGGACTGCAGGACAGAAAATACTGCTTCCTTTCACTGAAAGAATGTGACTGGAAATATCCCTGAAGGAGATTCATCCTGTTGTTGTTTCAAGGATCCTGGCAAAGCTAGTATTTGAAAGCCACCCACGAACAATAGAACGAAAACAGCTGTGCAGCAAACCTAATCTGGTTAGTGACTGTGTAAATACAGTGTAGTGTGATGAAAAGGTCATTGACAGAGGTGCCCTGCTGTGCTACAGTGCATGCAGGTGCTGTGGGTGTATTCCATCATACTGCATCATATCACTGATGGCAGGGAATTAATGGGTCAGATACAGTCCGGCCTCTTGCTCCACTCATACATTCCATAAATGTAACTGACTCTGACTTCAGTGCATCATTCTACACTGTTATCCAGGCTTCATGTGGCCATCAATTGCCTCATTGCCTTTTGCCAAATTGGCAGAGAGAAGTCTTGCCCTCCTGAATTTCCAAACTAAAATAACTCTTCACAGGTATCTCCAGGGAATTGGGGCCATGACTGTGTGTGTGCAATAACCTCACCCCTATGAAGCCCTGTATGTTCCTCCAGAACTTACCCTTTCTGCTGCTCTCAAAAATAGTTCTGGAGGAGTGTGTGTGTGTGAGTGTGTGAGTGTGTGAGTGAGAGAGAGAGAGAGAGAGAGAGAGAGAGAGAGAAAGGAGGTTTTCATAGAGAAAAAGTGTGAAACTAGGCCTCAACTCATCCTAAACAATGCTGTTGCTGGATCATCCCATTTTGTTATATTGTACTGGTGAAACCCCTTCCTAAGCACAACTTTTTTTGATTTAGCAAGCAAGTCTTAGGTTCAGGGAATAATAGTGCTGTTCCAAACATTTCAAGTCTTCTGTTTTTGGCAATTCATGGGTTGTGTATGTGTGTGTGTGTGTGAAATGAAAACTCTGGTGAAAGAGGCTGGGGAGGTGGAAAATTTTGAATAATTTTCTCCTTGAGGGTGGGGGAAGGTGTTCTGTTCCCTTTTAAGTGTAGGAGGTTGCTGAAGGGTCTTCTTTCTACTATTATTTTACTTTAAAAAATTACCCATGCACTTGCAGCAGCGCAGGATCCTTTACAGAGAGGCATCTCCAGTGTGGCAGCTGTTCCTGAAAGCCTGTGAGAGCATGTGACGTCACCTCATGGGAGTTCTGCTGTCTCATGGCAGTTCAGGAAAAGCTGCCGGGCTGAAAGCTGTTGTGCAAAGAGCCCCACGATGCTGTGAGAGTGCATGCAGCAATTTTAAAGTTAAAAAAATAAGAAGACCCCCTTGGCCACCTCCTACACTTAGAAAGGTAAGTCAAGTGGAAACCCTGTCCCCGTCCCAATAAGACAATTATTCAGAATTCTTCCTTCCCTGCAAAAGAGGCTGAAAAAACAATGCCTCTTTTGCAGGGAGAGAAAAAATAGGGGGCAGGATACAGCGCAGGACTAGGGAATAATGATATTTTACTGAACTATTTTGAAATGCAACTTGTCAAGTTTTGCATAACTTTTAAGTCAAGCGGAAAGAAATGATAGCTAATTCTTGGCTATCTAGAGAAGGGGTGGGCAGAAGGTAGTTCTCCAGATGTTTTGGACTCAAGTTCTTTTTGTATTGAATATGGAGAATGTTTTGAATTTTGATTCATTTTTATCAAAACCAAACTGAAATCCTTACCCACTCCTAAGTATGTTAAATGCACCGTGGAAGTCTTGATTTAAGTCCACTTCCAGCTAATTATGGAAAAACAAAGCCTCAGCAACACTAGCTAAAGCAGTGGTGGGCAGAAGGTAGATCTCCAGTTGTTTCGGACTTCAACTCCCAGGAGCCCCTGCCATCATGGCCAATGGTTAAGAATGCTGGGTGTTGAAGTCCCAAACATTTGGAGATCTGCTTTCTACCCATCCCTGATCCAGAGCACATGGCTACTTTACTGATGCAAATGACTGTTGGCTCTCAAGTCACATTTGCTACTACTACTACTTACCACCACTACTAAGAAGTTTCACCACCACCACCACCACCACCACCGGATTGTCTGTTGTAATTATTTAAGACTGATGCTCATCCCCTAAATTATCATAGTTGGAACAGTCTCTTTCACCTGTTTTTCTGGACTCCCTTTAATCCCACATGGGAGCAACCTTCATTTTCACTTCATTCCCCCCCCCCCCTTTAAAGTTGTCAGAGCCTGTTCATACATTACTTGCTTTGTATGGTTTTCATAAGCACTAGTACCTTACAGTTCTGATTCCCTCCAATTCATGTTTAAAGTGCGACTTGTGGATCTTACCTCGAGCCTGAACTTCCTGATTTCCCTATAAGTCAATCATTCTCCCTTAAACTGCACCATTGTTTCCCACGTCACCCTTGCCCTCCAGCATCGACAGATGCTTCCTGCATATGAAATAGTTTGCTTATAGCCTACAGGCATGTGTATAGATTAACTTGAACCATTTTGTTAGACTTTTGTATGAAAAAACAATGTATAAAAATAAACAGCATTGTGTTAAGGCGTTAGTGTATCGCAATCAATTTCTTTCCCTGGCTTTTTTCTATATTTATCTCTTGGGAAGAACCATTTTCCTTGCTGTTCACTGAAGACTTTGTTAGAATGTGTGCTCATTTAATATATAAGAATAAAACATCTTATATTGATTGATTTAGGGCTTCATGTTGTACCTGCCAAATAATCTAGGCCATTTGTTCCTTCAGCTTTCTTTTTCTCTTCACAACTTGACACCAAAGTGTTGAGCAGTTTTTTTAAAAAATTGCTTTTGAAATGTTCATACTTCACAATGCAGAACCTATTGCTCAATAAAAGAAAGAAAAACATACAAGTTCACCACCTGATGGTAAAATCAGTAGTTGTTGAAGTGATAATGCACTGGTTTGCAACCCATACCCAGACAAATACTAACTCTGGCCATTCTACACAGACAATATGAATCTGTGTTTGGTTTGCCCAAAGTGGTTCTTTGTAAACAAAACAAAACTTTTGAGAAATATGGACTGAATCAGTGCCAAGGATGTGCCTCTGGGATGCAGGGGGTTTGTAGTAGTGAGAAATTCAATAATTAGACACAGAGACAACTGGGTTTGTGATGGGCATGTAGATCGCATGGTAAATTGCCTGCCTAGTGCAAAGTATGTGGATATCACACACCATCTAGATAGCTTTGTAGATAGTGCCGGGGTGGAATCAATGGTCATGGTCCATGTTTGTACCAACGATATGGGGAAATGTAGTTGTGAGCCCCTGGAAGCCAAATTTAGGCTGCCTAGGTAGGAAGTTAAAATCCAGGACCACCAAGATGGCTTCGGCACAAGCAGAATGCCTATTTGGGGATGGAAACTGCTACCTTAAAAGAGGTGGTAGTGTGACCTCCCCTAAAGAGGAGCTTTCTGGAGCAGGAGGTGTATGAGAATTACCGCCTCATTGCTAATATTCTGTTTTGGGGCAAAGTGCTCAACAGAGTGGTGGCCAGTCAGCTTCAGACATTCTGGAGGAAACATTATCTAAACCAGGGGCGTCAAACCTCTAGCTTGTGGGCCAAATCTAGCCCACTTGGAGGCCCAATTTGGCCATGTCCCTTTCCTCTGGCCCCACCCCCTTTCCCTCAACCACCGATGGTTTGGTGGTTTCCCAGCTTTTGTGCATTCCTCCCTCACCCCCACAGCATTCAATCATTCTAAAAGATTGAAATGCCTTTCCTGAGGCTTATGTACTGGAAGTAAGAGCTTTAAGCTAAAATATGATGAAAAACATCATGGGCTGGATTAGGGCCAATAAACTGACGTTAAATCCTGATAAGATGGAGCCTCTGTGGATTGGTGATTCCCAGGTCCAAGAATTGGGTAAGCGACCTGCTCTCATTAGGATGGCACTCCCCGTGAAAGAATAGGTACGGTATGTATCTTAGGAGTGCTGCTAGGTTCATCTTTGCCACTTGGTGGCTCAGCATGTTTTTGACCAGATTTGGTTGGCCAGCTTCAGTTGGCCTGCCAGCTATGTCTGTTCCTGGACAGGGATAACCTGGCCTCATTAGTTCATGCACTGGTAACTTCTTGTTTAGATTACTGCAATGTGCTCTACAGGGGATTGCCCTTGAGGATAACACAAAGTCTGCAGTTGGTGCATAATGTGCCAGCTAGATTGCTATCTAGAGAGCTTTGGCTATTGGGCAGTATAGAAATGTAATACAATACAATCTGGAGCAGCCTATAGAAATCATATAACACCCGTTTTAAAGGAACTGCACCGGCTGCCAATACACTTCCAGTCCGAGTTCAAGGTGTTAGTGATGACTTTTCAAGCCCTAAATAAAATAACTTGGGATCTCAATATTTGAGGGAGCACCTCTCTCTCTATACATCTGCCTGAGTGTTAAGATCTCCCAAGGAGTGTCTCCTCTGTGTCTCAGCATTGGGAGCTATACATTAGCTATCCAGACATGAGAGAGGGCCTGTTTGGATGTGGTGCTGCAGTTATGGAATGCCCTCTCCTTGGAGGCCTGGCTGATACTGATGCTGCTGGCCACATTTTAGTGCCATGTTAAGACCTGACTGGATCTGGGAATGGACAGGAAGCCAGTGCAGGGATTTAAGAAGGGGCATCATGAGAGAGGTGCACTGGATAGACAAGAGGTTCCTTGCTGGAAAAAAGGTGGGGTATAAATATAATAAAATAAATAAAGGGGAGAGAACATCAACAGAAGATCAGAAAGGACAATATTGCAGTAATCTAGGTGAGATATGACCAGGAGTAGACTAGATGACTAAATATCCATATCATCCTCTTGGATGTGCAATTTGAGAGGCGCACCCAAGACCCCTTGCATTCTCCCAGGAGATCTGTAGTGCAACTCTTAGATGGGGTACACCCACATACGATCTGACAGTTGTGCCACTGTTGGAGGAGCAGCATGTCTTTTAGAGGAGCAGGTATCAAGTTCATACCATTAATTTTCTCTTGATGCCAGTACAAAAATATTTGTGCATCACTCTCAATAGTACACATTGTGTACCCTTTGCCTAACACCACCCACTGTTTGCTCATCTCATCAAAATTCCAGTCTGGGTGACACTGAGTTCCTCCTGTTGTGTTTTCCCTTCCTTTCTCTCACTTTCATTAGCCCTGCTGTTTGTAATAAAGTTTCAACAACAACACAACATGGAGGAATTGTGCTGCAGTTTGGAAGTCACTGTGGACTCAGAGCAACATGTGCAGCATTTGTATTAGCCAGAATTGCATTATATCTTTTTAATAGCTGTGTATGCAGATATCTAGTTAAATAGCAACCACCTCCCCAAAATGAGCATAACTGTGATTTAAGCATTTTAATGTCCTCTAAAAGAACAGATGTGTATGATCCCTGAGATATTTTATGAAAATCTCATTCCTGTTTACAAGGTCAACTGCACTCAGGGGGATGCCATATTTGCTTTCTTTGCTTTAAAAAGTCACTACTGAAGTGTGAACTTTCATTTGAACCAACTGACAGGGAAATTCCTGTGCATTCTTTTGCTTTTTTTGTTTGTTTGTTTGTTTGTTTTTTTGTGCAGTCTATGAAATATGTGTGTGTTTTACATTGTTTCTCACAAAGGCCATTCTGAAATTCCACACAGGCAGTGAAAAATATTACTCCACAAACAATAGATTTAGAGCCAACTGCAACATACATTCTTTCCTCAGAGGACTACCTGAGGAGGAAAACATTATATTGGAATTAGGCCTCATTCCCTCAATACTAGAAGATGATCCCTTCGATAGGCCCTTCTACAATGTAATGTGCATAGGATGTTAAAGTCAGTTTCTACATGACCAGCCACTCTATATTTAAGCTGCTTAGAATGCACAAGGCCTGATTCCACTCCCCATCCCCAGCCTCTTTCTAGACCTATACTCTTTCACATCATAGGGCAGCATCCATCATTGCCTGTGTGCCTCCACTGATTATGTTGCACCGGCAGGGCCCATCGCTGGTACAACAGGAAGCTAGCACTTCCTAGAGCAGGGCTCTCCAACCTTGGGTCCCCAGATGTTGCTGGACTACAGCTCCCAGAATCCCTTGCCATGCTGGCTGGGTATGCTGGGAGCTGTAGGCCAGCAACATCTGGGGACCCAAGGTTGGAGAGCCCTGTCCAAGAGCAACCCTGGAAATGAACTTAACATGCTCATTTCCAGAATGGGACTGGTCTTCTGAGCTCGCTTTTGCCAGCTCAGCTGACCTGTTCTGTTCCAGAAATGTGAGTTTTGGCTTGTTTCTCATTGTACTGGCAGTGAGTCATGCTGGCACATGGGCAGCATTGGTGACTGCTCATAGTTTGCAATAGCTGGTCCCACAACAAAGTTCAACCCTATCAGATGTATCCAAAGAGTCCTTCAAAATTTTGCAAGTCTCCTATGAGCCACAGTGCTAGAATATAATTGTTTACAGTGGATCCAAAATATTCTAATATAGGATTGTTCCTGTTTCAGAGGAAACCAATACTAACTCAGGAATTAGAGGACATTGGCCCTGAGCCCCTCAAACGTGGGGATGGGGAGTGGGATCAGGCCTTCCCTGTCCTCTTCAGAGTTCCATCCTGAGGCCAGTGGAAGCAACATCACACTATTGTGAGGGAAAGGAATTCCTATAACTATTCCCTAGCAACAACGACATCATCATCATCAGGCGATCACTCGTGATCAAGTAAGATTGTCTTCCAGGATAAAAATTTACAAAAAGGAAATTTTAAAAGGAGGAAATTCTAAAGAAAAATTGTGTAGGCTCTAGCGATGGGTCCGTAAGTGACTGTGGAGGCCAATTCTAGATCCACACAGCTTCCCACAGTAAGGACACAGGTTACCAGATGGAAGATGGTCCTGTAAAGGATTCATTTGACGTGCTTTTCGCTTAGCACGTTTCTCCCTTTCACCTTGCACTCGGGCTTCTTCAAAGTCCATAGAACCTTTGTGAAAGGCCAACCTCCATTTAGATCGTTCATGGGCCAGAGCTTCCCAGTTTTCGATGTTTATATTGCATTTTTTTAGATTAGCCTTAAGGACATCTTTAAACCTCTTATATTGACCACCGATATTCCGCATTCCATCCTTGAGTTGGGAATAAAGTAACTGCTTTGGGAGACGGCAGTCAGACATTCGAACAACATGACCGGTCCACTGAAGTTGGCGTTGAAGGATCATTTTTTCAACACTAGTAGTATTTGCTTCTAGTCCAGTACACTGGACTAGAAGCAAATGCCAGTACACTGACATTTGTTCGCCTATCTTCCCAAGTAATTTGCAGGATTTTCCAGAGGCAACGTTGATGAAATCATTCAAGGAGGTGGAAGTGACGTTTATAGATACAGTCATGCCTTGGATTGAGAGCATAATTCGTTCCAGAAACGTGCTTGTAATCCAAAACACTCTTATATCAAAACAAAATCCCCCCAAAAAATTTGTACAGAGATTTTTAATTTAAGCCGTACTACAGTACTTGTATTGCAAGACGTCGCTTGTATATCAAGTCAAAAAAAATTAAATAAATATTTAAAAATTTGCTTGTCTTGCAAAACGCTCTCAAACCAAGTTACTTGCAATCCAAGGTATTACTGTAGTCCATGTTTCGCAGGCATACAATAAAGTTGGCAATACAATGGCTTCATAAACCAGTGTTTTGGTCTTCTTACAAATATCCCGATCCTCAAACACTCTATGTTTCATTCGAGATAACGCGGCACTTGCAGAGCTCAAACGATGCTGGATTTCACTGTCGATGTTAGCTGTAACAGAAAGATAGCTGCCAAGATAGAGAAAATGATCGACATTTTCCAGTATTGTCCCGCCAAGCTGGATAGATGGCATCATCAAAGGGTTAGCTTGCACTTGCTGATGAAGCACTTTGGGTTTTTTGATGTTAAGTGAGAGACCAAGTTTTTCGTATGCTTCTGCAAAAGCATTTAGGATAGTTTGGAGATCATCCTCTGAATGTGCGGAGACCACATTATCATCAGCATACTGAAGTTCCACAACGGAGGTTGTAATTACCTTACTTTTTGCTTTCAGCCTGCTGAGATTAAAAAGCTTTCCATCTGTTCGATATATAATTCCCACACCAGTGGGAAGTTTCCCCTTGACAAGATGTAAAATCATGGTGATGAAAATAGCAAATAATGTTGGGGCGATAACACATCCCTGTTTAACACCTGATCCCACTTTAAATGGAGCACCATGAGAGCCATTGTTATCCAAAACCGTTGCCATCATGTTGTCATGGAGAAGTCGCAAGATATTCACAAATTTATTGGGGCATCCAATTTTCATAAGGATAGTCCAGAGAGCTGTTTGGTCTACAGTATCAAAGGCCTTAGCCAGATCTATAAATGCCATATAAAGGGGTTGATTTTGCTCCCGGCATTTTTCTTGGAGCTGATGTGCAGTAAAAATAATGTCTACTGTCCCTCTAGAGGGGCGGAAACCATATTGAGTTTCAGGGAGGATCTCTTCTGAAATAGATAGAAGACGGTTTGCGAGAATCCTAGCAAATATTTTACCTGCAGTAGCTAAGAGAGAAATGCCCTGATAGTTTCCACAGTCTGTTCTATCACCCTTTCTAAAGAGGGTGATAATTATGGCATCCCTTAAGTCTTCTGGGATCTCTTCTCTTATCCAGATTTTTTCGATGAGTTTATGAAGATGTTATACAAGTTCAGGGCCCCCTTCATTAAAGATTTCAGCAGGAATCCCATCTGGTCCACTAGCTTTGTTGTTCTTCATTTGATTAATGGCTTTTTTTACTTCATCCAAAGTGGGGAGTATTGCAAGTTCCTCTCTAATTTGTTTTTGTGGGATTTGCGCAAAAATCTCATTATCCACCTTAGATTTACGATTTAAAAGGTCATAATAATGCTCTTTCCAACGCAGTGCAATAGACTTTGTCTTTTAAGAGTTTGGTGCCATCTTTTGATTGTAAAGGATTTTTACCATAGGTTTTTGGTCCATAAATGGCCCTTGTGGCCTTAAAAAAGCCCAGTGCATCATGAGATTCTGCAAGTTGTTGAATTTCTTGAGCTTTCTTTTTCCACCAAGCGTTCTTAAGTTCTCTTGTTATTCTTTGGACCTCAGCCTTTGCACTAGCGTAGGTTTTTATCTTGGCAGCGCAGTTAATATCATTTTGCCATATTTGGAAGGCTTTCCTTTTTTGGTCAATTATATATTTAATCTCATTATCATTTTCATCAAACCAATCCTGATGTTTCTTAGTTTCATATCCAATAGTTTGTTCACAAGCTGCAGTAATTGATGTTTTCAGCTTAGACCAATGGTCCTCAATGTTATCAGGAGGTTCCGTAGGTAGGTAGATGTTCCTTAAGAAGTGATTGAAGACGAGTTTGCTTAATAGGATCTTGAAGGGTGTGGATGTTCATTTTACGCTTTGGTGTCCTTCCCTGAAGCCTACATTGGGGAGCAATGTTGATAACCATAGTGGACCGGATTAGTCGGTGGTCTGTCCAGCAGTAGTCGGCACTCACCATGGCCCTAGTAAGAAGTACATCACGGCGATCTCTAACACGGACAGTTACATAATCCAGAAGATGCCAGTGCTTTGACCATGGGTGCTGCCATGATGTTTTAAACTTATTCTTTTGTTGAAAGAGCGTGTTTGTAATAGTGAGATTACAGTGGAAGCAACATCACACTATTGTGAGGGAAAGGAATTCCTATAACTATTCCCTAGCAACAACGACACAGCTCACATGGCAAAGCAAAAGCCTTTATTGAAGAGTATCCTGGAAAGAATGGATCCAAAAAAGAAAAGACACATGGGTGGGGTAGCCAACCAATTCTTGCACATTGGACAGTGGCTCAACAGGCATCCGGGTGCAACGTGCAGTAGATGTGGAAATAAGGCTGGGCATGCCGCCCGAGCCTTATTTTGCCCCCCGCCCTCTCCCCGCCTCGTTTTTTCGAGCGCCGTACAGCGCCGCTCGAACAAGCCACCTACCCCGTTCTCCGCGTTTGGACGGTCCCGTTGCGTCATTTCCAGTCCTGAAGTGACGAGACGGGCCTCTGCACAGGCGCAGATCGGTCCCGTTGCGTCATTTCCGGTCCCGGAAGTGATGCGATGGGACCGATCGAGGAGCGCGGCTGCGGTTCTCCGCTGGATCGAGCAGCTGGGGCAGCTCTCCACGGAGTGTGCGAGCCGCCCCGAAGAGCAGGTAAGGCCTCGCCGGGGCGTGAGCGGGGCCATGCTTCGCCTCGTTCTGCCCCGGTGAGGCTCGTTTGTACAAGCTTAACGTGCAATGTCTCTCATCATGCGACCAGCTCCACGGTAGGAAAAACCTTCACTTTTTGTTGTATAATTCCCATAGAGCATACAAAGGCCTCCCTGGAGCAAGTAGGTTGTCAACCCCTTGGAGTGAAAGTTGGTTGGCTCAGCACCAGCTATCATTTTCTTCTCCATTAAAAACAAAATAAAGGTTGCCTAGCAGTAGCTTCTGCTACCACTATTTCCACTATTTTAGAAGACAAGTTGAAATGTACTTCTTTTGAAATCCCAAATTAAGAATGAAGAATTAACCCTTTATCAATAGCTATTGGTCATGATAGCTGCCTATATGTAACGTCTACATCAGAGTGGGGCAACATGTAGCCCATGGGTTGGATGCAGCCACCTTGGCCTTTTGTGTGGCCCCTGCTGCCACTGCTACTGCTGCTGCATTTACTACTGTGACAGCAGCAAAACACCCCCCCCCCGTGATTTTGCTATAGAACAAGGCGTGCAGGGAGCACACACCTCGCTTTAAAGCAAAATTGCACTCCCAGAAGCCTCCAGGGAGCATGATTTTGCTTCAAAGCAAGGCATATGCTCCTCGCACACCTTGTTTTACATCAAATTGTGAGTTTTTGTGCTGTTATTGAGAGATGTTCTTATTGAGAGATGTTCTTCATTTGAGTCTCAGACAGCGGCTCAATACCTTGATCAGCTCGCTCAGTCTTCCAGCTGCGGCAGAATCCCCTTTTTGTCGGCTCAGTCAGTCTTATGACTTCAAATGGGACTCATGAGTCTTGGAAATGGGAAAGGGATTTAGTTGCTCCACTGGGACACAGGGTTCCACCACACACTGGTTTAGTGTGTGGTTTAAGTCCTAGTCCTGATCAGCAGATTCATGAACAGTCACATGTCACTGGGTCACAAGTTTCTAAGTTGTTGCTTAGATGGGAGACCCCTTCTCTGGTTTCCTGCATTGGGCAGGGGGTTAGACTCGATGGCTTTGTAGGCCCCTTCCAACTCTATATCTATGAATCTATGAATCCCATCACAGTTGCCACTGCATTTTTATAATTGCAGCTTCTAATTGCTAATAGTTTTGGCATCCCAGTATTTTTGAAACCTTTGGTTGCATAAGTGCCTTATTTTTGGCTTTGTTGTGTTTTAAAAGGTAGCATTTGGTTAGTTTTCTAAAGCTTGGTTTGCCTTACTAAAGATTTTTATTGTTAATCCCTCCAGATTTCCTGGCAAAAGACAGGCAAGCCTAATTTTAAAAGGTCAATTCTTCCTGCATTTCTCCCCCTTGCCAGACTTTATAGCAATGTCACAAACACCTGCTAATACACCTGAATTGCAAAATCTTGCTGCTATCCAGAATTTGACCCAAGAAAATGGGGAGGGGGGAGACACATGGAAATTGGCAAATTGCTTTCTTTCTAAAGACTCTTATGGCATCATTCAGATGGCCGCCTAGTGATGCCCAGAGTTCTTTTCCCTAAATTACTCACATGCTCCATAGACTTGTCGCATGTGAGCAAAGGGGGGGATCATTGATTTGTTTAACAAAGATTGGTTTGGATTAAATTTTACATCTGCAGCAACTCAGTTCTGTGCCCAATGTGCGGTATGCCAGGCTCATAACAGTGGTAAGCCTGTAAAAAATAAATAAATCCCAAAATGAGCACTCACCCCACACCCTAGGGACCTTTTGTAAATATACAAATTGATTTTATTGAAATGCCTAAGTGTTGTTCCTATCAATATGTTCTTGTAGTTATTTGTATGTATTCTAAATGGGTTGAAGCATACCCTTGTGTGAGGGCTGACACCACAACAGTAAGCAAAAAATAAATAAATTGCTAAAATAATTGATCCCCAGATTCAGAATACCTTGCTCCATAAACAGTGACAGGAGATCACATTTTACTGGACAGGTGGTAAGAGAAGTGTGCAGGACATTACAAGTCCAGCAACATTTCCATTGCCTGTATCATCTACAATCTGCGGGAGCTATAGAAAGACATAATAGAATACTGAAAAGCAAACTGGCTAGAATATGTGCAGAGACAAGACTAAAGTGGCTAGATGCACTGCCCATAGCCCTGAGTATGATATCCAAGCAAATCAAGTAACAGGACTTGTCCCCTCATGGGATATTAATGAGACACCAATCTTGGCCTAGCCGGACATATACACCTGCTTGATGATACAATTCAAAATTACTGCAAGGCCCTAATGAGATGTGTGAAAACTTTTCATTCACAGATAGAGGTGGCTCAGCACCAGCCCAGCACTGAAGGACACTATTGAACCAAGTGACTAGATTCATATTGAGGTACATCAAAGGAGATCATCTGCTGGATCCAAAGTGGAAAAGCACCATACCAGGTACTTTAAAGCTGTGAAGTGCCAGGGACTCCAGACATGGATCCAAGCCTCCCAATGTAAGAAGACATCTCCACCCACAATGAGAATGAGGACACAATAAAGCCTCCACCAATTCAGGGTGAATGTGCTAGTAACCATGTTGCCTATCCCTCATCTACAGTGTGCCTGTGTAGCACACCGTATTTGTTCCTCTATGATCTTTGTTAACGTATGAAACAGTCAGCCTGTGAAAACTAATTAAGGTTCTAATCCAGCACAGTTCAGTTGCTCTGTGCATCCTCCATTCCTCGCCCCCTTCTGTGCTGCCATTACGCCCTTTTCCTGTCTGCCATTACGCCCTTTTCCTGTCTGCCATTACGCCCTTTTCCTGTCTGCAGTCCTACAGTAAGTGGAGGGCACATTGCCAGGACACCATTGCGCTACACACAGTGGCATACATAGGGGTCCATGCATGCATGGCAGAGGGGGATGCAGGGGGATGGATGGCACCTGGCTCCTCGGTGGAGAAAGATCCTGTCTGTGCTTGGAGCCTCCTGGGCAGAGCATTATTCCTCTTGGTGACCGTGTGCACTGTAGAGAAGAGGATGAGCCTGCGGCCATCCGGCATCTTCATTTCCTAAGAATGTCTCTGAGCCCCATCACGTAGGCCAGAGGCATTTGTGGGAAATGAAAATGGTCACGTCTGTAATGCTGTTGTCCACAACCATGGTGCCCACGGGTACCAATGTGCCCGTGAATTCCTCTCCCTGCACTGATTTTTATTTTATTTTTTATGATTTAAAAAAACATCTTGTCTTCTTAACTGGGGAGAGGGGTGACATGCTGCAAACCAAAGTGCTGCCCTCCAGTGCTAACTTTATTTTCTGTGGCCTGTGGCTTACAGGCCTGTGGCTCACGCTGACTCAGCTTGTCTGAGCGTGGAAAGCTAAGCAGGGTCAAGCCTGGTTATTACTTGGATGGGAGACCCCTCCTCTAGTTTCCTGCATTGAGCAGGGGGTTGGACTCGATGGCCTTGTAGGCCCCTTCCAACTCTATGATCTATGAAATCTATAACCTCTCCCCTGTAAACCCAGCAGCTGTAAAAAGAGTGCTAAACAACTATCACCACCAACTATCGAAATGACAACAAAATGGAAAGACTATCAGCATCATGTCTAGCTTTTGGAATGCCCGGTGGCCATTGTTGGATACAGAGCACTGAACTAGATGGCATGATCTAGCAAAACAATTCTTACATTCTTAAAAGAATCACTTTGTGGTGTGTCTGACTTGTAAAGGTGAATGCACATTTAAATGGTACACTTCTCACTTTTTGCCATCCTTGTAATGGTCTTTCAGTGATCTAAACCTAGCACGCTCACATGCTCTCCTTTGTCTAGTAAGTCATTTTATATGTCACCTTCTCACCTTCTTTGTTAAAGCTGTTGGAGACTAGGTCTTAAAACCCAGTGGTAATGTCTACCTGTTAGCACACTTACTAATGAGATGTTTGGAGACTGGGTAATATTTCTTCCATGCTTCTGGAATTACACAACCTGGTTATAACAAATAAATGAAGGTTTGACTTGGCAGGCTGGTGTTCCAGCTCCGGCACAAGATTTGTATACTATGTTGAAATTCCCAGTGTGACAGATTCTCATGCTAACATTACTTATACCTTGTAAAAAGCATGGGGCCCAATCCAGAGACACTCATACACCAAAAGATTTTGCACTCAGGTAGTTTTGTGAATGGAAGCTGGGGGAAGGCGGTATCGTAGAGAACATGTAGATGGCCAACCATATCAAAGTGTGGAAATGAATTGCTCTACATGGCTGAACAGTAACCTCAGCACCTCGTGTCCTCTCCCTGAGAGGTGATGTGGAATGGACCCAGTGGGAGAAGCAAGCAAATGGCCATATGGTGGGAAGAAGGAGGAGAGCATAGCCTGGAATGGGGGTATCTTGCCCAAGGGCCACCCAACCTGGAACCAGCAGTGGTCGAGACAAGAAAAATGACACCTAGAACCTTAAACATACATCCAGGGACAAAATGCTGAAGTCCCAAAGAGGAGTGGGTTTCTGGATACATGTATGTGGGCATAGAGGGGCCAGTATGTTGCCTAGAACGGTGTTTCGCCCAACTGAAGTCTGCCAGGAAGGCAAGCCCAAACCACATAGCAGGGGATAGACCTTCTTCCCAAGTATGATTGGATATATTATTTCAAATAATTTTCCTTCTGTAGTTCATAGAATCATTTTCCTTTTTCCAGTTCTAATATTTCTCCCTTCCTTTTTGAGCCCTAGAAAATAATAAAGGAGGGATCCCCATGTGCACACACGTGTATGCTGCATGCACATGCATGCACCGCTCCTGCTTTACAACGTTCACATCTCAAATTTAAAATAGCAAGAAGGAAAATGATATCTAACAAAAACTTAGATTGCATCAACAGTGCAATGTACAAAAGGCTCCATTCAAGTACGGTATTTGCCAAGACCTCTGAAAACATACCCAGTGGTGGATGACATTCCCTTGGTGCTGACATGAAGCAATTCTTACAGCAATTTATATTCTCCCACAGCTATTTAAAAGACAGATCTAAACTATGTCAACTTTGCTTGTTTGTTTTGATGACCTGTGTCTGTGTTGAGTATGACATCTTTATCTGATAGATTTTTAAATTCCCAATTATTTTAAGTGACAGACCACATTGTTTTTATTCACTGCTTCCTATCGACCAGATAACAAGAAAGAAGCCAAGGTGACAATGTTGTTTTTAGGTTCCCTGTGTGATGTTCAGTTGCCCTTGCTTGATAGTTTTATGAGAGTTGGGGGATGTGAGAGAGACTGAGGGGGAAAAGGGGGGAGGGAGAGGGAAGGGAGGAATATGAAAGGGGTGGAGTAGTGCATCTTCATGTAAAATTGAAAAATATGGCAACTGTTAAGCTTCTGCTTTTCTGAGAAGTGGGGGGGAGGACCAAGAAGAAAGGCTTTGAACAGCAAGCATCTACATAGTTCAAAGCCTTAACTAAGCCTGAAGGCAGCTATCATCTTAAAGAGCCACCCTAAAGCAACATCTTGCTGTTAAAGCTAAAATGAGGGCAGATGTTGCTCTTTGATTCTTGGCCATATTCAAGTGGGGAGACATGAACATTTTTCGAAGCCAAAGCATGTGCCCTCTTGCAATTTAATTTTGTGAAGTAATCTTTTCTGTCTATCTGAATTAAAAGCAACATCTAGCCAGTTTTATGTATTGCAAACAAGCTAAATAATTTAACTTCCCATTACAAATAAAAGTGACCCAAATAACTTTTTGTCAATGAGATGGCATTTCCTTTACATTTGACAAAATGCTGGAGAGTTAGGCTGCTCCTGCACAAGGATTTTAGTGTGGAATAATTAGGCCTGTGGCTTATGCTGGCTCAGCTTGTCTGAGCGTGGAAAGCTAAGCAGGGTCAGGCCTGGTTATTACTTGGATGGGAGACCCCTCCTCTAGTTTCCTGCATTGAGCAGGGGGTTGGACTCGATAGCCTTGCAGGCTCCTTCCAACTCTATGATCTATGAAATCTATGAAACCATGCCTGCCTCATTCGCTCATATATTCTGAAGGATCCACACAATGTCGTCATCCATTTATAATACCTGTGTATTTTCCCAGTGCTGCTTCCTAGTGTCTTTTTGTTACCTCAATAAGTTTGACTTGAGTTGAGGGACAGAGAAGAATAGTGAAATCTCCACAGGTGCTGAACACTACCCTTCTAGCTTTTTTTAAAAAAAAGAGGCATGGTTTTGACGTGGGCAGTGATGTATTGGGCAGGTGAACCCATCACAGTTCTCTTCACATTCACTATAACCTATCATATTAACTGAACTATAATATTAATTTAAAATATTAGTAAAATACTGCTTAACATAATTAGTTCTCTACTAGGGAGGTGGCTGCCAAATGGGGGGCATAGGTATAGAAATGCCCCCCATAAAGATAGGCTGTATTTGAGATACCAAGTGAGTGCCAGTCCCCCACTTTTCTTTCCATTGGTTTCTAGTTTCTCCTTCTCTCAGTTCCTGAGGACCAGTACTGGTTTCAGGGTTTTGATGGCCCTTGGGCAATGCACTCTCAATGGACGCCTTCGTTTAGTGTGGCTACCTTCTCACTGCCATTGTCACCAACTTCTATTGCTCCTCATCCTCTTCTTCATCATTGCTACCTCTTGCTCACTCAACAGGCAGGGAGTCCAGTGAGCAAGTCGGCAGTGGCATCTCCTGCTCCTCCTTTTCACCACCACCGTTGGCTGGATCAGAGTAAGAGGCAGGTGAATAAGCAGGTTGCAATGGTGAAAAGGAGAGGCAACTCCAGGGGACTGTTGTTAGTGGGCCCCTGCTGGGGTGTAGACACATCACAGGTGCCCGACCATGCCTACCCTTGACACCGGCCCTGCTGGGGACCGTCATTCCTGTCTGCTGACTTACATCAGGCATCCCCCTCCTTTCCTCTTTCTTTCAGTCCTACTTAACTGTAGATCAGGAGTGGGCAACTTGTTGTGGCCCTCCAGATATTTTGGCCTACAACTTCTATCAGCCTGGGCAGCGTAACCAATGGTGAAGGATGACGGGAGTTGTAGGCCAAAACATCTGCAGGGCCACAAGTTGCTCACCCCTGCGATAGACCATCCTAGCAGTTTAGATAAGGAGATGTCCACCAGATGCTCCAAATCTTAGAGAATGTGTCCCTCTTTTCTAGGGATGTATGAATCAGCAAAACTTGAGCTTGCCGAAGTTTGCCGAATGCCATCTCAACGCTCATTCCAATTCGAGTCTGCATCAGATTGAGCATTTCCCCCCCTTTTTGCATGAAAATCCATACATATATTTGCGTATTCTTCCAAATGTACACATCAGTCCTGTCCTGTGCATCTTTGAAATGTACGCATTCTTCTCCCATTGATTAAAGCTTATTTGTGTTCTTTTTTCAAAAGTACACATTTTTATGTGCACTTTCCAAATGTGTGCATGCTGTCGAATACATTTTGGGGGGGCTGCGAATCACATTGAGGCTTGGAAATGTACGGATCTTGACTGCAGATTGCGTCTGAGTCCGTGTTTGGTCTAGAAGGTCGAATTGGGTAAATGCTGATAAAAAAACAAACTGAAAATAATTTCTCATACATCCCTACTTTTTCTCAACTTACTCTTTTGCTTTCCAGAAACATAGTTGTCGTGGCTGTTGCTCACCTATTATGTCCATAGTCTTGACCCTTTGTCTCTGGACCAGTTAGGCATGCTTGTGTTTGCCCTTCTCTTAGTGTGAGGGCTGTTAATGGCTGGACAGTCAAATAGGTCTGAGGTAAGGATCGGGATTGGGAAAATGGCTGCTGATCTCACAGAGGCACCAGTATTCCCTTAAGGAGGAGGGAAACAAAGTGTTCTTTCTCTGTGTATTTCCTAGAGGCCTTGGGGGGGGGGGGTTCTCCCACATTAAACGTTGCAGGTTTCCTAAACACTGTGGCTTGGATCATGAGTTCCCCCTGCCAGCTGGAGCATCCTGCAAGCAGAATTCCACTGACAGAAGGATTCTGTGTGAGGAAGTGGGGGAAATGACTTTCCCTGACTCCCCCTGCAGCACCTTGAAAATCTGCTTCAGAGGTTTTGAGACCCTCTGGAACAGTAGGGGAGGGGGAATTGGGGGGAAATTTCTTCCACCAGCAGGATCCTCCACTGGCGGAAAAGCCTTCTGTGAACAGAAGGAGTTCTTCCGTTCATAGAAGGGTCACTTAGGATTATGGATGGGTGACCCACCCGGCACTCGACTTGCGACGTGTGAGCCGAGGGCTCCCACTGCACGAGCCGAGCACAAGCACCAGCTGAGGTGCTTGCCACACTTCCAGGTCCCCGGCACTATGTTGTTCATGTAGAATACGGCCTAATTTGTGCAAATTAGGCCATTTTCTAAGGTAAGCAACGTAGCGCCGGAACCCGGAAGTCACTTTCCCTGGCTCAGCTTGCGAGAACACGAGTCGAGCCGGGGAAAGGTAGGGTGAGCGGAGCTCGGGTGGATGAGCCAGGGATGTTGAAGAGTCCTTGGTCTCGAGTCACGAGTCGAGTCACGAGTCTTTGGACCCGAGTCTCGAGTCCGAGTCCTTGGTCCAAAATGGTGACTCACGAGTCACGAGTCCTGAGTCACTCCCAAAACTGACTCCACGAGTCCCTATTAAAATCAATGGGGTTTCCCCCCAACAAAATAAGGCTACTTCAGATGTGTGGCTTAAATAAATTCTAGGCACAAGTGTGCCTTTTTATTTCAAAACTCTGCAACTGATTTTGGCAAGAACAGACCAGGCAGACAAACCCAAAATAACCAGGCAGGCAGAGGAGGCAGGGAACCCCAAACAGGCAGGCAGAGGCAGCCAAACCCAAAATGTCTGACCCTAACCCAAACCCCCCACAACAACACATCAATCAAAATAAATCTCAACACATCGTTGGGGCTGCGCTCCTGGTAGCTGTCCATAGTGGCCGAGCAGTGGCGCGCCTCGCTTCCATGCGCTCTTCACCGGTGATCACGCTCCTTCTGGCACAGCCAGAAGACTCGTCAACAGTCCAGGGATGTTGACGAGTCCTTGGTCTCGAGTCCCGAGTCGAGTCTCGAGTCCCATTAAAAATATTGGGACTTGAGTCCGAGTCGAGTCAGAGGGGAGACTCAGTCCGACTCACGAGTCGAGTCCTCGAGTCCGAGTCCCCATCCCTGGGATGAGCCCGGCGAGTTCACTGGACTTCCACCCCCCAATCGAGCTCCGTGCACATCCCTACTTTAGGATCCCAGCTGGTGTATTATTTCTGATTCCCTCCTAGTTTTCAGGTGGTGCATCTCCTACTTGTACTGGCAGATTAATAGAGGAGGAGAAGGCAGGCGGACAGACTCACAGAGGTGCAGGGCATTATTATGTAAGATGTTGGGGCCAAAGATGTGGAAAAGTGTTCTGCTAGCAGTAGCTGAGGACCTTGTGCATTGTAATAAGCTCATATAACACCCAAGCATGCACATACTAGTTTTCAATCATTGTGTTTCCCATGCTTATCTGATTTCACTGTGGGAATAGATTTATAACAACTAGTAACACACACACACACACACACACACACAGAGAGAGAGAGAGAGAGAGAGAGAGAGAGAGAGAGAATGGCAGAGAAACTCCACCCTGTGGTGACATTTTCATCAGTAAAAATTGATTTCATAACTCACCTCTAATGTTTACAAAACCAGCCACTGCTTTCTATTTTATCATATAATGGGCTGTCACAGTACAAATGACTGCTGTTTGAAATAAAGTCCTAAACCATTAAAAAAAAAAAAAAAAGTCAGATGTATACCAACAGACCTAAAATAACACCTTTATCCCTTCTTTTAAATAATAGAACTGTCTATATATCTATATTCAATGCCATTATTGATTGGACAAAGACTAATGTTCACGTAGGCATCAGAGAATTGTGCATAGTATTGATGTGATACATACTAACACAGTATGACAGTTTCTAATGCTATATTAATGTTGAGCTCTATGACTGAAACCCCTTTTATGCCACATGCCGCCCAGAGGTCTAATCCTATTATTGGTCAAGTGATAAAATGATGAAACTCCCATCGACTTCAGCTGGAAGAAAGTGTCCAAGATGGGGGTGAAGATGGAGCTTTTATTTCTGGGGGAACTAGTCACACACTCTGTACATTTTCATCAGCTTACTTTGATTGGCATCATGCATGGCTAAGTTTTTGATGGTTAAAAATTATACAGGATAATAAGATTTCTGTATTTTCAAGGAGTGGTGAAAAATCAGCAGTGTAAAGGTACTTTCTTATGAAGTGTTTGCTTCATACCAAAGCAAATGCAAAGAGCAAATGAAGCATCAGAATTTGGCACATTGGAAGAGATAGTATAGAAATTTTATTCCGTTTTGGGAAAATAGTGAACAAGGTCATGAAAAGTCGTAGAAAATCAACAACAAAGGCACTTGGTTATGCTCTACTACAGAGGGAGAAAAGGCAAATAGGAAGCTGTTTGGTGTATTTGAAGGCACAAGGTAAAATGAGTTGTGTTGCCAAACTTCCCTCAGAGATCAAGATTAGGTCTGCCCTTCTTTTGTTGGCAAGCCGGGTCATAGAATGGCTAATGGGGTAATTGCCTTTTCCAGGTAGAAGAGGCTCATAAATTTGCCTTCCGCCATGGATCTTTTTGACAGAAACTTGCATTTTGTTTTCCAGAGAGCAGAAAAATCCATCTAATCCCTATGATTTTTTAAGTATGAGTTGAGGCCTGTTTAAAGGAGGGATGAGCAATTGCTAGGCAGGCATGAATACCCCTCACACTATGAGCCCTGTTTACTGGACCAGGAGTAATCATTCATCTCCTAAGAGTTTTATAGTCCAATCTATAAACGTGAGACCACTATCAGACGTAAGTCCCAGTGATTTCAATGGAACTTGCTCTCCCTGGTAAGATTGCATAGAATTGTATTCATGATATGGTAAGCACTTCACCTCTTCCATTTATGTGTGGAATGTCTGTGTTAAATGATATCTAAAGGCTCTTTTTTTCATGAAAATATGATTTTTAGTGGTCCCGCTTTCTCCTCTTTTCTACCTCATACTTTACCCAGTGTCCAAGAAGTGTGAATGACATAGCTAAGCAGTCTTTCTTTGCTTTGTATTGGGGTATCCCTGATCTTGTAAAACATTCAGTTTCCAGTAAAATATATTCATGGCTTCTGGAGTTGGTGAATAAAATACAATAATAATTATCTGGTCTACTATTATTATTACCAGATAATTTAATATAAGCTCCTATTCAGTCATGTGACCTTAGAAAGAAACATTCCATTATCTGGTCTACTTGGAATGTTTCTTTCTAAGGTCACATGACTGAACAGGAGCTTACCACATGACTATACTTAGGGCTGAACCAGAAGTATATGAAATTCTGTCCCTACTGCAAAAGGAAACAGCACAGTTTGTGTAACAGCCAAAGGTGAACCACCATGCCACCCATACTGACTTGCTCTTTCCCCTTTCTCCCATATGGACAAAAGAAGATCAGGGGAGAGACAATACCATTAATATGTAGCTTGTTCGAATAGGATTCATATATTTAGTGTAATCAAGCCCTTACAAAATGCCTGTGTGTCCTTAGCCTTATATCTTTCTGAGTCATGTTTCTGTGGGATTGGGCAAGATAAATAAGTAGAAATAGGTAAAATGGATATAGGTCCTCAGCTGGATGAATTGCAGTCCAGATCTAATGGTTATTTTATGTAATGCTGCTTGATGTAAACAGCACACTTCTCAGTAGTGGTTTTATGAGAAAAATATCATCTGACTGGCATGGGACAGTCAGTGGTTCAGAGGGTGTGTATCCTTCAAAGATGTTCCCACTGAAGATTCATCTCCACTGTGCCTTATGCGTGAAGAGTTAAGGAAGGGGGGGGACCCTTTCCAAGACAACAATGGTTTCAATATTACTTGCATCAAACATCTCAGTCCAACACTTATTCAGATCCAGTAATTTCTTGGGAGTGCAGGAACTCTAATATGCCTATAAAACTTGCCAACCACCAGGCTCTCATTCCTTTCAGTGGAAGATGCATTTCTGTGTGCACAGCTTTTGCATGTACAGTATGAGCCCCATTGAAATGAATGGAGAGGTGCATATACACAGGTACTTTGGGTGTTCATCAAGTCACAATTACGGTAGATATACCGGTAGACTCTTTCTCATTGCAAAATTGGTTTTGCTTTCATGGACATTTTTGTGAGCCAACTCAAGAGAAAAATCAAAACCACATACAAAAATGTAAAAGATTAACAGACCCAGCTTTCACCTGTAGCTATTTTATAGATCTCTCTCCATGCATAAATGCTTGCTTTTCTGTAATTATGCATCCTCTCTCTTTTTTCTTTCTTTCATGCCTTTTATTTTTGCACTATGTGAAATATTCTAGTTAGAAACTAAAAATATGCCATTCCTTTTCAGAAACACCCACAAGCTAATCTGGTAGGTTTCCGTAAACCGTGAAATCTATCAAACATAAACCTTCAAAGGGTTGTTTACGTGCTTTATATCTGCCAACCACAAAAACATAACCTGTGGATCAGGCCTTGTACCCATGACCCACTGACTTCTTGACATCTTGAGGTTATACATCCCAAGCATACATAAGCAGGAAACGCCAAGCTCCTTTCAGCCACATCCTGGTGTGACTGCAGCGTAAATGAGAGCTGTGCGAAAACCCTGGGAAAAAAAATATTTTGGCATTCATGCCTATCTTTCTTTTCCTTTTCCTTTTTCTCTTTTCACTGAGTGCATGGAGCGAAAATGATTTTAATTAATCGATGGAAAATTTAAAATACTGGAAAATTGGAGATGGCCATGAATAAACTAGTGGGATGAATCCTTCATCATGAGAATGAGCTTCTACTTACAAATGCCATGAATGATGAGATATGTCAAAGATAGAGGAATGCTTTGGGAAATTACACTAAAGTAGGAGAAAAGGCCACCATTTAGCAGCAGAGCAAACTGGATCATTACTAATCATTTACATTTACATAACATGGATGGTTTTAAGTTTTTATTTTTCTTGTTCTTGAGACATAAAGCTCACTTTATTTCCACTTGTAAAATAAAGTAGCCTTCCTTTTCCTACACTAAATGTTGCAAGGAAATGAAGCCTGCTAAAGAAAAAAAACCACTCATGACTGCTTTATGGGGAACCAGCAGTAGATTAAAATGTTACGTGGAGGAGAAATTTAAAACTTATCTCATAAATGAGAGATAAGAACAAAAAAATAATACAGTGCAGAGAGTAGTCCGCTCCGCTGTTTTGATGCTCACCTAAAAGATGCCCAGTGGTTTCCTGATAAGTCAGTACCCTCAGGAAGCATGATGGTTTTCTTGTTAGGCATCTATTAAAAGAGACCAGGTCACTACGATGCTGATGGAAACAAATATACTGAATTAAGAACAGAGATGTTTGCATTCTATATCATCAGGGACAATTGAAGCTCTAGAAGGAAGGTAATACAACATGGAAAAGTAATATGGCCCTGAGCAGCCATATCAGTGCCTGGGGAGAAATCTAACATTGTGTGAGCAGAACGTCTGCTCACAGAATGGGACTTTCCTTTCCTCTACTCCCCCTGCAGCCCCCCCACCCCAAATCAGCCCCAGTGAGTCCCACAGCCCTTCAGGGTAGATTTTGAGGGCACACGGGGAGAGGCACCATTGTCCCTCCCTGTTCCACTGATGGAAGCCATTCCTCAGGTGGGACAGGTGAACTGGATATACCACCCTCTCAGTCTTCTCTGCACTGTAACATATGTGGCAAATGGAACCAAGACCCCTGCCTAATTAAATTTTGTTTTTTAAAGCGTATCCAGTTGTCATTTCTTCTTAGCCCTTGTTAGATCTGAACTTCCTTTGCAAAAGCCCTTGCTTCAACCTCTTCCATATAGTTGTGACTTAGAAAGATTTCTAAGATCTATAGAAGACTTCTGCACTTTTAAAATGGCATGGGAGGGGAAACTGGGCCAGGTGCAGCTTTTAGCATGAAAGTGTGGCAGCAGCACAAACAACACATCTCCTGGAATCTTCCTTTTTGTGCAAGTCCTAAAACATTGTAAGAGCCCTTTTCATGTCTGAACCTGGCAGTCTTGCCTAAGAGTAGTAATGGGCATTGAGCAACTATCAGCTAGATTCAGATCAGATCAGGATTAGCAAACTCTGGGAAAAGCTTGTTGGTTTTCTGAGAGTGTTCTCCCAGTTCACAGTACTGGTCCTTGTAGAGCTGGGGAGTTTAAACTTATGCCAGTGGGCCAAATCTGGCCCACCTGGGGGCCAGATCTGACCATTGAACATTCCCCAGATGGGCCCACTCCTTTCCCCTGCTGTCCTTTTCCCCAACTGCAATTATTTTGTGTTTTCCCACCTTTTGCACCATTGTTTCCCTACCCTAAAAGTTGTACTGCCTCTCCTAAGGCTTAGTTACTGGCACTAGGTGCTTTAAGCAAAAATATGCAGGTATTTTTTGGTATTTTGGCCCTGCCGCTTTTTGCTTGTGATTCCGGCCTCTTTCCCCTTCAGCCCGGCTGGTATTCAGGACCTGAGAGTTCCAGAATGGAATTTGGCCCTCGGGCTGAAAGAGGTTCAAAGTCTTGTTGTAGATGGATGGTGCAATGCACATCCACGTTATTGTATTGCCCCCTGGGAACTGAAGTTTGGTTTCATCTGTCCTCAACCCATCTCCCAGCACCATCCATGGAAGGAAAATCACTTAAGGCACAATCCTATGCAAGTTTAGAGAGAGAAAAGGCCTACAATTCCCAACATGCCCTAGCCAGCTCTGCTGGCTGGGGCATGCTGGGAGTTGTAGGCCTTTTTTCTGTCTAAACTTGCATAGGATTGCGCCCTTAGTAATTCAGCCACTCCCTTTGAACAAACATGCTGAGAAACCAGAAGGCGATTTTAATAGCTGGGTTGGGTAGAACAGACACTTAAAACACTTGCAAGAAACAGTTGATAGAATGGACCCTAATAAGAAGATACTCATCAAAGAAAAGGCTGTGAGGCCAGGTGTTCTGGTCACATAGTTCATAGCAATCAATGAGAGTTCCGTGGGTTAGCACATACACTTACGAAGCATCTGAACTGCTAATCCTGCATGTATAGAATCTTTTCAACATTCTGAATTTGAGAAGGACGCCTTATGGTGCAGCAAGAATAACCTACACGTTGTAGAATGTTGCTCAACAAATCCCCTCGCCGGATCGTCACCTTGAAGTGGTGAGTGGGCTTGCGTGTTCCGATGAATCCTGTGAGCAATGCCGTCGGGAGCTATGTACTCCCAGTAGGGTCACCCATGGCGGTAAGGTCCGGGGAGAGGAACCAGACAAAGAACGTTCCAAAACATAAAGTCCTCAACGGCAGAACAGGTGGAAGATAATTAAACCTAAATTACAACGGCTGTGAAGGCGGATGAAGGCTGCAGCAGAGAATGGTTTTCCAATCGTCAGGGTAACCGTGCCATTGGACCTCTGCCGTACTCTGTCAAGTTTGTGTGGTGATTCGTTGTGCACCGATCTCCCCACATAAAACAGTTTCACGCACAGGCGTCTTCCAACCCAACCCATCCAACCCAACCCAACCCAACCAAGCAAACAAAAAAAAAGTCCCATGGCGACTGGCGACGGGGGCAGGACTGTGAATCTGGAAGCCCTTAGTCATGGACCAGCACATGGGCGGTGGATGCAGACTCAGTCGCCCTGTTCAAGGAATTAGGTAGTCGAGCAGCTCAGCAGCTGTATCCATGACTGAGCAGCCCTATTTAGGATCCACTCTGCTCACCCCATATGGGGAGGGGGCTAGACAAGGTGCCCTAAACATAGTCTACCTCTTTCTCCCCTGACTGGATTACCGCATCCAGTGGGGTCACCATTTTAGCGGTTGAAAAAGACATTTGAATTTTGGAACATGGAATATACGGACATTGCTGGATAACATAGATAGTGAACGCCCTGAGCGTAGGACTGCTATTATTGCAAGGGAGCTGAGACGGTTTAAAATTGACATAGCAGCACTTCAAGAAACTCGAAGGGCAGGAGAGGGACAGTTGAAAGAAGAAAAAGGAGGTTATACCTTCTTCTGGAAAGGACTACCTGAGCAGGACCGACGAATACATGGTGTAGGCTTTGCCATCAAAAATGAACTAGTGAACTCTTTGTCAGAAGTGCCTACTGGCATTAACGAATGCCTGATAACTCTTCAATTAAAGCTCGCCAATAACCAACAGGTAACTATTTTGAGCGCTTATGCACCAACATTAGATGCTGATGATGACATCAAGGAAAGTTTTTACAGGACACTCTCCTGTCAGAGATACCTAAGGAGGATAAAATTATCCTCCTGGGCGATTTTAACGCAAGAGTCAGGCGTGACTTTGATTTATGGCCAGAAACTATTGGAAAAGACGGAGTTGGCAATAGCAACCCGAACAGACTCTTACTTTTGTCTATATGTGCAGAGCATAATCTCACTATTACAAACACGCTCTTTCGACAAAAGAATAAGTTTAAAACATCATGGCAGCACCCACGGTCAAAGCTCTGGCATCTTCTGGATTATATCATTGTCCGTGTTAGAGATCGCCGCGATGTACTTCTTACTAGGGCCATGGTGAGTGCCGACAACTGCTGGACAGACAACCGACTAATCCGGTCCACAATGGTTATCAACATTGCTCCCCAACGTAGGCTTCAAGGAAGGAAACCAAGGCGTAAAATGAACATCCAAGTCCTTCAAGATCCTATTAAGCAAACTCGTCTTCAATCACTTCTTAAGGAACATCTACCTACGGAACCTCCTGACAACATTGAGGACCATTGGTCTAAGCTGAAAACCTCCATTACTGCAGCTTGTGAACAAACTGTTGGATATGAAACTAAGAAACATCAGGATTGGTTTGATGAAAATGATAATGAGATTAAATATATAATTGACCAAAAAAGGAAAGCCTTCCAAATATGGCAAAATGATATTAACTGCGCTGCCAAGAAAAAAAACCTACGGTAGCGCAAAGGCTGAGGTCCAAAGAAGAACAAGAGAACTTAAGAACGCTTGGTGGAAAAAGAAAGCTGAAGAAATTCAACAACTTGCAGAATCTCATGATGCACGGGGCTTTTTTAAGGTCACAAGGGCCATTTATGGACCAAAAACCTATGGTACAAACCCTTTACAATCAAAAGATGGCACCAAACTCTTAAAAGACAAAGAGTCTATTGCACTGCATTGGAAAGAGCATTATTATGACCTTTAAAATCGTAAATCTAAGGTGGATAATGAGATTTTTTCGCAAATCCCGCAAAAACAAATTAAAGAGGAACTTGCAATACTCCCCACTTTGGATGAAGTAAAAAAAGCCATTAATCAAATGAAGAACAACAAAGCTAGTGGACCAGATGGGATTCCTGCTGAAATCTTTAAAGAAGGGCCCCCCGAACTTGTACAACATCTTCATAAACTCATCGAAAAAATCTGGATAAGAGAAGAGATCCCAGAAGACTTCAGGGATGCCATAATTATCACCCTCTTTAAGAAGGGTGATAGAACAGACTGTGGAAACTATCGGGGCATTTCTCTCTTAGCAACCGCAGGTAAAATATTTGCTAGGATTCTCGCAAACCGTCTTCTATCTATTTCAGAAGAGATCCTCCCTGAAACTCAATATGGTTTCCGCCCCTCTAGAGGGACAGTAGACATGATTTTTACTGCACGTCAGCTCCAAGAAAAATGCCGGGAGCAAAATCAACCCCTTTATATGGCATTTATAGATTTGGCTAAGGCCTTTGATACTGTAGACCCTACAGCTCTCTGGACTATCCTTATGAAAATTGGATGCCCCAGTAAATTTGTGAATATCTTGCGACTTCTCCATGACAACATGACGGCAACGGTTTTGGACAACAACGGCTCTCATGGTGCTCCATTTAAAGTGGGATCAGGTGTTAAACAGGGATGTGTTATCGCCCCAACATTATTTGCCATTTTCATCGCCATGGTTTTACATCTTGTCAAGGGGAAACTTCCCACCGGTGTGGGAATTATATATCGAACAGATGGAAAGCTTTTTAATCTCAGCAGGCTGAAAGCAAAAAGAAAGGTAATTACAACCTCCGTTGTGGAACTTCAGTATGCTGATGATAATGTGGTCTCCGCACATTCAGAGGATGATCTCCAAACTATCCTAAATGCTTTTGCAGAAGCATACGAAAAACTTGGTCTCTCACTTAACATCAAAAAAACCAAACTGCCTCATCAGCAAGTGCAAGCCAACCCTTTGGTGATGCCATCTATCCAGCTTGGCGGGACAATACTGGAAAATATCAATCATTTTCTCTATCTTGGCAGCTATCTTTCTATTACAGCTAACATCGACAGTGAAATCCAGCATCGTCTGAGCTCTGCAAGTGCCGCATTTTCTCGAATGAAACATAGAGTGTTCGAGGATCGGGATATTTGTAAGAAGACCAAAACACTGGTTTATGAAGCCATTGTATTACCAACTTTTTTGTATGCCTGCAAAACATGGACTATCTATAAACGTCACTTCCACCTCCTTGAAAGGTTTCATCAACGTTGCCTCTGGAAAATCCTGCAAATTACTTGGGAAGATAGGCGAACAAATGTCAGTGTACTGGAAGAAGCAAAGACTACTAGCATTGAAAAAATGATCCTTCAACGCCAACTTCAGTGGACCGGTCATGTTGTTCGAATGCCTGACTGCCGTCTCCCAAAGCAGTTACTTTACTCCCAACTCAAGGATGGAAAGCGGAATATCGGTGGTCAATATAAGAGGTTTAAAGATGTTCATAAGGCTAATCTAAAAAAATGCAATATAAACATCGAAAACTGGGAAGCTCTGGCCCATGAAAGGCCAACCTCTAAATGGAGGTTGGCCTTTCACAAAGGTTCCATGGACTTTGAAGAAGCCCGAGTGCAAGGTGAAAGGGAGAAACGTGCTAAGCGAAAAGCACGTCAAATGAATCCTTTACAGGACCATCTTCTATCTGGTAACCTGTGTCCTCACTGTGGGAAGCTGTGTGGATCTAGAATTGGCCTCCACAGTCACTTACGGACCCATCGCTAGAGTCTACACAATCTTCTTTAGAATTCCCTCCTTTTATCCCGGAAGACAATCTTACTCGGTCACGAGTGATCGCCTGATGATGATGATGATGGACAGCTAAACATTAAAAGCTGGACAAACTTGGAAGTGAGACGGGATAATGATAAACTCCAATAACATCTCTATGCATGACCCAGAACTTGGAATAGTCTAGGATGTGACTTGGAGGCACTGTGCTGAGGAAGGAAGCCCCAAGAAGCCAAAACAACAACAACACACCTCTTTTAAAAACAAGACTTCTGCCGGTTTCTCTTTGCATTTCACAAGGAACTTCAGGATGCCACTCAGTTTCAGGATTGTCAATAGGAAAAGAATTTCACTGCAAAATTACAATTTCTAGGAAGCAAATTATTTTCATCCTGATCTGTATTTGAAGTCAGATGTTGGATTAGTAGAACTTTGAATGTTGTAGAAATTTTAAGCCCTTTGACTTTAAAATATCATACAACTAAACATGACTAAAACTAAACTAAATTCAAACATGAGCTGTGATGCACGCTTCTTCGGGAGTAAATCCCACGGAACACATCATGACTTCATTCTGAATGGGATCAAACTTCAAGTGTAATAAAGATTGCCAATGACATGCACAGTGTGGCCAGGCATTTCTCACTCATGCCATGATGGCTATTTTATTTACTTGATGTAGTTACCAAGCAGATGTTACATATAGAATCCAAACCACATCCCTTTGAGAGAGGCCATACTCTAGCTCAGTGTTCTCCAACCTTGGAGTTTATCATTACCCCGTCTCACTTCCATGTTTGTCCAGCTTTTAATGTTTAGCTGTATTACGAAGTGAGTGGCGTTCTACAAGATGTAGTTTTTGTTGAGCGACATTCTACAAGGTGTAGGTTATTCTTGCTGCACCATAAGGCGTCCTTCTCAAACTCAGAATGTTGAAAAGATTCTACACATGCAGGATCAGCAGTTCAGATGCTTCGTAAGTGTATGTGCTAACCCACGGAACTCTCATTGATTGCTATGAAGCTATGCTGGCTGGGGCATGCTGGGAGTTGTAGGCCAAAAACATCTGGGGACCCAAGGTTGGAGAACACTGCTCTAGCTGGCTTGTTTACTTCTTCACAAAGACGATTAGCATACTGTTTATCAGCACTTCTCCTTTCTGATTCTAAAATAAGATATTCTGGCTATGATGTGCTGCTGGCTTCCCAAACACGTAGGGCAACACACATTTGTGTGTGCATTTTATAAATAGATTTCAAACCGAAGCCAGCAAGCTAGAGTATTTGAGCTGGGAATGTTGGAGACATCTGCAATGGATTCAAAGAGTTTGGATTTCTATGATTCCACGGCCTTGCGGATTGGTTTAAAAAAAATGGGGGGGGATTTGTGCAAATTTCCACTTGCACTAATGTGCATTAGTGCTAATGCGCACTTGCACAAGTGGAATAGAATTCTCATACATCCCTATCTGGGGCATGCTGTAGTTGTAGGCCAAACACATCTGGGGGGCCAGGGTTGGAGAAAACTGATTCCCTCAAGGAGTGGACAATGGAATGACAGATGCCTGTTTTAAACATAGCTGGCTGGGGCATGCTGGGAGTTGCAGGCCAAAAACATCTGGGGACCCAAGGTTGGAGAACACTGCCCATAAAACACAGATGGAACAGATTTAAGAAAATCCTTACATCCCTAATTTGAGTTAATCTCTACTTCCAGAAAAACCCTGTCGCCTGACTGCATTGTTTCAGAATGAAGGCATGGGATTTTTTAAATGCTCCCCATGTGGAAAATGCCTTGCAGGTGGAAAGCTAGCATGACAGCGAGACATCTAGACTCGAAATGCTTCCCACATCCTGAATTCAATGGCAGGGATTTCTACAGGCAAATACTCACACTACCACAATGCATTCTGATATGGCACTGCCTCAATATGACTCCACCGTGCCCTTTTATTGAGCACTGAGATCACCCCTTGGACTTGGACCTGAGCCTTGGAGCCAGATTCCTTGCTGAGAAATGAAGACACTGGGTGGTCTTGTACAAGTCATTATCTCTTAGCTTGAGCTCCCTCATTTGTAAATATGAGAATATTTATTTATTTATTTATTCATTCATTCATTCATCTTCTATACTGCCCAATAGCTGAAGCTCTCTGGGCAGTGTACAACAGTCGATTAAAAATACAATAAAATACAGTTTAAAATATAAACAATAAAACATTATAAAAATTTAAAACCGATTTAAAAAAAATATCACTGACAAGTTAAAACACGACTGCTAAAAACAATGTACCACCCCGCCGTATACCATTTGATTATTAAATGCCTCGGCATAGAGGGCGGTCTTAACCTGGCGCCGAAAAGATAATAGACTTGGCAGCAGGCGGGCCTCGGGGGGGAGCTTGTTCCACAGTTGGGGGGCTAGCACAGAAAAGGCCTTCCCACTTGTTGCTGCCTCCGAGCCTCATGTGGAGCTGGCAGTTGGAGGAAGGCCCCAGATGTTGAGGCTGGGATCTGCAAGCGGGATCTGCAAAATGTTTCAGTGTATTCTCACGTCATAGCAGTTCCAGGTTCCTGCCAGTCAGTCAAGTCAATGATGCCCTCCTCCGAATACTATAAGCAGTTGGAGGCTGCTTTCTACCCCCCTCCCCATCCCATACACACTTTTCCAACTGATAGTAAACATTCCATGTTTGCCAAGCATGCTCAGAGCTCAGTAGACTTTTGTTGTTTACACACACACACACGCACACACACACACACACACACTCTTTTTGTACCTTTGCAAATCTTGGGTTTCCCCCAAGTATACTGCTACCTCTGTCTGGTGGCCCCCGGTCTGGCTACAATCCTGTTGGTACTCACTAGCCGAGTTCACTACTAGAAGAAATGAATCGTGATTTCTCTCATAGGGTTAGTGCAGTGACGAATGAGCCTGTATATGAGCATTTGCATATACAGCATATGGTGAAAATGACAAAATTATTATTGTGCTGTGGCTTTATATGTTTTTTTTATCATATTTAATTTCTGTGCTTCGTTTAGTCTTATCCTAATATGAGGAAGAATGAAGATCTTCCCTTTCACATCTTGTTTAGTTCATGCCAGTTGACCACTAGGCAGCCTTCGTTCAGAACTTGGCTCTGAGATCTGCTCACACAGAGCTTAGCAGATGGAAGGCTCTCCTAATTAGTTAAGTCTGCTTTGGTGTCCAAACAGGAGCTGGCAGGCATGACAGCTGCAAATACTTTCTCTTGCAATGGACAAGCTCCCATGCACCAGTAAGAATTAAATTCCTGTTTAAATAATCAGCAAATTAGATTAACTGACAAACAAATTAAAACAAACAACCTTAAGGCAAGGGTTTTCCTTGCCTTTCCTCCTACAAGGAAATTGAAAGTTGATTCACTGTTCTGTTCTTTTTCTCATCTTGGAGCTGTTGAGGTGCTTGCTGTGACCTCATGCACACATGCATCTCTGAACTTTCTAAGCTGGCCACTCAGATCACAGTGACTTGTGAGCATGGCTAATTGCATAGGAGCTATACCAAGTCTCAATTATGGTCTCACAGGTCCATGGGGATGGAAGTGACATGATAGCCAAAATGTGGGGCAAGATTAACCCAGCATTATCCCTTTCACAAATTAATTCAAAACACCCAGATGCCCAGGCAACCATTTGCAAGTCAATAGAAAGACCATTAAAGATCCTGATGGCCAGAGCTTGTGTAAGAGTGAACACTATCAGGCCAAAGACTGGAATGGGTTGTAATTCCCGGCCTTGAGATGGAAGGAGAGATACAGAGAATCCCCAGTGCCTCTGCACATTGGGAAGTGTTAATAGCCATGGCAGGGGATCACACAAAATAAAGGTGCAAACTAAGCGTTAATTTGCTCTTGTGGTTTCTAAAGCAGTTTTTAGGTGACAGGGGGTACTCAGGGTCCATAACTAATTAACAGCTCTGGATGCATCAGAGAGCCTTGGATGCAAACAATAGTCACAAGGCCAGGTGGATCCAAATAAATTTCCCTTTTAGCCTGGGTTTCTTATGTATAAAAAGACTCGCATCATGTTCACTATGTTTGGTAGTAGTAGTGGTTTCATTCTGTTAGATGCCTGCCTAATTTGCTCTGTTGTTGCATACTTCTGGCTGCTTAGCCAGGGGGCTCTCTTTTTATGGCTAAGTAAAGTTTGCCAAGCCCGTCACTTTCCGGATTCAGTCTGCTTTATTCACCATTGTACCTCAAGGTGAGAGCATCTGGTCTATCTCAGCTTGGAATGTTTCAGGTGAGCATGTGTAGAATATCCACACCCTCATTTCAACAAACAGAAGCCCTACATCTTCAACCAATGGCCAGGGTGGGTTCACAGACTGAGAGGTAACAGCCAGCCTGTGCATAATTCAGAATTTGTTCCCCCCCTTTTTTTATAAAAAAGTTGAATTTCCCATCTGGCAAATTGTCCCTTGGGAACTGTTGTCTGTAAGGCCGAATAAAAATGAGAAATAACATCATCATAATCAACAACAACAACAACAAATCACCCAAAGTAGTATTTTTTATATTTTATTTTGACAAATATATCCAGTCTGTGCTTCAAATTTGACCCATCGTTTACAACTGGCAACTGTCTAAAATGGCATCCACATGGAGGGGAAAGGAATGAAAATAGGATAAAGATTCTACAGAAAGACTGAAGAAAGGAACGCATCAGTTGGAAACCTGCTTCCAATGTTTACAGCATAAGCCATTGCATATCTACTCAGAGTCTCATTGAGTTCAATAGGACTTACTCCCTGGTAAGTGCTATACTTACGTGTGAACAAGTTCAACTAGGCTGTAATACTATGCATGTTTAGACAGAAAAAAAAAATCCAATGACTCCCAGCATTCTCCAGGCAAAAGGGCTGGCTGGGGAATGCTGGGAGTTGGAGGACTTTTTTTTCCATCTAAACATGCATAGGATTGCACCTTTAATCTTAATGTGACTTACTCCTGAATAGACATCCCATAGGATTACACTGTTAAAACACATTTTTGTTTAAGCATTATTCTGTGGTTCTTGTTCTTTAGATACAGTATGGCTACTAAGACATTAGTAATTCATTTTAACTCAGCAAAAATCCTGCTTCCAAAATTGCTGGTATGTAGAGTGAATGCCATTCTTCTCTCCAGACTGAGTTTTTAAAGAGATGTTCAGTTGCAAAATGCAAACGCAGTATCATAAACTTGACACATTCCATATGTCTTTCTAAATACTCTACCTTCGGGAAGGGTCTGCTTCTCTCCTACCAGGGAAGCAGACAGCTTTAATTTTCTTAGTCTCTTGCCTGGATTCCTAACCAAGCATTAAAAGCTACAATTGCAAAGTCTGAATGGCCCAAAGGGGTTAGCAATATGATATGGAGCCTTTCAGCCCTAGGTCACTGGTTTGAATTTGGTCTCCGTTGGTATGGTAACCAAAATTCTTACCATATGACAGTTGAATATAGCCTTAAGTCTATTAATGAGTTGATGGTGTCTACATCCAAGCTTCCCAGCTGGCCTTGTTGACATTTTGAATGACCTTCTCACCCTTGGATATAACCCATCCAGGTCATTGCTAAGGCGCATTGATTGGGTGATGTTGGTGAGCTCACATTACCCATGTCTAGCTGCCTCGGTGTGCTGCCATCCAACCCCCACTGCTATTTAGTTCCATTGCTCTTTAGTTCCTGAAAACCCAAAGTGCCAAGTTAAAACTGCATCGTTTATGGAATATATGAGCAACTGTAAGAACTCTTTTCCCCCAAGAAACCCATAATTTCCAGTATAGGCTTTTGAAAACATGTTTCTTGTGGATTAAAGACTTAAATTTTATGCATTGCCAAAGCAAACTATCCAGCAGAATTATAAATAACACACAAATAGCTTTCTCTATAATTGCAGTGGTCAATTATGCTAACGCCAGCAAATAGGGTGCCCCCCCCTGCAAACAAATATTTGGTTAGTGAAGCTCTTCATTGCTGATTTTTTTTAGGGAGAGACAAATTAGAACAGCAAAAGTCAGAACTAGCCTCAGTCTGAAACCCAAACACAATTCATTAAACTTTGCCTAAGTGGTAGTTGAGAACTACTCTGAAATATATATTTTGGACTTTTCTATATATCCTGGCTTTTCAGAATGATATCAGATCAATAAAAATAATTTGATGGAAAGTTGACAGGAAACAAAAGTGTTCATCCATACAAAAGTGAGAGAAATCAAGAGATGCAGTTGGTTGGGATCACCGATGTGAACAGTTCAGGAAGGATTGCCCTCACTTTCACTTTACTGATTTATTTATTTTTAACATTTCTATACCACCTTATCTGCTAAAAGCCATCAAGTCCATCAACAACAATTTAAAGCAATAAAACCTTGCAGCAGTAAAAAAACAACAACAACCAAGAACATTAAAAACAGTAAAACATTAAAAAAAACACAAAAAACCCTCAGTTGCCCTTAATGGCCACATGGCCAAATCACATCACTATGACCTCTGGGATCACTCTAGGATGGGGGGAAAAACACCTTAACCAGAAAAGCATGGCAGCAAAGCAGGGGAAGACAACGGAAATGAACAGTAATGAAGATGCTGTAGAAAAAGTGATCATTAGGGGAATTTTCAGGGAATAGTTTGCCTCCAAGCTATATAATTTTGGCCTGAAAATTAAAATAGGTGATCACCAAGCATGGCCCTTAACAGCAGTGTGAAGAACCAAAAGTGATTCAGTGTGAAGAACCAAAAATTAAATTGATCTGGGGTGGGGAGGGATGTGTTCAGAACAAACGACTGGTCATTACTAAGGGGCTCCTTTTCATTTTTACTTTACTGATATGATCATGCTGACAGCTTGTTTTGCATGTTTGTTTAAACTTTTTTTTGTGCCAACATGCCATGATTGCAGAACCAAGTAGTGCAGCTATAAAACATCCCCACCCCACCCCACTGAAAGAGGAAGTAAGGGATTTGTTTTCAAGAAGTAAATTGCCTAAAAATACAAGGGAAATCCCAAAGGTCTCAGCTGTTTAGCCTAGTACGGGAAACTGTGGTATGTTCTTAGCAGGAACAGGGTGGCTTTTTGTTTGTTTGTTTGTTTTTGTTCAAAGTTCTAATTGGTATGCCTGCCAATAAAATATTAGCATGCCAGCCTCTTACTGTGGATTGTATTTACTTATAGACTGAAGCAAACCAGTGCTTACTTTGGATTATTTCATTCAATAATCAAATGAAATAATCAGTAATCATAAGCCTGAGGTGAAGCAAGAAGGGAGGAAAACTTCCCCATCTTTCTAAGACTTGCTGCTGCTGCCACTGTGTTCAGTGGCTTGGCCAATCTGCTCCTGCCTTGACTAGCTCCCTTAGTAAAATGAAAATGTGAGCCAGAATATAGCCCAATATCCTAATAAAATATGTTTGGTTTGCCAGGATGCAACAGGTTGAGCAGTTCCTCCAGCAAACTAAGATGTGTATTATATAGAATGCACCCACTCAGAAAGCATTTTTTTCTCCTTCTATTCCTCAAGTTTCCAAGCCCAGCTGGGAAGTTGAAGGGAGATGGAATTACTAAGAGGTGTGTGAGTGAGGCGCAGATTCTTTTGCTTATTTGCAGGATCCTGTCCTAGAAGTCATCACCCCCACCACCGCCTAGTTCCTGAGCTTGCGAGGAAGCTGAAATGGGAAGGAATGGTCAGGTCATACAAGTGAGGACAGAGTTGCTTTCCCTGATTGCAAATTCCTGTCTAAGCAGGAATGCTGCTGGGGAGGAACAATGGGTGATAAGGGCTCTTCTTCCTTCCCTCAGCCTGCCTGCTATCTAGAGTACTGCTGTTTTCACGGCAGGCTGAGCCCTGCTAGCAAAATGAATTTCAATAGAAAAAGCTGTCCCTCCCCCCAAATCAACCAATGGATCCCAAATTTGCAGTCTGTGAATGGAACTGAGCTCTTTGAGCCTCCCCTAGTAAATACAGCAAGTCATATTCAGTCTTTGAATTGTACGTTGTAAAGACTTATTGAAGTACACGTATCCAAGTACTCTTCATTCTTCCTCATCCCAACATAAATACAACCAGGGCCATCCCAAGACATTTTGCTGCCTGAGGCAAATGATAAAATGGTGCCCCCTCCCATTCCATATTCAGAAGCCAACTAAAGCAATGGCTGAATATTGCTTCAACACTGCTGATGGGACAGTGTTCTCCACCACACGCAAGGATAGCTAGCTAGTTTAGGGGGCACAGAATAGGCTGTGCAGCACCCACAACACTATCCTCCAAAACCTTACTGCTGTCTCCCCACAATTATCTGCTGCCTGAGGCAGTCACCTCACTCTACCTAATAGTAGGGTCATTCCAGTATACAACTGTATGCTGGATCACCACTTCTGTCTCCAAAAAATGGTGGTGAAATACGAGTTTTACTACTTTCTAAAAAACAAAGATGTATCTACTCTGCGGTGAAAAGGGAGGAAAAGCCTGTCCTCTCACACCAACAAACACTACTGGTGTTGTGCTAAAGGTAGTCTAGCACAGTGCAATTTACATCAGCACTAGTGCTGAATAAGATACTCTGCCCATTATCTTCTAAAACAATAAAGCAGCAATGGTCTGGATCTGGGCTTAATCACGCTAAACATATATGTTTTTCTTTATATCCCTCCTGACTCATGAGGGTCACGAGGATGAATTACCAGCTGTGACTGCTCTTTAAATGCAATGTCTTCATTATTATTCATAGCAGAAGACTCAAGCTATTTTCAGGGAAAGGCAGAACCTTTGACTAAGGCAGCAATCCTATACACACTTATCAGACATATGCCATTGAACTAAAGCCCTATCCAGGCTTTGGTGTGTGTGTGTGGTTGTGTGTGTGTGTGTGTTTAACTTACCACACTGTACACACAAAGGCCCCTCCATACAGATGTTTATATTGTACACATGAACATTAGGTGAGGAGCTACATGTGGTGTGCATGATGTCAGCGCTTCTCGGTACAGGTGCCTCAACAATCATGTGCTGGCTGAGTTACCATAAGTTATGTGTATGGAATATTTTGCTTCTGTATGAGGAGTTGGCTGTTTGGTATAATTCTCTCTGTACACAAGTTAGGCTGAACTTACTGTGCAATCACTTGTGAAATGTTCTGCTTCTTTTGGGTTTTAACGGACTCCTCATAGATTCAAAGGACAGCTGCCTGACTGGAGTTCTTTGGGCACTGCTGTGCTCACTATGCTGACCCAAGATATACAGTTCTTTCCACAACCTCTTATGTAAACATCAAAAGGAGCTTTTGAGTTTATGGCTACGCAGGGCAGTAGCTTACAGCTGCACAGTGCCCCCCTCATGCTCCATGAATATTTAAGACACTGAAGGAAAGTTCTGATGGCCATTCTATTTGGAGTCAAACGGTGCATTCACATTCACACTGGGTTTTTTTTATAGCAGCACTTTAAAATGATCTAGATGGCTATATACAGAGGTTGGGTGGGAGAAAGTGTGTGTGTGTGTGTGTGTGTGTGTGTGTGTGTGTGATCTCCAATCAGCTGCTGAGCCCATCGCACGGGGACCAGAACAGTGATAGGTGGAAGCGATAGGATTCTGGACTGTGCCACTTCAGACAACAGGTTGAGGGTGTCACATTTTGTAATTTCTTTCTACCTAAAAAGTAGTTGGGAACTCACTGATACATCTTAAGCAGTCATACTGCCTTTGTATGATCTGGGAAGCAAAGGTGCTTATTGGCAGAATGGCGCTGATAACAACGATAAGACAGGGAGTTCTTTGGAACTGCCTGCCTCTGGAGGTCAGACAGGCACCAACATTGTATTGTTTTCGGCTCTTCCTGAAAACATATTTATTTCAGGAAGCCTTCCTGAACTAACCAGCCATGGTTTTTTAAAAAATTGATTCTCTTTTATCATATTGTGTTTTATTCCTTTTTATCTGTTTTATCTTTTTATTGTTCACTGCTCCAGAATCTCCATAACAAAATATGGAGTGGTATATAAATCTTGTAAATAAATATGGAGTGGTATTAGTCTTGTAAATAAATAAATAACAACTTTCCACTATACTGGAATCAAGTGCAAAACCCACTTTGATCACAATGTACATGTCAAGTGACGCTTTAGAATAAAACGCATTCTTAAACTTAATTTATGAAAACCTCTGTGCAATTTCAAAGCAGACTTTGCAGAATTTCACAGAAGTGCTTAATGGGCTATGGACTGCCAAAAGGGCCACATTTAGCTCTGTGGCACTATGGAGCAGGTTGATGCTGAATTTTGGCAGCAAACTAGCATTTATTTATTTATTTTTCATTTGGTGGTGGAGTGTCCATGGGCTAAAAATGGCCATTTGACCTCCTGAAGCTGCCCATCCCTGATTTAAACTTTTCCTATTATATGTGTACCTAACTTTTCAGTATTTTACCTACAGGCGAAACTTAAAAAGAAGAAAGGGGGGGGGGATTCGTACTTTTATCTGTGCCATGGAAAATATTTTCTCCCCTTGTCTACATTAGAGATTTGTTGCTCTTGCTGCTTGCATAAGTGTGGTTTGGGTCAGTCTTGCTGACGAGGTTTACTATCAGGAAGTTTTGCAACTAGTCTTATTTACAGCTAGACTAGAGCTTGTCATTTAGTGTCTCAGTATAACTGCTGTGATAAACTGTTTGGTACCGCTGTGTGTTCCAAACCAAGCAAGTCTGCAATTTCCTCCATACAAATACACACACATATACATATTATAACAGACATTTGCTGGCACATAGTTATTTTTTTAAGCTGTTGTCTGTGGCTCACGAGCAAAATGAGCAAAAGGGAAAGTGGAAGTGAAACAGAGTGACAGCTGTCATGAATTGCATTCCATTTCCACATTTGATTTGAAACCCCCAGGTTGTGAAGGAAAATAAATACATCTTTTTCAAATCAGCCATTCTAATACTCTTTAACTGAAATGTGAATGGCCCACATGGAGCAACAGGAAATACCTTCTCCTCCTCCCCCCCCCTTTTTAACTACGGGATATGGAAAAAGAAAATAATGCCCCCTTTCCTGTCTCCTTTTACATCTTGCCACCACTTTTTGCTCTTTGATTGAAGCCCATCATAAATTAAGGGACCAGGACTAGAGTCTCTTGGAAGGAGATGAAACTCAAGAGTCAGCTTTGGGTGAGTCAGCTTGCAGCCAAACTCAATGGGATAGAAGCTGTCTCTCATTAAGCGTGTGAAGAATGCGGACCACAAATCTTGCTTGCTCTCAACTGGTTTGGCAACTATAACCAGCTGTCACTGTTGTGTATGGCTTATTAATAACCATTTATACCAGCAAAGCTTCACTAAATCACCCCGACAGGTTTATGAGATTCAGGCTGTCATTTACATTTGGAGCTACTGTCCTGCGAAACAACAACACCAGCGTAACATCATTTTCTGTTACAATCTGTTCAGGTTGTGATTGGAATGTGCAGTTGTCCTTGTGTACCAAGGACTTGTCTTGTTGTGTGCAGACAAAACTTTTGTGAGCAATGGCGGTGATCTCGTTCCCTTTAATCCAAGTCCTACAACCATCATGTTGTTGTTGTTGTTGTTGTTGTTGTTATTTATATTTATACCCCACCTTTTTTCCTGCAAGGAACCCAAGGCAGCTTACATTATCCTCCTCCTCCTCTCCATTTTATCCTCACAACAACCCTGTGAGGTAGGTTAGGCTGAGAGTCAGTGACTGGCCCAAAGTCACCCAGTGAGCTTCAAGGCTGAGTGGGGACTAGAACCTGGATCTCCTGAGTCCCAGTGCAACACTCTCACCACTACGCCTCACTGGCATGATCAGGAGGCACATGCTGCTGTAAGTGTGCTGAAATTAAGGAGCACTGTGTCTGGTCCATGCCAGGAATAAAAGAATAAGATCAGGACAAATATGAGTGGGGAGCAGGGAGGGTGTAGCTCTACCATAGTTTGATGGGGAAAACTTTGTTCTTTTTTATTTTGGGAGGGAATCCAATGGGAGAACTGCTTTCCAGAGGGGAACAGAGGAACTGCTGCACAGGATTGCTCACAGTTACTACTTTGGTCCACCTTTGTACAGCACTTGTGCTATCGGAGGCATCGGACTGCACCCCCCCACACACCAAAGAACATACTGATGATAAGATTTCCCTTTCAATAATGTAAGAGCTTCAGCTATTGGGCAGTACATAAATGAAATGAAATAAACAAACAAACATTACTCTGGGTTGTGATATTGTGCATTTCCTAGGGATGGGCAGCACTGGTAATTCCATTTTGTTTACGCTCAGAGGAATTCTGCAGCTTTTCCATTCTGGCAAGTGGCAGTGGCCTGCACCAGATTATTATTATTTTTTTGGAGTCTGGGAGCAATTTTTTAAAATTTGGTCTTGAAATTTGCACAAATTGTATGTATATTTTTTGATCTTTCGCAAGTGTGCGGAATGAAAAGCCTTGCCTTGTCCGGAATGAAAAGCCTTGCCTTGTCAATGTCTGGGGAAGTGTCTCCTGTCAAAGCACAGGAGGCACCAACCAGGAACATTGATAAAACAAGGCTACAAATAGCTTAATTTGTTGCTTCGCTTTCCCCTGACTGCTGTCAAAAGGCGAGAGGCTTAGGAAAGGGTGGGAAAGGTGCAGGACACTCAGAACTGGCACGTCCACATATAAAATCTAGAGGATTCTGCTGCGAACAGGTGATATATGTACAAGCAAAGATTCATTCGTGGCTTTGCCTTCACTTGACAACTGGCCTTTTGACAGCTGTCAGTGAGATCTTATTCTGAACTGATCTGGCATTTATCAGCAGTGGCACAAGATGTGAGAGCAAGTGGTTAGAGGAACCAGGCACCACCCAGTTTGGGGTGGGGGAAGAACCAGAAGATGTAAAAGATATAAAAATGCCTGAATCCCCTTCTCTCTCAACTGGTATGTTGGTCCCCAACCCCATACGTCCTCCTTCCCAGTGGCCACACTAATACGGGCAACCTCCACCCTGCCCAGATTGCCCAAAACATCTCTCAAGCACATATTAAAACTGCTACAACAACGCTAACCAGAAATATTCCCACTGCAGAAGTCACAGACTCAGGCAGGGCCATATGTGAAGACAAGGGCTCTCTGGCCTACCAAGATGATCTAGTCACCACCGGCTCTTTAGAGACAGCTTCATGTATAGCACATTACAGTAGCCCAATCCCAATGTAACCAAGGCATGTGCCAATGTGGCAAAGTTTCATCTCCCTCAAAATGAGTGCAATTGGCATACCAACCTAAGCTGGGCAAGGGTAGTACTACATAGCCATGCAACAAATCTACACAGACTAGCTTTCTCTCTTATTTTAGCGTGTCTTAAAATGACCTGACATGCACCCTTGGTTAAATCAGGATGTGGTGAATCACAACTCAGATACACTGAAGCAGTCATGAGATGCCACATACCAGAAACTAATGAAAGGGCTAAATATAAAAGATAGGTGAATAAACCCTTTTGTCCTGGTTTGCACAACATGACAACCCACCATGGCTGATCAGCCATGGTGGGCTGTCGTGTGTCAGTGCCATGCAAACCCAGCATGGCGTCTGCAAGGTGGCTTATTTTTCCACAAGCAAACCACCCTGAGAGCCCATGGCTTCTTTTAGGTTTGCCGATACACATGGGGGCTTGTTGTGTGTCATCTCAATTCGGCAGGGTGCTTTTATTGTGGGTTGCCAGGAATGACAAGAGAGCCTCATGGGCAGAGTGTGGCAACAAAACCCTGTCACTCTTGCTCATGCCGTCGCTGCCATCCTCCCTCTTTCCTTCTCTGCACCCTCTGCCCCATTCCCCTTAAAAAAATCACAAATATCAAGATGTGGCAGCTAGCAATGGAGGATGGCAACAAGTAGCAAGGTGAAGGGGAGCCAAAAGCAGCTGGAGGGAAGGCCCTTTGCCAGCAGGTGCTCTTACTTCAAGGTAAAGTGAAGGTGTTGGCTAGCGAGAGGTGGCAACAGAGAGAGAGACGACAAGCAGGAAGGGAGGTGGTAGAGAAAAGTGGCTGGAGAGATGGTGCTTTGGGAGCCAGCGTTCTTACTTCAGTGTAAACTGAAACAGCCTTTAAAAAGGCAAATTCCGAAATGGAGGATAAAATTGACTAGGACATTGACAAGAGAGGCATATCAGTATGGTGGGCTAAATATTGGAGAGTTAGGTCTTGGCTAATTGTGCAACAGTGAAATTCCTTGGGGGGGGGGGAGAAATGCTGGAGAACACATCCCTGCATCCATAAGAGCTCTGCAAATTAATTCAATTTGGCAATCTGATGTGCGGGGGAGAGTTTCCCTCAGTAGCCAGCAACTCCAGTGGACCAATTGCAGAAATGGTGCTGACCGAGGCAACGAAGAGTTCTGCGTCAAAGGCGCCTGGGATATGTCCCGGAGCCAGCAGGAGGACTGAGGGAGAATGAGGGGAGGAACAACAAGCCACGGCAAGCATGATTCTCTGTTGGGAACACCGGGGGTTGTTCAGCGAACAACCAACCCATGGTGGCTCATCGGCAGGGTGGCTTAGCGTGACGTGCAAGCCTGCCCTTAGGCTCAAGCAAAGTTGTTTAAAAAAAAAAAAAAAAAAGCAAGCAAAAGATTTGTTGTTCAACCCAGAAAGGTTAGACTACCCAGAGCAGGCAAGAGTGCTGAGTATGCATAATGTTGATGATGCGTGCTGCTCTTTTAGAGGTAATGTTATGGCTGTCAGCGAGTCAATTAGTGCTGAGTGAGATGAACACATGGGGAGTTGAATATCAGGTACAAGCATTTGCTTGAACACCAATGAGCAGTGGAACACCAATGAGCAGTGGCCAAGAATAGCCTTAACTCCAAACTATAACTCCAAACTTCTGCTGCTCCCAGATTATGGAATGGCCTGCCGGAGGAGATTCGTCAGCTCACCAGTCTTTTGGAATTTAAAAAAGCCATAAAGACTGATCTCTTCCGGCAGGCCTATCCGGCGGAATTTTAGGTTGCCTTTAAGATGTTTTTACGATATTTTAATGATGTTTTAATGATGTTGTTTATGATGTTTTTAAGATGTTTTAAGATGTTTTAATAGTATGTATTGTGTATTTTATATTTTTGTTGTTCCCCGCCTCGATCTAGACGGAGAGGCGGGTAAGAAATAATTTTTATTATTATTATTATTATTATTATTATTATTATTATTATTATTATTATAAGAAGCTTAATTTACTGTTTTTTAAGATTTCATTATGTAAGTCAGTGAAATCTGGTAAAATTGATTCTGACTAGTGTTGGCATGGTAGGGGTCAAGGAAATGAAGCATGCAAAGCTACTAGCAAGAGGTTGTTTTGATTTTTTTTAAACATCAATGAAGTCCATGTGATCTAAAGAAATGATATGTGCATGTGAGGTAGAGCTGCACATGCAACTAGATCAGTGTTCTCCAACCTTGGGTCCCCAGATGTTTTTGGCCTACAACTCCCAGCATGCCCCAGCCAGCATGCATCTGGAGGGCACCAGCTAGTGAAGGCTGATTTAAATAAATAAGACTAAACAGAATGTTATATCAGCTTGTTCTATCAATAAACTATACTATTTTATCATAATGATAATTAGTTTATACTTTTCCCTGTCATGACAAGGCTATGAAAAACCCAAATGGAAGCAATCTTTTGGTATTGTGAGCCTTATGTTTTAACTTTCTGCCCTGCTTTCATTAATGGAATCATTGTGCATGTTACAGGAGATTTCAGTTGAACGTTAGGAAAAAATTGTTGAAAGAGCAGTTTGACAATGGAACCAATTACCAAGAGGACTCAGTGGAGGTTTTCAAGCAGAGACTGGACAGCCATCTGTTGAGGATGCACCAGCTCAAAATTTCCTGCAAAGGCCCCTCCAACTCTAAGATTATGCGTTACATTAACCAAGAAGGGTTCTTTGCTTTTCTAGCATTATGGCCTTCACATTTCCCCCCTCCCATTTTTATACCTTATTTCTAAATAAGGTATAAAAATCAGTAGTCAACAGTGAATTTAATTATCTCCATGATACAACATTTCATCTTGTTATGAAAAAGCAAGGAAAGAATCTAGGGCATGCCGCTGTTTGCACATATCCAACAGAACCAAGGGTCACAACTTGATTAATGTAACTTTAATTAAGGGCAGCAAAAAAAAAAAGGTAACTACCCGATTTCCCATTCTTTCCATGTTGGTAACCTACCTGCTACCAAGCTGAGAGACAGGAGACATTGTCTCCTGCTGCTTTCCTTGCTTAAGCAACCCCAGCCTGGCTTAAAGCATTGGGACAATAGATGTAACTGCTTTTTGGCCCACATACCTTAGCACTGTGCCAAAGAGGCCATCCCCAGTTGGTGGAGCACTGGTTTTGGTGAGGCCATAAAAGCCCAAGGAAGCCTCCTGCCCCAGGCTCCTTCAAGCCAGTAATCCACGAGGAACTGATGTGGGTAAGCCTCCCTTCCTCACTCTGATGATTGGGGGTGCACACCATTGCCCCTTTTCACTGTCTCCTGCCCTTCAACCTGCACCAAAGGCACCAGTTGTGAAGTAATTAGGTAGTAGATGCCCATAATGCAGTTGGGCCAAATTAAACCTAATTCCAGACAATCCCATAGTACAGAGTAGGTAGGGAAAAAATCACTTCCACTGGACTGATTCAGGAACAAGCACAAATAACAACAACAACAAACAAACAACAACTTACAGGGACCACTGACTACAGTTGGGTGATAGGGTAAGCAGTCACAGCTGCCCATAAGACCATAAGAAGAGCATGCTAGAACAGACCAAAGGTCTGTCCTGTTTCTTACAGTGGGCAACCAGATGTCTATGGGAAGCCCAGGAGCAGGACATGAGCACAATAGCACCCTCCTGCTTATGTTCACCAGCAACAGGCATGGAGAGTCATATTGCCTCTGATACTGGAGGCAATATATCAGTTAAACTAGTAGCCATTGGTAGCCTAATCATCTATGAGAAATTGACTAGAAATTGACTAAGGGGAAAACATGGCTCTTTTAAATGTGCTTGCTAATTGGTTGGCCTACATCAGTGGTTCTTAACCTTTTTGGTGTCACACCTCCCTTGTGAAAAATCTTATGACTCGCGCCTCCCATGTGTTAACGGCCCAAAATTTAGACTTAGGCAGGACGAGTTTGCATTTTTTAGTTTATGCTCTGTCTCTGGACTAAAAAAAAAGCACATTCAATTAAATGAATGGCGTAGCTCCCAAGATTAGTAGAAAGAAATAAGGTTGGGCCAACCGCCAAGCTGCACTGCTATGTACTTGTAAAATAAACAATGTATAGTTGAGGGGCTGCTCACACCTCCCCTGGGGAGGCGCACCCCACAGGTTAAGAACCCCTGGCCTAAATGAAGCCTGGTGGCTGTGCCCCTGAACTTCCATTCCCCTTAAAGCTACCTTCCCCTACCTGGTGCCCCCCAGATATGTTGGACTACAACTACCATGCTCCCTAGTCAACATGGCCACTGGCTGTGCTGGCCAGGGATGATGGAATATGCAGTCCAACATAACTGCAGGGTACCAGGTTGGGGAAGACAGCTTAAAGGGTGGGAGAAAAATCTGCCATCTGTATTTAGTACTGTGAGCAGTATTGTAATAGCAAGGGAGAAGCTGTATCATGGGCATCTCCCATGTAACTTCAGAGTGGTGTGGGCCATGTTGCAATAGCTCCCCTATGACTAAATATAACCTCAGATGGGGCCCATAGACACTGGCATGCAAAGATTTGGGAGTGGCTTGCAATATCCATGGCTGAGTTGGAAGCAGAAGATAGGCATAAATCCTTCCCACATTCTCAATTTTATGACAGGAGTGATTTGTAGGGAACTCTATGAACAGAAATGACTGTATTATTTGGATAAGTGTTGTTGTTGTTTTTAAAAAAATATTAGTTTTTTTCAAATATTTGGATAAATGTTACACCACAATAAATAAAATGGGATTTCATAGCAGGATGTGTTCACGTTAATGTGAACAGCCCATTATTATTTGCACTGAGATGTGTAGACAATGAAACTGGATTTGAAAAAAAATAGCTGCAGCTAGACTGAAGTGCAGCAGTTGGGAAAAGCATGTTGTTTTTATTTTCACTATTCACTTCAATCTAAAGCATATTCAAGATGTCAGTTGTTCTAAATAAAAGACAACTTTGAAAGTTGGCCTTTACTACATTGAAAACACAGCCAAGCAACAATTGATTCTAAAAGTATGATATGACTTTATAATGGCAGCTACCCCAAGTTGTAGGCTTGTAGATGAGAGCATTTCTGTGCTGCAGCATGGAATCAAGAAGACTACGGACTCTGTATTTGGAGCAGTGAAAAGGGGAGAAAGAAAATGGGAGTTTTTCATTTGTGGGTTTTCTACAGTGAAACCTGCCATTTAACAGGATAGGGTGGAGTGCGATTGCAGTGATTACAGAGCAATTATTACATCATTATGATTAAAGTTGAATCCGAATCAGGATATGCCATTCAAGCTGATATGCTGCAGCTTGACTCATGAGCAGTTATAAGTAATTAAAACAGCTGGATTATATTTATCCACTAACACTTGAATGTCCTTAAGCCACCATTGTTTTTGTTCAAAGATAGGAAGATATTATTCAGACGGGAGAACAGCTGATAAGGGAATGCTGGAGTCCATTTATACATTACATATGTGGCACAGTTGCTGCACTCTTCCTGACTGGATCCCAAGGCACTATGGTAAGAAAGATCACAGGCCCTCATCACACAAAGACACAGGGGTTACTTCTGCACCCGAGTCCTTTAGTTCAGAGGTGGGCAGAAAGTAGATCTCCAGATGTTTTGGATATCAGTTCCCAGCATTACTGACCACTGGCCATACTGGCAGGGGCTCCTGGGAGTTGAAGTCCCAAACAACTGGAGATCTACCTTCTGCCCACCCCTGCTTTAGCTAGTGCTGCCTGCTGAGGCTTTGTTTTTCCATAATTAGCTGGAAGTGGATTTAAATCAAGACTTCCACAGAGTTAGGAGTGGGTGAGGATTTCAGTTTGGTTTTGATAAGAATGTATCAAAATTCAAAACATTCTCCATATTCAATACAAAAAGAACTTGCAATTTTAAAAAGTGGGGGAAACTAAAGCCAACAGATTTGTCCATCCAGACACAGGGCTTTGAGTGCACAGTTCTTAAAAGTCTGGGTTTGAATACCAGTGTAATGTATTCAACCATGTTAGTGCTGAATTAGGGTTACCACCTCTCTTTTCTGACTGGCTCATTTTCTTTAACAACTCTATGCAGGTACGTTATGGTCCTCTCCATGCTGGGAATAGCTGTACCAACTGAATTTGGCCGGGGCAGATGGGTGAGAATTGTGTTTCAGTTCATTTTTTATTAAAAATTTCCTACTTTCACAAAGTTCATATTTGGGGGGAAAAGAACTTGAGATTTTAACAATTCAGTTGCAGGAGAAAGCAAAATGGCCAGATTCACACATCCCTAGCAGGGACGTCTCCTCTAAAGCCAAGACCAGTACTTACAGGCAGTGCCAACTCCAGGTTTTGGAGGGCTGCTGGGCAAGGCACTCGCAATGGCCCCCTCCTACAATGAATCCACCTTCTCACCAATGTTCATTAAAAGTTTCCATTCATGCTTGCAACATATTCTGGAGTCGGTCACTCTGGTGGAAACATGGTTTTCGCTTTTGTGGTTGATATAACGTTTCTCAAAATTATATCAGCACAGCATAGAAACAGGCCTGTGGCTTACGCTGACTCAGCTTGTCTGAGTGTTTGGATGGGAGACCCCTCCTCTAGTTTCCTGCACTGAGCAGGGGGTTGGACTCGATAGCCTTGTAGGCTCCTTCCAACTCTATGATCTATGAAATCATCCAGGAATATCTTGCTTATTTTGTTATCCTGCTTTGCATCTCCTCCTGACAATTAAGGAAGTGCAAAGCACTCAGCAGGATGACAAAACAAGCACATCTTAAAAACCCAAAACTGCCTCTGTGGGCAACTTTTAGAGTCACTTTCCCCCCTCGTGTTTCCTTTTTAAAAATTCTTTGCAGGCCATTGTTCCAGTAAGTGGTAACAACTCCCCGAACTTTCTCTTCTTTGAAAACAGAAAGTGCTGCTGCTTGTTAAACTCTCTCTGTGCGGCATACAAATTGCAAAGCCAAGGATTTTCACATTTGTTTCTCATCACATGGGACAGCTTGCCTCTCTTAGTTCAATAAACATGTTGCATATAAAAGTGATTTCTTAACCATTTTGCTTTCCCCCAATGGTTTGGTGTGGACAAAATGGGGGTGGGGAATTCCATGAAAGCCTTTCAAAATTTACTTTACAATTAGATCTATAGAAGTGTTTGTATAAGGGTTGCCCTGTGTGGGAGAATCAGGCACATAGCAGATCCTCTAGTGGTTATAATAGCTAACCATTCGGGAAGCATTATTATTGCTCTTTCTATGTCCCCCGAGGGCATCTGTATCTGTATTTGCAAGTTATTCTGGGGACTGGCTGCATTCATAGAGAGCATACTGAATCCCTGTAATTCAGGGATAGGCAATCTGGTGTCCTGTGGCTCACTTTGGCTCAGCTTGTCTGAGTGTGGAAAGTTAAGCAGGGTCAGGCCTGGTTATTACTTGGATGGGAGACCCCTCCTCTAGTTTCCTGCGTTGAGCAGGGGGTTGGACTCGATGGCCTTGTAGGCCCCTTGCAACCCTATAATCCTAATCCTAAAATATTTGGACTATGATTCCAAGCAGCCCCAGATAGCATGGCCAATGGTAAGTGATTATGGGAGTTGTAGTCCAAAACATCTGGAGGGCACCAGGTTGCCTATGTCTGCTGAGGTCCATACATGTTGCAGGTTTCATTCCATTGTAAGCTCCCCATCTGTCCACAGGGGAGCTGTGCATAATGGTGGGTACAGCGAGGCCTTTGCCGTCAATATGACAGCTTTCTTAGGGGTGGCTCAAAAGTGTACCCATAAGGCATTTTTATGGTGGCCATGTGTCCTCTTTTATGGGCTGTCCAGTCCATAAAGAGGAAGAACCATCAGACGGAAGAGCTGGCCTTGAAGCTGCCCATCAACAGCACCTGCGCAGCCGACTGAGCAAGGCACACAGGCCGCCAGGTCACAGCCTTCCACATTACGGCGAGATGTACCATAGTTCTATTTAAATTAGAATTATTTCTAAATTTGCATCTATAAATATAAATCACTATATGCATATTTTATGTAGATAGGTGTCCTAGTCTTTTGTCCTCTTTTTTGATGATGCATGTTCTCTTTTTGGGTGATTCACAAGTTGCCACACTGGGCATTTTACATGCACACCTAAATATAGCCCTATTCAGGCATTCAGCGGGTCACAAGGTGAGGGGAAGAGCAGGGAAGTGCTCACTGGCCCTCCCCCGTCCAGTGCATCCATGCTGCCCAGCCCCACTGCCCTTCACATGCTGGAGGAGAAGGTCTCTAGCAGGAAGCCTGCTATATTCATGTAGGCTTTGCATAAGATTTAGAAACCTGTATGGTCGTGTTTCTAAATTGTGTAGGGAGCTTATCCAAGTACAGTAGGCTTCCTGCTGCAGACTTTCACCCACCAATGCATGAAGCGTGGTAGGGCCAGGCGACAGGGGTTTTGTGCCTGGCCCAGGCCCAGGCCATGCAGAGGGTTTGGGTCAGGTATCTTTGGTATCTTCAAATACTGCAGAGTCTAAAGTCTCTATGGGTCACCCTGACACTAATGATACCCAAGGCACCTCTAGGCAATAGATTCTCCAGCAATGGGGGACTCTGGAAAATGGCCAGACCATACCTCCCCCACAGAGTCAGACATACCTCCCCCACAGAGTCAGACAAGGAGACAAAGCATCTGCCCAGCCCTAGAGCATGCCAGTGCCAGAAGGTGGAGGTATGAGCCACCACCAGAGGTGAAGCATGTGCCAGCCTCAATACCTGCAGCAACCAGGATCCTTGAGGGTAAAAATCTACTCAAGAGCCAGGGTCTCCTCAGAAGTTCAGATATTCTGAAGCCAGGGCTAACAGCTTGCAGCTATCCCCTGGATGTGGTCTGAGAGACTTGAATATACAAGTAATCAGTTGAGAGCTGCTGGCTGCTGGCACAGCACCTTTATTTCAGCTAGTAGTATCTTGTAATCTAGCTTTCTTGACCCTGCTTCTTCTTTGGGCTGTTGTTTTATGTTGCTACCCCTGATAAGACCTGTTCCCTTGGATTGTGGTTGATATGGGTGGCTTTTCTGTGTTTGACTTTGGCTCTGCCTCAGCCCCTGCTTTTGGACTTCTTCTTGACTGGTAATACTGTCTTCCTGATCTTTTCTTGCAATTCTGACTTTGCTGAAGTAGGGATTTGCTCCCATATGCTCCAGGACTGCGCTTGTCCCAGCCAGGGCAGGACAGGGTTGGGGGATAACATATCCCCACTCTTCCTCTCATGTACTTGCTATCTGTTGTTGTTAATTTGGTTTATATCCTGTCTTTCCACCAACAAATTGCACTCAAGGAGGCTAATAATAACAAGATTAAAACAAAAACTTAATTAAAACAATTAAAACATATAAATTAAAGAACACAACAATAAATGAAATAAACAGCATCCACACAATAGAACCCCCACCCACCCACCGGCATCAGACCAGCCTACATGCCAAAGGACCTCCTCAATAAAAATGCCTTTGCTTGCTGATGGAAGCAAAGACAGAACCAGCCTAGCCTCCTTTAGCAGGGAGTTCCAACAGCCACTGAGAAGGCCCTAACCCTCATAACTAAGAAGGTGGTAGTTCCAACTGAGTGCATAGGGCTAACGTACGGAGCAAAAGTAACAGATGGGGTTGTAAACCCATGTATCATGCAGCTATACTTGGCAGGGCAGCTATGATTGGCTCGTCGTTGAGTGAACACTCAGTGACCAATCCAGATCTGCTGCTCTGTAGTGCACTCTAAAGCACTGGAAACCATTCTGGCTCCAAGTTTTGGTGGGCCCTTGGACAAGTTGTCTTCAGCGGCCTCCCTTTCTCTTCACTGTTGCTGCTGCCCATTTGTTTGCCCTCTTCCTCTGGGCCCAATTCACAGCACCACCCAGGAAGAAATGGCCAGGCAAGTGGTTCTTTGGCTCAGGAGACAGAATATCTTGGTGGTCATTTGCATCTTGGTGGTCATTTGCTGCATGTCGCTTGATTGAGCCTTGCTCTGTATTTGTTGTGAGGGAGGCCAAGGGTCACCACCTTTATTGTTTTTATTGTAAAAGGTTCTACACCACTTTCTATAAGCAGGCATAAAGTAATGTTTAGTCATAAAACCACCAACGATAAAATGTATCATAAATGCACATGAGGCAGAAGTAACTAGGAACAAGACTAATATTAAAACCACAAGCCCTATCATTTAATCCCCTAACAACCATATAAGCAGCAATATTAAACAGCAGTGCTAAAAGACTTGTATTGAAATCCTTTGCATGTCTACTCAACAGTAAGGCCCACTGAATTCAGTGGAGCTTACTCTTGGGTAAATGTCTATAGGGTTGTGGCTTTAGGCTCCAAATGCCTGTCAGACTCAAAACAGAAAGGTTTTCTTAAAATATAGGAATGGTCAGAAAGAGGTAGTAAAGTACTTTATTTATTTATTTATTCTATTTATACCCCGCCTTTTTTCCTGAAAGGAACCCAAGGCGGTTTACATAGTCCGTCCTCCTCCTCTCCATTTTATCCTCACAACAACCCTGTGAGGTAGGTTAGGCTGAGAGTCAGTGACTGGCCCAAAGTCACCCAGTGAGTTTCATGGCCAAGCGGGGACTAGAACCCGGATCTCCCGAGTCTCAGTCCAGCACTCTCACCACTACGCCACACTGGCTCTTGCCAATGAATATCATTTGCAAATGAATATCATTTGCAAACATATTCTGCTTGCAAATGACACCTAGTTCAGATCCCTGGTATCAAATTTTTAGAAGATCCCAAGGCATGGGAGATTCCGTCCAAAGGCTCTGGACAGATATGGCTAGTCAGAGTACTGGGTTAGATGGACCAAAGGTATGGCAGCAGCATAAAGAAGTTCCTTCTAGCCTAAATGTGTATTATTCATTGACAGCAGGGGTGCCAAACCAGAATGGGGTGGGGGAGCTGCTGAATTGCTCCCCCCCATCCCTCCACAGGCTGGATGGTGTGGGCACACTCACTGACCTCATTGTCCGCCCACTTTGTCTTCCTCTGTGCTGAAGGAGGCACTGAGTTCCATGCCCTGCTCAGCGTGGAGAAGGCGAGCGCCTGGCTTTGCACGGCGTGCAGCTTCCCCGTGGGGATGACATACACTCCATGAAGCCACTCAGCCAGCACCGGGAAGAATGCTCACTCCCCCAGTGTTGGCTGGGTCCCCAGAGCTTCATGTGGCACATCTCATCCCCATGGGGGGGGGGTGGCTTGCCCAGAGCAAAGCCATCCCACCAGCATGGAGAAGAGTGGCTGCTCCTCCCAGGGCGGGCCAAGTCCCCCCACTGCCTGCATGGGGATGATCTGATCTGAGATTGGGGATAACGGCAGGGATTCCCCTGCACGCTGCCCCCCCCCATGTCACCATTTGTTGAGGGTCACAAATGAGCCCTGAGGAGGGAAGCGTGAAAGAACTGCATGTCACTGTCATGACAGAAGGAGGGCGGGCGGAGGGCAGTTATCCCATTTCATTTTGATTCCAGTAATAAAGACAAGCAAAGTGAAAAGAAAATGGCAGTTGTTATTTACACTCAGCCTCGTGGCTGTGTTAATCTCCTGGAAAATCATTGCAGTGATCTATGAAGGGGCTAACAGGGATAGCTGAGAGAAGCACAGTTTGGATGATCCGGTGTGTGAACTCATTTATGTGGGCCAAGCCAAAAGTATGTCCTTATGCCTCAATGCTGCATTTTCCCAGGTACTACAACCTGTACTCTTCCTGAGCACAGGATGACGAGGATTGTGCACTAACAATGCAAGCAGTTAATGGGTCCCCTAAACATAAATGGGGAAAGGCCTGTAATATGTGAAGCAAGGATAGGAAGATCTTACCTGCTATGAGATTCATGAGCTCACAGACCTTGCCAGAGATTGGATCCCCTCAAGTCTCAATTTGATTGTGGGGTTGCAGAAGAGTAAATACCAGGACTTCAACTCCCATCAGCATGGCCAGTGGTCTGGAATGCTGGGAGTTGTACTGTTAAACTTCAATTCACTGGAAACTCACCCAAACTCACTTTTTGGTAATATCTTTATTTGGGTTGGCTTTGGTGGTTGGAATGAGGCCAGAAGGATATTTGTGAATATTCTAGCACATTATCTATTCCAGTATTATGTCAACCTATTTATTTTTTTTAAACAGATATGTTTTATAGTCTACCCTAGTTGGATGTGAACTAGAAACCAAAATAAGCAAATATATAAATAAAAATAATTTTTCATCACATTGGGGTGAAAAATAATCTGGATTTGTATGTAGGTACCATTTATATTTTGTTTGCTTTGTCCTAATATTCCTTCATAACAAAATTCCAAGGCAGCATTAAGTGCAACTAGCTTGAGGTTCCTGAAACCATCACTGCCTCTGCTTAGGCATAAACATTAATGCAAATTCAAGGTGAAAATTCAAATTGTTAATTACTTTTGTATCCCATTTTGCCCTCTCAATAATCCGATGTAGCAGAGTGATTTGCTCAAGGTCACCCAAGTGAGATTCATGACTGAACAAAGCTTTGAACCCCACACTTTGGGCACCACAGAGTTTTAATTGAGGAAGCCATATTCCATTTAGCAAAGATGGCAGGGGTGTAAGGTATACCTAAGAGGGCATTTTTTGCAGGCATAGCTTCACTACAAAGGTATATTGATTTTATATCCTTCAACAATCATACTAGGAATGGTAGTTTGGTGTGGATGCTGATAATTATCCACTAGAAACGGCTAGTTTCACCCCCTTCACAGAACTACAATTCTGGAAAGATGAAATGAATATTAAACAATTTTAAGGGCCAAACTACACTCTATATGCAAACACCTGTAATGGTACCCTGACAACCCCTTTGTTTTGTTTTAAGGTGTGCTGGGATATAATTACATGTGTTTGTGTGTAGTATGTAATTTGGCCCTAAGTCTAGTAGAGATGCTTAAAATAATAACTGAGGATGCTTTCAGACAAGGCTTTTATCATGCCATCCATCACCTTGCCTCATTCACATAATTTTATGGAGACTCCAGATGAAGTTGTCTTCTGCTTGTAACCTTCCCGTGTTTTCCCACAGTTGGTTCCATCTTTTTTTTTTCTTAGTGCAGAAAATCTATTAACCAGTGGGGGGTGGGAAGAGATCGAATAGCTGTAGAACGCCTTCTGATTGGTTGTGCTAAGAAATCTCTGTCTAGGGGCAACCTGATATAGGAGACTATCCTTAAAATACATAAGTCAATACAGAGAATATATATAATGAGAGCTTGCAAACAAAGTCACAGAGGTTCTTTCTGCCTTACTATAAAATGTATTAATGAGCTTGAAGGACACACCTCCTCCACCTGTTCTCCTTTCAGGCTGGCTCAACTCAGCTCGGGTGGTGATGCTGGGAAAGGTTCCAGCAGGCCATGGGCTCCTTGGAGCTACAGTGGATACTGAGGACGGGGTAGGCTGCCTCAGGCAGCAGAGGCAATGAGCTGCACAGTTGCTGAAACCATTTAAGCTGCGTGGCAAGGGCTGAGAAGGCCATGAGCAGACAACTGACCATGGAAGACCTGTGGGGTCCCTACTTGGCCTACCCTGCCATGCCTGTCTTGGAATGTGGGCCTCTCTGCCACTTTCAGACCTGGAGCATGGTGTTGTAGGAGACAGGCATGTCGTGGTTGGGCACTCCAGTCCAGGGCCAATTTTTCTGCCTCTCACTGGCAGTGTAGCTGGGCCTTGGAGTGCTCGTGGTCGTCGTCATGGCCTCCATGCCATTGTTGCTCAGACGACCTCCCTGACCTCAGAGGTGGTGGTCTTGGAGATCCTCAGCTGGGTTGGTAGGTGCAGGCTGCAGCCCACCACCCCAATGGCCTTTGGGCCCCTGAGCCATCAAATGTCTCCTCCTGCAGCCACTGTCAGGCACATTCTCTTCTGGGACTGTCTTGGGTAATGATGTCAACAAGCCCATGGTCATAGTGCAGTTGGTCACACACTCCAAAGCCACCCAGGAGGCGTATGGTGAATATTGCTGATATTCTTGTGATGTTCAGGGCATCACTAACTGCAGCAGGCATCTCTGGGCTGTCATTTTCACTACAGTTAGCCCTCTCATAGCAAGAGCTTGCCCAGCAACATCATGGGTACATCTCCAGGTTGGCCTCTGTTCTCAGCAGCCCTAGTATGCCTCATGCCAGTGGCTGGATTTCTGTTCCCCTTCTGCCCATTCCCCCAGGCAGGGACATACCCCAGGTTGGCATGGAACACGGCCTGACATTGTGATTTAATTTTTATGTTAAGAAACCCAAGATATTTCCCTCCTCCTGTATGAGAGCTTAATAACTATGTTCTTATTTTCTAAAAGCTTTGCATGGCATGAGCAAGAAAAATGAATTTTCCAAGTATCACTTTTCCTTAGATAATGACTTCCCCCTCCTTAAAACTAGTTCAAGAGTTTCACAGTCTCATATAATATAAAGCCAATTATTTTGAAGTATTTATTGTGGAGGAACTTCAGCCCCCTCTAGACAAAAACTGCAGTAACATCCAATAGAAGTGTGGCTTTAAGAATATGGCTGAGTTGCACATCCTAATACTGCTTCCCAGTAATTAAAGAAGTTATTGTAACACTAATAATTTTGGCCTTAAAAGAGCGCTGCAGTGGATATTTCTGACATACCCGTTAACTCAAGGCTTATCATACACCTTCAGTAAATGGCCACCATTCATCCTCATTTACACCATATTTATCATGGCATGAGCTTGTTGACACAAACATTTTAATGTTTTACTGGTACATTTCAATAAATACCAAGGGCACAATCTTTCCCCAGAGAAGGTCACAGTGCCTGCACACAGAAGAATCCACATAAGGTAGTAGCATTAAAAATCCTTGGTGTCCAAAATAAATGATTGAATGTTGTCCTTTTTTCTGTCATTTACTGGTAAATGTTGGTGTTTACCAGGATAACTGCTTTTTGTTCTGAATACATTCATATGCACATCGAGCTCCATGATCGGACCAGCTTCTCTGCGGTAATATCCCTTGTGTTGTATGTGAACCCTGGAAACAGTGAAAAGAGGCTGATAGCACAGTAGTTTCCCACCTAACTAGAACCCTCCCTCCCAGAGCTACACTCATTTACAATGAGAGCTGGCTATTATATTGGTATTGCGTGTATGTATAGATATAGATATTGTTTCTTTCTTGTTATCTCCTTGATTATTTGTGTATTTGATTTTTTTTTAATATGCATAACATTGGAGGACAATTTACATCTAGATATATTAACTACATTATATACATACCGTACATACATATTATACATGTATATATATATACATATTATATATATACATACATATATTAACTAGCCAGTGTGGCGCAGTGGTTAGAGTGTTGGACTGGGACTCGGGAGATCCGGGTTCTAGTCCCCGCTCGGCCATGAAACTCACTGGGTGACTTTGGGCCAGTCACTGACTCTCAGCCTAACCTACCTCACAGGGTTGTTGTGAGGATAAAATGGAGAGGAGGAGGAGGATTATGTAAGCCGCCTTGAGTTCCTTGTAGGAAAAAAGGCGGGGTATAAATGTAATAATAAATAAAATAAATAAAATACATGACCACCTATGTAAAACAAAAGGTGAAAGTGTATCACCTTGATATTTATTTTTTATTTATATTTTGTATCATCTGAACACTTTTCTCTCAATGGATAATTAATAATATTGTCTGAATTTAGAATGAATGAATGAATAAATAAATAAATAAATAAATGTGCTGTGACAGACAGCTCTGTTGTAACCGAAGGGTGACGGGCGGGGGAATAGGAAGGCAGGCCACAGACATAGGCATTAATGGAAAGGCTGTCCTTAGCCTTAGTAGCATGCTGGAATAGAAAGGGCATCCAAAATTGATCTCTTGCTTTGAATCGCTGAATGGCTCAGTAATTTCCATGGATTCATTTTCGTATGTTGCTATTATGTAAAATAAGCAACTTGATTTTAATCTGGCATGTGTATTGCCCAAATAATTAGCAAATGGGCTAAATGTTTCAAAGGATGAGGGACTCGTCTGTCACTGTACAGGACCAGTGAACGTTGCAAATTTGTTAATAAACCTAGTGAGTGCTGTGAGGAACCAAACAATTTGGCTAAAGTTACTTTTCAATCAATCCTTCATGAAGCTAATTTTGTGTTTCGTGTTGGGCTCATTCGATTCGTCTTGCAGTCAGCCAGGTGTTGTTTTAGAGAGGCTCATGAGAGCTCATAAGATTTTTAAAAACATGTTTTAATTTATTTATTTACAAAAATTTATATACCGTTCCATATTCCAGTATGGAGATTTCAGTGCGGTGTACAATAAAAGATAAAAACAGATAAAAGAATAAAATAATATGTTAAAAACTAAATCAATAAAACCATGGGTGGTTTATTCAGGAGGGCTTCCTGAAGTATAAAAGTGTTTTCAGGAGTCTTCGAAAACAATACAATGTTGGCGCTTGCTTGCCTGACTTCCAGAGACAGGGAGTTCCAGAGAAATGAAGACACTGTGCTGAAGGCTCTTCTCCGGGTGGACTCCAGTCAGGCTGTAGGTCCATGAGGAACCATCAGGGACATGCCACCCAATGACCTCAGTGACCAGGCAGGTTGGTAAGGGAGGAGACTCTTTTGAAGGCCAAAAAACACTCACTCATGTTTTGTCATGAGGATGTGAGCGGTTTGTGCGTGCGAAAACAGGGTCCGTAACATTGATCATGCCTTACATTTCTGCCTGCTTCTTAGGAATTGGCCTACTGGATTATGTTTAGATTGTTTATCTTTGTTTCTATCTTTAATTCATATCATTATATCCATCCCTGCTCCTTTCTCTGTTCATTAGGGGCTTTATAACGCAAGCCTGAGGAAATTCTGTTAAATGAATTGCATGCCCTTTGCAAGAGCTCTTTGAATGACATGTTTAATTATTGACAATTAACAAGATGCTAATTATACCTTCGAATTATAGCCCTACTGAGCAAAATAAAAATCTTTTTATGGGAGAGGAAAAATGTTAAAGGCACAAACACTATATTAAACCAAATGATAAAAAGTTTGGCAACTGGCAACAGTATAAATCAACCAAACTGCTGAATGCATCATCACACAGCTTGCCAACATGGATAAATGCCAGATGAGTGTTTCATTGTATTCACAATCATGTGAGTGTGTGTATGTGTGTGTTTTAAAAAACATGATTTAACAGCATTGCTTCTACTCAATCACTAAACAAAAAAACAAAAAAATGAAAACCATCCCTGTTAAACATTGCAGGATAGCTAATCTAATGGGCATATCAGCATTATAAGTGCTGTGCAAACACACACAGACACACGCACACACAATACAAAATGATTGATTGTAATTTCAAGTACTTCATTAGTTTTACATTTGTACAGGGAAACACACACAGCATAGAACTTCCTGAGGTGTAGAGCAAATGGATGTCAGATCTTGCAGTGTTAATGCAAAGGCAGCCCCTTCAACATGCAACCTGTTTTTCTATGTTATCGAATTTTTTAAAAATTAGGGAGATGGACAGGAAGCTGCAACGTTTGCTTGCAAGACTGAAGTCATATTTTATAAAGTAAAAGTGTTACCCTATTCTATTTGCTGATACTTTAAAAATGTGGATTTTAGACATGTGTGTGGCTTGTTTGTTTTCTATTTAGATGCTTGTGTTTGGCTTGTTTTCTATTTCCAGACTATGGCACGTTCATAGATTAGATCCAAAGCAAGTTTATATATGTTTAAATCCCAGATTTCAGTAGGCTAATGCATACATATTTCTGTACTGGACTGTGGCCATGTATTTGGTCCAATGCTAAGTAAACCAAAATGATATAAAACTTGCTACTGAAACATAGTCCAGTCTGTATGGTAATGGTGTTGCCCCAATTCATGTTAGGATCCATATAATCCAATTAGAAATTCATACAACACAAAATAATCTATAATCTCTTGGAAGACAATACTTACCAATGTGATTGTGTGTTCAACAACAACTGAAAGGAGCAACGTGAGCACTCAGTATCAGCTAGAGTGCATAATCCATCTATAACAGGAAGGAAGCAGCTATACCTCAATAGAAGATATGAGTTGGGGGGGGAAGCCTTTGAGATACTTAAGACAATGTTTTTTTAAAAAAAGGTCAATGAGATGGATCACCCTCTAGCCAGTATGCCACAGGAGTAAGAAGAAGAAAAGAAAATACTTATTTCTATCAGAAGGTCAGAGTTATGTAATTTATCCCAGTATGCACAAGACACCACGTTATAAAATGCATAATATGAATCAAACAAGCCAAATGTGAATAATATTTAAAAATTTCCTAGGATCATCCAATATTTCCAGGTTTTCAACAGAAGGCATTTAGCTCTCGCATGACCAAGTTGCAATGAAAAATGATGAAGTATAATTCATAATCTGACAAATAATTAAACACCTGGATTATTTATTTTAAAAACTTGTATGCCACCTTTCAAAACTATAAGCCTTCCCATAGTGTTTCAGACCAATAAAAGAACAAAACATTGATATCAAAACATTAAAACCAACCATTAAAAAAAAAATTAAAACCAAAAAACTTAAATTTCAGCACAAGCACATCAACTTCCCTCAAACATCACAAATTAATATACAAGCAACGATGACTTTGTAACAACAACAATAACAACAACAACAACTGGCTACCGCTGCCACCTAAACAACCAGGAACACTGATGGATCCAAGAGTACCCCCAAGCTGCATACATGATCTTTCAGAGAGAATGGTACCCCATCCAGGAGAGATTGCACTCCCAAACTTGGGCTGGCCTGTCTCCTGGCCTCCACTTTTGCCTGGATTGAGCCTCAGTTTGTTCACCCACATCCAGTCCTTCACTGCACCCAGACACTGGTTTGTGACTTCCACAGCCTCCTTGGCATCAGTTGAAAAGGATAGATTGAGCTGGGCATCCCCAGTGTAGTGAGGAGCCCCAACCCCAAATGTTATAAATCACATACAGAATACTCCAAAGTGGGTTCAGAGAGGAGTGGAGTGCTAGATCCAGCTACTCGACAGCTGCTGGCACCCCACACCCAAAACATCCCAGTGGGAATATTACTGGCAGTAGTTTTCCATCCATGGACCTCTCCACAGATGGAACAGGAATGCTGGGGCAGACAGAGCCCCTTCCCTGGCTTTCACAGTCTTAAGGGGGGAAAATAAAGTGATAAAAAAGTCTCGGTGAGCCCAAAACGGCTCGTGACATGGCAGGGAGTGGGGAAGCCTTTGCCGGCCATTCCTCAAGAACTGCTTGGGCACTGTAAGCACCTTGAAAACAATGCAGTAATTACTAGAAGCCAACATGGATTTGTCAAGAACAAATCCTGCCAAACTAATTTGATCTCATTTTTTGATCGGGTAACCTCCCTTGTGGACTGTGGGAATGCTGTGGACATAATATATCTTGACTTCAGCAAAGCTTTTGATGAAGTGCCCCATGATATCCTCCTAATTAGCAAACTAGCTAAAAGTGGGCTAGATAGAACAACTATCAGGTGGATCCACAGTTGACTACCAAATCGGACTCAAAGAGTGTCCAGTTCTGGGCACCACACTTTAAGAAGGACGTAGACAAACTGGAGAGGGTTCAGAGGAGGGCAACAAGGATGATAAAGGGACTGGAAACAAGGCCCTATGAGGAGAGACTGAAAGAACTGGGCATGTTTAGCCTTCAGAAGAGGAGACTGAGGGGAGATACAGGCCCTGTGGCTTATGCTGGCTCAGCTTGTCTGAGCGTGGAAAGCTAAGCAGGGTCAAGAGGAGGGCCAGGATCTCTTCTCGATCATCCCAGTTTGCAGGACACGGAATAATGGGCTCAAGTTACAGGAACCCAGATTCCACCTAAACATCAGGAAAAATTTCCTGACTGTCAGAGCAATAAGACAATGGAATCAACTACCTAGGGAGGTGGTGGGCTCTCCCACTCTGGAGGCATTCAAGGTGCAGCTGGACAGCCATCTGTCAGAGATGCTTTGACCTGGATTCCTGCATTGAGCAGGGGGTTGGACTCGATGGCCTTGTAGGCCCCTTCCAACTCTACTTTTCTATGATGCTATGATTCTATGAGTGCTTATCGATGGAACCTTCTCAAACTGGGGACAGGTAATGAGTGGCGTACTGCAGGGATCAGTCCTGAGCCCAGTGCTCATCAATATTTTTATTAATGACTTGGATGAGGAGGTGCAGGGAATACTTATCAAATTTGCAGATGACACAAAATTGGGTGGAATAGCTAATACCCTGGAAGACAGAAACAAAATTCAAAGTGATCTCAATAGGCTGGAGCTCTGGCTGAAAACAACAGAATGAAATTTAATAGGGATAAATGCCAAGTTCTGCACCTAGGAAAAAGAAACCAAATGCACAGTTACAGGATGGGGGATACTTGGCTCAACAGCACTACAAGCGAGGAGGATCTTGGAGTTGTTTTAGATCACAAGCTGAACATGAGCCAGCAATGTGATGTGGCTGCAAAAAAGGCAAATGCTATTTTGGGCTGCATTAATAGAAGTATAGGTTCCAAATTGTGTGAAGTACTAGTTCCCCTCTACTCAGCACTGGTTAGGCCTCATCTTGAGTACTGTGTCCAGTTCTGGGCACCACACTTTAAGAAGGATGCAGACAGAGGAGAGCAACAAAGACGATAGGGGGACTGGAAACAAAGCCCTATGAGAAGAGACTAAAAATTTTGCATTTTTAAATTTCTGTTTAGCCTTCAGAAGAGAAGACTGAGGGGAGATATGATAGCACACTTCAAGTACTGTAAAGGTTGTCACACAGAGGAGGGCCAGGATCTCTTCTCGATCATCCCAGATTGCAGGACACGGAATAATGGGCTCACGCTACAGGAAGCCAGATTCCGGCTGAACATCAGAAAAAACCTCCTGACTGTTAGAGCAATACGACAATGGAACCAATTACCTAGGCAGGTAGTGTGCTCTCCCACACTGGAGGCATTCAAGGTGCAGCTGGACAGCCATTTGTCAGGGATGCTTTAACTTGGATTCCTACATTGAGCAGGGGTTGGACTGAATGGCCTTAAAACCCTTCAAACTCTACTATTCTATGATTTCTGGGGTGGCTGGTTGCCCGGTACATATAGATACATATAAATTAGCATATGCAAATTCTATGCAAATCAGTGTCCTCTTTTTCGGTGATCCACAAGTGGCCGCCCTAAAGGAGGGAGGGAGGGAGGGAGCTATATTAAAGCTTAAGGCACAGGGGGATTCTTTCATCAATTACTTGTTCCCAATAATTGAAACAGTCTTAAGAGAGGCTGGCTAGAGTCCAGGACCAGAATAAAGCTTGTAGATCCACATTGGTACTCACTCAGAATTGAGGCTAAGTTTGCAACATGCATCTGGGAATGCAGAAAGGTCCCTGCACACACTTGAGAATTGTGGACACTCCAGTAAGACTTATTTAACAGTGAGGGCAACACAACAAGGCATGCACATGGGTAGGGCCTCTCCCCTCAGTAGGTGGGATGGGAATTGGCTCTGTGTCCATTCCTAACCAAGGCAGGGCAAATTCTTTTGTCCAGTTCTTAGAAAGAGAGGGGAGAAGACAGAGGGAGACATCTTAAAGGAAGGGAAGCAGCCCACCACATCAGCCCTAGCGAGAAACCAGCTTTATTTATCAGGCTTTGCCTCTCCCCAACTGTCCTCCATTAGCTATTCCAATAGGCTGTAGAGGGAGAGAAAAGGAAGCAGGGCCACCCCATCAGCTTAGCTGAGAGAACCTCCAGCTTTTAACTATTCCTCTTTGAACTGGTAGTGAAAGGAAGTCCAGCTGTTACAGCATTGCCATTGGCCATTGTAAAGGACTTCAGTTTCTAACATTACTGGTGTCTGAGTTTTCTTATTTTTCTTTTCCATCCCCATCTCTTTTTCCTTTTTAACAAAAAAAATCATGTTGATTAGATTATGAGCATGTGGATGTGGGCAAGGAGGGCTATCTTCTCTTTCAGTATCTGTACTGCACTTAGACATACATCTTTTTGCTCCTTAGGAGCAGTGCTTTTTTTCTGGAGAAAAGGGTACCGGAACTCTTGGATTACATTTCCTCGGGAGTAGATGGCGATTAAATTGTAATGCAATTAATAGAAGAAAAGGTGCTGGAACTCAGTTCCGGTGAGTTCCACCAGAAAAAAAGCCCTGCTTAGGAGTGTTTAACAATCATTTAATTACATGAGGGACCCTCCCATACACTCTGAAGTGGTACAGTCCAAGCACAAATTATCACCTTGTTTGCTGTTTCTGAGAAATAGGCCAAACATAAGCTCCAAATACCTCTCAGAGACAAATGGAGCATAAACAACCATGGGGAGGGGAGGGAACCATCCCAAGTAAGATAGATTTGTATCAGCCACGTATTTTCATGTTTCATCTACATGTACCAGAATGTGATGGCAAGAAACAATGTATGAGATTTATTCCTGTCCTTTTCATTTTCTCCCCAGGGATGCAGGATGTATGTTAATTTCAGTATTTCTAAGCATACCATTGATCACAGAGTTATGCAAGTACCAAATACATGAATGCTAAAATACTTCCTTTCAGAGGCCTCAAATCAAAGCCATGCCTATGGAAGCATGCACAAGTGCCAACACCTGCCTTGTTTAGTGGTAAGTGGAAACACAAGAGAAGATCAAGGAAAACCTTGCAGTAGAATCATTTTTAAGGTCTGAAATTAACCAACAAGCTAAAAATAATAACCCATCATTGACTTCACCCTCCATCAAGACGAAGCAAGTCCTCCAACAGTGCAGAATTGCTCTCCTTCAGTTGTCAGATGAACATGGTATTTAAAGAACTAAAATGGTCTATTTTCAAATGCACTATGTCATGTATTGAGATGCTAGGCTAAATGACATGGAACAAACAGTCTCCTTTGGGCCAGTTACTGTTTAACAGGTAAATACATGTTTGCTATGTACTGGCCACAGTGACACATGCCTTAGTTGCATCCCATTTGGATTACTGTAATGCGCTCTATGTGGGGCTGTCTCTGAAGAGTGTTCAGAAACTTCACCTGGTTCAAAGAGCTGTTGCCAGACTGCTGATTGGGGCTGGTTACAGGGAGCATACAACTGTTACAACATCTTCACTGGCTCCCAGTCTGTTTCTGGGCACAATTCAAAGTACTGGTTATGACCTTTAAAGCTCTATACGGCTCGGGTCCAGGTTATCTGAAAGACTGTAATGGGTTCCAATTGGATAATGTACATGACAAAACAGATAACCACAATATTCTTCCCCTACATGTCTGTATCATGGTGCCATCCATCTACTACATGAACTCAGCCTATAAAGAGGGGAGTTCTGCAGGAGCTGTATCTGGCCACTAGAGAAGCCCCATGTCAGTTTTATCTGAACAGACTTACTGCCAGGAGTAAAATTAGTTGTGCATGCCCTATGAGCCTGCCCATACTTTGAGATCCTCAGGGGAGGCCCTTCTCTCGGTTCCACCACCATCACAGGCATGCCTGGTGAGAACACGGGAGAGGGCCTTCTCGGTGGCTGCCCCAGCGCTCTGGAATTCCCTTCCCAGGGAGGCTAGAGTGACGCCCTCCCTGGTAAGCTTCCGGAGGCAAAGACCTTCCTGTTCCAGCAGGCATTTGGAACTAGTCTGCGATGCAATGGAATGCTGTATTTTATATTATGTATATAATATATATATATATATATATATATATATATATAATTTTTAATATTATTGATGGTTTAATTCTATTTTTAATTTTTGCATTTTTAAATTTCTGTTTTAATTGTATGAGTTTTAAAGGTTGTGAGCCGCCTTGGGTCCCAGTGTTGGGAAAAAGGCAGGATACAAATAAATATAATAATAATAAGTATCCAGAATTGATGGCCCAAGTGTAATATTTACTCATTGCACTGAAAAGGTGGGGGTGGGGGGGAGCAATATGGCCTATTCTGTAAATCTCCCATAGTTTACGGATTCTTGACTTTATAGCTCATACTGGGCCCCAGTGTCTTGAGCTAATCCAGCTGTCACCCTGGCAAATGAAAGCATGTGAAATAAAAGTCCTTAAGAAATATGAGAACGTTTCAAATTAGAATGGCCTTCCATTCTTCCCCCCCCTCCACACACACCATTAGCATCCTCCAACAAAAACTGGAGAATCTAGTCAACAACTTCAGATAAACTTTTATGCTGCAAGAGTAACACCCCCCAAAAAAACTTTAGTTTTGTAAATCCTTTAGCATTGAGTTCTTCCACAATTTGATGTCCTTTCTGTGGACTTTGAATGAAGGCTGTCTCCCTGCCCCTTCATGAAAATTATGATTTGTAATGGAAATCATTAAATATTAGCAGGCAGTTGCACAACTGCCTGCTAAATAATGGGATATTTGCCTGAAATAAAATGCTCCCAACAGCTGGAGAAAGTAGCTGTTCTGTAACCTAGACTAACAACCCATTGCTTCAGTTATAATGGCCCTAAAGCCTCAGTTCTCAAAGTGTAAGGCTGGCCTCGCAATGAAGATATATAACATTTCTCAATAGTGGGGTAGGTGAATCGAAAAATACATCATTTCTGGCACCAACAAGCCCTTTTTTCTTCATATGACTTATTGATAGATGACTTTATTTTCCATCATAGAATCCAAAAAGCCCAGGACACAGATTTTCTCACTCTTCCCACATGAGGCCAATATAGGTCATGTTGAATCTATGTAGGTAAAATGATGTGTTTGTATGCTTATCTATCAAGATTGGTTAATCAAATCCTATGATAATTTTCAGGGTATATTCAACTTACATCAAGGAAGGCTTCTGTTACTGCTGTGTCAAATCCCCACCTGATCTTTTGCAGCCTCTTCACTTCCCTGTGAAAGTGGCAGTTGTTTTTCTGCTCCCTTTGCGGAGATTGTGAGAATTTTGGAGAAATTTCTCAATATGCAGAGCTTCAGGGTTTACCTTAGCATAATGAGGCAGCCAAGGTGTGTGCACCCGTGCTCTTTATTTTTCAACTTAAATCCTGTTCTCCTGTGCTTTTACAGCCCCCCAGCTGGTTGTGCTTTCTGAAAAGCCCCCTTGAAGACTTAACTAGGACTTCCTCCCTTGAGGCTCTCCAGTACTGCTGCCTGCTGAGTTAGTCTAGGAAAGATATGTTAAAAAGCACTGAACGTGGGCAAAATTGTAACAGAAGCATTTGAAAGTGTTTTCCACTCAGAAAGGATAGCTGATTAACGTATCCAAAATCTGCCAACGTTAAAGCAAGGAAACACCCTCAAATTTGCATTTCAAAATGGCAGCCATGTGCTAATCTGCAGGTAAGTGTAATTTCTCCTTAAACTCTAATTTTTCAATTTTGTAATTGTCTGGCTTTTAGCCCCAGCATCATTTGGAATTTTCTGTGGTGCTGACATATTCCTGTCTAGCTTCCTTGTGAAGCTTGACCTATTCAGACCTCTGTTCAAGACTGGACCATAGCAGAACCCTCAACCCTGCAACCGAGGCAGCAACAGAACACACAGCCTGAAATGGTACTGTTAGCAAGGCTGTTGGGACTTGGCCCGAGCTAGACAAGAACAGGCATGAATTTGAAACCCTGTGTGTACACGCACACACATGTGTGAGGGAAACGGAGAAAGGGTATAGGTGCCAGGGGGGAGATTTGGAGCATCTCTCCTTCCACTTCTCCCAATCCGCTTCCCTAGTAGCAGCTTTTTCTATTGCAAAAGGGCGAATGGGCTACCATTGCTCACGTTTGCAGGTAAATGTGGCAGCATGTATGTAATGGGTTCCAATTGGATAATGCACATGACAAAACAGATAACCACAATATTCTTCCCCTACATGTCTGTATCATGGTGCCATCCATCTACTACATGAACTCAGCCTATAAAGAGGGGAGTCCTGCAGGAGCTGTATCTGGCCACTAGAGAAGCCCCATGTCAGTTTTATCTGAACAGACTTACTGCCAGGAGTAAAATTAGTATAGATCTTTGCTTTGCTTTGACACAAGCCAATTCCAGCTATTATGCTAGTATTCACATCATCTAACCCTTTTAAATATCATCATCATCATCATCATCATCATCTGGTGTTGGTGATTGTGATGGTGTTGGTGATATACCTGCACAATTATTCCCCCTTCCAACAGCAAGGCTATTTTCTCCTCAGCAATGACATCCTCCCATTAATAAAGTGGATTAAAGATAGTGACATCTGTGAGGTGGTGTGCGCAGTCATGATCCTGCACAGAGCTGGTGCTGTCACAAACATCAGGGCCAAAACAGACATTACTTTAATTCCATATGTAACAGGTATGTGTTTTTCCCCATTTTTACTCTAAAGTAGGGGCAAACGTCTCAATCCATATTGGGACCCTAGCATGGGATGGGGGGGGGGGCTTTAAAGACCCAGACCAAGGGCCCTGCTCCTGCTCTAGAGTAAAAATGAAAAATGTATAGCTGCTTGATATGGATTTAAGGTAATGCCCGATTTGGCCCTCAGAGTGCAGGAGCGCTGCACAATTACCCCCAGCATTCTCCTTTATCCTAAATGGGCATGTTGTTGTGTGCAAGGTAATACTTACATGTGAGCTGGCTTGTTTGGACTGGTGATAGGGCGACTTCATGCTTCCTGTTGAATATGAATTTGCTTCATGTACTGCATAAAGTGGGGACCTAATACCCCTGTGTACACAGGTCTTTAAACACTTGCAGACCTATGTCTGGGACCTCTCACCTGATCAGGCTCCCCAAATGCATATACATGGGTGTATGGTGCTCATACTTTATGAATTTGGAGCAGGAAACACTAGCGTAACTCTGGTGTTGATGCAAGAATTTCACTTGCTGCTTAAACTATGGAGCTGCCCCTAGTGACTAGTGATGTAGCTAGATAATTTAGACCGTGGACCTAATGATCTTATGAGTGTGTGTGTGTGTGTGTGGGCGGGTGTTAGACAGCCATGTGTATTACTTCAATTGTAAGTACACAACTAACATTTATTTTCTCCTCCTGCTGCTTCTACGTTCCTGATCCATTAGAATAACAAGACTGCTTACCAACCCTGATTTAAAAAAAATACTCTGAAGCATGTGGAGGTTTGCATTTTAAACTCACTCAAATCACAGCACCATCAGAACTGGAAGTATAAAAGGGAGTTTGCTTCTGCTGCTCTGATGCCCTCATCACCTGCCGCTCTCTGGGTGGTTGTTGCCCCCCGGCCCCAGGCTGTGGGGCCCTGGACTTAGGGCTGGACCTTGGGACCAATCTGCACCACTGAGTGTCAAATGTTTTCATACACTCAAAGAAGTTTCAGAGTATAGCTATGAAAGATAATATATATTTCCTGTAAGCAGGTCTGTCATTAGTTGGCATGGCTAATAAGCAATCCTGCCACAGCCCTACAGGCAAAGAGTCCCAAACATTCAGTGTACTCATATTTTTATATGTCTTACCAAGTAGCCTGGAGTTGACATCAGATTTGCCTTGACATAGCTTGGATTCACACACAAACACACACACACACACACACACACACACACACACAACAGTTGAATCCACTCTCTGCCAGACTGTGTAAGTTTTGTTTCTCAGTATTTATAACTAACATCCAACAGATTTACTGGCAGCCAAAAGAAACAAACAAAAGACAAAAAGAAATAAATCTGATTTGTCATACCCGAAATGTTTTTACTCTGAATTTATTGATGTCACAGGTAATTAAGCAATTGCCAATAAAGAGCCAGTCTAAATTACACTTCATTAAGGAATCCAGATAGTTTAATCAATATGCATGCTTCTGTGACTTGGCTGGCAGATATGTGTGATACTTGCCTTATTCTATGACATTTGAGAGGGGAAAAGAATTGATTCTGGTAGCTTCATTCACTGCAAACATATCACAATGAATTTAAGTGCCAATCTAGCTGGAGATTTTATTCTTCTCATTATTCCAGATCTCCCACCCAGATCTAGATTAACTAGGATTGTTTCCTTAAGTGTGCTGGGATGAGGGAAAGATTGTACCTGCTCACATAAATGCCAAGTGTTTCTTTAGGGTTTCATAGATTTCATAGATCATAGAGTTGGAAGGAGCCAGAGGCATGCTTCTTCCTTCTCTTATTTCTCAATATCAAGAATATTTGAAAAGAAAACAGAATTTGTCAGTTATCCATGTGATCTCTGGATATTGGAACCAAGAAAAGGAAGATCTGTCTGTATAGCAAAGAAAGATGGAACAAGACACAGGACTGGGATGGAATATTTTTTTATGTACTTGTTACGGTACATTTCTATTCTATCTTTCCTCCAAGGAGCCCAAGGTAGTGTGCATGATTGTTCTTCTCTCCATTTTATCCTCACAACATTCAAACCGTGTCGTACTACTGAAGAAGAAGGGGAGCGCCCGGGGAACCACAGATATCACTTGGATATCATTTTTTTTCCTTTTAGGGGTGGTTGAGATCTTGAGGATTTGCATCTCCTCTTCCAAGGAAGAATGGCTGCAGTAAGGAAAGTTGTCAAAACCGTGCTCAGTAAGGAACAGGCGGAAGGAGTTGGGGCTCGTGTGTGCAGGAGTATCGGCAGGTCTGAGTTGAAAAACCTGGATCTGTTTCTGCTGCTTGATGAATTCAAAGGAGGCAAACCAGCTGGCTTTCCCGATCACCCTCACTGAGGTTTTGAAACTGTAACGTATTTACTGGCTGGAGGATCCATGGCCCACAAAGACTTTTGTGGCCACACAGGTAGATTGGCTCCAGGAGATTTGCAGTGGATGACGGCTGGCTGTGGGCCCGTGGCATTCGCCATGCGGAGATACCCTGCTCTGAAGAGCCAGCCCATGGCCTGCAGCTTTGGGTCAATTTGAGAAGCTCTGAGAAAATGGTTGAACCTCAGTACCAAGAGCTGAAAAACGAAGAAATACCCAAACCGTCACAAAATTGTGTGACAGTGTCCGTAATTTCAGGAGAGGCCCCAGCTTTAAAGGTGACGCATTTCCTGACAAACAAGCTCAGCCATGAAACTCACTGGTGACTTTGGGCCAGTCACTGACTCTCAGCCTAACCTACCTCACAGGGTTGTTGTGAGGATAAAATGGAGAGGAGGAGGAGGATTATGTAAGTCGCCTTGGGTTCCTTGCAGGAAAAAAGGTGGGGTATAAATATAATAAATAAATAAAAACAACCCTGTGAGGTAGGTTAGGCTGAGAGTCAGTGGGCTGGTTCACATGATCACAGGGTGGTTAATAAGCCACAGTGGTGGCTTGTTACCCACCCTGTGCGCGCCAGTCACATGCTGGCTGGATTTACATAATTACTGCTAGGCCACCAAGCGAGAGAAGAGTTGCTGGGTGCTGCTTGTCGTGATGTCCAAACCCGGTGGGCGTGGGTGTTTGGGGTGGTTAAGAAACCACCCAGAGAACCCATGGCCTGTTTTAGAGTTGCGTGGTGATTTGTTAACCACCCCAAACACCCACCCTTGCTGGGTTCAGACATCACAACAAGCAGCACCCAGCAACTCTTCTCTCGCTTGGTGGCCTAGCAGGCTGCCATGTCCTCCCATAATGCTTTCTTCAAGTCATTGTTGGGGGGGGGGAACGATGCCTCCTGCATCATAGGGATTTCCTTCCAATACAAGTAGCAGATTCAGAGGATATATTTTTCTCAGGACTACAGCAAGGGAGGAAAGGGTTAAATTCTTTCTTCATGCCCACCGCGATCATGATCATTCTCTCTCACTCACACACCATGGATGCTATTTGCATTTTAAAAGGGTTCTTCCCACAGTTATAGTTGCTAGACATGTGTCAATTACATTTTGATCCATTTTTGCATGCTAAATTGAGTTTATGACAAAATCCAGACTAAAAAATTGGTAAGAAAATGTTTTTGCGGTGGACTTGGACAGATACGTTGATTTTAACACTGGATCAATTAGTGGGGATAGATGATGATTGTGACAACCACCCCTCACCCTATACCCAGGTGGGGTGTTGCCACCTCACCTAGTGACCAAGGACACCTGTCTCTCCTCAGTTGCACCTTCCCACCCAGTTGCACCTTCCCACCCAGTTGCACTTTCCAACCCAGTTGCACTTTCCAGATAGCCAGTGTCTATCATCACCACACTGCTAGTGGGATGGCTACCACCACATCTGGGGCCTTTGTGTCACCCAGCCTGGCAAACTTAATAGATGCTGTTCTTTCTCACTTATTTATCCCGCCTATTGTGGGTTTTCTCCTTCAGGTATTCTGCCACCAAACCTCTCAGTAGTGTGTGTCCCTGGCAAGGCACATGGATGGGGTTAACCAAAGCCTTATCTATAATTATAAATGGAAAACAGGCTGTTTTCACACAAAAAGAACAAGATTTGTTTTGGGAACCCAGGTAGGAAATCAGGGTCAGGGAACATAAGGGATTCAGGGGTCAAATATGGATTTTGGGCAAATACAGGTCATTAAATATTTTTCTGGATATAGCACTTCCACTCTTCTAACAGACTAATCTCTAAAACCTCCCTATCTCCTTATCTCCCACCTCCCTTCTTCCAAGTCCAACTGCCACACACTCTCTAACTCCTACTTTAACTAACTGCCCTCTCCCTTTTTAAAATCCAGTCATTCATTCCCCAGCCAATCATACACAAGCTGCATCTGAACTTTCCATTCACTCTAGCTGTCAGTCATACACTCCAGGCACAGTATATACAAACTTCAGTAGGTATAGCCCCTTTAACTAGAACCAGAATCGTCGCAATGGCAATACTTTTTTGGATTTGAATGGCAATACTTGCAATTGCAACATTTGTTAGAATCTAGGTTTGGCCCTGCAACATTTACAGCTTCACAGTCTCCTCCACTATTGGAAACACTTCTTGACCCACAATCCATGTTTACAAGTATTTATTATCGGTGAATAAATATGGTACACAGGGTCTAAAGCAGGAATGGAATAAGGAACTGGAATGTCCTATTCAGTCTAATTAATGTATTGTCACTTTAGCATCTATATCTGAAGTTTCAATGGATCTCAGGTTCTGTCTTATTCAACAAAAACTCTTGTTTTGTGTTTATTGGATGCCACAATGTCTCTTTGATAAGCGTTTGTCTAAGTCGGCTAACTGCTGGAAGTGTAATACTGTTAATGCTTCCTTTAATTATATGTTTTGGCAATGTCCAGTAGTTCCCCTCTTTTTCGGAGGATGTTATAATATAGATAAACTTTGTATTGGAACACTCTTTAATATTTACTGATGCATACGTTCTTTTAAAGTATCTACCTGCTTCCTGGAAGTTAATTCATGGTCAACATACATGGATTTTCCACACCCTTTTGACAGCTAAAAGACTAATACAGTCATGCCTTGGATTGAGAGCATAATTCGTTCCGGAAACGTGCTTGTAATCCAAAACACTTGTATATCAAAACGAAATTCCCCCAAAAAAATTTGTACAGAGATTTTTAATTTAAGCTGTACTACAGTACTTGTATTGCAAGACGTCGCTTGTATATCAAGTCAATTTTTAAAAAATAAATATTTAAAAATTTGCTTGTCTTGCAAAATGCTCTCAAACCAAGTTACTTGCAATCCAAGGTATTACTGTATTACAACACTGGCAGGATAAATGCTCATCTCCTATAATGCAATAGACTGAGGACCTAACAATGCTTTCAACATTTGAATGGATGGAATATAGATAGATGCCATTTTCGAATGGATACATACATGGATATTTGGTCATCCTTTGTTGAAGTTTATGTATAATTGATATATTCAAATCTATGTAGTTCCCTTTTCCTTTTCTCTCCCCCCCCTTTTTTTGGTTTTATTTTGTTGAAACTTATAGTAAAAAATAAATTTAAAAAATTAACTGCAAGGGCACATTTAACATTAGGTTTAGCTTGGCCCAAAATAAGGAACAGCTAAGGGGCAATTAAAGTAGTAACTCTGCAGCCATGTGGGATTATAATTGTAATGTGCAAAGGAACTGAAGGAAATTGTCCATGCCAATGTGTATGGGATTGGAATGGAAGAATGAGAATGAACTGGATATCATAATAAGCAATTGTTAAATCATGACAGTATACCTTCTCAGTGTAACCAAAAACTGACATTAAAAGATTTGCTAGGATTTTTAATAGACTTTTCATTTGCACAACCAGTTAGTTTGTTTCTACTTGTGTTTTAGGAATTTTGACAGTTCTCATTTTCTGCGATGTAAGAAATTAGTGTTCTGTTTCTGCTTTAACTAATTACCGTAATAGCATTCTGTTGTTCAAAATGCTATGTCTATTGAAATACGTGATAAGATCCCCTTATTAGCTAGTTCATAATGACACACGGGGTCGAGTTGCAGATTATTTCAGTTGTGCTTTTACCTGTCTTTCCTTGCTTCATTAATGGATTGTTTCTGTGAGGAATTTGAGTGAGCTGATGTGATGTCGATATATAGTTTCTTGGACTAGAAAGATCAGGGTTCAAATTCTTGCTCAGCCATGAAGCATATTGGGTGTCTTTGGGCAAGTCACTGCCTCTTGGCCTAACCTCCTTCACAGAATTGTTGTGGGGATAAATTGGATGCCCCTAACAACCTTCAGCTTCTTAGAAGAAGGGCAGGGATGCAACTGTGGTGAATAAACGATAATTGACTTTTCTTTCTTTTGTCCAAAAAAGAAGGGTACTGAACGCATTCTCATGTTTATGCCCAGTCTTATATATCTTGCCGCACTGGTTTCATAATGAAAAATACTGTATCTGGAGTTTCTATTATTCTTGGTGTATTATTTCAATTGTGCTTTCAAGCCCGAGAGAGAGAGAAGAAATGGCTCATTTTTGGATGAATGACAGATCAAGCTTGTCAGCAGGGATTGTCTCAGACTTCACAAACAGAGCCAGTCAGGGGCATCCTGTTAATTTTCTTGACACTATGCAAAATATATTATGCCTTGTTTTTCAACCATCACACCATTTATCTGTTCTCTCTGGCAACAGTTCAGACAGTCAACATTCCAGCAAGTTAGCTACTACTAGCAAAGGACAATTCTTTTGCCATAGCTAAATGAAAAATTATGGTAACTATCTTTTTGCAGTAATCCTGAAATCCACCGGTAGGAAAGTGCAGGCATGAATGCCAACAAATGTTTCTTATTACAAACCAAATACTGAAAGGAAATGGGTTGGGGTTGTGTGTGTGTGTGTGTGTGTGTGTTTAAAATCAAAATGCACCAAATTTTCCAGTGTTTCCTAACATAACTTGTAAAATTGAATTGGCAGTGATGTAAATGGTATGTAATATTTCCAGCTCTTCAAGTTACATTATCCAAAGCAGAGACTGTACTTGAAATGTTGTCTGCTAGGCAATGGGCTGTAATTCAGAACTCAAACTACAATCTTAGAGCCAAGCTCTACAAGGAGCAGGCTGATGTGGTACAGTTCTTGCTGGACTGTATCACTTCAGACAGACCAAGTTAGGAATAGCAGATTAGTAGCAGATGGCAGTTGTCCATCATCAATTATATATGGATACATTTATGACTTCAAGGACAACTTGGTGTTGCTCTACAGAACTAGAAAATAAGTCAACATTTTTAGTTTGGTAAGTAGCTGTAGTCCCCATAGTGTGACTGGTTTTTCTGGGATGGGAGGTAGGTTTTGCCCTCCATGTAGTGGTGTGTCTCCTTAAGAACAAATGGCAGACAGGCATTCACTTACGCAAGAAAATATCCACGAATAGACACACCATTATACAGGAGAATGGCCACACCACATGGCCACACTGTGCTTGATGCACAGGTGCCTACAAAGAGAATATTCTGGGCCAAGTTGGCATCAGTAGGATTGCCTTGCAAAAAATGAAATTAGGGTTGAACATTGTTATTTCAACAAAACAGAATCCTGTTTTTAAAATTCTGGGCATGAAACTGAAACCTGCCATGCTTTCCCCCCCTCCTTATGGCCTCTATGGGTACCAGGTAGTGCGGATAACTCTGCCATAGGCTAAATGTCTTCCTCTGGAATGGAGATGCAGGCACTTTCACCTATGTCTAACCTCTAGGATCAACTATAGCAATGGCCTCTACATGAGTCTTTAGATTCTTTCAAGACTGCAGCTTGTACAGAATGTGATTGCCCACTTCTTAGCAGGAAGGTAAGATTATATTCAGGTATTTCTAAAACATCTGCACTATAAGCTTTTGCTCATATCACACCAATTTCCATTCTCATGATATTTTAACCCTAACCATGTCATGTAATCTCCTGTAGTATTTCATTTCTTGCCTAGACTCTTTAAAATAAAAACACAACCACCAAGAGCTTCTCTGAAATTGAATTTGGCCCTTCGGTTGAAAGATGTTCGAAACCCGTACTAAAAGATGTAGTCTGCCTTGACAACAATTGTGCATGCATGTATGGTGTATAAATGTATGATTTATGTAATTCTCTTTCCCCCATCCCACCTTCTGTGGGAGGGGGGAGAGCTTTTGCGATGGGGGGGAATGGTGAGACAAAGATGGGGTGATCTTCACCCTCCAATCAGTGGCAAATGGGATGATGTCCGCCCTCCAATCAGTTTACACAAGAGGAGGAGCACTGAGGCAATATTTATGCCCAGTGTCTCCAAACCTCTGCCTCTTTCGTTTGCAGCTCCCTCCCTCCTCTCCCGATAAGCAGTGTGGGCTCCTCCGGTCACCAGTTCTGGGGCCGAGTAGGAATTTTGGCTACCTGCCTCAGTTGGCTCTGGGCAGGGTGCGTATTTTGCCTACTCCACACTGTGGACTTGGGGAGGATTTTTTGTTTTGGGTACGGGTCTGTTTAATTTGGTCACATTTAGTGGTAGGTAAGTGCGGAGAATAGGCAGTGGGGTTAGGGTTTCGGTGAGCATCCCAAGGGCACCTTTGAAGGTGATTGGCGTTAACCCGAGGCTCCCCATTGCTGACGAGTCCAACCCCCTCAATGCAGGAATCCAGGTCAAAGCATCTCTGACAGATGGCTGTCCAGCTGCACCTTGAATGCCTCCAGAGTGGGAGAGCCCACCACCTCCCTAGGTAGTTGATTCCATTGTCTTATTGCTCTGACAGTCAGGAAATTTTTCCTGATGTTTAGGTGGAATCTAGGTTCCTGTAACTTGAGCCCATTATTCCGTGTCCTGCAAACTGGGATGATCGAGAAGAGATCCTGGCCCTCCTCTGTGTGACATCCCTTCAAATACTGGAAGAGTGCGATCATATCTCCCCTCAGTCTCCTCCTCTGAAGGCTAAACATGCCCAGTTCTTTCAGTCTCTCATAGGGCCTTGTTTCCAGTCCCTTTATCATCCTTGTTGCCCTCCTCTGAACCCTCTCCAGTTTGTCTATGTCCTTCTTAAAATGAGGTGCCCAGAACTGGACGCAGTACTCAAGATGAGGCCTAACCAGTGCCGAGTAAAGGGGAATTATCACTTCCCGTGATTTGGAAGCTATACTTCTATTAATACAGCCCAAAATTGCATTTGCCTTCTTTGCCACCACATCGCATTGCTGGCTCATATTCAGTTTGTGATCTACCACAATTTCAAGATCCTTCTCACTTGTAGCATTGTTGAGCTCGACTCTCGACTCTTCATTTCCCCGCTTACGCTCACAATGATTTATTATTGTAAAATGCCTTGATCCGAGGGCACCTGCTATTTGGCTGGTTTATATCTAATTAATGTCTGTCTGTCTGTCTATCTATCTATCTATCTATATCAGGGCTCTCCAACCTTGGGTCCCCAGATTTTGCTGGCCTATAGCTCCCAGCATATCCAGCCAGCATGGCTAATGGCAAGGGATTCTGGGAGCTGTAGTCCAGCAACATATGGCGACCCAAGGTTGGAGAGTGCTGCTCTCTCTCTCTCTCTCTCTCTCTCTCTCTATATATATATATATATATATAGAGAGAGAGAGAGAGAGAGAGTTCCAGTGTGGGTCTAGAAATCTAAGTGATGCCTCAAGCTGTTCTCCAACTTCCTTCCTGTCTTTTCTCATTGCCTGCCCTGAGCCTGCCAGCTTAACCTAAGTATAAAATTGACAATTTTGTATTAACGCTAATGTTGCAAAATAGAGGAGGAGGAGGAGGAGGAGGAGGAGGAGGAGGAGGAGGAGGAGGAGGAGGAGAGAGCGGCCATAGTCAGGCTATCAAGGGGGGGGGGATTCCTATTTAGACACTAAAAAGGTGGTCAGCTAAGCCCATGTGTAGGGATGGGCTACCAAGTAATGTTTGAGCTTGCCAAGATTCTCCAAACATCAACTCACTGTTTGTCTCTCCGCAATTTGAACTCAAGTTTGCATTCACTGTTCGTTTTGCCCGAATGGGGAAATTGTGCAAAACGAATAGCTATCAAATGTGAAAGCTGTGCAAAAAAAAATCCCAAATTTGTAGGAATGTTCAAAGTTGTGAAAATCTCCCTCATAGACTGAAACATGGCTGATTTAAAAGTTGCACTTTTGAAAAAGTTGTGCATTTTTCAAGTACACATTTTGTGAATGTAAATGGAAGTTCGGGAATTTGTGAACATTTTTGGAGAAAATACGCTCCCCTATCTGCGTTTGTGTTTGGGATTATGAACAGGGCATTTTCAAATGATTTCTGAACTGAAACAAAATTCGCATATGGGTGGGCCATGCCAAACTTTACAAAAGTGTGGTCTGTTTTTCCCCTGCCTGAAGGAGTGGTAGGTGGGTGGGGTAAAGTTGTGGGCATCCTGGAAGTGAGGCAGCATGCTGACGCACATTGCATCCTCGCACTGGCAAAGGGCAGGGCCAGAGCCTGTATCACAGGGGTGTCAAACCTCTTTCAGCCCAAGGGCCAAATGCATTTTTGGAGAAACTCTTGGCGGCTGCATTCCAGTGGTGGCTGGGGCTGAGGGCAAAGGGGGTGGGCCCAAAGTCAAAAGGGGTGGGGTCAAAATACCAGAATATTTTAGCTTAAAGCTCTTACTACCAGCAACTAAGCCTTAGGAGAGGTATTTCAACCTTTTAGCATGGGGGGAAAACTGCACAAAAGCTGGGAAAACCATCAGATGATCAGCAGTTGGGGGGAAAGGGGTGGGGCCTGGGAAAGGGAGTGTTGCCATCTGGAGAACCCCAAAGGGCTGGATTTGGACCCCAGGTGGGTCGGATCCGCCCCTGTGGGCCAGAGATGTTCAGCCCCCCTGCTTTATAAATTCACCTTGTCCTGCCCCCAGTTCTTCATTCTTTGGTGTGGTACCCACTGCCCCTCCCTGTGAGGACAATATGGGTATCATCAGTCGCTTCAGGGCTGAATAGATTTTTTTAAACCTGTGGACCTGATTGGCCTTGGTCAGCAGTTTTTTTCACTTACTCTGTACTGTATTGCAGGAGAACGTAAGTTGGTTGGTGAGGTGTCCCCATTAATTAGGTTGGCCACATAGGCAGTGCACTGTGGAAAAGAAGAGCAAGATCTGAAGGAGCGCCCTGAATCACCTTTTTTGCCATGGAGGATTACCCTTTTGGGTCCTAGACTAGCCCCGTGGGGCTTTGGGGAAAGGAACCCCCTTTGAGGTTTAAACTGGCTCACCCACCTAAAGCTGTGTGCTGGGGGTGGGGTAGTGCATTGGCTGAGTCTTCCTCAGTGTTAGATATAGTGTAACTTCACATGCTAACTTTCAGGGAGGGGTTAAATCCACATAGAAGAAAAGGGGAACTCTGTGGTATACAATGCTTCTTCCTGTCTTTCCCCCCTCCCACTTCTTGCCATGCGCTGTCTGTCTTTCTCTCTCCCCTCCTGCCTTCAAAGCAGCATGAGCTCCATGAGGTAACTCGGCCTTTTTGCGACCTAAAATGTACCTACATACCAATATTTTTAATGGGACTCGAGACTCGACTCAGGACTCGAGACCAAGGACTCGTGTTCCAAAATCGTGTTCATCAAATGCAACATGGATAGGTTTTAGGAAGTGCAGCAAGTTTATTTTTTAAAATCATTTTCCCAAAATGCAACCTTTCAGACATTTTGGGTTTGGCTGCCTCTGCCTGCCTGTTTGGGGTTCCCTGCCTCCTCTGCCTGCCTGGTCTCTTCTTAACCAGTTCCACAGTTTGAATTGTCCAAGACAAAGGCCTCTGCCTGCCTGTCTGGGGTTCCCAGCCTCCTCTGCCTGCCTGGTCTCTTCTTGACAATTCAACAGTTGAATTGTCCAAGACAAAGGCCTCTGCCTGCCTGCTTTGGGGTTCCCTGCCTCCTCTACCTGTCTGGTTATTTTGGGTTTGTCTGCCTGGTCTGTTCTTGCCAAAATCAGTGGCAGAGTTTTGAAATAAAAAGGCACACTTGTGCCTAGAATTTATTTAAGCCACACATCTGAAATAGCCTTATTTTGTTGGGGAAAAACCCCATTGATTTTAATAGGGACTCGTGGAGTCAGCTTTGGGAGTGACTCGTGACTCGTGAGTCACCATTTTGGACCAAGGACTCAGACTCGAGACTCGGGTCCAAAGACTCGTGACTCGACTCGTGTCTCGAAACCAAGGACTCTCCAACATCCCTGCTCATTTGACATGTAAGTGGAGAGAGTATGCAATGCATTTTCTTCCATAGTGCATGTAGAAGGGCACACTTGATGCCATTGCATTCATGTCAGCAGCATGAATAAGTGTAGCAAGAAGACCCACCTTTTGTTTTGCTTTGACCTCATGGCAAATTGTAAATGTTATGTTGCCTAACTTGCCTTAGCTCTCAAGTTCAACTCATTTCCATCTCACAAGCATACATTTGATGTTGCACACTTCCGGTTAAAATTAAAGTGTTGTTTTATTGCATCAGTTAAAAACAAAGTGATTCCAGTTTGGAGCTACCTATTTTTTTAAAATAAGGTTAATGTACAGTATGGCCATAATAATGATAAAGGGACCATCTATACCATGTGTACTTTCTCTTTCCCTATGAGGCTCAACCTTTGGAAGCCATAAAATCTGGTTAGTATAACAGAAGTGTTTGTAATTAGAGTTAATGGAGTTAGCTGAGACCGCAGGAGGGGGAGAATAGCTTTGATCCCAGGTGGCCCCATAACAAGAAAGCCTGCAGTGAGGGAGAACACTCAGAATGGGAAAATATTAGAGGCATTTGCTGCTTCTCTTGAGACTCATTGCTAGAAAAGCCAAGACACCAGAATATAATTTATAAGCTGAGCTAATTTAGTTTTCCTGCTACATTCTTTCAACATTCTTCTCCTCAACCACAATATTTAAAGGATCTATTTTTAACTAAAATTGTAACCAGTCCTTTTGATTTTCTTTTTTTTAATATATGTGCAAAATAATGTTTCTTCGACTGGAAAGAGAAAAGTGGCATAAAATATCTCCACACAAGATCAGTGATATAGAAACTTAAAGCGCATTTTGAAATAAGTGTCACAATAACCAGGCTATAGTAATCTCTTCATGCCTCTCTTTTGTTATGCGGCTTGTGGATGAAGTCATTGTCATTTGCTGTTATTGATTGGCAACTTTCAAGTCGGGGCGGGGGGGGGGGATGGTCAGCTTTGACAAGTGTTGCATTAAAGCCTCTACCCATTTGAAAATAATGTGCACTTGCACAGTATGTTCATTTCTCCTTCTGTGGCAGTTTTGGCTCATCACCCAGAGGATTTATGTAATTGCTGAGTGCTTGAGTAATTGTGATACGTTAGCATACTAAGTGAGAATTTCAACAAATGCAAATGGGTGTATAATGGATTACATTTCCCCCATAACGTTTACATGTACAACCCATTACACATGTGTATACACACACACACACACACACACACACACACTTTTAGGAGGTATCATCATCTTCCAAATTATCCCCAGTTACTTGGGGACATGAACATAACAGAAGTGAGAGAGGGACATTGAGAATCTGGCATTCAAAGTCAACATCTCAGTACAGGACTCAGTTCCAGGCCACTATGGGCTAACTCTGGTTGCCATAGGAGCCTGAGAACACCGCAAAGAGTTCATCATATCTGGGTGATTTTCACAATCAGAACTGCCTGTTAAGGAACAGGGGGCACATGGAGTGTGATCCAGAGGTGTGCATGCATGTATGCACACATGCAGCATAGTGGAGTTATTTTGAGAGCTCCCCTGTCAACTCTTCCCTATGCCTAAATGGATCTTTAAACTTCTTGGTTTCAAAAATAATTTGGGGACCAGTTCAAGGTTGTTCAGAAGAGAAAACAACATTTATGCACCAGAATGCTGGCTTCCCTTTCAGCATCCTTCAAGCAAAGCCCTCTGAGGAAACTAAGTATAATACATCTATGGATCACATTAGTAACAAGGCTGTCAACCCATTAAAGAAATCTTACCAGATGAATGATTGACTTTTATATCACTTCATTCTGGGGTTCCCAACATGGTGCCTATGGATCTCTCTCTTGGCACCTGCCAGGCTCCCTGAGCCCCTCCTGATTATAATAAAGATATATTTTTTTGTAATTTTAAAAATATTTATGGGGGACAGTAGCATACTGCAAAGCAAAGCACCAGCCACCAGAGCCATCTTTATTTCCAAGAATGCCTCTGGGCCTCATCTGGGCCCCAAGGAGATTCTTAGAAAATAAATATGGTGAGGGGACTTGCAGCCCAGTGCTTTGCCTTAAAGTGTGCCCAGCTGCCCAGAAAAAAATTAAGAAATGTGTGCTGGGGGGTTGTTTTGCTTGTGTGTGTGTGTGTGTGTGTGTGTTAGCTGGTTTGTCTGTTTGGTGTGGTGTGTGTGTGTGTTGCCTGAGGTTTTCTCTGTGGTGTGTGTTTTGCTTGGGTTTTTCTTTCTTTCTGGTTTTTTTTTTTGTGTGTGTGTATGTTTTGCCTGGGCTATTTTGGTTTTTTTGGTGTGGTGTGGGTTTTGTGTGTGGGTGTAGTATGGCTAGGATTTGCCTATCTATGTTTCTCTGAACATCACCAGGTTGCCTTCTGTGAAATGGGTATTTTGTTGTGCTTTGGGGAGGCCAATATATGATTTGGCATCAGATCCCACCTCTGCTTTATACTCAGTTTCTTGGTCAAATTACTTGTCTGTGAGCGTCCTCAGTTTGCCTTCTGAAAAATGGGAGTTGGTTGGAGCAGAAAACTGTTGGGTTGAAAAGAGTGATTTTGTGTTTTGGACATCAGACAGCCACCTCTGCTTTCTACTTAGGTTCTTGGGCAAGTTACTTTTCTTTTAGCCTCACCAGTTTGCCTTCCAGGAAATGGGCATTTTGTGACTGCCCACACTAACCGTGGCAGCCATTTTGTGAATGGACACACGCTCCACACAGTCATTTTGTGAGAGCACCCTCAGTGCACTTCCAAAATTCCAAATGTGCCCATTGACCCAGAAAGGTTGGATACTCCTGACTTAATTAATCAATTACATTTAAATGCATTTGTATATTACGAGAACCTCAATATAGGTTCTTTTCTGAGATAAGAAATGTGAAATAAATTAATAAAACAATGTGGTAGACATTGCTAGATGAAAAGCCATCTTTAAATGTCTCATTTCCATCCCCAAATATAGTAGAACACACCAGAACCAAAGCAGATTAAAAAAATGTGTGCCCTTAATTCTCAGCTTCACCAAAAAAAAAACCTTCCATCACTGATTAGAAGTTTCTCTCACTAATTCATAGATAGAGTTGGAAGGAAGGAGCCTACAAGGCTATCGAGTCCAACCCCCTGCTCAATGCAGGAAACTAGAGGAGAGGTCTCCCATCCAAGTAATAACCAGGCTTGACCGTGCTTAGCTTTCCACGCTCAGACAAGCTGAGCAACTTTGATTGATTAGTCTATCAGTTTAACTAATTAAGGGTGCAATCCTATGTATGCTTAGTCAGAAAAAAGTCCTACAACTCTCAGCAACTCCCATATTGGGAATGCTGGGAGTTGTAGGACATTTTTCTGTCTAGATATGCATAGGATTGCACCTTAACTTAGTTTTCAATCCTAGTTTAGAGTACAATTTGAACAATGGAAGCAGCGCATGGCGAATGCTTGTACCTATGATACCGGATTTCTGATAGGCATATTCAGAGAATTACAATTATTTTAGCCCTTTTACGGCATTCACAAAATGTAAGCATGTAGAGGAGACAGGAGACACTCCACCAATGTCCCTCCAGCTTTGATTTCCCTGTGTTCTGAATAGAGCTTCTTTTTAAATTGGTTACTTTATTGGATTGTGGTATTTTATTGTTCATTGTTTTTAGCTGTTAGATTTAAGTTGCTTTAAATTTTTGTATGTTTTAATTTTTCTTGTAAGATTCCTTGAGTCTTTTTTCTAAGAAAGGCATCTAAGATGATGATGATGATGATGATGATGATGATAATAATAATAGCTAAACACAGTTATAATGCCCCATGGGATTGAGAACCCTGATTGCACAGGGCTCCCAGTCTCATGGAGTACTGTAATCACATTCACCAATATGATTACAGCCTTTCTTCAGACCTTCCCTGTCAATACAGGAAGTTCAAGGGCAAAGGGCAGGGGACAGCGTGCACATTCCCATCTCCTCTACACAATTACATTTTGTGAATGCCTGAAGAGTTGGGCTCGGGCTTTCTATGTGGTTGGACTTTCTACGCAACCATCAGCTCAAGGGTTAGCCCATGATAGTCAGAGTTCCATATAACACAACTCTGAAGTGGCGCATTCATGAATTTGGTACATTAGAAGAAGGATGCCCAACACTATCACAAACAGAGCTATTTAAAACGACACCTACAATGTATTTTGGAAACGAAGTATGGAACTGAAAAACTTACCAAGGGGTTAGGATGGGTTAATTGAAGCTGTCTGCTATCACTGTGGTCTTCTTCCTGATCTCAGCTCAGCAGGGAGGGCTATCACTAAGTGGCAGATTGCTGGGAATGGGTGCATTTCACCCTTCCATGTAGTTACTAGTGGAACCTGGAAGTGGAATAAATGCATCCAATGTTGGAATAACAAAAAAAGGCAGCCAGTCTAATTATGCATGTTTTCCCTACTAACAGGTTCTCACAATTATGAGATGACAGGTAGTGCTGAGCTTTTGAATAATTCAGTCCTGAGGTGGTAGTGAAAGGCACTGTGTACATCAAGGTTAGAAGAAGCAAAGAGCAAAATATTTTCATGAAGGCAGAAATGCAATAGCATACAAAAAAAGGTAAGTTTCAGTAACCCCAAACAGAACACACACACACACACACACACACACACACACACACACACACACTCCATGCTTTGTTTTAATACTTTATTAGGACTTTAACATTTTATTAATGAAAATGTTGCATTTTGTAACAAAGCTATAATGCAATAGCATTATAAATGTAATGCTACTAATAGGTAAAATTGGATCAGAAAAAATGTAGACCAAATCCAATGTTACTACATTTGCTTGAAAATGTTATTTGTTTATTCAAATAATTAATTTCACAGTGTCGGCAGAATGCCATACTGGAGCAATCTTCCACCAACGCCATTGGCACATCATTGTGACATTGTTACAACAGTAGATATGTATCTTTGTTAGCCTTTAATTGTCGGTGCTTCAGGTAGGGCCATTCCCTGTTTATCAAAGCAGACCATCCAGTATTTCATTACTTGCTTGCCCATAACAAATGGCTAATTAATTTCATTAATTCCTGAGCAACCCAATTTGTTCTAATGTGCAAAAGTCAATTTAGCTTAGGTAGATTCCCCACTGAGAGATGAGAACACCATCAAGTTTGGCCTGTTTCTCGTCCCTACTTCTTGCTTGAGGCACTAAGGGTAAAGGGAGTCTACTCTCAAGGCAGTTAAGCACATGACTGCTGAGAATTTCATTTCTTTGCTACACAAAGTCTTGTCAATCTCTTCTTAGTCTTATGACCTCAATATCCTGCTTGAGGAATGCTTGCTTAAGTATACACATGTTGGGCTTTATGACTGAGTGGTGGAAAGACACATGGAAAGACAGCAAGCAGGTTGACCTTCGGTCTCTGGTAAATGCTCAAAGCTCCCCTTTGACATTATAGTAGCACTATCACACACTTACCAAAAGATTTATGTGTCCATCAAATCCTTAAATGAGATTGATTAAAGATGGTATTTCCTGCTTATATATATATATATATATATATGTCTGCCTGCTCTTTCTATTCCCACACTTCAGCTACATTTGGCAGAGATAAAAAGTGGCCAGCAAGGAAGCCACCCCCCTTCTTTCTATACATTCTTTGCATTTTTATTTTATTTTTGGTTATCTACAAACTATCACCATTCTTCATGGAAAACAGCCACTTCCTATTACCATGATTAGAATCAGGTCTGGGCAATTTTGGTGGGTGGGCATGAAAAAAGAACCATTTTACTGCAAAGCCTGGTGGGGGAATGGCCAGTCGAGATGCTGTGTTTAATCTGCTGATGATGTTATATTCCTGTCCACCAGCAGGCCCAGAATCAAGTTGTGTCATTATCACAGTGAAGGGCCAGAATTATCTTAAAGGAATAGATTGTGGAATGATGTCACAGTCCTTACAATGGAATCAAAATAACCAGTCGCTGAGTTAACTGACTCAGTACCAAATAAGGTGGGGGCACTGCCTATTGCAGATACTTAAAAGCAAGCAAGTAAACAAACACAAACAAAGTGCTTGTTTGTGTTAGGCTGTGCAGATGTTTTACATGGTTTTGTCAGTTTATACTGAATTTTACACTTTCAAAGGAATTTTATTTGTCAGATCAGTAGTCAAGTCCTAGCCCCCTCAATTAGTTCTTAAAGGAAAAGAAAAAGAAAAGGAATCATTTTCACCACTGCACCACTCCCATCATTCTGTATTTGGCAGTGACTTCCATAAAAAAGGGACCCTGGCTGCCACTAGAGACATCTCAGTCTTACTGTCTTCGAGTCTTTAGAGCAGATCTGGAGATTCTCAGCTGAGAACCGCAGCAGACAAGTTTCCTTCTTGGCTGTGTAACTTGCTCATACCCCTGATCCTAAATAGCTTCCAAGCTAGCTAGATGAAACTTTGTATAGACCAGGCTTCCGTCCAGATGTGTACTACAACTCCCATCATCTCCAGCCAGCACTGGGGCCAGGGATAATGGGAGCAGTGGTCCAGTCCATCTGAAGGGCACCAGTCTGGGGAAGGCAGGTACAGATGAAGGGATAAAATGTAGCAAATGCGCAAGCTCACAGTATTCACATCACACGAGGCCTGCTTTTGAAAAGCCATTTACATTGTGCTCATAATGTACAGAAGGCTTTACAAGTAATCCAGCCTATATCATGTGAGCCAGACCTATTGCAGTGCTACTTATTTTCTCTTCTTTTTGCTACGTACTGCTGGAAGGCAGTAGGTGCACAAGCCCACCCCTATAATCTTTTCTTTAGACGTCAATAGGGGCAGACAGAAACAGACGCATGCATGGCTCCCACAGGGCGTTGCTCAGTGTTGGCTATGCTTTCAAGCAAGAAGCGCTAGGCTTCAATAAGAGGACTATCAGTCTCATAGCTGTACGGGAGGAATAGTGTGCACAATTCTTATTACATAGAAACATAAAAACATAAGAAGAGCCATGCTGGATCAGACCAAGGGTCCATCTAGTCCAGCATTCTGTTCACACAGTGGCCAACCAGTTGCCCACAGGAAACCCACAAGCAGGACATGAATGCAACAGCACCCTCCTGCCCATATTCCCCAACAACTGGTACTTCAGGAGAAGGTTCTCTCATACCGAAACCTCACCAGAACGTGTGAGCTCTTGTTACCATTGTATGACAACTGAGATTGTATGATGTATAGTGAGGCCCAATATTTGACTGAAGCATTTCAAATGATCTGGGGGTTGGTTCTTATTCCTGTGTAGGACTCACCACAATCAGTACCTATTGACTATGGGAAGAAGCTGGTTGCTTCTGGCAAAATCCCTCTGATGTTTTCCTGGAACAGCTTCTCCTATTTCCTGATCAGCTTCTCTGATCTCCAACAAGGCCCAATCTTTGATAAACAGTGAGCAAACAAGCCTGGGATGAGTTCCTGTGTCTTTCATAGAACCTTGGAGGTCATCTAGTCTAACCTCCTGCTCAATGCAGGATCTGCAGTGCAGGATGCAACTAAAGCATCCCTGACAGATGGCCAGCCAGCCTCTGCTTCAACCCCGCCAGTGAAGGACAAATCCCAACCTCCCAGGGCAGTCTGTTCCACTGCCAAGCCCCAGCTTGTCAATGTCCTTCTTAAAATGCAGTACCTGTTCCTAGGTCAACTGAGGGTATGGATTGTGGGGTACAGCAGATAGCATTGTAGCAAAGTGCGCTTTCAAAGAGTGGCAAATAGAGTTGCAGCAGGCAAGACAGAAATGTGTGTGTGGTGTAGAGTAGCTTTGATGAGCATGCCACCTTAGATTGGTATTGGCTGCCATTCGATGCTGCTACCAATGTGTCCTTGGATAAGGACTAGATCTGGCTTTACTAGGGCCAACTCCATCAACCGGACCACATTTGTTTTCTAGGTTTGGGTTATAAGCAGCATTTTACTGCAAGTAAAGTCATGCTTACTTCCTCCATGAGCATCAGGCTGTCTGTGTCCAATTCAGTAGTAAACATACAATCAGTCCTTAACAAAATAGCAAGTCATCCTCTTAGACACCGTGTGTGCTTTCTTGCTTGAAACAATGGAATGTGCTTCGGAGAACTGGGTTTAATTTATTTCTTAGGGTCCTTGGCCTCCTTTTTGATCTCGGAGAAGTTATGATATTTTGCAGTACTTCTGCTACTTCTTTGTAAAACGGGGATGATTTTTAAACTCTCACTTCACTGGGACATGGCTGTCAAATTAAAAAGAGCAAAACTGAGAGTGTAATAAATATCACCCCAAATCTTCAAAGTAAACAGGTGATATCAGGCAGGACTAATATTTCATCAATCACCACAGATCACTTCAGGAAACGACTTTGATGGTTCAATGCTTCTATTAAGTTACTGTTGGAGATGTTATCTTTCATAGGAGACAGAGCATATTTACCTAAGGTTATCACATTTCTCAGGATATATATCTGGTGAAACAAAGCCACTTAGGCTGTGCTACTAATCATAGCAACTTAGAAGTAAATTCACCCAAATCAATGGATCTTAATATGACCGCAGGTGATATGACTGCCTTGAAGCCATGCACTCCCTGTGCAGGCAGAATTCAGTAGCAAGCATTACTGAGCACTAACTAGCCTATATCGACTGAGCAATTTTGTTCATGCCATGGTGGTGTGTGTGTCCCCCCCCCCCCATCTGTGGAGTCATTTGCCTGATCTGCACAGCAACTGGCCCATTATGGACATACCTACCATGGGGAATGATTTAAAATGCCCGGCATGTTATGCCTACAAATCAGTGTTTGGGACTGAGGTGTAAATTCTATTACAAGTTCAACAAAATGTCTTATCCCAAACTTAAGTCATCTTGATTGTGAATTCATTTTTTCATAGCTATTCTTTCTCACATCAAGCCTCATAATCAGTGCAGTCCTGCACTCCTGATATAGAGCCTAGATGCACAAACTACAGCAGAGTTTACACCTGCATGGGCTTTCTGTACAACAAAACACAACCTAGACTTGGAGATCAGGAATGGGTGATGCCATAATCCCTTCAGGAATTCATTAATCCTACAATATCTTCATAGAGCTATGTCGTTACGCATATACTCCAATAGCAAAGTAGTAGAAATTACTACACCTCTCCATGCTTTTCAGGCTACTTAGCCATGTAAACAGTAGAGTCTGACCATATTTCCAATGTCTGGCTGGTGCCTACAATGATGGTAGAGGCCAGCAGTTGTAAGCCTTTGTTTGCTCTTCAGAAGTAAGACTGAAGTATCCAAACAACCTGGCATGTATTGGTTAAAAGCACAGGAATCCTACTACTGGAGTCAAGAGAGAGCAAATCTAGGCCTACTACTACTGTAAGGCCATATATACTTCCAATAATATATGCATTTATATTGGTGGCAGGATGAAAGTCGAATGAGAAGTCACCAAGACAGAAATAATAATTACTTCCCACCCCTAAATAATGATGTCAATAAAGTATCTCTTAAAATATAATTGGGATATTTTTACATATCAATCAAGTCCCCAGAATTTCACAGGTAATTTGATATCCTGGCACCCTCCCACTCATCTATGTGGATTTCTTTCTTGCTCTGCTTTCAGTCTTCTTGACTGTATAGAAATAACGCTTGCAGGTTCCCCGGCTTCACGGCTACCTTATTGCTCTCGTCCACCCTGCTGACTGTATAGAAGCCCCAGTGCTAAGACCCAGGCTGAGGAACAGTGAATATGCAGGTCCCATTAGGTCCCAAGAAAAAGCAAATGCTTCACTAATTCATGCTGTCCCTTACTTGACAGTTTTTGTATTGAGAGAATTATAGACAGCATTCCAAATTTTAAATTTCCACATCTTAAGTAACACTGCATGTGATGGTAGGTAGCCTGAATTAGACCGATATGGGTCTTAGATATCAACCCCAAGAACAAAACAGAAACCTGTTGTCCCCTGCCCTCTGCTTCCTGCCTGCTTCACTAGTGGCTGATCTGCCCACCATTGTATTTATTGGCCATCAATGCCTGCCCTCGACATTCCTGCATACTGTGCATTCCAATTGAATGTAACATCCTTGTGTGCTCAAACCTAAAAATGGCTGCCATAAGCAAGCATAGCAGCATCTTTAAATGACATCACCATGTCTTTTCGCAATAATGGCCATTGTTAATTCTGTACACACACTGTATTAGAAATGTTTCTGATGAGGTGAAAAATGAAAATAGGTAATTATTTTATTCTATTTTATTGTGTGTACTTTTAGACTGCCCAATAACTGAAGTTCTGTGGGCAGTGTACAATATATTAAAAACATAAAATACAAACATTAAAACAACAACAAAAATCGCAAATCAGCTGCATGTGTGCACATTGGTGAGTAAATGTAGAAGTGATGACATCAAGTGAAAATCGCAACTGATCCAAATCTCTAATTCCCATTTGGCTCAACCCCTACCCACATTTACATCCATGATCTCTACTTTTGAACAATATTCTCACAGGTCTACCTACATCAAAGCTTAATGTGCAAGTAAACATTTTCCTTACAACTTCCCATCCTTATGTTATAGTAAATCTTGGACAATTTAATTAATTGTACGTAGCATTAAAAGTAATGTACTAGATTCTGTTTGTTCATGATATAAGCAAAAAGAAAAGAGATTTTTTTACAGCTTACTTAACAAATTGCTGTGTGGTAAAGAATTGCTGTGTGTGTCGCTTTGCAGCATGAAAAAGGCAAATTTCCTTTTCCTTTAAGAGGTCAGAAAAAACTGAAATAATTGTTTCCAATCTTCATTCTTTGCTTATTTTGTCATTCGGGTTAAGAGGACACAACAGATACTCCCTTTCAGTTCCTCCTCGGCAGGAATATTGCGTACAGCTGTGTTTTGGAAAGTGTATGATTCTTTTGAGGATAGAAGAAATAGCACCCCAAAGCTGGGAACACCCCTTTCTTGGGTCAGTCCTGCCAACAATTTACTGGTTGTTAGGGAAGTTTAATTTATAAATTCTTAACTGGAAAATGTTTGCTACTTGGACATGTGCAGAGACATTCATGGATATTTTGGAAAGGAGAAATAAATCATAAATCATCCCAAATGTTGTTGTTGTTGTTGTTGCTTATTCTGAAACTTCACAAGTATTGACATTGGAATTTTTTTAAAAAACCCATGTTGAAGCAAAGCCTCAAATTAATGCTTAGAAGTAGAAAACATATCATGACACATGGTATGCCCAATGCATTTAAACATAGCATTGTTTTCAGGGTCAAGAAGTTATTCCAGTATCTTATACTAACAGTATACTTGGGGGGTGTCATTTCAAAAACTATGGTTGCAGTTTTAAGCCTACTTACTAGATGGACCTATTTCTGAATAAACATCCTCAGGTTTGGATTGCACATGAGGGGTTGGGTCCAAGATCATTGTCCCCCAACCCTCTGGAGGAGATTTGGAGGGTGTGTGGTGTGCTGCAGGGTAGAGAAGAGAGCAGGAAAATCTTGTTCCACTGGCGGTATCTATTCCACTGGCAGAAAGATAATCTTGGATCCAGCCCAGGAATAGGGGACAATTTTGTTCAGTCCACAATTTTAGGAGACCTGACCTAATTTCTGGACTAATATACAGTTTGGAACACAGCTATCCCTTGGTTTTCACATTTTCATGCAGACCTTTTTTTAGGGGGGGAAAGCTCAGCCTGATGCAGAAACAAGATGGAATGGGCTTGTATTTGAACACAGGTGAAATAGACTGATTTGTTCATCCCTAACTGCACATAACATGGTGAGTGTTCTGCTGCAACGAGACAGTGGAACAATATAAAGGAATAGGATCTTCTTGCTCCTGAAGATGTCGAAATGCATTGGCATACCACATATAATACGTTTTCCACTTCTGAGCATCAGTGTGAAGACTTTTTGGTGAGCTTTTGTTATTGTCATCATTTTAACCGACCATTTTATTGCTTGTGACATTTGAAACTGACACTGATGTAGTGGACATTAATTATTAACACACTGGTGATTTCATCATCTCCATTTGGTGCCTTTTGGGTGCAAAACAGCTTTATCCTACAGTCCAATGCATAATGGGGACCAATTATAGTCTGGGGTGGATTTAGATATATATGCCTGTGAGAAATCAGAGGAAGACTCTAAGGGCCAAACTTGATGAGATGCCATTTACACAATTAGGAATTGTATGAATGGCTTTAAAAAAGTAAATAGCAGGCATGGCCCCCTGATCCGGATCAGGACCCTGGTGAGGAGGGAAGGGGGGGTGTTAAGCCTTCTCCCCACCAACTGCGGTACAATCCAGATAGCCCCCCCACACATATGCTATTTACTTTTTAAAAAACATTCATACAATGGGGATTTTCCCCACACACGCACACACATTTCAGGATCCAGCATGTCAACAGTTGCTAGGGTTAATAGCTATAGAAAAAAGAATAAATAACTAGCTGCTGTAGTTTTTTTAAAGGTTTTTTTTTAAAAAGCACTTTAAAGTTAGCTGGGAACTGCAGTTCTGGAGAGAAATTGAAATGGCCCCTATTGTCTGATAGGATTATGGCATTACCACTCTTTCCACCCTGCACCCCCACCAGCTATCACTGAGAAAGTTTGCAGCTATTCTATTGTGCTTGCACTCTCTCTCATGCCTTCTCTGAAAGTTCTTTTAGAGGGGAGAAAGATGGGGGCTGTCTTGCTAATTGCTAACCTTTATCACAGGAATGCTAAATGTATGTTTCTCCTGCTTTTCCTGATCAATCTGCTGTCACTTTTTTCTATGCCACAAAAAAATCTTGACTTTGACACAGTCGGCCTTTTTGGAGGAGAAGGTTGCAGCCCTTATTTGGGTTGGAGATGGGAGAGGGCACTGGGCAATTTTCTTTCTCCCATCTCCCATCTTTAGGGACCCTGGGAAGGGGGTTCATCCAGGAAATGGCATCCAGGGAGAGGGATTACTGGATCTGAGAGAAAAGAGACTCCTCGGAAGATGCGTAGTCTGATGTCTTGATTGTCTCCTGTATTGCAGGGGGGAAACCCCTGCAATGGGGGGGGGGGGCAAAGGAGATGGGTGCAGAGTAGGAGGACTGCCTATGAACTCTGGGGAGAGGGAAGCGGTGGGTGGATTGAAGCTCCTTCCACTTGCTGGCTCAACCCAAGTGGCCTATCAAAAAGGTAGAAAAGAGAGATGGAACACAATAGAAGAGCTTCAGACTTTCTCAGCAGAAGCTGGGGGAGCAGAGCAGCAATGTCATAATCCTGTTAGCCAATAGGTTATTTGCACTCCCTGCTTGTTGCTAGGCGCACTTTAAAGTGCATTTTCCTTGAAAACTATAATAGTTAAAACCATGGTTGTTGTTCCACTGCTTCTTGGGTATGTAATAGAATGTAATCATGGTACTGATCCTGATGTTTGAGAGTTAGGAAAAATCCCAGTTGTGAATGGCATCTCACCTAGAATAATAATAATAATAATAATAATAATAATAATAATATATATATATTATTATTATTATTATTATTATTTTAAAGCTTGGTATCACTGAAATTACCATTCAAATAATTCAATATACTTCACATAAACCTTTTTTGTGCTGCTGACAAATATGAAAAGAAGGGGGACTAAGTCTCTCTATCCCATTTTTATAGTATACCACAACTGAAATTAAGTTTCACTAGAAATCACAAATTCAACACCCCCGCCTCCATCGTAACATCAGAGTTGTCATCATGGACTATCACTTTTTACTGCATACTCCCCTTCTCAGGAAGCTCTGAACATTAATGTATCTCCTGTAATTCCCTACGTATCTTTCTCTGATCTCAGACTCCTTACTAAACAGCTCTATCTTGATTTAAACTGAGAATCATTATCCTGTAATTGGGATGCTGTGTAGTCCCAAGAGTTATGTTGGAACTTTGTAAAAATACAAATTCCATCAATGCATACCATACCGGAGCCTTCTCATCCTGTGATTGTTCTAGAGAGTTTCCTCCACCAACCCACGCTTCGTGGAAGAAATTCATTATTTATGTTCTTGTTTCGGCATGACCATCTTCTACAGTTTGTTGACTTCTTTTGTTATTTTTTGTGTCTTTCACAGATAGCATCCCTGACTCTGAATTGTGATTCAATATTTACTGGACAAGATTTCTTGTTATTTGGCATTCATCTGGCTCTTAATTTACAAACAACAACAGCACAACTTGATTAGTTTTGTTTATTATTATTTTGATACCTAATCTGCCCCATCCCTATATATATATATATATATATATATATATATATTCTCCTGTATAAAATTTACATGGATTCCCACCTCACCCCACTGCCAGTTCAAATTCAGCATTCCCCCACCCCACAAGCTACAACCTCTTTTTGAGTTTTCAACATAAGCTCATGGGATCCAGTGGGGCTTCAGAACACTCTGGATCCTGTCTAAAGACTATGGACAGTCAGTATCCAATAGTACTGCTGCGCTCCCATTTCTCTTGCATGAGCTGGACCCACCTCTTGTGCAAGAGGAACTAGTGTTTCTGACATTCATCCCAGAAACAAGCAGACACACTCATTTCTGGAATGGGATGGGTCAGAGGAGCTCCCTTCTGAAAGCTCTGCTGAGCTGTCCCATTGTGAAAATGGGTGTTTTGCTCATTTCCTGTTGCTGCAGGATCCACTGTCCTTCTGTTGTGCTAGTGGTGGGTCACGTTACATGTGGGAAGTGTTGGATACTGCCCTATGAATGGTAGTTAGGTTCCATTTGTGATTATTACTACTACATCTGGTCACCAGCATACAAAATAGTACAGGGAAGGGACATGCTCTGTATGTAGAAGGCCCCAAGTTCAATACCTGGGAAACCCAAATAAAGGTAAGAAAGATTCCTGTCTGATACTCTAGCAAGCCACTGCCAGTCAGTGTAGATCATACAGTGCTAGAAGGACTGATGGCCAGACTCGGTATAAGGCAGCTTTCTGCGTTAAAAGAAACTGGAGGAATAGGCAGTTCAGGGAAAATGTCAACATTAAAATGGTGTTAATTATTTTACCATGTGTTCCTTTATATGTCTAAAAGCAATAGTAATTGAAAACTGTGGGTTCTGTGGCATGTCTGAAAATATAACATGGCTAACCAGGACTATAAAACTTCATGGAATATAATGTGGAAGAAAAGCTGTTGTACAAAAGTTAATGCTTTTAGACTCTTTTTACTGTACTTCTGGTATTTTGTGAAAAATGGCCCTTGCAATTATGTTCCATGTCTAATTTTAACAGTTATTGGGTGAATAATATCTAAAATATATGCTGTAAAAGTTTCAACACCTGTGAAAAAGTGAAATAATCATTCATTTGAAAACTACAGGATCTGATGATTCATTTTTATTTTTTTTTACCGCTGCCTTGCTTGCTTCGCTCAAATTCACTTACAATTAAAGATAATGGGATAAATAAAAATACTATTGAATTTGCAGCTGATGGAGAACCAGACTTACATGATTCAATTTCCAGTGATTCCTTCCCTCCTCTGAGTCAGTAGGGGGTGGAGCTAAAGCTGGACCAGCAATGCACAGATTAAAATGTTAGCATTTACAATAATACCTTGGATTGCAAGCATAATTCGTTCCAGAAACATGCTTGTAATCCAAAGCACTTGTATATCAAAGTGAAATTCCCCATAAGAAGTTTGTACACTTATTTTTAATTCAAGCTGCAATAAAGAATGATAGTGTAAAGTCTTCATTTTTCTTGACCGTACTACAGTACTTGTATTGCAAGACATCACTTGTTTATCAAGTCAAAATTTATTTTAAAAATTTGAAAACACTGGCAGACCAAGTTACTTGCAATCCAAGGTTTTACTGTATAATCATGAAGCAGATATTTGCCTCATGAAATTTCCTGATAAGGTGTGCATGTTTGTGTGTGTGTGTGTGTGTGTGTGTTGGTGGGAGGGCGGGGGATTACAGTTCCTGAGTCTTCACCGTAACAGATTATGTAATGGTTAGCATATATAATGACATGATTGTACTAGAGTATATCCTAATAAGAATAAGGGGCAAGGGCTGTAACTCATTGGTACAGCACAGGATTTGAATGCAAATATCCAAGATTCATTCCCAGCCTCTCCTATTTGAGCTGGGAGAAAGACTGCTATCTCAGTGCAGACAATGCTGGGCTAAATAGACCAATGGTCTGACTTGGTCTAAGCCAGCATCCCAGTGTTCCTAGAATTCCAGTATACGTAGTAGGATGGCTTCCTATTTGGAACCCAACAAATTAACAGTCATTATTATGGCCCAAGCTAGTTACTGCTGGTCACATCATTTCCTTTAGTCAGCGTTTTGTGGATATGTGATCAACTATTTTGTTTCTAAATTGCTGCTATGAATGCTGAAGGCTGGACAAAGAGAGATGCAGGTGATTAAAATCTACAAACACTATGGAATGATACATCTCCAAGCATCCAGGATTGTCTTCAGTTCAGGTGTTTGCTATAGTCCATTAGCAATTTCCCCCTCCCAGCCATGGTACTTTTAGGGTGCAATCATATGCATGTTTAGACAGAAGGGGGGGGGGAAGTCCTACAACAGCATGGCTGGCTGGGGAGTGCTGCGAGTTGTAGGACCTTTTCCTGTCTAAAAATGTATAGGATTTCACTCTTAGTCTTTCAGTTTATGCCACTTAATAAACACCATACAGGAGGATGGTTTTATTCCCTTTACGACTTTGCAAGCAGCACACCTGGCAGTCCTGGGAGCGGGAGGATTGTGTGCTCACCTCTCATATATTCCCAATTCAGCCACCCCTCTCTGTACTGTGGATGTTAGTTAGTCACCATTTCAAGCTCAAGGAACTTGTAGTGCATAGCGTGTGTGTAGATGGCGGTGCACACATGACTTCCATTCCTGGCACTGCTCTAAAATGCTGCTTCAGAACTTGTGCCCAGGGGGAGAAAAGAAACAGGCCCGTGGGAATGCCCCTGCATGCAGGTGCTGTACCCTGATGTGGGGAAGGATCATATCCTATATGTAGATATAATGACTTACCAATGCCATTTTAATTGATTTTTGTTTTTAAACCCCAGATGAGCTCTTAAATGTAAGGCCACAGGATGGGGGGAGGGGAAGTCATTTGGGGTATTTGCAGGGGAGGAAGGTTTAAGCAGTCCTCCTTCTCAATGCTTCTTCCAACCCCTTACTTTGGAAACCCCTCCATATTTGGGTTTGGAAACACACATTAGCCCTATTCGGGTGTTCTACTTGTGTGTAGAATCAACACCCAAGGGGAGAGAATGGATTCATGCCCTTGTCATTCTCCATGGGTTGCAGACAAGTGTCTGAAGCAGGGGGCCTTCTCTACTCATGTAGTCTTCCAGTGCAATGTAGAATCCCGGAAAATTAGGGTTCTAAATTTCATGGGGAACCTGCATAAGTGGAAAGGGCTCCCCACTGCAGATGTTATTGCTTCAACTAAGCATGGGTAATGGGGGACAAGGCTACCATGCTTGTCCTCACTCTCTCCCCCCTTATAGGGCTACGGTCATGTTGACTTGTCGTTCTTTCCTAACACTGCAATCCTATGCAATCTATCACAAGCAACTAGCACAAGGGGAATCCCATCTGACAAAGAGTCACAGCCCAGTAACAGACAGAGTGTCAAGGTAAACAGTTAAGATGACAGGTGAGTTAAGCAGCTGTGTGAGAAGGTAAGAACCACCCATTTATTTAATTTATTGATCATCAGCTGAAGCTGAGAGAAGGGTACAGCAACTTGCATTGTGTGCCAGGAGCTAACTCCCACAGGGATTATCCTGTAGAAACTTACAGCTGAAGAGCTAAATCCTTGGAGATATCATCCAGTAGAAACCTGAGTTTTTTTAAAAAGTCTGCTCTAGCAGTGAAGCCTTTAGTAGCAGCATTAAATCTCAACCAGAAACCTACCCTAAACCCAGTTTTGGAAAGGGTTTAAAAACTTAACACTTAAATATGATTTGTGACAAGAATGTGCTGTTCCTACCATCTTATGTGTTATCAGTATTGTTTTTTCCAAACAGTTCCAATATTAAATAAATTGTGGTCATTAAATCAACGTTGTTTTCATAACAGTTTAGTCAGCTTACAGAAAATACAGTTGGTATACCTTGCCAGGAAACACAGAGACCTCTGGAAGACTTTTTGAAAATGCATTTCATTATGAACCAACCCTAGGATCTACGTAGCCCTGAGAACTGTGACAAAGCCAATGTGGTTCTCGGGAGAAAAATACAATGATACTGAATTCATCCCCAAACAAGAACAACAACTTTTTTATATAGTGCATCTCTAGCTTGAACATCAATGCAACAGAAAAGCTGAGCACAAGCAGCCCTCAGTAAATAGAACTTTCCACATGAAAACAGCTTCACACTTACATTTCTTTAGCTTGTACATTTTTTCTGTCTGATGACAAGTTAAATATATTTAGTAAAGCATTTATTGAACTATTGAGATGTATGCAAACAAGCATCCGGAAACAAATGCTTCTGGGAAAATATTTGCCAGTTTGGGTATGGTTTTCAATTACACTCATGAAAACCGATTGCAAAGCTATTAGCTCTCAGAGAGGAGGTGCCCCACTGAGAAGAACAGAATCCAGTAGCAGTACATCAAAAACACAAGACACATCAGGCGGCAATCCTATATAGCTCAAAGACTACAGAAGTAATAATCTCTCTGTGTGTGTATATATTGTCTCTATCTACCTAGTTTTTGCTTTCATAGGCCCGAAACACAGCAAACTCCTGAGATCAAATTCCTTTCCCCAATCATGTTTAAACCAGGCCTGCACAGCATGTGATGCATCAAGCTGAATCAGTGCACCAGCCATAGATTGTGGCCTTCTAGGTATATGACATTCACCGTGCCCAGTTTTGCTGTTCCAGGCAGGCAAGAGAAACAGGAGATTGATTCTGCCAGTCCCTGGTGATCCACCACATGATTTTTGGGCTACTGACTGCTCAACGGGCCACATTTTGTGTAGATCTGGTTTATGAAAACAAGGGGTGGAAAACTTCAGGCCTGCTAGCCAAATCTGGCCTACCTGGGGTCCTAATATGGCCCTCCAGGATTGCCCAGAGGGCCATACTCCATTTCCTTGGACCCACCTTTTCCACCAACCACTCGCCACTTGGTTGTTTCCTGGCTTTTGTGCAGTTTTTTCTCCATTCTGAAAGGTTGAAATGCCTCTCCTAAGGCTTAATTACTGGCAGTCAGAGCTTTAAGCTAAAACATGATGGTATTTTTTTTTACCCAAACATGAAGACCCAGAGCCAGTAATGGCCACCTGAACTGGGGTTAGCTTTAGGCAGAGTGAGATGCTCACCACAGGTGGGAAATGTTGAGCTATGGAAGGTATAGCCCCCAGCTTTTCCTCAGCCCCCTCACTCTTCCCTTCTGTTGGAGGGACCCTGCACCCCCTCAGTCAGTGTTGAACTGACACTTCTCAGTGCCTTCCACCTTTTCAGCACTTCCCTGAATCTCCAGCTACTCCAGAAAGGGGGAGATATTTGTTTTTAACTGACAGTTAAAACAAAACAAAACAAACCCTGAGAAGCCAGGTGGCTGAATAGGCCGAGTGAATGGGGCCCCATGGGAGTTGGGGTATAAATACCACTGGTGCTGGGTCTGTATTTGTTACAACTGTCAGGGACCTGCAGTAACCATAGCAGTGAGCGCTTTGAAAATGAGCCACGAAAAGAGGAGGCAATATCTCCCTTTTCTAGAGTAGCTGGAGACTCAGGGAGGTGTTGAAATGGTGGAGGGCACTGAGAGGTGTCAGTACAACACTTAAAAGTGACAGCATCACATTGCCAAGGGGGAGATATTGTCTCACCCTGTTTTGGTGCACCTGCTCCCCCCCCCTTTGGTCTTTTCAATTGACAACTCAGCAATTGGTCCCTGGGAACTGTGCACCAATTAGCCTATATGCAGTCTCACCGTGTCAATTTGCATGTATGTTACCAACTCCACTTCATGCTCCCTTTGACAGCTGAAACAGAAAAGGAAATTGACCAGCAAGACTACACATATCAGACAGCTGTAAGAGTGCACTTGTGAAAGACTGACCCAAAAACCCCACCAAAAAACCACGAACATATTTGTGCAATTTTCTGGGCCATTAAAAAAAAAACAACAGTGACCCCAATTGCACATTTTGGGGGCTCCATTTTTTAAAAAACCAGTGAACAAAAAGGGGGTCATGATCAGAGCAGGGGGGGGGCAAGACAGGTTCTGCCATGAAGTACACCAGGATACTGGCTGGAGGACCAAGGGGGAAGTGTTACGGCAGATCATTTGGGCGTCGTTAGATTCCCTCCGAGGAGAGAAAGACCAACCCCACACTCTTACGAAAGGTTTGGGATCTTTGGCTGAGGTAAAATGCCTGCTGCTGGGTGGAGTATGCGCTTTGCCCTTTTACACTTATACACACAGACTCTAGAAACAAAAGGACTGGTTTTATTAAAGAGGGAATATAGAGTAGGTACAGCACCTTGCTAGCTGGTAAAGCAAGCTCAGTGATTTCATTGAGGGATGGAAAGAAGTTCCAGACCAGTTACCACCTGTCCGCTGAGGCTCCCTGCAGCGAATCTCTAGCTGGATTTCCCAGTGGAGACCGAAGGTGCTCAAGAGGTCTGTGTTCCGATTCCTGCTTGGACATCTTAGGATGACTCTCCTGGCTCACCCTCCGGACACACCTGCCATTGCGAAAACCCTGTGTCCGTATGCCTTTCTCCTGCCCTCCTGGCAACAGCAGCAGGGGCGGCCTTTGTCCCCCCCTGATGCTCGTAATCCCTGCTGGTTGCCTTCTTCTTTGTGCCTTTATGGCTCTCGATGGGCTTCATAAGGAAAACCTTTTATTGGTGTGGCCTATGTGATTAGTTTAGTCTGCCTTACATGATGAATTTTAAGCTTCTGGGTTGAGCCTGCCTAGTTGGGGGGGGGGGGGAAGCCATTTATTTTCAGGGTTACTTTGGGTTCTTTGCACTATTTGCATATTAATCTAATCATTGCAAGCCTCCATTCATTGCCCATTCATGCATTCAGACCTCAGTCACTCTCCATTCAAACCTTCATTTGCATCCTGTGCGCCAGCTCCGGTGGAGGGCTGCTCTTTCCTCCCAAGTCCTTGCTTACCCAACACTCGTATTGGGGCCTGTTGTGGACTTCCTTATGAGCCATAGCTAGCCATAATCAAATGATTCTGACAATATCTCATCATAACAGAAGGAGGGGGAGAACAACCCACAGTGAGCCTGATCATCTGTCGGGTGCCCTGTGGGTTGTTCCGCGAACAACCCACACTGTGTAGCGTATTCGCAGGGTGGCTTTGAGTGATGTGTGAATGCACCCAGCGTCTTTAAACCTGTAAGTCTAATAAGAAGTGGGAGATGCCACTATAGTGGGTTTTGTGCATGGAGGTGGGAGAAGGAGTTGGAAGGAGTGATTTAACTGTAGAATGATGGCAGTGGAGAGATCTCGATGAACTACATTCTTGTCTGCAAACTAGAGGGGAGGCTCAAAGGGTCATAAATGAAATATTAATGTGCTGGGTTTTTATTCAGCTTGATCTTTTCATCTTTCCAATTGCAGAGAGTTGGTCATCATTAAATCTGTGTAGTAAAGCAGGAGGTTAAAGATTGATAGAGAAGAAGAAACATTTGTATAGAAAAAGAAAGAAGGCTGTTATGGGATTTTCTGTCAGCATCTGTTCAAGCGCGCGCACACACACACACACACACACACACACACACACACTCCCCACAACTCCTAAGAGGTCCGGTCATCCCAAGAACTTTGCTCTTGACTAGCTTTAAGTGAGTGAAGAGATTAATTTGGTTAGGTCAGAATGCTGCACAGCATGGAGTGTATGAAGCCAATTTATAAAAGGCAGCAGAGGCTGCAGATGAATTTTAGGGAGGGGGGAAACTAAATAGGGTGGTAGGTTTCGGAGTCCATCTTGCATTGAGAACAGGAATGTTTGCAGCGGTAATGGAACCAGGGCTTGCAAGGATGCAATGGCAGCACTTTTCTATTAGCAGGGATGCTGATGTCATCTGGGCCCCCTTTCAGAATTCCTGTTCTCTCTGGGCTTAGCTGCAATTCCCACAGCAGCTGGCAGAGTGGGCGGGATTTTCCACACAACAATATATTGTTCTTGTTGTAATGTAAAGTATCTGAGGGTGGCTTGGTCTTGAATGGACAATTAAGACCCATCAGCTTCACAAAAGACCTGCTTCTAGCAGATAGAACTGCTAGAATTGGTTTGTTGTTATGGATCAACACAGCTGCCTGAATTTTTGGACTCTCCTTGGAGGTGTTGCTAGGGGGGGACTGTCATGATGAGTGCCTGCATTTCAAAATTTCCTATTACACCACTGAATGTGTGTCCTTATATGCTAGATGTGTGCCATTAATAAAAGTTGCATACTGAATCTTGTTTTGGCCAAAGAATTCAGGCTTATGTAAATATGCATGGCCAACATCTGCATAGGAATCAAAACTATCCCAAACGTTCATTGCATGTTCCTCCAGGCCACTAAGGATATTGAACGGAACATCATGTATTTGTTTTTAGTTTAAACTATGCTCATTTTGAGTATAACAGTGCAATCTGAGACATGTCTACTTAGATATAAGCCTAACTCAGTTCAATGGGACTTAATCCTGTGTAAGTATGTATAGGATTGCAGCCAAAATGTAGTTTACAGATGTTAGCAGTTCCTGAGAAATTCCCTCAGAAAATGGGTACATCTGAAGACCAACAGAATTATTGGTCTTTTAATGAGCATCAAAGCAAGGTGTGGTCATTTAATAACAAGTAGCAGACTTACACTGTCGCAGAAAGTGCTTTAATTTTGTAAATTAACAATTGAGAGCAAAAGCTGAAGCTCATCAGGATTTAATTACTGTAATGTATCCAATGTCCTTTAGAACACGCAACCTTTCTGTTCTGTTCTTGGCAATAGCAAACCTCAATGATTTAGACTAATTTCCCCAGCTCCATATATTATTTTGGAATTAAGTGTCCAAAACATTTTTGGACTCAGTGTGAAATGAGAAAATCATCTCAATGCAGTTCCAAGTGTGTGGGTGGTTAGGAACAAGATATCTGTATTTTTGGTGGGACCATGCAGCATCATTCCATTCAGATGCAACCCAAGGGGGGGGGGGTTGGAATAGACTGAGAAGGGGCCATAGTCATAGCCAGAAGAAGGCATAATTGGAAACAAATTTATTCAGCAACAGCAAAAAGGATATGTTTGGTCCATGTATTTATTAGGCCAGAAAAAGTTTTCATATGGTGGAGGAGATGCACTCCCATCCCCTCTATCATGCATATCAAATCACCGTAAGTAGATGTTCCATGTCCACACCTGATTGTGCAAACATCTAACCACAGAAATGTTACACCCTCATAAAAGGGTGGAGATCACACAAACAAGGTCTCTGTGATATCTGACCTCTCTGTAGAACAGCCACACCACAATGACATGATCTGTTTTCTGGAGGGGAAGGGGAGTGCACCTTCTCCACTGCCATACAAAGTCTCTTACCACCTTGATGAATGACTGAACTGGGCACCTGAAACAACTAGGGGAAAGGTTGCCTCACCTTCTCTCCTGCAATAAATCTTGCCAAGGCAGGGGTGGATTGTGGGGACGGCAGAAGTGGTGCCATTTGGAGACTATAGCAGACTTACAAAATCTCAGTGGGGATGGTCTTGGGATGGCTTGAGCAGCTGGTGACCACTGTGAGATTTCAAGGCAAGATCTCACAATAGCCTCCCTGGGACAAGCAGCTGAAAATGAGAAGCAGAGCAGTGCATCATCAGCATACTGACGACATAGGGATGGGTCATAGGGATGGGTGAACCTGTCAATTTCAGTTTCTCTCAGCTTGTCCTTTTTGCAGCCTTCAGTTAATTCTGTCCTGTTTCCACATCAGTTTTAAATATATATAAAACAGGCCTGTGGCTCACACTGGCTCAGCTTGTCTGAGCGTGGAAAGCTAAGCAGGGTTAGGCCTGGTTATTACTTGGATGGGAGACCCCTCCTCTAGTTTCCTGCATTGAGCAGGGGGTTGGACTCGATAGCCTTGTAGGCTCCTTCCAACTCTATGATCTATGAAATATACACACATATATATATATATATATATATATATATTAAAAAAATACACATAGCAATTCATATGCTGCTGCTTTGGACTCATTTCTCCTAGTACATGCATTTTTGTTTGCGTGTTCTAAAGGCATAATATATGGATTTTTGCAAGAAGTTTTATCTTATAAAATGCTTTTTGGGGGTACATTTCTTTCACCAATATACCCATTTTTGTGCACACCCTTCCTAAATATACCCATTTTTTTTACACATTTTTGGTTTGGAGAATGGCATCACAAAATCTGAGAAAGTGTGGTGTGAGCCAGTGTGGTGTATTGGTTAGAGCAGGGCTCTCCAACCTTGGGTCCCCAGATGTTGCTGGACTACAGCTCCCAGAATCCCTTGCCATTAGCCATGCTGGCTGGGTATGCTGGGAGCTGTAGGCCAGCAACATCTCTGGGGACCCAAGGTTGGAGAGCCCTGGGTTAGAGTGATGGACAAGGGACTCAAGAGATCAGAATCCTAGTCCCCACTTGGCCATCAAGCTCGCTGGGTGACTTTGGGCCAGTTACTGATTCTCAGCTTAACTTGCCTCACAGGTTGTTGTGAGAATAAATGGAGAGGAGGAAGATCATGTAGGCCACCGTGGGCTCCTTGGAGGAAAGGCAGGTTATAATAAGTGTAACAAATTAATAATTATGATGATGATGAGTGAATACCAAAGGACAACTGTGTTTTGGTTTGCATATTGATTCAGGAAGTGCAAATTTGGTATCAAAATGTGAACTGAACAAAATTCTCCCCCCTCCTCAGACACTTGAGGCAAAACCTTTGGATTACTTCAGCCCAGGCATTTCATATAGATGTTAGAAAAACACAGAAGACAAAATGGAAACTTGTGGCGCATCATAGACCCTGATGTGGGCCAGAAGTCCCCCAGTACCACCTTCTGAGACCACTCCTCCAAGAATGACTGGAACAATGTAAAAACCATGCCTCCTAGGCCCATGCCAGATAAGCACTCCATAGGTCAATGGTATCAAAAACTGAAATGTCTAGGAGAATCAACAAAGTTGTACTCCATGCACGCATTCCCTGGCATAAGTCATCCACCATGGAGACTGTGAAAAAATGCCCTTTATATAACATCTTCGGTAACATTTACTTTGTGTGGCCTCTGTGAAGTTACAATGTATCTAAGTAGGCCTGAGGCCTTGTTTTGTTACTATCAAAGGCCTGTGTAATAGTTGCTTAGTGATGTTCTGAAGTGGGGAGAGAGATAATCACCTTGGATATTGTCAGAGGGGGCCTGGATCAGGTAAATTCAATTATGATTAGCTGGGGATTCTAGCTAGGTGGGAAAGAGCAGTTGGGAAATGACAGTTCAGGTATAACAGTTGACAGGTAGGAGTTAGTCTGTGGAGAGTGAGGGAGGAGGTCTGCAGGTTGGTGTGGGGTGTTTTAGAAGCACTAAGAGAAAGCTGAGGAGAAAGTGAATAGCTAAGGCCTGAATATTAACCTATTCTTTCTCTGGAAATAACCATATGTGGCTAGTGATCAGGAGTAGGGAGCAGGTGGCAGGTTATGCCAGGAGGCTGCCCTAAGGTCTTGCCAGAAGAAGGTTATACAAGCAGGCAGTAAAACCCAGATAAACTGTCCAAACGGCCAGAAATGCAACAGGAGGAGCTTTGGTGTCAGAGGAAGACTGTACCCAGAAGCTGGACCTGGGGCTAATCTACACTAGAGCCCCGCCTCCTGTGTATCAGAGTCCCTGTCATGGTATTTATGCAAAACGTATTTACCATGGTTGGGACACACACAAGTTAATGAATACAGCACAGTCTCCACTGTGTTGAAAACGTGATCTTATTTCACACGCAAATGCAACTGTGGGAGAAGTAGGAAGAAGAGTTGGAAAGGTGAAGTGTGCAGGGGAAATGGCCTTTTAAGTTTCCTCCTTCTTTTTTATATCCACTAAACTTATGTGCACCTTCAATTGTGCAAAGGAGTAGAGATTTTTTCAAAGGTAATTCACAGCTCCTCCTGCCCCTCCCCCAAAAATCCGACAAGGAATGAGCCACCCTCATTCTCCATCCTCCCTCTCTCCATTGCTGTGCGGCGGCTGCCTGCTGATGTCCTCTCACTCGGGATGTACAGACCTTGTTAGATCCATTCTGTTTGCACTTCATGGACTGTCAGGCACCTTTCATTCCATTGTCCACTTGTTGATGGAATCAGATTTTGTGCAAATGCACAAAACATTTTGCCAAACATTTTGCCAAACATGCGCAAATCCCCCCCCCCCCCGTGTATTTTCACGCTTTAGTCTAGGAGGGGGAAATGCACATTTTTGGTCAGTGTTTTTTTTATTTTTCGTATTTTCCTACAATTAAATTTGCATAAAATTACAGGAAGTTAAAAAAAAAAAAAAAGGTCTTCAAGTCCTCAGAATCTGCATGAATCAGGAAAAACCAGTCCGCTGAAGAATCCGTGGGTTGGATTCATAGAAATCCAAACTCGTTTGAATCTGCTGTGGATTCCTCCACCATTCCTACTACCTTCCATGGGGTGAAGCCAGCAGGACCCCCCTGTTTCCCCTCCATCCAAAAGCAATTCCTCAAAGCCAAAACACACCCCTCTCTCCTGTGCTGACTTTCCCAGGAGTAAGTGCCATGGACGACAATGGGATTTACTTCTAAGCAGATATATATATATCAGCACATTTTCAGCTAGTTGTTCCTTGAGGCAAGGAAATAAGAAGGACAAAGGAGACAATTGGGAAGACTTAAAAAGACATTCCAAACTTTTTTTTTTCCAAAGAAGGCGGGAAGGAGAAGCAGCACTGCATTCACTCTCCAGTTCACTGGGCAAGGGAGAGAGAGAGAGAGAGAGAGAGAGAGAGAGAGAGGCTGTTGCGGGGGAGGGGCAAGGGAGGTGGGAAAGCAATTGAAGGCTTGTCAGGCTTGTCTCGTCCTCAGATTTGCTGCTGTTTTGCTGAGGTTGCCCACGCTGAGCAGTGCCAGGAGCAGCCTTCCTCATGCAGCGCTCGGAGTGAAGTGAGAGGCTTGTGTTATTCACAGAATCGCACCTCCGCATGTGTGCATTAGCAAATAGTGGGTTGTTGTTTTTTTAAAGGCCAATCTGGCTGGCTCCCATTGCCTGAGGACAGCCAAGCGGGACATTTCCTCCTTGCAGTGCCACCCCCCAGCCCTGCCGCTACCCGACTGAAGCCACTCCTCCCCCACCCCCAGAACGATACCACAAGTGCAGCACACACTGAAATATATACCGCAGGAAAAAACGCAACATATACAAAAGTCGTGAAATAACTGTTCTGAAGAAATCTGGGATATAACGAATCCCAGATTAATTAATCATAATTAAATAATTGCAGAAATAGTATGAGGCGGTCCGTTTAGGGTGTGCACCATGTGACACACCAGTGAGCCAGGCATCAGAATGCCAGTAAAACTCCCTAGTGTAGATCCCATCTTGGTTGTAAGGGTATTTGGCTGGGGTGTAGATTTAGGGAATTTGGCCAGAGGTAAAAGAAGTCCTAATAGAGGCATGGAGCAGCAACAGTGTCTCTTGAGCCCTAAAGAGTTGTCACTAAGCAGTCTTTACTAACAAAGTAAATGTTAGTAATCCCTTATGTACAAAATATCCCTTTAATAATTTTTTTTGTTTACTAGTTCATCTTGTCTCTAGTGTTGATGCCCCATCTCATGCCTAACTAAACCTCTTATGGAGACCAATGCTGTTTCTCTCCTCCCATAACCAGATCTGAAACGGGACTGAAATGAATAGAAATCATCAGTGCTGTCCAAAACTGGCTGAAGTAAACATGCATAGGCTCCTGCTGCACAGCTCTCAGATCAATTATTGTTGCTATATCACTCCTGGGGATTTTCTCTCCTTAGCACTGCCTGCCACCACCTATGGGGAAACTACTCCTTCACTGGGCAATCCCACTTATGAGGTTTCTTATTTATAGCAAATGCTTCTATTTCTGGGCCTAAGGAACTCTTTGCCACTATAACTCAAGAGTTCCAGAAGCTGTCCCTTTCCCACTGCCACCAATTCTGTTAGAACACTTAAAAACCTCCTAGTAGCTTGGTATAAGAGGCTTAGGCATGAGATGGGCACCAACACTCAAAGAGGCCACACAAAGTAAACATTACATAACAACAATTATGCACAGGGCATTTCTTTCTTCACAATCTCAGATAAAATAGATACATTCTGTGTACCAGTGGCCTTCCCTAAAAGCAGGGTTGACTACAAACATTTTTGTTCAGTGTGTCAATAAGAAGCTACCATTTTGTTCATTCATGTATATAATTCATCGTAGAAATTTGCACTCGTACTAGGACTGTTATAATTAAAATCATAATAGGCTTTTTGGAAAGCTGCTGAAGGAAACTGAGCCTCATTAAGAAATTCCCAGCTTCCATGACTTTACTTGATCCACATAAACATGCATACCCAGCTTGAGAGGTCCCTTATGCTTAAATATGGGTAGGAGCTGAACGTATTTGCCCTGTCTAGGCACCTGTAATAACAGCTTGGAATCTGAGTACTTTGCTGCCTTTTTTTTTTTTTAAATGAAGACATTCTGTTGTGAAGGCAATTCAAATTCAGCACCAAGAAAAGCTGACTTGTATAATCTGAATACATTATGCAAATTTAAACATGTGTATAATTTCTTATTTTGAATACTTATCCTGCATTTGACTGTTTTACACCATTTAGGTGCTGCTCGTCATGAAAAGGGGGCAAGGAGTTGTCAGAAGAACACTAAAGCCTCCCTCTCTGTCCTCTGAAATTGCAGCATGCATTGTCACAGCCATAAGGGCTAGAAACCAGCGAAAGCGGAATATCGGTGGTCAGTATAAGAGGTTTAAAGATGTTCTTAAGGCTAATCTAAAAAAATGCAATATAAACATCGAAAACTGGGAAGCTCTGGCCCATGAACGATCTAACTGGAGGTTGGCCTTTCACAAAAGTTCTATGGACTTTGAAGAAGCCCGAGTGCAAGGTGAAAGGGAGAAACATGCTAAGCGAAAAGCACGTCAAACGAATCCTTTACAAGACCATCTTCCATCTGGTAACCTGTGTCTTCACTGTGGGAAGCTGTGTGGATCTAGAATTGGCCTCCACAGTCACTTACGGACCCATCGCTAGAGTCTACACAATTTTCTTTAGAATTTCCTCTTTTTATAATTTTATTTTTGTAATTTTTTTTCTGGAAAACAATCTTACTCGGTCATGAGTGATCGCCTACTACTACTACTACTACACATGGGGGTGGGGAAAAGAAGCCACTGTGGGTTCTTTTCCCGATGACCATGCAAACTCAGCCATTGAGTTCTAGGGGACAAAGTAAATGGGCTGCAACTGGAACCCAGTTTGTGACAGAGCACATGCTTTGTGTGTGGAAAATGGCCCCAGGTCCAACTGCCAGCATCTCTAAATGGTGGTTTAATTTTGCTCTTCGTTCTATTGTATTTAGAATGGTTTTAGTGTAGGTACATTGCTTTATTGTGAGCCACTTTGGGGCTGCTTTTTAGGGCCTAAAAAGCAGCACAGAAATGCTTTTATTTAAAAAAAAAAAAAAAAAGCAAAATAAAAGTTAAAGCTGCACATGATAGAGAAGTGTGAAATCTAAAGCACAAATACAGGCCTGTGGCTCACGCTGGCTCAGCTTGTCTGAGTGTGGAAAGCTAAGCAGGGTCAGGCCTGGTTATTACTTGGATGGGAGACCCCCTCCTCTAGTTTCCTGCACTGAGCAGGGGGTTGGACTCGATGGCCTTGTAGGCTCCTTCCAACTCTATGATCTATGAAATCTATGAAACCTGGAGGGCACCAGTTTGGGGAAGGCTGCCCTATAGACACATGGTTTTTCCGGTCACAGCAAATAGCTGTGCAGGAGTGGGGGTGGAAAACAGCATAGGGACAGGGGTCAGCCTGGATAGCTCCTCCCCCAATCAGTACTATCTGAAACTTTTTTTTAAAGAGACAGAGATGAATTTATGCAACTCCATTCTCACATTTAGTTTTGGCAATAACAAACTACTAGACCTTGGAGAATTGATGCCAGCTGGGATGAGAAATGAACCAAGAGCAATGCTCTGCCCTTGGTATAATTAGCTCCTTATATCTAAAAAGAGGAAGTTTTGGGAGTACTCTACAATTATTTATATAAGGGACGTGATGATGCACAACACAAACCGTACAAAGAGGGTCCTTTAGTCCATCAGCACCACTCGCAGCAATTATGCACAGAACACTCACTGTATTCTGTGCACTGGGCTGTGATATTTTATTTCATACATCATTTCCTGTTCCAATATGTCTAACTATAGATCACACATCCAGCAAATTGCACTGCACAGCACCAAACAGGGTGTCTGAATCTATATTATATGATTCAGGGGTCAGGTAAGTAAGACGACCATAATAGTTAATAATAATAATAAAAGGTCTAGGAGGAATCCTAATTCACTCATCTCATCTGCTAGCACTAGATCCTCCTATGCAACCCCTCTATTTTGCCTCCTGAACAATGCTGTGCTCACCCATCCTCAAAAAAGTTCAGCACACACTAATTGTGCTTGGCCTGAGATTTTCATTTTATTCCTTCTGCGAGATTACCTTAGCACATCTGGCAAAAATTAGATAAACAGATTAGTTCTGGTTCTGTTTCCAGTTAATTTTCTCCAAGCCTCTGCCCTTCACTTCTCTGCTGCAGAGGAGAGACATAAATTTCCAATTGGAATAAGTGTTCTCATTACTGGTGCTGGTTAGCTTTGCACAGCCTGTGTCAAGAGTAATTAGATTTCAAGAACTCCAGGTTCATAATTTGTGACAATAGAAGTGTACACTGATGATGCATTTCTCTGCTGAGAGTACAGCTTGGCCAGTAAAAGAACCCTAGGTCTACTCCACAGCTATACGTCGTGTTAATGAAACCATAATCAGCCTACCCCAAGCTACATTTCATCCACATTACACCATATAAAATTATTCTGTGACTTAATCTAAAAGAGCTACATACCTCTTAATATAGTACTTCAAAAATAAAAAATAAAAATCTGGACTGATTCCCCTTTACGGAAGGGTCAACAAATAACCATGTTAAACAAAGATTTTTTACATTCATTTAATTTCTCATTTTACTTTCAGCTACCTTATTCTGCTGGCCCTGAAAATGCTCACATTGGCTTCTGTAGGAAGTAACCATAAAGGCAAATATCTCTGGCCAGGGTTGATAATTCAAAGGCATCGTTCATAGGCTGGGCTCACATGATTACAGAGGAGAAATAAACCACCCTGCCTGGGTTCACATGACATGACAAGCGGCACTGCTGGGGGTAATTATGCTATATATAAAAAAAATCCGACACACAATCAGCACACGTGGGGAAGGGAAATAATCCACTGTGGTTTGTTTTCCTTCCGTAATCATGTGAAACAGGTCATGGGGGTAGGAGGAGCCCCGTTTCCCACCTTCGCACCTTGGCAAGTGCAGATACAGGCATTCACGGTTGGCCGCTATAAGGAATGGGAGTTAGTTCTTCTTCTACAGCAGGGGTGGGGACCATCAGGCCTGGGGGCCAAATGCAGCCCTCCTGGAGTCCCACACTCAGATGGCCACACTCTGTTCCTCCAGCCCCACCCCCTTTTCCTCAACCACCAATCATTCGATAGTATCCCGGCTTTTGTGCAGCTTCCCCCCCCCCTTCTAAAAGGCGGAAATGCCTTTGGTTAAATAAGAGCTTTAAGCTACAAGATGTTGGGGGTGGTGGTTGTATTTTTGGTCCCACCCCTTTTGCCCTTTGCCTCCATCTGCCACTGGAATGCAGCCCCCGAGCCCCCTTCTCTGAAATTGAATTCAGCCCTCAGTGTTCCTCACCCCTGTTCTACGGGGAAGGCTCCTAACATAACCAATCAAGATACATTGTGCAGCTATTCTGTCTTTTCCTCCTGGACAGATTTTTTTGTGGAACAAAAAAGTTGGAAGAAGCGGTGGAAAAACATTGGAAAGTTACAAGTGGTGGAGTCTGGAGCCCCTGTGAAATTTCTTGAATGAGGCAGGGCAAAAGCTGTATAAAAGCCCGGCCTGGAAGCACCCCTGATCTCCATTCAGTCAAGGAATGCAGGGTCTGAGACCACATTCCTTCATGGCAAGCAGGATGGGAATACAGAAGGGATGTAGAAGCCTTCTCCATTCCCTGTAGTCACCTGGCACAATGAGTCCATGTGTGTGCACCATGCAGAGGGATTAGGAAAAATGTGTCTCTATGGGCAGTATCCAATGGGGTGCTTATGCCCCCTGCCAATTCTTCTGCACCCTGCAGATTCCCTTCCACAAATGGTGCCCACAGCTTATGCAAGGGAGATTTAGCACTTCCAGGGGCAACCCAAAGCGAGCAGAAACACTCGTTTCTGGAAGGAGGCAAGTCGGTGGAGCTCACATAAGCTCCGGAAACAAGCATTTCTCCTCATTTTGTGGCTTCTTCTAGGAAGCACTAAATCTCCCTTGCGTAAGTGGGTCCTGCACTGCTTGTGCAATGGAATCGGTGTGGCCCACCGCTTGTGCAAGGGAACCGACAGAGGTGTAAGTGCCCCGTTGGATACCGCCCTTTATATTCATGGTATAATTTTCTTTATATTAACATTTCAAAGGATGAATTGCATTCTCTAAAAAAGAAAAGCCTCTGAAGTGATGTACAGTACACAGTGATTTGAGCAATAAAATCTATACAATTGTAATTAAACAGTTCATTAAAAAAAATAAATCCCAGTCTGCCATCATCTTAAAACAAAACTAGTCAAGTCTAACAAGCATCCATAAATATTATACCAAAATATTATTCAGGAATACAGAAGGAACTCAAAGGGTCTTTATCCAATCACTTCTATGGAAAGGAAAGCCCAATACATATATGTCTTCAAAGGCCAATTGGCATTCCCAGGGTGGCTTGTCACCTCCTCCATTGAAGTAAATGGAAAACCTGCAGCAGCAGGGCAGTTCTCTGCACATATATAGTGCTACTGCATCCATAAGAGACTGCTGGGTGCAGTGAGCGTCTACATTAGAACGTGTGTGGAGTTATGTTGTACCCATTATAGCAGCATCAACTGTGCTTCAGCAAAAGCTTGTGTTGAAGCCTAACATCATATCTCAACACACACACACAGCATCCTGAGCTCGTTCACAGGTTGGGTATCCTATCCCCTAATAACTTATTACCACTTCACTGTATAGTCTCCATTCTTTCTCCCTGTACTGAGATATCTGCTAGGCAGCTACTAGAAAAAAGAAATGAGAGCAAGGAAAGAGCCCTAGGTTAACCCATTTGGATTTTATACCTTGGATGATTAATTAATTAATTAATTAATATAAATAATAGGCTGGAGTTATTTATTTTTGGTGCCAAATTAAAATGTTTCTTTTTGCCCAAGCATTTTAACATTTCAACGTTTTAGAATTTTACAAACTAAAATATATATATATAATTCATTTTAAACTGATTGTTGCATTTTTGCTTGGCTTGCTGGTTGAAGCAAACCAAGCAAACCAAACATGTTTTTTAACGTGTGATTGTATGGGTTTTATATTGGATTTGTTTGTTTGTTATATTGGATTTGTACACTGTCCTGGGATCCCTTGTGGATGAAGGGCACTTCATCTATTTTATAAATAAACAAACATTTCATAAATAAATAAATCATTCCAAGCCACCAAGGCCACCTAGTTTTCAAGAGACAATGCTGGACTGAAGAGCACCACAAACTATAGACCTGCTCTTTCAGGATGAGTAGAACCTATCTAGAACAGGTTGAACACCAATTCCCTGGACCTAAAAAACACCTACCCACAGTGTCTTTGTCTTGCTGGGATTCAGTTTCAGTTTGTTGGCCCTTATCCAGCCCATTACTGAATCTAGGCACCATTTCAGCACCTGCACAGCCTCACTTGACTCAGATGACAGAGAGAAATAAAGCTGCGTGTGTGAACACAAGTGTAGCTGAAGTGATTTATGGGATTCCTAGTTCAGAATAAATCAGGAATGTACTCCTCTATCATCTGACCATATCCGAGTTTGAAATAACTTAAGAAGCTGTTGTCTTCAGAAGCAGATCAGGGTGGCTTTTTTTTGATGCCGAAGTGATGATTAGCAACCCCATGGGCTTTTGTTTAGTCATTACCACACATTCCTCTTTATGTGTTTATTTCCTAAACACAGCTTGGCTGGGCACCTTTCCCCCCCAACAGTATTCCACTCAGACACCCTTGGCACTCTGTAGTGGTACACTCTGGGTACATTCAGCTTTTATGTGTCACTCTGACTGGCAGCATGCCAAAATTTCTAACTGTGTACCATGGATAAGCACCAAAACATTGCACTTTAAGATAATTATAATCATTAGCAGCCCCTGGTTTTCTTAAATTACTAATACTTTCCTTAAGGTTTTTGTTTTTTGTTTAAGTTCAAATGTAGAGCCTCTAGAACTCCCCATGTTTTAGGCAGAAATTTCATGGCCAGTAATTGAATTACTTCTGTTATTAGGGATCCCTTAATGCTTATTTTAACAGCTTGCTCAGAATGTTACCATATAATTTAGTCTGGCATTGACTAGTAGGCATTACACTTGCACCCACACCCAGGAATAATAAGGCAAGACACATAATTGGATTAAGGACCACCACTTTGTGACTTTATTAACTATTAGAACAAAGATCTACACTGAGCTGACTCTAACATCCAGTGCAGATAAAACCTAGCCGGGCTGAGGTAGGCATCATCATCGTCGCTTTACTGCTTTCCTCTGTGCCTGCACATGCTACATCCTGGCTCTGAATCTGGGAGCAGTTAGGCCTCACTGCTCCCATTTCCATGCAGCCAAACATTAGTTGTGAACTTCAGAGATGCCTGCCAGAGTCAACGCCCCCCCATCTTTAGGAAGGCATGCTAGAAAGGGGGTTCTGGTCCCTGTCCCCACAGGTCCCAAAGCCCTGAGTGGCTCATCTAGGGTAGGGGTGGGAACTTCTTTCAGCCCAAGGGCCAAATTCAATTTCAGAGAAGCTCTTGGGGGCCATATTCCAGTGGTGGGAGGGACTGAAGGCAACAGGGTGGGACCAAAGTAGCAGCCTACTGTAGCTTAAAGCTCTTACTGCTAGTCACTAAGCCTTAGTAGAGCCCTTTCAACCTTTTAGAATGGGGGGGGGGTTGCACAAACGCTGGGAAACCACCAAATGATCAGTTGCTTGGGGAAAGGGGGTGGGGCCAGGGAAAGGGGCATGTCTGTCTGGGGAACCCCAGAAAGATGGCTTTGGCCCCTGGGCCTGCGGTTCCCCACCCTTGGTCTAGGGAAAATCTCCTTCTGGTGCCTCAGGATGCTCACCCAATAATGAGCTTTCTTTTCCGTTGTTAACCACATTGTCTTGCCAGCTGTGACCAAGGAAGACTTTTCAGAACCCTATGGATCCTCTACTGTGGCTCCCAAACGCAATAAAAACAACATTTTAAACATCATTTTAAAAGAACAAATAAGGGCGCAATCCTATGGGGATGCCCATAACCCTCCAAACTCAGAGGATTACGGGCAACCTATGGAGGGCGGGAGGAACGCAGAGGTGAAGTTTGCTTCTATGCTCCTCCTGCTCTGCAAAGGTTGCAGAGCCAGATGGGCGATTAATAAATGTAAATAATAAATAAATAAATAAAGCACTTAGATGGCCGATTTCAGCCATCTAAGTGCGGCGCTTCAGAGTGGGAGGGAAGGAGGCTGAGGCACTGCCAGGATACATTGTATCTTGGTGGTGCCAGTCTCCTCCCATCCTCCCTCCCCACTTCCAAAAGCCATTCTCTGAGGTCGCTCTTAAGACCTTGGAGGAACAGCCAGCATGGTTCTTTCTGTGCTGGCTGCAAGGGGAGGAGGGGGATCTGAGTGTGGATCTCCAGCTACGAGGTTGGAGCTGTTTTCCAACCTTGTAGCCTGGCAATCCAAAAAATCCTGTGGCAGTCTAGATGCAGTTTAGAGGCCATAGGATTGCAGTGTAACTCAGTAGAAGGTAGGAATGGGCAAATCTGTCAGGTTGCAGGTGTGCAACTGGCCCATAGTGCCTCACTCCTGTGGAGGGGTGCAACTCCATCCCCTCCCAATGGCCCTGGTGTATGGATTGGTATAGAACAGTGGTTCTTAACCTTTTTGGTGTCACACCTCCCTTGTGAAAAACCTTATGACTCGCGCCTCCCATGTGTTAACGGCCCAAAATTTAGGCTTAGGCAGGACGAGTTTGCATTTTTTTAGTTTATGCTCTGTCTCTGGACTAAAAAAAAAAAGCACATTCAATTAAATGAATGGCGTAGCTCCCAAGATGAGTAGAAAGAAATAAGGTTGGGCCAACCGCCAAGCTGCGCTGCTATGTACTTGTAAAATAAACAATGTATAGTTGAGGGGCTGCTCACACCTCCCCTGGAGTCAATCCAAACCTCCCCTGGGGAGGCGCACCCCACAGGTTAAGAACCCCTGGATAGAATGAGCAGCACGAAAACATGATACTGGAAGAAGCATGGTTTGCCTACAATAGAACTGCAAGATCAAAACCTTTTCTACAATCCTCATTAATATTATTAGAACCCCAAGATCAATCTGTGGTTTCAAGTCCACCAAATACTTTGGTAATTACAACATGAGAGGCTTAAAGATAGCCTGGGAGCAAGATTTAGGGTATGATATAAATGACAAAAATTGGCAATAAAATTTGGTCTGCCCATCCATTGAAATCAATTTCAGCCCATACTAGAGAAAGTTCAATCAAGGTGATTCATAGATGGCATCTTACTCTAGTGAAGCTTGCAAGAATAAATAAAAGTAAATCTCCACTATGCTGGAGGGGGTGCGGGGCCCTAGGTACATATATTTCCATCATTGGTGGACTTGTCCATTTGCTCAACTTTTGGGGGGAGAGATTGAAAATGATATTAACAAAATTACTAATCAATCAATTAAACTTGATCCAGGTCTCGTGTTACTTAATTTGTTTAATGAATTTAATATCAAATATTTGCAAAAATATTTTATTTTATTTTTGTTCGCTGCACGACAAATTTTTGCCCAAAGTTGGAGAGGGGATAGATTCTCTATTTTCAGTGATTGGTATGGGAGAGAGTGGAATTTGGCTTTATTGGAGAAACTGACCCAGCAAGATAGTCATTCAAAGGACCAGCTAGACATTGATACATTTGAATCTACATGGTCATCATTGATCAACTTCATTGATCGGGAAGGAGATGGACTTCGGTTTGTGCCAGTGACACATGGCAAGATATGGACAAGTTTACTCAGCTCTATAAGATCTGGATGATAAGACTCTTTGCTCTCACTTTTATGTGCTCTTTTTTGCCTTGAGATTTCTTCTCTTTGGAAAAGGACTTTCATGCTCTCAGCATATTTGGCATTAATGACATTTGCCTATGTGTTTACTTGTTTTATATTTGCTTGTTTGTCTAATTACTTGTATACTTTTGTATAAATAAATTTAAAAAAGAACTCTAAGATCAAAACCTTTTGTACAATCCTGTTGTTGTTGTTGTTGTTGTTATTCTGCTTTCCAAAAAAAATGTACCCAAAGTGGCTCACAACAACATAACAAACAGCAGTAAGTATAATTTGCAACCGTGTACCAGACGAACAGCAGTAAATGTAACAGCAGTATTAAAAAAAGATACAATATGAACAATTACCAATAGCCATAGTGTTTAGACTGGGAATGTATAAGAAATTTGTTTCAGTTCAATTTTGATCAAGATTGATCTAGTTTGCACTTTCCAGACTGAACATGGATTCAGATGCAATCTGAGGTCAAAATCCATATATTTCCGAGCCTTCAATGTGATTTGCGGACCCAAAATAGTGTGTTTGACAGCATGCATATGAAAAATGTGCAGAGATATGCTTGAATCAATGGGAGAAGAATAAATGATTATGTTACTTTCGCTTTTTCACTCTCATTTCCTGTTCTGGAATGTAGGCAAATCACAACCCACAGAAGAATTGATATATATTTCAAAGATGTGCACAGTTGATGCATGCATTTGGAAAAATATGCACTGAAAATACACACAGATTTTCATGCAAAAAGGAGAAAAAGAAAGAAAGAAAGAAAGAAAGAAAGAGAAAAAAACCCAGGGCAATTTGATGCAGACTTGAGTTGGAATGAATGAGCTTCGAGATGGAATTCAGAGAACTTTGATGAGCTTGAGTTTTGCTGATTTGCACATGCCTAGCTTAGACAATGCCCAACTGGAATATGATATTGACAAGGCTTCAGCTCTAAAATAAAATAAAATGTCAGTGAAATGGCAGGGGTATTACTGCAGAAGAGGCAGAGGGGGTGACCTATATGTGCTAACTAGATGAATGCTCCCAAACTTGAGTGGGACAGCAAAGGGAAACTCAGGTTTTGAGGATTAAAAAAGAAGTAAAAGGAGACTAAAGAGGAGACAAAATGGGGTAAGAGCAGGGATGGTGAAGTTTGTCACTAATGATGTCATAGGCACTGTCCATTAGCAACCATACCCCCCAGAGCACATGTGATTGTCATAATAGAGTGACTGGGGAAAGCGGGGCAGGAACTGCAGTTTCCTATACAAAGACTATACTGCTGTGAAAATGTGATTTCTTGTATTGTGGAACTAGAGGTCTTTTAGAGAGATACCCAGAACCAAACATCCTTCTTTCTTGTAAACCAGGAATGACTGTTATGCCAATGTGGCATGCAGCTGATCCTGCCCATGTTTCCTCAGAAATCAATGGAATTAACCCAAGTAACTAAGCTAGGACTACAGTTTCAGAATTTAAGGTCTATGCCTGAAATAATCAATTACATAGCTGTCTTTCTACTCTACTTGCTCAAATACTACAGTAAACCTTACTAGCAAATTAACTAAAGACAGGACATAACATTGTGGAACGTGTGTGTGTGTGTGTGTGTGTGTGTGTGTGTGTGAGAGAGAGAGAGAGAGAGAGAGAGAGAGAGAGAGAGAGAGAGACTTAGAATCATGCCAGAAGAAGAAATGGTATTTCTTTAGGATATGCACTGTGCATATTAGCCTACAAATGAAAGCATCAACATGTTCCTGAGATTTTAATATTAATTCCTGAGATTCTAGAGATTTTGCCTTTAGGAAATTGGCATCTGCTTGCATTGCTTTCTGTGCTTTAACCCTTGCACTACCTCTAGCTGAGATCCAAGTTTAAGTCAGGTCACTCTTACAAATCAGTTTTCACTTTCATAATCTACTTGGTCTACATGCCTCTGTGGAGCTATTTCTGTCCCTTTCTTCAGAGCGTGGCCCAGCCACTGGCAACTGAAGGCCATGCCACTGTGTCCGAGTTAAATAAACATCACATTTCTGGGTTAACATAAATTGCTCATCCCAATGAGAGGAATGCTCCAGTGTCAATTCTTCTGTGGGTTGTGATTTGCCTACATTCCAGACCAGAACAGGAAATGAGAGTGAAAAAGAGAAAGTAACATAATCATTTATTCCCCTCCCCATAAGTTTTTTGTCTCAAAATAAATAATGACTTTTGACCTTCCAATGAGACAACATGGGAATTTAAACACATGACCGTCTTTCTTATGTGTTCCCCTTGAGGCAAGGGTGGCCATTTCTCACAATATGCTTTGACTTTCCTTTTCCTTAGATAAAAAGCAAGCTATAAAAATAATAACCGTTTCATGCCATCTCACACAGCAGTTAACCTAAAAGCCTGGCTAATTAGTGAAACTCCCCCCCCCCTCGCCCTTTTATTCTTCCTGTTCTAAGGCAAAGAGTACGTTTATTAGCCCCCATGCTTCAGGAATGTTGAACTCTTGCATGGAAATGCCTGTTTTGATCTGAACACTGATAGGGGTGCAACAGTTGTAAGCAGCCTCCAGATAATTACACCCAGACCTGTGTGACATGATCATTCACATTCTCATATTATAAACAGGTTAAGAAAATATGCCGAAGAAGGGGCAGAATTGTAACAGCCCAATAAAGGTGGGTTGTTTTTTTTTCAAGTGAAAACAAAATTATTAAGCACATACACATTTATTTTTCTGGTTCACAATGAAGGCATATCATATAGCATGTTATAGGGCCACAGTTGTTGCCCTATGACTATGTTAAGGGTGAGTTGCATTCTGCCATTATAACCAGAAATCAGGGTGGGTGGGGGTGGGCAGGAATAGGTCCTATAGCAGTGTTCTCCATCCTTGGGTCCAGATGTTTTTGGCCTACAACTCCCAGCATGCTCCAGCCAGCGTAGCTGGCTGGGGCATGCTGGGAGTTGTAGGCCAAAAACATCTGGGGACCCAAGGTTGGAGTACACTGTTCTATAGTTTATACTCAGAAAACTATAGAAAATAGCTCAGAACTGAAACTTGGCAGTGTAGGAGACAGGTCAATGTGAAGATGGCCCATGCTGATTTTGAGGTAGAAAGGTAAGGAATGGCTTATTTATAGGAGCTTAAAGTTTGATGAGTAATCTCCAACAGTTTGACAGGTATTGTCTGTTTTCTTTCTCAAAGGCTTTCCTGGCCCCATTTCTGCACTTGTATAACATCTTTCAGGAAACTGTTTGTTGTGTCCAGTCAGAGGGAAGGTCTATTTCTTATTTCATTTATTTAAGCTACTTCTATAATGCTAGATACCCTAAAATCTCTAAGAAGTTTACATTAAAAAAATACATATGATATAAAAACCAATGTAAAAACAACAAATAATACATTAAAAACATTGATGTATAGCATGTGTACCAGTATGTGGTCCATTCCAACTCTCAATCTATGTGAATGGTATTGGTTGCCATTTAGGTACTGGAATGGTAGCTTCAGTTGCTTGAGAGCTTCAGTTGTATGGACTCCATGTGTCTATTCCAGTGAACTGACAAATCTAGGACTTTGGTCCACCACTCTGCCACTAACCGTTATCCAGCTCCAAGGTAATGCTGAAACTGGAAGTAGCTACAGCCCAGGATAGCATACCATGTTGATATTGCCTTAAATAACATGTGTGTTATGGATTTTAATTATGTTGCAGTTGAATTACATGAGACATTAATTTGGCCCATTCTGTACTGCAATCAGTGACGTCATGTGCACAGTGACATCATGTCAGTGGTAGGGTGGAGGACAGGGTGGCCAATGGCAGGAAGAGCCAAAGCCAATGGTAGGTGGAGCCAATGAATTCTGTTTCTGTCTCCATCTTCCTCCCTTGGAATGACACTAAGTACACTTAGTTTACAATTTCTTAACACTTATCATTTAACTGAACTTATGAATAGGCTTTTCCCTTAGTTCAGTAGGCTTCCTTGCTTTCATACATGATACTCTGCTGGGGGGAAAAGGTGTGGTCTCCACCTCCCTTTCCATCCAACCCTGTCCTCCATTTAGGTGACCATTCTAGGGTGAGAAAGGGGAGGAATAGAGGGCTATCACAGGGTTGCCCCATCCCACAGAGAGAGAGAGAGAGGCCTTTAAAGTCATTTTCTATAACTTGGCATGTTTATATGACTTGCTCTTTTCTCAGTCTTCTGGGATCTGGCTTGATGGCATTCCCTGTGCTGGGCTCTAAAGTGGAAACAAAATGGTTGGCTGGCACTGGCAGACAACTGTGCTGAAGACCAAAAGCCAGAACATCCTAAGAGGGAGGGTCTGTGCCAGTGGCCTGGGGAGGGAGGAATGGGTACAAGACCACTGGGGATCTGGGGACCTACGGTCCTGGGGAGGCTATAAGCCTATTACCATGAGGGGAAATCAAAACTAAATTTCAGAAGATCATGCTTAAGGGTATTTATCCAAACTTATTCCCCTGTATCTAGAGTCAAACAGAAGCAGTGTTAAAGCACATTGAACAGGCAGCATTCTTATCCAGCTGCTGCTGGCCCAGGCTGCCCTCCAGAACAGGGATTCTTGGCCTGGGAGCTGGATTTTTGGCTTGGAAACCTGGTCCTATTCTCTTGCTAAGAATGGTCTCAGAGACCTCTTTTTAGGTTCCCTGCTGACTAAGTTCTACTGAGCACAAATTTAGCCCCCTTATCATACTCTTCCTCCCTCCCTCTTTCCCTCTCTCTCTCTCTCTCTCTCTCGCACACACACACACACATACACACACACACACACACACAGACACAGTATGAAAGACAAGGGCTTGCAGGAAGGTTGGCAAGGCTTCCCCCTATTCCCTGTATTTCTCTATTTAGAAATTAAACACTGTCCCTTAACTCGCATGCAAGTTTACTGTGCACAATAAGAGCACAGTCTCTCTCACCAAAAAGCCCTCCCCCATATTCAAAGTGTTTTCCCTCTCCCTCAAAAGATTTAAAAGAGGAGTTGTTCCCTCTGTTTCCTTCTGTTTGCACCACCAGAAAATTTGAAAAACAAAACCCCGTGCTTCAGCTTCTGCCTTCCTCTTCAGAGTGTAACTGCAGCAGAAGGACTCTTCTAAGCTGCAATAAAAAACAAATGTAAAACACCCACAGTTAGCCCAAGCCAAACTATGCCCATCCATCCAGCCCAGACACCTGTGGACATTCTGTGTCCCTGATAGGTCAATAGATTCCATAGGTATCCATTGAACAGGCCTATATACTACCAAACATGCTCTCCAGACATGTGTATAGGCATACACATGTTCAGAGACACACCTATCCAGTGGCTCACGGTGGCTCAGCTTGTCTGAGTGTGGAAAGCTAAGCAGGGTCAGGCCTAGTTATTACTTGGATGGGAGACCCCCTCCTCTAGTTTCCTGCATTGAGCAGGGGGTTGGACTCGATGGCCTCGTAGGCCCCTTCCAACTCTTATGATCTATGAAATCTACTTGGGTCATAGCGCATCTTTGCAGAGGTAACCCAATGAAACAGGCTGAATCGCTCAGCACATTTCACACAAACATATGATAGGAAAGCAGATATAGGAGTGGAAGTGACAATTTGTAGAGACGGGACTGAAAGATACCTTTCCTGTGATCCCAGAGGATAGTTTCTGAAGGTGGTCCAGGGGTGTGGGGAAACTCTTGAGGTTTCCGTTTCTGCAAAAGGAAGGCTTCAGAAAGGCTGCAGTCAGGTCCTTTCTTTAGCTAAAGTGGGGACCTCGGCAGCCAGAGTGGGTGCTCTGGGAAAAGGGGGTCTGATGAGGCTGAGACAGAACCCTGGCTTTCGTGGCTTAGAGACTGCAGTGGAGGAGCAAGATCCAGCAGATGTAGCCAGGACAAATGGGGCTTGTCATGCAACCAGAAGTTATTTCAGCAAAATTATTTGGTGGCCTGGAACCCAATGAGTGATTTCAGTAGAGTGGGACTGTTGGGGATACCAGGAAACTGAGTACTTTGAGCCCAGGGTTTTTATAGGGCTCTCCGAGCAGGGCTCTCCAAACTTTTTGAGTCAGAGGGCACATTTTGAATTTTCAGAGAGTGTCATGGGCACTTTTAAAAAATGGCTGCATGGTGGGTATGTTGGTCACAAAATACTCATTTCCTGTAAGGAAAATAAAAGTAAAAGCAACTAAAAGAAAAGTAACTTCTAAAGAAAAGTAAGTGCCCAAAAGCTTAAGTGCAAGGCAGAGATGGGGTCTGAGCTCCAAACACAAAGCCACACTTTTCAAACAAAATAAAGATAGCACTGGAGGGCAGCACATTGCTTTGAAGCATGCCAACCTCCAAGTTTAAAAAATAATTAATTTAAGAAACTTAAAGAGAGCCTCTGTGGTGTAGTGGTTAGAGTGTTGGACCAGGCTCAGGAGATCTCCACTTGTCTGTGAGGCTCACTGGGTGACTTTGTGCCAGTCACTGACTCTCAGCCTAACCTGCCTTGGAGGGTTGTTGTGAGGATAACATGGAGAGGGGGAGGAATGTGTAAGCTGCCTTTGGTTCCTTGGAGGGAAAAAGGTGGGATATAAATGTGAAAATAAATAAATAAGTAAGTAAATATCAGGAGGGGTAGGGATGATGAGTCCATGGGCACTTCGGTGCCCATGGGCACCATGTTGGAGTGCCTAGGTTTAAACAAAGACTGCAAAGGGACAAAAGGCTCTGGGTCCAATGATGATAAAACTAAATGGGAGAAGATTCTTGGGCAAAGTCAATATTGGTTTCTAATAGAGAATTGAGAATTGAGAATTCTAATTGAGAATTTTGTTTCAGTTCCATTTTGATAAGAATTTACTGAAATTTGCAAGGTTTTCCATATTCAGGACAAGAAGAAAAAATGAAAATGGGAGAAACCGAACCTGCAGATTCATCCACCCAGGCACAGGGTTTTGAGTATGTAGCTCTTGAAAGTCTGGGTTTGAATCCCTGTGTTTTCAAACATGTTAGTGCTGAATTAGGGTTGCCACCTCTCTTTTCTTTGACAGGCTCCTCATCTTTAACAGCTATATGGCAGGCAGGCACACATCATGGTCCTCTCCGTTCTGGGGATACGAGTACCTATTGAATGTGGCTGGTGCAGATGGGCGAGAATCTTGTTTCAGTTTATTTTTCATAAGAATTTACCGAAATTTGGAAGGTTCTTCAGTATTCAGGAAATAAAGAATTTGAGATTTTAAAAATCCTAATCCTTGACTTACTCTGTGCTAGGCTGAATTTTTTAAAATGACCACACCATATTCTGCCAAATACTGGGGTGGGATATATTGGTAAATGCTCTGCACTGAACAGCTTGCCAACACTTATCAGTCTTTCTTTCCCTCCCGCTGTTGCTCCTCCTTCCCCCCATTTCTTCTTTAAGCAATGGAAATATGCTGCATACCTGTGAGTCTTTGTAAGGATTTACCTGCTAAATTCCACAAAGATGACAGACTGACTAAGGAGGAGGCTGACAATGAATGCCGCTGCCTAGATTGGTTATATCTAAGGATGGGACTGGCTGAAAGGGGCAGTCTGATCCTGGTGGCGCAATGCCCTCTTCACCCAAACAGACCAGCCTCCACCGAGTGATTGACTCAGAGCACCCAACAAGTCTCTCTGTGTGGGTATTATCTTATAATTTTAATGCTACTAGGAGTTCATTTGATGAAAGAGGAAAGAAGAACTAGGTAATGGAAGGAATGGTTGTGACGCAGAACATACTTCCTTAAAATAAAGGCATGCTTTCATTATTTACAATTTCCCCAGTACTTAAATTATTTTTGTTTAGCCATGGAATGTCAGTAGATAACATCAAATTCTTCTAAATATGGGCTATATAGTCTCATAAAGGCTTAGGATTCCGTCAAATGTAAAAACAACAAGCATTTTTCATGGACCAAAAAAAAAAAAAAAAAAAGCTTTGAAAAAGCATAGCTTTAGGAGATTTTAGAAACAGATTATTGGAATTTAAAAACTTTACTTTCAGTGCAGACAGAATGGGTGGAAACTTCATTACACTGAAGTCATCTTCAGAATTCCCATTAATATTGGGACCAGGATTAATACTGATGGATCCAGGGGGTGGTTTGGAGGTGGCTTTGGATTCACTAGATCCAAAGTCCCTTTGTTCCCCTGGATCCCCTGAAGCTGTCTTAGTTAATCCCACCACCGCCGCCGCCGCCATGAAACCAGTGGGAGAAGTTAAAAACAAAAACAGAAAATAGGCTATGAAATCACTTCCCTCAGTGAAGTAGCAAACGATTGGCAGATCGTTTGCTACTTCACTTTCCCACCCACTTAGGATGGCTCTCTTAGTTTAGGAATAGCTATATAATTTAGGACATGATCCAGTCAAGGTTAGCAATTTTCAATGGGAGATATTGAAATATGCACTAAAGGCACAATTCTACGCATATTTAGACAGAAAAAGTCCTACAACTCTCAGCATGGGTTGCTGGGGAATGCTGGGGAGTTGTAGGACTTTTTTTTCCCCTGTCTAAACATGCGTAGGATTGCACCCTTAACTGTCCTATTGAAATAAATGGGAAATAAAAGTGCTTAATCTTGGCTGCATCATGCTATTCGTTTTTTTTTTTTTTTTTAAAGGTGCTGCCTTTTTGCAGAATCTACGTGGCAGTCGATCAGTTCTGAAGCTGCATCATAAAATTTTCACTTCCATCCATCCATGAGAAAAAATGGCACATCTGCTTTGCAGAAACTGCTTTTTTTTCATTCCTGCCTATGGTCAATTAAAATCCCACCCTCTGTAAACTCTCTCATTTCCTCAAAAAAAAATACCTAATCTGGGACTTGTGCATATGAAAACCACATTTTTGAGTCCCATCATTACTTTTATAGTGAATATCTACATTTGTTGATGGAAATACTGACATTTCCCTCTAGAGTCAATGTCTGAATTCTGGCAAATCCACCAGCTTTTGTCTCTGAGCACTCGCAAACTTGAACTTGGCAATTCCAAATGGCTCTGTGTCAACGTATGTGAGTTTTCTGGCATGCACAGAGGTGAGGACCTGAAAAAGAGAAAGCCAAGTTTTGAGGTTTAGCTGCAGGAAATCTTCAGAAATGCAGACAACGATCTCTAAGGATCTTTTTTGTTTGTAAGTAGCTCACAGTGTTCTGGAATAAAGGGAAAGGTGAAGATATAGGATAGACTATTTGGTTTTTGTGGGAGTGAAAATGGTGAGAGTTGATTCAGTTTGTATATATGAACGCTTGGTGTCCCCACATTCAGCTTGACCCTTTTGAGGGCCTTCCTTGGATTCATTTCCTGGCAAATTCTTGGGACAATATAACTACATGAAGGTTCAACCAAAGTAACACCATCACCTCCACTTATCATTTATAGAGAGCATTTACTTTTCTGAGTGCTATGACCTCAATTGTGCATTTCTCTGCCTTCCACCAGTAGCTGCCAATGATATGGAGTGGCAGTCAGGAAGAATACAACATCACTACACCAGAATGAAGAAATTCATTTCAGTTTGTTTTAGATCAGAATCTACCCAGTTGCACCCAAATGTGGACCCGAACACAATCTGAAGTCCATATATTTCCCAGTTTGTGATGTTGTTCGCAGAACAACAACAACAAAAAAATGCATTTGAAAAATGCATTAGTTTCAACAAAGGTATGCTGCCTTTTTGCAGAATCTACGTGGCAGTCGATCAGTTCTGAAGCTGCATCATAAAATTTTCACTTCCATGAAAAATGCGCATGAAAAAAGTGTACATTTGCAAAATGTGCATAAACATGCTTTAACAGTGGGAGAAAATGTATAGATTTCAAAAATGTACACAATAATGTTGGAAAAATACATTTGGAAAAATATGCACGAAAATATGATTTTGTGTGTGTATGCAAATAGACAAGAACAGACTTCACAATCTGATACAGACACAAGTGCCAGTATGAACTTCAAGGTAGAATCTGAAGAACTTTGACAAGCTCGAGTTTTGCTGACTTGCACATCCCTATTAGGAACACCTCAAATGTTATGAATTTGCTGCAGAGAAAAAACATCCGTATAGCGTGTGAAGCAGTGATTAGTGCATGGGGAAACAAGGATTTGAACAGTCCTCCCGATCAATACAGGAAAGTCCTATTGTTGCTAACACTTATCTTTTCAGAACCTTTGCAGGTATTCTTCTTGAGGACTCCAGATGTGCAAACACCCAGCAAGAATCTCAACTCCATTCCTGCAACTGGGGGTGCAAGCACAAGGCATGGCAGCCGGGTAGGTGAGGGAAAGAGAACCCTTGCCTCACAGTATGACTTTGGTGCATGCCTTCCATTTCCCCTGGCCCGTGATATGGGAAACTGTGTACTACCTTAACAGTGTCTTCAGGATTGGTCTCTCGATGGGTGAACTGTCTAGGAAGCTTTCCACCACCACAGCACACCAAGCGTAGGTTCTAAATGTCACAGTGGTGCTCCATCATTGCTATATGTGGATTGCTTCCTTCCGTGCTGGTTATTGTGTGGGCATTATCAGTGTGGAACACCAAGATTGGTGGGTGTCATTGGTGGTGGCCTGTATGCTATGGGAGGGTCTGTCGATGTTGCTGTGTGTATTGTTTAATATGTTGACTTTGTTTCTCGAAGTGAACAGGATCCTGACTACATTGCACTGATATTAGTGGCCACTAGAATATAGTAGGACCCATAGCCTCCCTTCAGGAAATTATCCAAATGAACTCTGCAAATAAACTTTAACATTCTTCTGTCGCTAATACTTTGTGTTTACACTCAGAAAGGAAGTCTGTCCAGAAGTTTCAAATTCTTTGCTTATCCATGGGATTATCCTGCCACATGGGTGACCAAAATGCAATCAAAAGACACATGGAATGGAATTATAAGCATCCTTCATGCTTCCAAATCAATCCAGAACACTTTGGCCTTGTTTGTCACATCTTGCCCCCCCATCTAAATCACATATCCGCTTGCCACTGCCATTCTCTTGCTATTCTAATCTACAACGGGAAACGAGAGAGGAAGGGTAGAAAATCCTGAGACAAATTTGGAAACAAATAAGGCTGGCATGTTTTATAGTGGCTTTGCTTAGTGTTTTGCTTTTGCTGGCTCTCTTCAAATATAATTCTATTCACTTCAATATGTACAAGCGCATAATATACACGAGTGAGTGAGTGAGTGGAAAATCCGTCTCTACAATTTCATATGGAGAACAGCAGGTATGAGGAATTCTAAATGTATACACTCTCGAGTAAATGTACTCCTTATGCAGCCTGAAAGAACAGGCTATGATTTTAGAATGGAGGGAATTACAATGCAAGAACCAAGACTGAAATTAGCAAGAGTTGTATAACGCAATAGCCGTATCTGTGGGAAACCCATTTCACCTAGATGCAACTGTGCAATGCTTAATTGGTAACTGTACATTTGCACAGCTGAAATGGGAACCTAGACCAACCCTGTGTGGGCAGCCTGGCGTATAGCTTCATCATGCTGTATTCATTCATAGAATACCCATGTACCAAAGAAAGGGGATTATGCAAAGGGATTCCCCCAGATCCATCTATCCACCTCCTCAGCCACCCATCATCCGTAACCACCCTCCCCCCATCCCCTTTTCTCTGAAGCTTTTCAGTGTGCACACTTTATCATCACTTCATGCCATACTTAACGTTCAGAAGTACCCCACAAGCATTTTAAAGACATTTTCCTAAAGTTCAGTGAAGTTATCTGGAGTATCATAGATAGATACCTCTTACGTGTTGGGGAAAACACTGATGTGAAGGCAAAAATCAGGATGTTATATATTATTTATTTATTTATTTATTTAAAACATTTATTTACTGCCCATCAGCCAAAAGGCTCCCTGGGCGGTTTACAAAAACAGTACAAAAAACCAAAACAAAAAACCACATAAATATATTAAAATACACCAAGATCAAAAACAAGCCGCCAAATAAATTCAATCCCGAGATATGCTTATGGAAGCATATCTTGTGTGTCTTCTTTCAGACCATCAGTGCTACATAAAGAGAGGGTGCAATTTCCAGAAGTGTTGAAAGCACAACAAAATACAGTCATGCCTTGGATTGAGAGCATAATTCGTTCCAGAAACGTGCTTGTAATCCAAAACACTCTTATATCAAAACAAAATCCCCCCCAAAAAATGTGTACAGAGATTTTTAATTTAAGCCGTACTACAGTACTTGTATTGCAAGACGTCGCTTGTATATCAAGTAAATAAATAATTAAATAAATATTTAAAAATGTGCTTGTCTTGCCAAACACTCTCAAACCAAGTTACTTGCAATCCAAGGTATTACTGTAACTGGGGGAAATGGAACTCTATAAAATACATGGTTATATTTATTGCAATGAAAGATAGCTTGAATATAGACAATAATATCCTGACATTATTTATTTATTTTATTTATTATATTTATACCCCGCCTTTATTCCTGCAAGGAACCCAAGGCGGCTTACATAATCCTCCTCCTCCTCTCCATTTTATCCTCACAACAACCCTGTGAGGTAGGTTAGGCTGAGAGTCAGTGACTGGCCCAAAGTCACCCAGTGAGTTTCATGGCCGAGCGGGGACTAGAACCTGGATCTCCCGAGTCCCAGTCCAACACTCTCACCACTACGCTACACTGAGACAGAAACTCTTTGTTTGTAAGGCGTAGACCATTATTTAATATATCCAGGTACATTTAAACCCAATAGTTGGCATGGTCATAGGCACACATGAATCTGTGGATCTGTGGCATTACTTTACTTTATTTATTATTATTACATTTAAGAATAGCCCAACTGGCCAGCCACCCAGCCACCCTGGGCAATGTACAATTAAAACAATGCAATAATAACACAACATAACAATTAAAACAGTATAGATTTTTTTAAAAAACAAAATCCTAACCCACCCCATATCCCCGCCTGAAATACCACGTTTTTAATATGCGGCAGAAGCTCATCACGGAGGGGGCATGGCGAAGGGCACTAGGGAGGGGTTCCATAACTTGGGGGCCACCACAGAGAAGGCCCTCTTCCTAGTCCCCACCAGCCTGGCTGCTCTGGCTGATGGGACAAGGAGAAGGCCGTCCGTGGCAGATCTTGTTGAGCAGCCTACTTGGTGTTGCTGGACAGGAACGGTGCAGGGCTGTTTGGCGCCCTAGGCCACATTATATTTAGCGCCCCCCTCCTCTCGTGCCGTGGGGGGGGCTCCGGAGCAAAGCAGCCCTGCTCTGCAACCCCCCCGCGCCGCCGCCACCACCACCTACCTTCCCCCCGCCCCCGCTGCTGGCTGCTGCTGCTGCTGCTGCTGCCGCTGCTGCCGCCTGCCTCCTCCTCCGACGCGACGGGACCCCCGCACTTTTTTTTTTTGCCGGGGAAACCAGGGCAACAGGGCTGTTTAAGCCTTGTTGCCCTGGTTCTTCCCGCCAAAACAACGCCGGCGGGGCTCCGGAAACGACGGGAAGGTAGGTAGGTGGCGGGCGGGCGGGCGGGCGGGGGCGCGCGCATGCGCGGGGGGGAGGTGCAGCGGCAGCGGCAGTGGCCGGCAGGCGGGCGGGGAGGCGCAGCGGAGGCGGCAGGCGGGGCAGGAGCGCAGCGGAGGCGAGGAAGGGGCGCAGAAACGCTGCGCCCTCTTCTGCCACGCGCCCTAGGCAGCCGCCTGGGTCTGCCTAGAGGTAGCGCCGGCCCTGTTGCTGGAGGTGTTCCTTGAGATAAACTGGGCTGGAGCCGTGTAGGGTTTTAAAGGTCAAAAACAACACCTTGAATTAGGCTCGGCAAGCAACTGGCTGCCTTTAACCAGGCGAGCTGCCACGTTCTGTACCATCTGTAGCTTCCGAACCGTCTTCCAGGGTAACCCCACGCAGAGCGCATTACAGTAGTACTTTGAAGACTGTATGCAGAGATATAGGGTGATATCCAATTAAGTCAGGGGTGGGGAATCTTTTTCAGTCTAAGGGTCAAATTCCAGTCTGGCAAAGGTGTTGAGGACTGCATTCCATCTATGGGCATGGCCAAAGGGAGAGTGTCCAAGGCCAAAATATAATTCTAACTGGTTTTAAGTGTACTCAGAAGTAAGCAGGGCACTCCTCTAAGACTGTATATCTACTCAGGACAAGCTTCATACATAAGCAGGACTGAATCACTCCTCAGCTTCTTCCCCAAGCCTTGTGCCCAGCAGCTGAATGGAGATCAGGGTTTTTCACTGATGAATGCTGAGAAAGGCAGCCATTTTCCATGCTCTGCAGGGAGAACTCTTATATTTGGTCAGAGATAAAAGCATTTTCCTGCCAGAAGAGGGGGCAGGGCCTGGGGAAGAAGCTGGTGGGCCCAATGTGGAACTCCCACCTGAATGAAGTCTTCCTGCTGGCAGAACTGCTTCTCTCAGTGAAACGGGGAAGGGCAATTCCCCCTCTCCCCTGCAGCTCCCACAAATTCTCAAAATCTGCTCCAGAGGGTCAGGGGACCCTCAGGAGCACATGGTGGGGGCATAGAGACTGCAGGGGGGTGGAGAGGGAGGAAAATTCCATCATGTGAGCAGGGCCGGTGCTACCATTAGGCCAACTAGGCAGCTGCCTAGGGCGCAGGGCTAAAGGGGGCGCCAGAAACGCCTTGAAAAAAAATACAGTGCTCTCAAGTGGGAAGGGGGGGCGCTAAATATCTGATCTTGCCTAGGGCACCAAACTGCCTTGCACCGGTCCTGCATGTGAGTGTACTTCCACTAGCACAGCACTGGATCTCAACCACAATAGTTGTAGGACAAAACAAGCCAGGTAGGTTACACAATAAAAATTAGTTGATGTTATAGTTTGGAAAAGAAAAGTATTCTTCAGATGTATTGCTTCTAAACTTTAGACACAATACTGGATATATGATAGAGCATCTGAAGAATACTTCATAGACTCTAAAGAATACACATTTCTGAAATGAAATGTCATTCTTCTCTTCTGTCAGTTTACATTTAAAAACTTCTAGAACGTATGATTACAATTACAAGAGGGATCTGCAACACAATGTTGCAGTATGCAGTGCTCCTATTCAGAGCTTCAGCCAGTCAGTCATGCCCTTTTCCAGGGTACTGTATTCCATAATAGTGCCTCTGCCACAGTGAAGACATAATGACAGGCCTGTGGCTCACGCTGGCTCAGCTTGTCTGAGCGTGGAAAGCTAAGCAGGGTCAGGCCTGGTTATTACTCGGATGGGAGACCCCTCCTCTAGTTTCCTGCATTGAGCAGGGGGTTGGACTCGATGGCCTTGTAGGCCCCTTCCAACTCTATGATCTATGAAGCTATCTAATCTAATCCACAGTGCATTATCTTTGGGGGAAAGGGTCACAACTTTATCAGCAAGGAAAGCAAAGAACTGCAATGGAAGATAAACCTGTGGGTATGTGCAGCCATCTGAGGATTTCTGGTTTGTCCCGTGGTCACCACACTTAGCCCTTTTGATAAATTATCCAGATTGTATGTGTCAATGGCCCCACACTCATCTCCAAAGGAAGGCATTGGAGGCAGGACCAGTGATGTGACATCAGGGACAGGGGAAGCAGTGCTGTTGCTTGTTATCCATATGTTATCCATATGTACTTTGTACTTCACACATATGGATATTTTCAAACGTTTCAAATGTAAAACATGGCACATTTATCTGTGTTATAGGAAATGCTTCCTCATTAAACAAAATGTTTAGGTTTTATGTTTTGGTCACAGAGGAGATCATTTTCTTGGCCAGTTGCTTGAGGGAGAATTTAGTCTTATTCACTAACCCAGTCTTTTGAGTTTTGACAATTAGGCTGCTATACTATACCCAATACCTGGGAATAAGTCTGGCTGCTGAACTGAATGGGGGCTTGCTTCTGAGCAGACATGTATAGGATTGGACTGCGCTTCACTTAGGAGGACCTCAGCATCTTTGTCTTTTGAAACCTATCTGAGTCCTTGAGTGTGCATTTTCTATTCTGCTCAAGAAGCAGCAAAATAATTATCGACAATTCATGTACTATTTATATGACCCAGTCCTAGTCTCCATCTCTGTCTTCACAATGAAGACAACTGAGCTATAAAGAGGAAAAGGCAGTCATTGATGGATCCATCTTGCCTGCAGACTTTCAGGAAGAGGATGAAGACAATTTTTCATCAGTGACTGTTGACTGATTGACAGTTTACTTTGCAAACTGTTTACACATGTAAAACAAGCAAACTGTTGTGTACTTTAGCAACTGCGAGGTGACCATCTTTTGTGCACTTCATTGCTTGCTGGTGATCAGTTGTGCTCTTCTTTGCCTATTAAAATAAAACATGAGGAGAGGTGAGCTCCAGCCCCGCCCCTCTCCATGATCGCACCTGTCACCCTGTATATGTGTAAAGTGATGGTCTGAAGCGGAGCACCTCCTGTATCCATGGAGGCACTCCACACAATTAAGAACCCTGATTTTTCCAGTGATATGATGGGTGGGAGGGAGATGCAGCAGCGGGTGGTGGCATGCATGTGAGCCGCCCCCCCCCCCCTAGGCAGTGGGAGAGCTTGTGCTGTCACTGCCTGTTGAGGAAACATCAATTGATCACTAGCAAGCAATGGGGAAGAGATGTTGCTTTCCAGGTGCCTGCCTGCCTCCCGATGCTCAACAGATGCACACACAGACACAAAAACAGATATCACAAAAGGCACCATAAACTAGCTGTACTAACAGTGAAATTCTGTTTATGTCTACTCAGAAGTAAATCCTGCTGAGCACAATGGGGCTTACTCCCAGGTAAGTGAGTACACAGTTGCTGCCTAAACCTTTTATTTTATTTATTTACAACATATTCCCTTTAGCCAAAAAGGCTCCCAAAGTTGCTTACAAAGATATGTACTTAGTTACAAACCTTGTATGTGCTACCACAAGGCACTTTGGGGCAACATCTCACCATTCAGGGAAGTGGGGTGCATGTAAAATAGATATAATACTAATTATATGTATCTTTTTAAATTAAGATATTTCTTGTCTCACCTTTTTATCCTATCAAGGTGACTAAAAACAGATTAAAATAAGAGCAATAAAGTGTAATTGTCAGTCACTGGTAGGGGAAGGAGGAAGAGTACACATTTTATTTTAAAAACGTAAATAGTCATTTGAAATGCTCTCTCATGCAAAGGTGAAGGTGAAGTGTTTCCATTTTCATTAATGTAGTGCTTGTTTTTTTTACAGCACCATAGTTTGAAGTCTCCATTAGAGCCACAGGGACTCTGTCTTTGCCAGCTCCTGACCTACCACGTCCCCATCACACATTGTTGTCTTTGAAATGAGAGCAGCTCTGAAATACCAACATAAAATTATTTTTAAAAGAGCAGTGAACAGGAGAGAAATCATTTTTACCTGTGGCCTTTCCCCCCCCCTCCTGTAACTACCTGGAAAATTATAGTATGTCCATAACCCTTCTTCTGCTCCCCCCCCCTTCAGTTTTGAAACTTGTGAATGTTGCTGCCAAAGAGAGAGGGATTTAAAAGAAAAGGAGAAGTGCATCTGAATCCGTGACCTTTAGACTGAAGCTGGTAGCATCTCTGCTTGCTCCGCCCAGATAAGTTGGTTGTTTTTTATCAGTCCTTCAGCAAATGACACTGTAGACAGGAAAAAATGGTCAGCGAAATGACACTTTAAAAATATCTCCAGCAATTGCTGAAGTGGCAGAACTTAAAAAATACAAAACCCTTTCCTTCCCTTTTTCTGCAAGAAAGAAACTTGCATCCTTGTGCTATTTAAAAGTATTCCAAGACAGGAATGCTTGATGGTGTTTCTGTTTCAGAAATGTTAACTTCTTCATGATAAATGGCATTCAGAAACCAACTTTGGTGAACCAACATTCTTGTATATTCTCCTAGTTTGAATATGCTTGTGAGGAAAACAAACAAATGTCTCATTTCAAGTTTTGATTATTCCCCCCAACTTTTCCAAGAATTGATGCCATTGGATTCAAAAGATTTTAGGGGCAAAAGACAAAGGACCAAATTTAGCTAGTTGATAGTTGGTGTTCAGATTTGGTGTTCAATATTTGCTGCTCATCAGCAAAATTAAGATGTTTCATTTTTAAAACAAGATATCCCTTAATTTTCAAGTTCAGGTATGGGGTAAATGTCCAATCCCAGCTGCACATTTTATGCAGTAAAGTACTTTCTTTGTCTTTGTCCTTTTAGGACATTGTCACTGGTACTCCAGTACACAATACACCCAAAGAATAGCCAGTTACCATCAACAGTTTGCTCTTTGCAGATTAAAAACTGCTCAGGGTAACATGTGACTGTAGGAGTGAATGGGTCTTTCCATATGGGGCATTACCCCAATACAATTTCTGCTTAGTGTTCCTGCTCAGTGGATTTCCCTGGACAGGTTTGAACATATTGGGTTGATGTAGTTTTATTATGAGGGTTCATTCAATCCTGTTCAGTTATTCATAGTATAATTGATGGTCATCTACACATCCTGCTTTTGCAGGATATTTGCAAAATAGCCTTTTGCTAACCTCCCCCCCCCCCCCCGATGCAAGGTAATATTACCCTGTGCATCATCTTGGTCCTTTTCTTTAAAAAGCAGATTCTCCACCCCTACATCACCGTTGCCCTGCATTGACAACATAGATTGATGTTACAGAGGAGCTCCAGGTGCACTGGCTTTCTGGCACATAGAGTGCACTATAGATCTAATTGACATTATCCTAACATCTTGGCTCAGGAATCAATTTTGTTTTGGAAGGCATGCTCTGACAACTGCCAGGAACAATGGGCCACAGAGTCAAAGCAAACCACAGAATCCTTGATTAAATTAATTGATTAAATTTTCCCTACATTTGGGGAAAACATGCAAAGGCCAGCATGATTACTACCACCCAGATGACTAACCCATGAGGGTAACTTGGAATTGGCCAATCAAAAGCACTGTTGGGAAAAGTGGTCCAATCCTAAAGCATCCCCATCTCCCAGCCAGGTCAGCCAGGTCAAGCACTACTACCTGAATGACTTTAACAATACCTTTTGTTTTGAAGATTGGGTATGCTTCTCTGTAAAGAAAGCTAGATAAAAAGTTCATCAAGAAGCAGGGAATCTCCCTGTGCTGTGACCTCTGCCCTCTCTCCCCATCTTCCTGGTGTTTTCCTTTTATGGAGTGCTTGGGGATGAATATATCAGTTTTTGGAAACATACTGTCTGTCTCTCTGTCTCATTCTGAATCCAACTTGCTAATGAATCTTCGGATTCAGATTTGGTCGACTTCAGAGGAGCCCTGCTTCAATTTGGACATCTCTCATTTGTCTGAATCAGATAAGAAAGACAGACTAACAACAAAGTAGTTTCAAAAAATATATTTAGAGCGAAACGGTCCAGCTTCTGCCCTCATCAGTAGCTGTGATGTTAAAAACTGATGAGGTGAGAAGCCAAAACATTTAATTCTAAATATATTTTGAAATTACTCTGTTGTTAGTCTGTCTATTTTTGAATATATTAGTTTAATCAATTTAATCAATAGATTAATCAGCTAAAGCTTTCACTGATTAACTAGTGAGCAAGCAATTTTAATTGGTGAGGGAAAATTTGGATCAGCAGGGCTGTAAGTCAAGGATGCATTTGTTCTTTTTTCAAGGATATTTTGCTTCCAGGGAGATACTCTAATAGGAAATGAAAAGTAAAATATTACCAGGTTTGTAATTTCATTTTAAAAACCACTGACCACATTTATCTGTCAATTCTGCAGTCCTGTATACACTTGCCTAAGAATAAGGCTAATTGTACTCAATGGGACTTGCTTCTCTGAGTAGTCATGCATAGGATTGTACTGGAAGTTCAGAAGCTCATTTGGTCATGGAGCAGCTAAAGCTGACAAAATTGCATTAAAAAGAACACTGGAAAGATGTAATGAGTGCAACTGAAACCAAATCAGGTGGACTAAGGGAGAGAAGGGAGGGAGAACAGCTCTTTTGTAAATCATGAATAACCTGCATCATTGTTCCAAAGTCTTGTTTGGAGTATTGGTCTATACAACTTTAACACAATGGCCTTTTTAACCATCTTAAACCAGCTGGATTAGGCATTTGTGAAGGAATGGAGGGAAAATATCCATCAGGTTTAGGTTACCTTTTCTCTTCTGATATGAAAAGCAGAACACGAAATAGGAGTTCAACTGATATTGTCAGGTGTTGCAATTAAAACTCACTCAAGATTAGACTTCCTAACAACCTGAGGGCTTGCAGTGCCAGCTCATAAGTGCTTTGGAAGAGGACGCCCACCTTAACAAATGTTAATTTGTTAATGTACAGCTAGGGAGGGTGTTATGTTTAAGAGTCTGAAAAAGATAAATAAGATTCCAAATAGGAAAAATAGTCAATATTGATAACGAGTGAGGGAGAAAGTTCCTGAAATATCAGGCTATCTAGATCCACTCAATTAGAAATGAACTAGTGTAGAATGAGGATGTTCCAGAACATTTATCCAGGTTTACCTGGATATAAATCCCACTCTGTTGTATTAGTCTGACTCCCGAGCAATTGTGGAAATGATTGCATGCTTAGTGTGGTGCAACGGGGGAGGTTTGGCCGGTGCATATCGAGCCTATTAAATGCTTTCACTAAAGCTATTAGAGTATCTTTCAAAGCCTATGGGCACTGGGCAGTGTTCAGTGTGACACTAGCGCACCAGCTGGCTTATGCTAGCACAACATAATTTATATTCGTGTTACATTGGATACTGCCCTAAGTTTGCTAACACTATTGTATATTATTGTTCATGCATCAGCCAGAAATATAGATATCTCGTCTGAATCTTATATGTTAATATAATACTTCATATTTATTTGTCAACTCACTCTTATTTACTAGCAGGTTTTGAAGACAACACCCTGGTTTCAAAGCCTGAAGCAGGTTTTGTTACCTTAGGAGAAAGTTAATTGTGTTCTTCTCCCCACCCCTCTGCTACCCCGATACACGCACACTTGTATGCTGCACAGGGCATGGCACCTCTTTGAGGGGATAACAAGATGTTGGCTGGGTGAGGAATTGTATTCCCTCCAGCTTGAAGGTTTTCCCAGCTTCAGGCGTTATGTATTTATTTATTATATTTATACCCCGCCTGTTTTCCTGCAAGGAACCCAAGGCGGCTTACATAATCCTCCTCCTCCTCTCCATTTTATCCGCACAACAACCCTGTGAGGTAGGTTAGGCTGAGAGTCAGTGACTGGCCCAAAGTCACCCAGTGAGTTTCATGGCCGAGCGGGGACTAGAACCCGGATCCCCTGAGTCCCAGTCCAACACTCTCACCACCACTACGCCACACTGGCTGGCTCTCAAGCAGTTACTCCATGCTCCACTTTAATTCAATGCCGTTCACTTATGGAGTGAGAGGAAAGGGCTGTAACTGGATGGACTAAAATTCCCCACCCCACCCCAGTCTTCATACCAGGATTGTGTTTCTCCTTGAGGTATTAACCAATTAGACTGTATTCCCTGGAATTCTGCCACCTTAGAATTCTGCCACCTGGACTGCTTGTTGGGTTGGGAAGGATGTGGGTGAAGTATTTCATCAATTCATGTTTTCCCATAGGCAGCATAGGGTTTGGGCTGAGGGAAGGTTTTCAACTGCAGTCCCTGGCTAATGTTTGTGCGCCTTGTGAAAGTTTGAGTTCTAAACACACAGGTGTATATCTGTGTGTGTGTGCGTGCGTTCTCAGCACACACAGAGACGTTTTAGTCACGTAGCACTTCTAGCATGTCTAGGCAATTGTGTGCATTGAGCCACTGGAATGCTTACCTACAATGGCTGGCATTGAATTGTTTCAAGTTTCCTATCGAGAACTTGTTTTCCACTTTCATTCTGTGAAGTGATTAAATTCACAAAAAGTGGCACTTTCATTTGTGCGTTGATAAAATTACAGGATTTTCCACCCCATTCAGTTTCCCTCTGTTTCCTTTGAACTGTAATTCCACAGCAAGTTTTTGTTCTTCTGTGAATGTCTTATGGATTTAAAAAGGTTTTTTTAAAAAAAACACCAACAACTGATATTTCCTGGGAATAAAAGGAATTTGATATCGTAGAAGAGAACTAGTGGAAATATTCAAGTTATAGTTCACTGGACTTAATCCAAATATTCTGGAGCAATATTATGAGTGTAATTAGTTTAATCATAAATGGGTTTTAACCTTTATACATTGTTTGCATTTGTCTAGCATTTTAATTCTAGCAATCCAGGCCAAAGCATTTGCACTGGCATATCTGACTCAGTGCAGGGATAATTCCTATACAAAGCAGTTGCAACTGCCTCATGGTGTTGTACTAGGGTTACCAGGTTGTAAACTCGAGATCCTACTCATGTCTTTAACACCTTTGCAACTGTGTACCTGTGGCTTCTCCTAACCTACTGCACACTTTGGCCCCTTACCCAGCAAAATGTTCATTTACTGCACAGTAATGCTGCACCTGTATTATCCTTTGTGGCAACAAAACTGTGACAGAGAGATAGGTTGTAGTCTGGCAAGCTTACCCCGATTTCAATATGCCCAGCAAGTCTTTTGATTAGTCTTTGAGAACAGCAATAATAATAATAATAATAATAATAATAGTTATTGTTATTGTTATTGTTTCAATTTGGTTATGCAAAGGTTCATTTTGCAAGACAGTAAAATCTCCTCCTCCTCCTCCTCCTCCTCCTCTCTAATGCAAAGCATTCTCTAAAAACCTGGAATGGTCCATCTACAGTGCTGTGTTCACCTGACTTTTCATGAAAATCCATAATTTTGCAGGTGCATGAGACGAATGCTACACTTGCATTTGACAGAATATAATGTTTTGGCTGAAATGCCCCTATCTTCTTTCTCCTTGTTCATTATGTTTCCTCGTAACACTCTGGCAATTAGCAGAGAAGCCACATTTGGCTTTTTAAATGACATGGTTTAGGGGTTGGACTAGATGTCCTACAATGACCCCTCCTTGGCATTCTATATGGAAACCTATCCAGAGGCTGGACTAATTAGACAAGGGATAGGTAATATGGTGCCCATGGACACCAATGTGACCCTGGATACCTTTCTTGGCACCCACCAAGGTGCCCCATCCCTCCCACTTAAAAAAAATAATAACATATTTTCTTACCTGCAGCTGGGATTGCTATGAAATAAGTTTCTGTTGGTGTTGAAAACTGTGGGTTCAAAGAAGTTCTTTAGTGAATTGGGGATCAGATCCCACCTCTGCCTTGTGCATAGTCATTTGGATAGGTTACTCCCTTGGCAGCCATTTTGTGGTGCTGCCCAGGACAGTTTCTCAACTTGCCAAATGTGTCCACAGTCCAAAAAGTGAGTTAGACCACTTGTAGCTGCCCATGCTAGGCTCTTTGAATATGTTAGGATTGCTGTCAGATGCTGTTTTAAAAGAGCTGAGGTAAAGAAATGATTTTCCAATTATGTAGAATATTGTATTGTGGGAAGACTTTACAACATCCTCACTATTTTTGTGGCATCCACTGTGTTACCACACTTGCTTGAGACATGTATTTCTATACTTGTTCATGTTCAAGGAATAAGCCCTTCCAAAACATGAATGACTGGGGTGCTGGTAGTTAGCTTAAATGAGGCAGGGCAGCCATTTGCCTTCCTGACCTTGGATCAATTCAGAGGACACACTTTTGTCTGTCTGGTGGAATTGGCCCAGAAGCTAGCACATTTTCCAAATACACCGAGCATATTGTGCTAACTTTGGATCATTTACTCAAGGTAATGGTGTGCCTTTGTAAAGTACTCAGGCAGTAACAGGGATGAGATCAGAGCTTTACCAGAAACTGAGTTTATTGAAAAAAGTATAGCAAAAAGGCAATTTATGGTTAACTATTGAAGGCTGTACCAGAGACTGGAGGGTGTGTGTGTGTGTGCAGAGTAATGTTGTCAAGGAGACTGCATGGTGAATTACTTTGGCCTTTTAGGGTGTGGGGAAGGAGGGGAGATTGCAGTGAGTAATGAAAAGTAGAGAAGAGAGAATTATAGATATACTTTTTTCTAGGCAGGGGCCAAGGGGGTCTGTAGCATCAAAGTAAATCTAAAAAAGACAGTCAGAAGAAGAGACTTTCCTCATCCACAGGACATACCGCATTTACCAGATGGAGTCCTCTGGAATAGGAAGTCTGTGGGAAAAGAACATTCAAAGCCAGGAATCCAGGCCGAGTCAGGCTACATTTATTACAGAGCAAAAGCCTTTGCTGGAATCAGCTGGAGTTCAGGGGTTGAGAGGTGCAAGAATGGGCACCAAAATTTTAGTTAGGGGGTGCTCCAGATGAGGCTTTTATCATGCAATCACCCTGCCTCATTCACAGAATTCTAGAAGTGTGCGCGCGCTGGTGGGGGCGGGTTCCAAACGATGATATCTTCTCCATGTTTTCCCAGCACTTCTTCCATCTTTGCTCTTTCCACTACAAATCTGTTAAGGAGGAAAATGCAGAATAACTCCACAATGATTGGTAGCAGCACTAGCTGCCCGCTGTCTGGAAACACTCAGCATGTCTCCCATCTACTTGGCCCTTGGGATCACAATTAGAAGAGACTTGTCAAACTCAGGGCTTCTAAGGCTGGCAATAGGTTTGCATGACAAAAGGCTCACAAAAGACTGGGGTGGTCATGGAATGGTGATTTCTAGGTGAACCCCAAAGGACTCTTGTCTTTTACTGCTTTACAAAGGAGTGGGGCGGGGGTTTCCTAAGATTTAGGCAGAGTTTAAAGTACTTCTTGTAAAGGGCATTCATCTAAGAAATGTGTTGAGTATTACACATGACAGCAACTTTCTGTACAAACATAACACTATTAGAACCAGGGCTTTTTTTCTGGTGGAACTCACCGGAACTGAGTTCCAGCACCTTTTCTTCTATTAATTGCATTACAATTTAATCGCCATCTACTCCCGAGGAAATGTAATCCAAGAGTTCCGTTACCCTTTTCTCCAGAAAAAAAGCACTGATTAGAACACATGATGCACTGTAACTATGAGCAAAATATCCCAGGGCCTGTAATATAAATGAAAAATGGCTACTGTAGAAGATATAGTATCACTGTTGGGACTTGAAAAAGATACTAGGAGAGGATATATTGTGGAGTAATATCCTTCCTATCTCACGTTAGTGAGATCAGCAGAGTAGAGTCCCTTTCCAGCTTAAAAGAAGCTTAGATTTGGCTAGTGTTAGCCAGTTAGCATTTGGTAATCCAGGATGCTTTAAGGCAGACTGGATTTCCCTGGTTTTGCCCCCTTTTCTCTCCCTCAGAACAATAATCAGAGACACAGTCTTGTAAAAGTTAAAAGTAACATTTACTCACTCAGATTATGCAGTTTCATTCAGGCAGGCTTAAAAGACGTTTCTTACAGTTGGTACAAGTACATCTGTAGTTACTTGGGGTCTGAACTTGTGGAGTTCAGACCAGCAACTCTGGCTACATGCTGCTACAAGGACCACGTGGAGACAACAACAGAAGGTGCTACATTCACTAGAGTCTGAACAGAAAGAGGAAGAAGCTGAGAGCTACGCCCACTTCCTGTTCAGGCTGTTAATAATTCAATGAGGACCTTCTAGGAAAACCACCTTAGAAGGTATCAGTGATCTTAACAATTTCACCCACTTAGCTGGTGAAACATTAGCCATAGGTTTTGACTGCAATTTTAATTATCCAACAATCACAAACTCGCATGGTACACATCTAATAGTCCAAATTTAAAAAGGGTACACGGATTCAAACTAGACAACCATTCACTTTTGACTGGGAAATCTGGGAGTTACACCCATTGCTGGATAGGGTCAACTATTTATTTATTTATTTATTTATTATTTACATTTATTAATCGCCCATCTGGCCGGCCACCGGCCACCCTGGGCGATGTACATAGAATAAAAACAATAAAATACATTTAAAACAGTATAAAATTTTTTAAAATCTTAACCCACCCCATATTCCCACCTAAACAGCCAGGTTTTTAATGAGCGGCGGGAGCTCAACAGAGAGGGGGCATGGCGGAGGTCACTCGGGAGAGAATTCCACAGTATGGGGGCCGCCACAGAAAAGGCCCTCTTCCTTGTCCCCACCAGTCTAGCTGCTCTGGCTGAAGGGACAAGGAGAAGGCCATCCGTGGCAGATCTCGTTGAATATGAATACAAATAACCTCTCTTTTCCTCTTCTTCGGAAGAGTTCTGGTGTTTCCCTCCCCCCCCCCGCTCCTCTAGATCTTTTATTTATTTTACAGTTGTTTTTATTATTATTATTTTATTATTATTTATTTATTTATTTATTTCATTTCTATACCACTCAATATAACCAAAGCTCTCTGGGTAGTTCACAGTTAAAAGCCTGAGTGTGAAATATGTTTTCTCTTTAACTCTAGGGAAAGGGGGGTTAATTGTAATGGATTTATCATCACCACTATCACCCTATCATCAGATGATTAGATCAGCCTGATGCCCTCCCGACATTTTGGACTACAACTCTCAGGGTTCCTGACAATTGGCTGTGATGGTTGAGGCTGGGAGTTGAAGTTCAAAACATCTGGAGTGCAACATGTTGAGGAAGAATGGATCAGACAAATGAATCTTATGGGGGTCCCCCCCCCATTTTTCTTACTTTTTAAATGTTTTAGGTTGTATTTAAACCTATGGTTGTATTTCTGAAACTCAGCTTTTTATTCCTGAAGCAGCTGTTTCGCTCTTCATCAAATTGACTCCCTTTTACCAGGAAACACCTGCCCATTCTGCATGTCATTGGAAAGAGAGCCAGTTGTGGTGTAGTGGTTAGAATGTTGGACTGGGACTCGGGAGATCCAGGTTCTAGCCTCCACTTTGCCATGAAGCTCACTGGGTGACTTTGGGCCAGTCACTGACTCTCAGCCTAACGCACCTCACAGGGCTGTCATTGTGAGGATAAAAAGGGAGAGGAGGAGGACCATGTAAGCTACCTTGGGTTCCTTGCAAGAGGAAAAAAGGTGGGATATAAAGTAAATGTAAGAATAAAAGTGTAAGAATAAAAGAATCTCTAGCATTGCATCATCCAACTTCATGACAACTGCTAATCAGTGCCCATTCAAACTCAAAGCAGCCCTGGGATCACATTTGTACCCAAAAAAATGATGATTTGGAAACACAGCATTCTCACAAAGTGTGTGATAAGCATGGCATTGGCTGCCACGCAGACAGTCCATCCAGCATATGTCCATTTGTATGTTCTAATTCTGTGTTTTTTTCACAGATAACATGATAAGCCTGAGTCGGGCCTTTGGAAGAATGCTTCTGTTCTGAAACAAAAAAGGGGGTCATGTTTTTTTTTTAAAAAAAACCGTGACAGAGAAAAGCAGTGTCCTGGATGCGATACTTTGCCCTCCCTGTCGCTTCAGATGCTGATCTCTTCTCTTGGAATCAGGCGTGAACAGCTAAGCTACCTGATAATGCTTAAGGAAGATGAACAGGCATGAGCGGCCCTTCTGACTGCTTCCCACCCCTGTTGTTATTATGTGCTCTGAGAGCGAAAGGTCACTGGGATATAATCCTGCACCTGTAGCTGGGCCCACAGTTCCCAGTGAGCTCCGTCATAATTGATGCTAATTGTTACTAAGCCAAGGCGTCCTTCCACAGAAGAGCAGGATGGAAGTCTTTACTGCTGTCAATATCATTATACTAATAGCAAGGTTAGGATTCTCCACACAGTCCTGCAGACAAAGAGTTGCCCCTCTGTTTGGTTTTGTGTGTGTGTGTCACAGAAATGGGATGGGGGAGATGTAGCTGCTAGTCTTAAATGGTTTAGTTGGAGCATCTTAGCCTGTTGGAAGCCAAAAGCCTGGAGCAGAAGAAAATCATATTATAAGCTGTACTAACTACCCAGTGTCCATTAGGTTCAAAAGAAGCCCTGGGAATTTGAGTGAAGTAATTGGATCTTTTGCTCCCCTGCCCGCCATCCCTTGCCATCTGTGCTAGGAGTCAGCTTTAAGCAGCTACTTCTGGGACCTTGAGATTTCACTGAGGTTTCTTTTTTCTCTCCTTCTCAAGATGCCCCATCTGTTTGCTTCTGAGTTCGGTAATGGCAAAAGAGGTTTGGGGAAGAAATGGGAAAGGGCAGAGAGGAAATGGAATGGGATACAGTTTGGCTCTGATCATAGATGGTTTTAGACCCACTAAAAGTCTATTAATGCTGAGCCAGAAGTGATTTCCCCCTGAACCATTAACCCTTTTAGTACTCATCCAGACAGCAAGAATCATCGGGCAGGTTGGGGGAGCAGTCTTTGTGGGCTGCAGGATGGGAGCTCTAGCGGCCAAAAAACAAACGAAGGAAGGGAAGGAAGGAAGGAAGGAAGGAGCAAAAACAAACAAAGTTTAAATGGATGTCTAGCAGCTGTGTCCTTTTTCACTTTTATTCTAGAGTACACACAGGGCCCCCAATCCAGCTCTTAAAATGTTCCCTACTTCCCACATTAGAGTCCCAATCTGAATCAGGGGCCCTGCGCTAGAGTCAAAATGGGGATGGGGAAGATGTAGCCGCTAGACACACGTTTAAAGTGATGTCAGTTTTGGCCCTGTATCTGGTGGCAATGGGGAGAGGCAGGCGGGGGAATGAGGGTGGCTCATTCCTTGTCAGATTTAGCGAGAGCAGGGGTGGCAGGAAGGACCGTATTTCTCCACCCCCACCCCCCTTCTTACAGGGCAGCAGCCAGAAGAAGAACTTCCCTAGACGCTGTGAGTGAAGAAGCTCATGGGGAGAGAATGCTTCAGGCCATGATGAGAGGGGCAATTGAGGGAAGAGGGAGCAGCCTGAGTCAACGTTGCTTCCTCAGCTTCTCCTTCCAGACACACACACACACCTCTACCTTCTTAACAACATGTTAACAGCAACATGAGCCCTGCTGGATCAGACCAAAGGTCCATCTAGTCCAGCATTTCTGTTCACACAGTGCCCAACCAGCTGCCCCGCGGGAAATCCAGAAGTCAGACACATGAGTGCAACAGCAGCACCCTCCCGCCCATGATCCCGGCAACTAGTGTACATAGGCCTACTGCTTCTGATACTGGAGATAGCATATATAGCCATCAGAACATGTAGCCACTGATAGCTTTATCCTCCATGAATTTGTCTAAGCCCCCTTTTCACAGCAGCCACAAACTGGGTTGACATTTTCATCAAGCTTTCTACCACAACCCCAAGATCACTTTCTTGATCAGTCACCACTAGCTCAGATCCAATCAGCATATATGAGAAATTGAGATATATATTTTTTTGCCCCAATGTGCATCACGTTACACTTGCTTATATTGAACCGTATTTGCCATTTTGATGTCCATTCTCCCAGTTTGGAGATTCTTTTGGAGCTCTTCATAATCTCTCTTTGTTTTCGCCACCCTAAATAAACTGGATTCTACAGCAAAGTTGGCTACCCCACCTCACTGCTCACTCCTAATCTTCCCATCCAAATAGCCAGGAAATGATTTTTCCGTACTTGACATGGCTGTCTGGGGCATGCTGGGAATTGTATGACTTTTTTCTGTCTAAACATGCATAGATTTCATAGATTTCATAGATCATAGAGTTGGAAGGAGCCTACAAGGCTCCTACCCCCTACCCCCTGCTCAATGCAGGAAACTAGAGGAGAGGTCTCCCATCCAAGTAATAACCAGGCTTGACCCTGCTTAGCTTTCCACGCTCAGAGAAGCTGAACCAACGTAAGTCACAGGATTGCACTCTGTTGCAGTTGCCAATTCTGTGCGGGCTTGCACTAGTCGCTAAACATCCAGGGGCTGATGACAGGTCCTATTTTGAATTCAACAGAAGTAACTAGTGCTGTGTGGAATCCTGCCCCAACTTTCATGATGACACTCTTCCCTCCCTATGAAATAGGCATTGTGGGTTTTTTTCTGCTTCTTTTGCAGGGAGGGGGAGAATTTCAAATAATTTTCTCACTCGGGAGGGGTTCTATTTAAATGTAGGAGGTGGCCATGGGGTGTACTTTCTATTGTTGTTGTTTTTAAAATTTTAAAAAGCCCTGCCTGCCATCACAGCATCATGGACCTCCTAGCAGAGAGGCTTTTAGCTGGGAATGCTTCCCGGAATGCCCAGGAGACCACGTGACATTGCACTGTCTTCTGGGCATTCAGGAGCTGCTGCCCAGCTAAAAGCCTCTAGGCAAAGAGCCCCAAGCTGCTGTGAGCAAGAATGGGGCATTTAGAGCTTCCCCCTGAAGCTCTAACTTTTTTGGCACAGAAATAATCCAGTTCATGGTCCATAATAATGCTGGAGAGAAGAGTATAGAGGGGGTGCAGAAGCCTAGATACATAGGCAAGGCCCAGAAAAGGTTTACAAAATTTATGATGAACCAGAATGTTGGCTGAGGGGGAGTATAAAGTCACACCTTGGTATCAAATATTCATTTCTGCATCTTTACACTTTTCTAGCAAAGAAGTTCAATACACTTTTCTAGCAAAGGAACCCAGTGCATTAAAACAAGTATGCAAAACACAGTATATATGACTTTGGAAAATTAGGAGGCAGAAGGATATCTATACTTTTTATGAGTTTTTTATGAGGGGTAATTTACTGGATTACACACTACACCATAGAAGAAATATCATAATGGGAGAAGAATGACCAAACATTATATTTTTCATCTTAGCATCCATATTTTAGAAGTATGTAAGTACATGTCATATTTTCTCTTTTCTTTCTCTGTGTGTCTCTCAATTCATCAGTTCTGTGCCCTCAGAATATTTTGTGACACAATTCTATCCAATAATGAAGACTGATTACTGAACTTCTTTATTGTTTTCTCATTCCTATTTATTTTAGTTGTTTTCCACTAAAAGTCAATAAACATAATAAAAATATTATAATAATAATGCCTACTCTAAAAAAATGCATGTCTCTAGTAGAAGATCAGATCAGAATTAACAAGGTCAGCTGGCACTGTGTTTCTGTTTTTTCCAGTGGAGTGTGATGTGTCACGGTCTGAGAGTGAAGTATAGTTAAGCTCCTAATTCAATCATGGGCATCTTAGCTTTATGGGATCTAGGGAAGCAGACATGCTGATCTATTACAAAGCCAGTTATATCTATAAGCAAGGATTCTAGGAGACATTAACTTAAAAGCAGTCATGGAAGAACCCATTTTGGGAGGGCAAAAAATTATGAAGCCATTGCTTCCAGACTTAGAGGTCAGGTTAGTGAAGGGTCAATGGTTGCACCAGCACCTGCTTCTCCGTAAGTACCTCGTACTAGTGTGTGTGTGTGTGTGTGTGTGTATACACACACATACACACACACATACACACACACTGTATTTTCTGGAATAGCAATAATCATATTATTATAGCCTTGGACATGAGAGAGCAAAATAACTGTGGCTAAAATCCTGTACACATTTACCTGGTAGTAACTTCTGATATAGGATTTCACTGTGAAATATTAACAGACAATTATTAGAACAATTCATATAAAACACACCTATCAGTCTCCCAAAATCCTTACTTAATTTTGTTTGATTGTTTAGGAGATCTGCACAATTCCTGAATTTGTTTTTAGAGTAAAGATAATTCAAATGTTTGTTGATATGGAGCTCAGTCCTGGACATGTTTTCTCTGAGGCAAGTTACTTAGGCCCAGAAGGAGGGATCTTATAGTTTTAGTCATAAATTTCTCAGTTTCTGGTTTTATAGCCTGTCGTTTGAGCCTTCTTCAAAGTATTCATGACAGCTCATAATGGAATAATCTGCAGCCAAACAATTTCAATGAGATCCAGAGGAGATAGGTCACACTGTCCAAAAGTACAAGTGTAGTGTGTGAGAACTTGCAGGATTTGTAAATTTATGAAGAACAGCTATTGATTTCAGGTGAATGGGTCTGAAAGTCAGACTTTTAAAACTGCCACATGACTTCTAATCCCAGGACTAAAGCTTTTGAACACTGTGAGAAAGGAGCAAGTTCTAATGCTCTTTGACACTGACCACAGGTAAAGTAACTGAAAAGGCTGGGGTATAGAACAACATAGCACCCATCTCACTCCTCAATATGAGTACAAATTACTTTTATTGCAGTCAAATCCTTGTATGTATGTTTACTTGGAAGTAAGTCCCATTTTATTCAATGGAACTTCCTTACAGGGAAGTGTGCAGAAAATTGCAGTCTTAAAGGTCTTACCATTACATGACTTTATAAGCCTGAGGTTAGCTGTAGGGTTCCTATGATATTGGAAATGAAGCATGAGGGCTATTCAGATGCTTCCCCAATTTATATTCGTCACTCGCTGAGGCAAAATTCCTGATGTCATAAAGAGCCTATGCACACACTTAGTTGTACACACATAAGCATCCCTTTCCTATGCACTGCTGAAGTTTTGTTCTCCCTCCACACATTAGGTATATATATATGAGAGAGCAAGCATTTGAACAGGCCTAGTCTCAATTTGCTTTCTTTTTTCCTGTAGGAAAGTTCCAATGTTTTTTTTTATTTTATTGATTATTTACTGAAGTGAAGAAGTAACTGGCCAACTAACCTTGGCTCCATAAATTTAAACCACTGAGGAGTGGCAAAACACAAAATGTTACGCTGCAACATGATGCCACACTGTGTACAGTAGTTCAAGCCTTGCTCTTCTTTAACTCATGTAATCTTAGGTCATGTTCGCAAATTTCCATTTTCTAAGAAGGGTTGACTAGTGTCCCATATATGGGAGTGTCTCTCAATTGTAAACGATCACTAAAGAAGTAGGGGACACTGCAATTGAATGGAATCCTATGCAGCTCTCAGAAACTGAATCCTTGGAATGTTATTCTATAGGAAAAAGAGTTTACACCCTTTATGATGGCAACTTGTGGCACTCCAGATGTTGCTGGACTGCAGCTCCCTTAATCCCTCACCATTGGCTATGCTGGTTAGAGCTGATGTGGTAGAACTGTACTCTTCACAGGCCTTTAATCTCACAAAATGCTTCTCTTCCATTTATTTATTTACTAAATTCATATACCACTGTCCATACAGTAATACCTTGGATTGCAAGTAACTTGGTTTGAGAGCATTTTGCAAGACAAGCAAATTTTTAAATATTTATTTTTAAAAAATTGACTTGATATACAAGCGACGTCTTGCAATACAAGAACTGTAGTACGGCTTAAATTAAAAATCTCTGTACAATTTTTTTGGGGGGGATTTCATTTTGATATAAGTGTTTTGGATTACAAGCATGTTTCCGGAACGAATTATGCTCTCAATCCAAGGCATGACTGTATTTTTAAAAAGCTCTAATCAGTTGCAATGCTCCATAAGGAATGATTGGTTTTTTAAAAATAAATAAATAAATAAATGGAAGAAAACCTAGTTCCAAAGGATAATTGCATTAAATTTCCTGAAGAACAGACATAAACGAAAGCTAGCCAAAGTTCAAGGGATGGAGTGGATTTTATTTCACTGAAGTAACAAAGAATTCTAGGAGGAAAGTCTTATGCAATCTGTGAAAATGACAGTTTTCATGTACTTGCCAGCTCTACTGCTTTGACATCGAGTTTGACTGTAACAAACCCAATAAAGCAAGGGGAGAAATAATGTCACCAAGCCCAAGCTACTACTGATTCCCCAAGATGGGCTTTCAGATAGATGTTTGCTGTGTCATGGTGGGGGGACCACTGGGGACTGGGTAAGAGAGGGGGAAACACAGGGTGAGGGAAGGGTTAAGCATATTCCTCCTGCCTTCTCCACTGCAAAATGCTCTTTCATCCAGACTGTCAGCAAGCAGGTTTCATGCAGACCCCGGTTTCCCAAACATCTATTCTTGGCATGAGACTCTTGCTTATTATGCTTGCTGCAATTGGGAAATTTGCATGGGTATGCTGGGCTCAGGGTGTACTTACAGATGGTTAATTTTCAGATTGCTGAATGCCAAGTACTGGTTTAAAAGATGCCATGAACCTTAGTTGCTAGTTATTGCTTCCTTCGGAAAACAATTGCTGATGGCCATAGTAATTTTATCCGCAGCGTGCTTGATTGTGAAATGGAAACTGCTAAAGACAGGAAAGATCCTTCACTACAGCTATTACTCGCTGAGCTACATTTTAAAAACACATCTGGGCTCTGGATAGAGCCTTTAGCATTTTAATGAGCTGCAGACAAACCCTAGGAGCAGCAGAGAGGAGAATCTGAACCAAAGCATTTATTATGCTTGGAGATTGCAGCTGACTTGTGATGCTGCCAGGAATCAGGGAAGTTTACACAAACTGCCTGTAATTTTTTTAAGCATTAAATTACAGCTGAAGTGAATTTGTATGTATGGGTCGTCAGTTTGTGTGTGAGACTGAGAGTTGAATGCATTGTCCCATGGCTCTGTGACCGATAAACTAGGCTCTCAGATGTCATTACAAAGTGTCTTGCTAAAGGGAAGACTGATAGACACACCACAAGATGAGAACGTGAGAATGCAGTCAGGATTTTTATTGCCATGATTACAGTGCAATTCTACACATGTCAACTCAGAGTAACTCCCATTGACTTACTCCCTGGTAAGTGTGGGTATAGGATCGCAGCCTTATTAACATTTCCAGAGACACTGTGCAATTTGTAATCAGTGAGACAAATAAATAGCTCTAAATAAATAAAAATAAATATTGCATGCATCAGCTTACAGAGTGAGGCTGGAGCTGAGAAGAATCTTGCTTGAATCTCCCCACATCCATGAGATCACTAAGAAGCCTGTGGGAAGCCACAGTATCTCAGCCTCAGGCCAGATCCACAAGATAGGATAATAATACCAGCCTACCACATAAGATCATTGTAAGGACGACCGACATAACGTATGTGAAACACTCTGAACCCTTGCAATTTGCTGTATAAATGCCCTATACTGTTATCATTTTCTCTATCTTGGCAGCTATCTTTCTGTTACAGCTAACATCGACAGTGAAATCCAGCATCGTCTGAGCTCCGCAAGTGCCGCATTTTCTCGAATGAAACATAGAGTGTTCGAGGATCGGGATATTTGTAAGAAGACCAAAACACTGGTTTATGAAGCCATTGTATTACCAACTTTATTGTATGCCTGCGAAACATGGACTATCTATAAACGTCACTTCCACCTCCTTGAAAGGTTTCATCAACGTTGCCTCCGGAAAATCCTGCAAATTACTTGGGAAGATAGGCGAACAAATGTCAGTGTACTGGAAGAAGCAAAGACTACTAGCATTGAAAAAATGATCCTTCAACGCCAACTTCAGTGGACCGGTCATGTTGTTCGAATGCCTGACTGCCGTCTCCCAAAGCAGTTACTTTACTCCCAACTCAAGGATGGAAAGCGGAATATCGGTGGTCAATATAAGAGGTTTAAAGATGTTCATAAGGCTAATCTAAAAAAATGCGATATAAACATCGAAAACTGGGAAGCTCTGGCCCATGAACGATCTAAATGGAGGTTGGCCTTTCACAAAGGTTCCATGGACTTTGAAGAAGCCCGAGTGCAAGGTGAAAGGGAGAAACGTGCTAAGCGAAAAGCACGTCAAATGAATCCTTTACAGGACCATCTTCTATCTGGTAACCTGTGTCCTCACTGTGGGAAGCTGTGTGGATCTAGAATTGGCCTCCACAGTCACTTACGGACCCATCGCTAGAGTCTACACAATCTTCTTTAGAATTTCCTCCTTTTATCCCGGAAGACAATCTTACTCGGTCACGAGTGATCGCCTGATGATGATGATGATGATGACCAAAAGGAACATCTGCCCCCCATATCAACTTGCATATGAAATGGCAACCTGCGTATCAACCTTAAGGTCACCTGCTGATACTTACCTTTGGGTGGCCCTGCCATCAGAGGTCGGGAGAGTGGCAACCTGGGAGAGGGCACATTCAACCATGGCACCCTATTTATGGATCTCCTCTCCCAAGAAACTCACCTGGTGACTGCTCTGCTATCCCTTAGGTTCCAGGCAAACTCCTTCTCATTCTTCAGGGCCTTTTAGGGTTTTTAAAAGTTTAATATCTCATTCTGCTGGATTTAATTATTATGTCTGCATTTTGTTTGGTGTCCCCCCCCCCTTATCGTTATGTCTGTATTGATGGTTTTAGTATGTTGTGAACCAGACTGAGAAACCTAAGTGAAAAGTTGGCCATATGGTACAGGTATGGGTACAGCGGCGAGGAGAGGCCACAATGCCTTGCGACTGCTCGATCACTGTGTTTGGCAATGACCGCTGAGTGTTCAGTGATCTCATTCACAACAAGAAGGGGATGTTAGCTTATAGCAATTACTGCCAGCAACAAAGCCTTAGGAGAGGCATTTCAACCATTTAGAATGGGAATAAAACGACACAAATGCTGGAAAACTAACAAATGGGGTCATGGGAAAGGGGGGGTGCCCAGGAAAAGGGGGCATAGCCCTCTGAGCACAATGCACCACCCTGGGCTCCTTTGGGAAGAAGGGCATATTATTGTTGTTGTTGTTATTGTTATTTATTACACCAGTGTTCTGTGTTATGAGCAGCTAGAAGGCTCATGCTGTATTGCTGCTCATTCCATAGCCTACCATCTAGCTCTTCCCCATTTTAACTTCTTCCATGACAGGGCTGGCCCCAAGATATTTTGCCTGAGGCAGCACGATGAATGGCACCTCCACCCACCCACCCCATTCCAACAAGTCAAGTTGCACAACACACAAGTCTAGATTGTTGTTCTGAAAACTGAGGCAGAAGATCTGGCAAGCACTTCTCCCCCTCCCTGTTAGTAAAAATAATAATGCAATAACAACAAACTAAGGGCACAATCCTATGTATGTTTTGACAGAAAAAATTCCTACAACCTCCAGCATGCCCCAGCCAGCTCTGCTAGCTGGGGCATGCTGGGAGCTGCAGGACTTTTTTTCTGTCTAAACATGCATATGATTGCAACTTCAATAACTAACAACTTGGGGTTCCCTTTCATGACACCCCAAATCTGCTACCTGAGGCAGCCACCTCACTCTGCGTAATGCAGGGGTGCAGCATCTCAGGCCCAGGCACCTAAATCTGGTACTCCAGGAGTCCCAATCTGGCCTTTCCTGCATTCCTTGATGTCTGTGCCCTTAGACTGGTGACTTTTGTACTTTTGTGCAGGCCCCGCCCCATTCTTAAACTTTGAAATACCGCACCTTAGGCTTAGTTACCTGCTATAAGAACTTTAAGTTAAAATATGCTGACATTTTTGGTGTTTTGGCCCTGTTTTGGCCTTAGTCCCTGCTCACCACTGAAATGCAGCCGCTGACAGCTTCTCCAAAATGGGGTTCGGCCCTCAAGCTGAAAAGGCTTCTGCACCCCTGGACTAATGGTAGGGACGGCCCTGTTCCTTGTCTAGTCCCATCCTACATTGCCTTGTATGTAGACATCCAGAGATATCTGACACATAGAACTTGCTGAATATGTGACTGAGGTGCCAGTGAAAGACACTTGGCTGCCTGAAGCAGAGCCAAAATGGTACCCCTCCCTGCTAGGGCCAACACTTTAAAAGTCTTGTTTCATCAGTCAGACACCCCGTTCCTTCCTTCATCTAGCCCTCCCCTCCCCGTAGTGTTACCTGAAACAGTTCACAACATCCTGCTTCATGGCTAGGCTGGCCCTGTGTGGCTCCTCCCTTAACGATGACTGTGGACTAACCCTCCAATAAATGCCCTTCATAAATGTTCATTGATGCTCTGATCCAGTGTTCATGCTAACTATGCATGGTTTAGGTTTCTATGCCACCAGAACCCATCCTAAAACAGTTTGGTCTGTCAGAGGCCTATGTATTTCCTTATATGTGAAATATTTTTCATGTAGGCAGGTTATATTTAAAGATAAAATGTATTTTCAACATAAAGCAGTTGATCTTCGTTGTACTGTTTAAATATTTTTGTGCTCATTTCTAGTTCTTAACAACAAGCAATTTGCCACTGCGATGTCAATATAGTGATGCTACAGCTCCATTCTAGTCTGTTTTGCTCCTATGAACCAGGGAAGAATTATCCCTGATCAAAACCAATTTGATGGAATTTCAAAACAAGAAAGTACCTCTGCTAGCTATTTAACCTTCTTGACGAGCCAGAATAGGGTCAAACAGATTTGAAGAGGCATTTAAGAGCATGTTTTCATTTATCTCAGCTAAATTCAAGAGAGAACATGGTTCCAGATGGTAACCTTACTCCTTTCCAAAAGACCTGTTTGTCTTTGCAACCTATGTCAATTAGGTCCAGCTCTGTTTGATATTTTGGTGGTCAGGAATTTCCTGATTTCATATCACCTATGGTATGCATTTTCTAACACTTCCCCTAACTTTATGTAAGAGCTGGGAATATTGAATTAATGGGTTGTTGTTTTTTTGAGTCTTAGTTTTCATACCTCTGAAAGATTTCTAGACCCTAAGCAGATACTAGTGAGCGATGTTAGGTCAGTTACAGCACTGATCCCCACCCACCCCATATGAGTACAATCAGGGCTTTTTTTCTGGTGGAACTCACCGGAACGGAGTTCCAGCACCTTTTCTTCTATTAATTGCATTACAATTTAATCGCCATCTACTCCCAAGGAAATGTAATCCAAGAGTTCCGGTACCCTTTTCTCCAGAAAAAAAGCACTGAGTACAATCCAATTTGCCATAAGCAATACCTACAGATGGAGTATTCCCTTAAGTTTAGCAGAGTCTTGTTTTTTCATTCTCACAGTGCTAACATGTGTGCAAGTAAGGTGAAGGGCTGTTAGGGAGAATTAGAGATCTGGGCGTACCCTCCCTTTTGCTTCAGTGCAAATTACCTGTGCTTCAGAGTAGAGATAGGGAGAAATTCATTTGGTTCACAGTTTAATATGAACTCACTAATTTTTGTACTTTGTGGGGCAATGTGCAAGCCAAAATTGAGTTATCCTCCAAAATTCACGCTTCTCCAAGTTTTGCAATGGAGTTCTTCAATTAAAAAGAAGCATACCATGTGTATATTATGGAAAACCATGTTGAAAAATACATCATCTTAGGACAATTCCTTCAAAATGTGTGTTTTATTTATTTATTTATTTATTTATTTATTATATTTATACCCCGCCTTTTTTCCTGCAAGGAACCCAAGGCAGCTTACATAATCCTCCTCCTGCTCTCCATTTGATCCTCACAACAACCCTGTGAGGTAGGCTGTGAGGTATTAAGCAAAAGTTTGTACAAAAATATGTGTATTGGGAGAAATGTGTGCAAAAATATGCATGACATTTCATGAGAATGTTTCTTTTTCAATTCTCAATACTCAGGACAAACCAAATTTAAGATTGAAAAATGTCAGGCAGGCTCCTCGACTACCCAGGCACAAGGCAGACCTCTTTGGAAGAGGATTTCAATCCCTCAGCACACTACCACAAAAGAGATGGTCAACCTGAGGAGCCCTGTTGCAGGGATGCTTCACATGAGATCCCAAAGAACCCCTCTGACCTCAGCCCTGCTGTGGTTCCTGACTCATCCCATGGTTCTCCAGAGAACCGGTGATGATGTACCAGGCGGGACACTCATATTCATCATTGGAGCACCAACCTGCCAAAAAGAAGACATTTTTTGCCCAGGGTTTACTCAGGAGCAAGGGCCTACTCTTGATGAGGAAGACCCAGTTGTAACCAATGAAGAAGCAGACCCAGCCAGTTGCAACTGGTGAATCAGGGTCAGCAAGTATATAAGCCCTCAATCTTCACCCAAACCTTCACTGGTTTAACAGCTCACGTTGAGTGCTTTGTTCCAGCTATCTTGCTCAGGACAGAGAAATCAAAATTGAGCGATTTGTCCAACCCTAATCCAGAGCATGAATAACTTGTATTGGATAGAAGAGGAGAGCTGGATGGAAATGTGGGAGTTGTACACAGACCTTCCAATGTCTTAGTGCCTCTTGTCCTGCCTGCTGGTATATTTGTGTGCAAGCATAGACATTGATGGGGAACAACAGGGCTCCATTGAGCTGATGGGAATCCTCTGTTTTAAAATGTAATCTTCCTTTGGGACAGCAAGAGTTCCATCTAAATAAAATGAGTTCAGTTTAGATCCAACTATTCTTTGCAATTCTAGTCTAGGCAAAACTAAAGGAACTCTTAATAAGTTCCTTACTAAAGCATCTCAAGATGAACTCTAATTGAGTTTTTTTTAATGATATATTAAGTCTTTTTTCCTTGGCACTCTTCTGCTCATACTCCTAAGGGCCAGCTCTCATGACCTTTGGGTGTATGGCCAGCTGCCTATTGTCCCTATTGTGCTGACATTTTTATCTACCCAGATTCTGCTGTACCCATGGCAAAGATGTATTTGATCCTGGGCGCAAACTCTGCTTCAGCACATACAGTCAACTAGTGAAATGTATACAGAGATTTAAAAAACACGCACACACTGAAGTGAGTTAAAGCAGGGGCCCTATTAACTCATATTCAGCACCCATCAAGGATCATGGGGATGGCCAATTATGCAGTGTGGCTATTTCTCAGAAGGGACAGAGTTTAAGACGTTAACAACGTCCATTTAAGAAGTTAACAATGGGGCCACATAAATCAGAGGCAACTTATTCTCTCACTGTGATTGGAGAAACTGTACACAAACTTCATCAGAGCTCTTAAAGGGAAAGAAGCCATGATGCTACACTTAGAATATAATAATCTTACAATTGTATATTTGTTTAAGATATTTATTTGTAGTGCCATCACAAGATAAGCTGATGCACAATGAGGACTTGACTCTCTTGAGCACTTTATGTATGTCACTGGACAAAATACAATAGAGGGTGATTTCAAAAATAGCAATGCAGTAATACACACCTTCATACTAATATGCACCCTGACCCTATTCTACATGGTAAACAGAAATATTATGCTTGTGGAAACACAGAATAACCCAGTCAGCTTTGTCGTACAGTTAGTTTGATCCACAAGTTGCTAGAAATTTAAAGCCCTCTATGGGCGGCATTATCGACAGATGCATATACTGTAGTGTTCTGTCAGTAGTGACCTTCACTGGTTTAACAGCTCACGTTGAGTGCTTTGTTCCAGCTATCTTGCTCAGGCATTATGGGCGGCATTATTGAAAGATGCATATACTGTAGTGTTCTGTCAGTAGCAACCTTCACTGGTTTAACAGCTCACGTTGAGTGCTTTGTTCCAGCTATCTTGCTCAGGACAGAGAAATCAAAATTGAGAGATAATAACAAAATTCCAAGTTATTTTAATCCTCAGGCAGACAGGAGCAAAGGCATTGCTCCACATTAAATGCTCCAGCATTGTACTTCTTCTGGGGACCAGTAGTGAACATAAGAAGAGCCGTGCTGGATCAGTCCAAGGGTCCATCTAGTCCAGCATTCTGTTCACACAGTGGCCAACCAGCTGCCTACAGGAAACCCACAAGCAGGACATGAGTGCAACAGCACCATCCCACCCATGTTCCCCAGCAACTGGTGTACATAGACATACTGCCTCTGATACTGGAGGTAGCGTATAGCCATTAGGACTAGTAGGCATCGATGGCCTTATCCTCCATGAATTTGTCCAATTCCCTTTTAAAACCATCCAAATTGGTGGCCATCTTGTGGAAATGAATTCCACAGTTTAACTATGAGCTGTGTGAAGAAGTACTTCCTTTTATCTGTCCTGAATCTCCCACCAACCAGTTTCATGGGATGACCCTGGGTTCTAGTATTATGAGAGATGGAGGGGGGGAAGGCTCCCTGTCCTCTTTCTCCACACCATGCATAATTTTGTACACCTCTATCATGTCTGCCCTTACTCGCCTTTTTTCTAAGCTAAGCAAACTCAGCTGTTGTAACCTTTCCTCATAGGGGAGTTGCTCCAGCCCCTTTGCTAGCATGGAAACATACCACATGAACTGCCTAATCCAAGTGGTTGCCTCTTACAAATGCATCAAGCAGATTTGTTGGTAAGCTCAGTGGATGTAACATCCAAATCTAAATGCACCTATAAGCTCAGCTTCTGTAACTCACTGTAGCTCCCTACAATTTAATGAGCCTTGTATGACCATTTATCCTAAAACAACAACAACAACATTTATTGCAGAAATGCGCACAAAGTATAATACACACACATGTACGCACATTGCTCTGTATCCAAACAACCTTGGTGATTTGGGTTTTAAAAATGCAAATATTGACACTAGTCATCACTTACACAAGGTTTAATGTTTTGGTTTGTTTTTAGTAATGTTGGGAAGCCTTTAAACAGAAAGATGACTTCTAAGTTTGAAGATATATTTTTTAATGAATATAATATTGTCCTGGCAAAAAGAACAAATCATCCAAATTGAAACATAAAAAATTATATTTAGCATCATCTGTCCTTTTGCAGGATACATATAATTTTGTTTCTTTTTTCTTCCTCTGGGATCATTGTTGATATATTTACATGCTTTTTAAAGCAAAGACAACCATTGAGAGATAAGAACAGGAGGCATTTTTTGGAATAACTAAGGCCATCTGGTATTGCATGCCTCTTTCTCATTCTTTCATCTTGAACTTAATCCCATTTTCCTGCCTTTTCACCACAGCATTGCCTATTTTCCAGATATAAATGCAGCTATCTTTGTGAACTTAGTGAAGTTCAGAAGTACTTGTTCTGGAGACTTGAAAAGATGCAGAGGCTACACTTAAAACCCACTGAAGACAATAGGAGAATCTTTCCCCCACTGCCTTGTCCAACTTTGTATCCAGACCAAACCCTCAAATAATTCAGGGAATCTACAGATACTGAATGCTATGCACTTTGGGGGTTTACAATCTTCACAGTATTTCTTTATATGCTCTTGCAAATTGAGAATGGAATGTTTTCTTAGATGCTATAGGAGGCAATGCTGAAATAAGAAACAAAGAATACAATACTTTTTTTTTTCTTTCTTTGCATATTGTTTGATAAACAATCTTTTGCAGTGGTCATCCGGAAGAGTAGAATTGATCACTTTTAATAGTTATATGCGTAGGATGGAATTAAAGTAATTTCCTGCTGTAGACAGAAGGCTTCAGTCAGCAGAATAGGGAGTGGGCAATTTTCAGCAATTTCTCCTCCAAATTGCAGCCCCCTGCAGCCCCCACACCTTAAATCTGTTCTAAGGGGCTGCAAGACCCACCAGGATAGATTTTTGGCAGAGACTGAAGGAAAGAGCAGGAATCAATTACTGGGTTCAGACAATACGATAACCCATAACGATAACGATGAGTGTGGGTTGTTGTTGAACCAAGATAACAAACCATGGTGAACAACCCACAGTTCGTAACCCAACAACAAACCACGTGTTCTCTTCATAGGTTGTTCATGGTTAACAAGCCATGGCTTTTTAATGCAGCTGGGTACAGACAACACGATAACCCACATTTCAAAAACAACCCACAGTTCAATGATAACCCACAGTCAACCCTTGAGTGTGGATTATCAAGTTGTCTGAAGCCAGCCATTATTCCAATTCTCTAGGAAAACTAAGTAGAAATGCTTAGATTGGAAGAACAAATCAAGTGCAAGCTAACTGAGAATTGTCCTGGATTACTGGTCCATCTAGATTGTTCTGGTCTCTGAGGAGATTATGTCAGCCCAACCATTTATCTAGGTTTCTGCTGTAAAAGTGAAACTGTTTCTTCAAGGTCATTCATATGGCCTGCTTATGATGGACCTTCTAGCTTGCTTCATAAAGAGACACAACACTACAGAACCAAGTATTTTAAGCCACCATAAGTTAGAAGAAATATAGCCCAGTAATGTAATTGCATCAACTGGGAAGGCAATATCTCAGCTGGGAATACTTTTTCTTAGCATGCGAGATTTCTCTGCCTCCCAACCCACCACCCCTATTTCACTGTTCTTGCATCATAATAAAGTTATCATGAAGAACATTTAGTTAGCAACAGAGGGGCCCTTCATAGAATCATAGAAAAGTAGAGTTGGAAGGGGCCTACAAGGCCATCGAGTCCAACCCCCTGCTCAATGTAGGAATCCAGGTCAAAGCATCCCTGACAGATGGCCGTCCAGCTTCACCTTGAATGCCTCCAGAGTGGGAGAGCTCACCACCTCCCTAGGTAGTTGGTTCCATTGTCTTATTGCTCATCTTATTGCTTATTGCTTCATCTGTCTGATTTACAGGCAGGAATCTATTTCCTTGCCTATTAACACTAGTCAGTGATACAACATTAATTATCATGTTGTAGGCAAGACTATCAATAGGTCTTTATATTTCTTCCTAATGATTACTCCTAACATTGCTCTTTTGTCATGCGATGAGAGAACAAAAGTCATGTGGGGAGTTTTAAAGGAGCCTAGGAAAAAAGGCTAGACACCGTATTTATTATTTATTTATTTGATTGGTGCCCCATCTTCCTACCAGAAAAATGGCACTCAAGGTGGCTTACATGCATAAGCCGCCTTGAGTTCCTTGCAGGAAAAAAGACGGGATATAAATGTAATAAATAAATAAATACAATCACAAATAAACCTTGATTAAAACAATAGAAAACAATGCATTAAAACATAAAAAAACACTCAGCAATAACAGAATAAAAACAGCATTCCACCCAACAACAGACCTGCTTATGCACCAAAGCCCTGCTTGAATAAAGAGGTCTTCTCTCACGTCACCACCAAATGTGCCTCTGAAAGCAGTGGTATTGAAAGAAGGGCATCTCCTGAAAATCTTAAGACCCAGGCAGGCTTGTATGGGAGAAGGGGGTCTTTAAGGTAGCCTGGTCGCAAGTCATATCAGGCTTTATAGGTAATAAGCAGCACTTTGAATTGTGCTTGGAAACAGACCGGTAGCTAGTGAAGCTGTTGTAACAAGGGAGTTACATGTTCCCTGTAACCAACCTGGGTCAACAGCCTGGCCACAGCATTCTGGATCAGCTGACGTTTCTGAACAGTTTTTGAAGGCAGCCCCACATAGAGCATGTTTTAGTAGTCTAAAGGTGATGTAACTAAGGCATGTGTGACAGTGGCCAGATCAGACAGATCAGAAATGGGTGCAGCTAGACTATTGATCAGAAGTCATTTTTCCCCATTCCTGTTAGTTTTCATTTTGATGTTGTATAGATAATCTTCCAGTGTACCTCAGTGTATCTATCTATCTATCTATCTATCTATCTATCTATCTATCTATCTACGTATACTTGCCATCTTCTTAGTCCACTTGATGGTTATGAAAGTGAATGTCACAATAAACCAGCCTGTCTTTAATATGATACAGCTTTGCCTTTTTACTGGTAGACAATAATATCCAGACACAACAAGGGAGATCCACAGGTAGAACCAGGTTCCTACCTGCACAACCACTGTAATATGGGTGCAGATGCACATCCATTTTGTGATGCTGATCTGGGTCCCATTGGACAGTTTCCATATCTCTTTGGGTGGCCATAGGGATACTTATTCTAATCCAGGGCCATTAGTTCTTGTGATTGACTAGCTGTTCACATTCACAACAAGAGCAATTCTGAGGTCCAAGGATGCATTTGTCAACACAGTGAGGCTGCTTAAATTCAACTGATTTCAATGCACTAGATCGCAGCCATCAACATCTACTTTTCCAGGCCACACACAGTTATTTTATGTATCTTATAATGAAGTGTTGAACATGGCTGGTAGGGCTTGCTGTGGGGAAAAACTGCAAGTCTTGCCATAGAAGTAAGGAAAGAGGAAGTAAGAGTAATACATGCTTCCTCTTTCTTTTTTCCTTTGAATGCATATTCAGATATTTAAACTGCACTTAGGGCACAGTCCTTTGCATGCTTAAACAGAAAAAAGTCCTATAAAACCAAGCATGCCCCAGCCACCCATGCTGGCTGGGGCATGCTGGGAGTTGTTGGACTTTTTTTCCTATCTAAACATACATAGGATTTTTTGCCCTTAGCCAATTGGTCCAATTCTATTGTCTAGCACACATAGCCCTGTTGCCCTGGTTTCTACGGAAAAGACGCAGCGTGGGGTCCCGTCGCGCCGGTGCAGGGTCCTGTCGCGGCTGGAAGTGACGCAACGGGACCATCGCAGTGGGCGCAGGTGGCTTGTCGCAGAGAGGTGAGCGGGGCCGAGACCCGGTAAGGCCTAAGAGTTTCGGGTGGGCATGAGTGTGGCTGATTTATATATACGTATATATTGCAAACATCAATGAACTGAAAGTGAAAATTCAACTTTCCCTATGGTTAAAGAAGATGAAAATAATTGCTTCATGGAAGAATGCTGCAAATCAATTGGAACAGATTGTTTTGTCCTTGCTATCATTTGCATCCAGTCAATATTGTTTTTCAAAGCAGAACATTTGAGCTGTATTTGCAGTCAACATATATTTTGGGAGAATGAGCCCTGGCATATATAATCATACTGGAGTACCAAAACAGTCCTGCAGTATGAAGGTGTTGTACATTGTTAGTGGTGTCATCATTCAAGCAAATCCTAGTCCTCCTGGCCACCTGTGGTAATCAAGATAGTTTGACTCCCCCCCCTTTTTTCCCCTGGAGAGTGTGTGTATTAACCCTAAGGCTCTGGCAAAATTCCAGCTGGGCTCATTACATTCCACCCTGTGAAAGTCTCTCTGGGTTTGTAACTGGATATGGTTTTAGAAAGAAAGAAAGAAAATTGGATTGGAATGGCATGAATGTATTTATGAGCTGAGCCAAAATTCAAAGAGATTTTGCAAAAGGCTAATTATTTACACACACACCTTGATTCCCAAAGTCAAAGACTCTAGCAGTTCATATAGAACCTGAAATAAAGTTGAATCAAGAAACAGAGTGCTTGGATCATCAGGGACATTCTTTTACCTCTTGGTTTCTCTTGCTATGTAAACAATAGGACCACCATTATCCAGGTATGCTGAGGTGGCTGAGATTCACTACACACACAATGAATCAAGATATACCTGTGTTAGCCAAGGTTATGTTTACTGCTAGAACACACTGTGATTCCATGCCCATATAAACAAGGGTAGTTGGCTCAGCAACAGCAATAAATCAATGACCCATGGAGCAAGTTGCTTGTGCTCCTGATTGAGCTAACAAGGCTTTAGTTGAAAGAGCAATCACAGCTTCCTTCTGCTTTTTGGGCAAAGTAAGACCCAATGCTTGACTTGAGCAAGGTAGAGCCAGGACCTTCTACTCATCTGTTGTTCACAGCTGGGGGTCATCCTTACTCTCAAAGAGATAGCAAAATGTCCCCCCAAAATTAATGGAAGCAGGCTGAACTCAGTGCCTGGGAGTGTAGCCCTGATCTGCCTGTCTTTGTTTATTAACTTTTCTTTGCCCCTTCCCTGGGCACCCTTCCCTGGTGTGACTGGCTTTTCTTTTGACAAAAATAACCTTTGATACTTGCTCAGAAGTAATTGTATCATTGCTCTGTGTGTGACTGATTATTATAAGACTCTCCAAAAACGATGATGATTAGTCACCAGTCTTTGAGTTCTTGCTGTAAAGTAACATAAAGATGATGGGTGGTGGTAAAAATGATGAGTCCAAATGCCTAGGGCTCTTTTACTATTACTAAAGGCCCATTCACTTTCATTTCTCTACACAGTGCTAGAGGAAAGAACAAAGGCAAAATAGTTACCACACATTTGTCTCTTAGTTCAACCACTGTAGAGCATATATATATATATATATATATATATATACATACACACACACACACACACACACACACACACAGGAAATGGGGCCTGCTGCAACATAGAACTAATTAATCCTTCAGAAATCTAAGTTTTCTTCCAACACGGAATGGTTTGGTCAACCTGACGGTTTGCTATCACATTCATGTAATTGGCTGTAATTGGCTATGATTTCTCCTTCTGGCAGAAAAAGCATTTAGGAACAAATCCCTTCACAGTGATGTTCAGGTTACCCAGCTACTGTCTTTGTTTTCTCCCTGTGGACATCATTAGACAAGATGCTCCTGTCTGCCTTTGCTGACATTTTTGTGGCCTTTTCTATGAAATTGCAGCCTAGGAAAATCTTATCTCTTTCCTATCAGGATGGCTCTTATATGGTAGCCTAACATTATTAGTTTAATGTAGCTATTTGAGCTTATTTGATTTTTTCCCTCCTAACTTTTCTTTGTTGGTTTATTTTAACAATGCCATTTAAATCAGGGCTATTAAAGATATCCTCGAGTAGAGATAAAATGTACTGACTACAAAAGTTTATCTCATCTGAAATGTTCTTTGCTCCTAAAACATGTCTGAAGTATTTTGTAGGAAGGTGGTTGTGCACTTACTGTGTAAAGAGAGAACCAATTTCATCCAATATCCATTCTGGGTTATACAGTATATATATTTTTAATTGGGCATAGACAGAGGAATGAAGAGATAAGGCATAAATTATTAGTTTAAACAAGGGTTGCAAGTTTATTAATATTACAGGATCTGCAGTGAGTTGAAACATTATATTTAACTCCCAAAGTGGGCATATAAGGGCCAAACTACATGTTACCTTTAATATGTAGCACAGTCTTTCTCTGTATTGTCTGTAACATATAGAATGTATTTCTCTCCCTCATAAATTTGTTTTCCAATAATCAGACTAGTGATGATGCGTGAGAATTTCATTCGGTTCATATTTTTGCTAAGAACTTACAAAAATTCACAAATTTCTTCATAAATGGTATGGAAAGAACTTGAGATTTAAAAATATTTCAATGTGGAAGAAAGAAAAACGAATGGATTTGCCCATGCAGGCAAAGGGCATTTAGTGCTTATCTCTTAAATGTCTGGGTTTGAATCCCTGTGTATTCAACCATGTTTGTGCTGTTGAACTAGGGTTGCCACCTTTTTTTTTCCTGACAGGATCCTCACCTTTAGCAGCTACATGGAAGGCAGGTACAACAGGGTCCTTTCCCTGCTGGGAGTAACTGTAGTTATTGAATTTGGCTGGTGCAGATGGGTGAGAGTTTTGTTCAATTCATTTTTTGGTAAGAACTTAGCAAAATTTGCATTCCCCCCCCCCCCATAAACTAGGTGGAAAGAACTTGGGATTGTTTAAAAAAAAATTGAATGAGAAAGAGAAACTAACAGATTTGGCCCTCCTTCTCAGGGGCACTGGTTTCTGTCTGTCTGTGTTTGTTTATGCTCTGCTTTTCAGCCAGTGTAGGTTTCCAAAGTGGCCTTGTTCTTCTGAATAAATCCCTTATAAACATTAGGTATCCTTGACTTTTGCATTCCCTCCTATAGTATTTGGTAAAACTTAATATTTCCATTGTATTTAATGGCATGCATGATAACATTTCTAATTAGATTTCAGGGCAGCTACTAGTCTATAGAAGTTGAAGAGATTGGTGTAGCAATGAGGAAATGTCATCGTTGGTTGTCTCCCCCCCCCCCCCCGTGACATTTCCTGGCCTTGACATTTTCTTTCTCTAGTTTCACACATTTTAGCAAAATGATTGAATTTGCCATGCTTTCTGCATTCTTTTCCATGTGTGTGGGTAAGGTACTTCCTTTATTAGTCTTATTTCATGCTAGGCAGGAATTTAAGCTTTGCCACTTCTGCCTACCTGTGTGAAACGTCTTTGGGGGACCTTTGTTAGTGCCAGGGCTGCCTTTGCTGTCAGGCCCTGTGGATGTTTAGCCTTTTGAAAGATCTTTTGCACTGGATAGCATCCATTTGTTTTTTCTGCTGTGCTCCAGCCCTCTCTACTGCTCCATAGCCAGTGTGTCTGCCTTGCATATGTCCAATACATGCTCCAGGTCAAATCAGTCTCTTTAATTCTGTGCTGTGTGAATGATAAAGATAGAGAGGGAGCTGTCTGATGGAACAGTTGTGCATAATTCTCTAGCATGGGCTGGTTCTCTACCTCAGCCCCAGAAGTAAAATAGGACAAATGCCTTCTAGAAGAGCATAATACTTAACTTCTTTATTTCTTTTATTTACTGACTCCAATAACAAACATTCTCTGAACAGTATACTGAATATCTGTGTGCTTTCCATTTGGCTTGCCTTCTGGGCTATGATTTGGTTTAACTGATTTTGCCCTCTGAAGTTGTTTTTTCTGTATGCATTTCTATTAGTTCCTGCTTTCTGCTTGTGTCACTCTTCAAGTGTAAATTATGGGTTCTATCCACAGTTAGTCTAACTTAAGTCCCATGATTTCAGTGGGTCTACTCTAACATTGGATACAACCTTATGTCTGCTTTGCCTAGTGACCTGTCAGGCTCCACCCACTGGGACTTCAGGTTCCACCTCCCGGGCTCATCCTGCAGGGTCCCTAGTTCATCTGTAAGAATATCTGGAACAAATACTTCAGTGCTCTGGAAGCTTTCATGTGTATATTAATGTATACTATATGTTTTTGAATGACACATTATCACAGTGTTTCATGGGAATCGCTCCATTACCAATAACACTCACAAATGTTAGAATTCAACATATTCCATTGCAGCGGTACCCAAGTAAAATTATATCCACTTCCTGTTTCAGGGATACCCTTTATACTTATTTCTGCACATCTTTATGAACTATATTTCCCTTAAAATGCTCTTATATCTTGGTTAACTAGATCTCACCAATGTACTCAATTTCTAGAAGGATACTGTGTGTGTGTGTGTGTGTGTGTGTACACACACACACGCACACACACACACAGAGTTGGGTCTTTTGATCTGTTTTTCAGTTTTATACTAACATAATTAATACAATGTTAATTCAAGTTTTGTTCCAGGATTATAATTGTCAAGACTTTAGCTTCAGTTTGAGCCTAAGCAGATAAAGTACATGACCCCTTTTAATTTGTACATTTATTAGTATGGAATGTATTCTTTCGGAATATCACGATTATCACTCATGGGAATTCCCCCCCCCCCAATATTATACTCATTAAGATGCATTGCTTAAAATAATCACCCGGAGCTTGTTAGTTGCTATATAAGGAAGACTCTTTTTCCATATGCAGTTTCCCAGATGGTGCAAGAAGGTTGGTCACTATTTCTGTGAGCTGTTTAGCCTTAGACTTAGAGATGTGAAGGTCCGGGGGAAACTGGAAAACCCCATTTTTTCCTGTTTTTTCCCCCAAGGACCATTTTTGTGTTGTTGTTTTTCACAAAATTAGGGGGGGGGATTGAAAATATTTCATAATCCAAAGCTGTTCTTTTACAATTTAAGACAAGGTGTTTATATATTGTTACTCAGCTTTTACTCTCCCAAAAATGACTTCTAAAAACTATGTAATAAGGACACCCTTATAGAAAGACTAGACATGTAAAAAGTCTGGAAAAAATGAAGCCATGGGGTAAAATGCTTTTTAAAAAATCCTCTTTGTAAGATTAGCTTAGTTGTTTCCTCCATTCCTTATTAAAATTGTTGATCTAATGTATCTTTTACCAATAGACATTTAGGGATGCTCCAAGTCATGCTCAGTTTACAAACATGGGAGTAGAGTCACCATATCATAATATGGTGACAATGTTCTACAGAGTCCTGTGTTTCTGGGCTTGTTCTGGTTAGATGCTCTAGCAGTCAATTACCGGTAATGTATTTCTAATAGAAAACTATGGAGAAAACATGTGAAAGAAACACTGTAGGTTACCCCACAACTACCACCAGGTGCAACAGAACAGCATGTGGGTTATCCCACCTATGTTTCTTTCTTTGAGGCTTGGGTCCATAGAACTCACTGCTAAAGCTTTTAGTAAAGTTCTCAATTAGATCTTACCACTAGGGAATGCTGCCTCAGCTATAAAACCTCTTAACTGCTGCCACTAGAATAAACCCCCTCTAATAAATGAAACTCAGTAGCCTGGCTCCTATGGCATGGGCATGGAATTGACACCACCACTAGAGACAACTTTTCAAAATGAACAAAAAAATAATAATAAGATGTTCATTAATGGAAATTATTTACATACATGAATAAAATGTCACTCTTCAAATAATAGGTTGAGACTGCTTAGCAGTTCTTAAATTAAATATGGTTGCATCCCATTCCCTGCCACTCCGCAGAATCTCGCTTGTGCTGCTGCTGTCCTCCTTCATCCCTCCTCAGTGCCCTCCACCCCATACCCCTAAAAATCATGAACATCAGGATGTGGCAGCTAGCAATGGAGGGAGGCGACAAGCAGGAAGGGGAAGGCGGAGCCAAAAGTGGCTGGAAAGAAGGTGCTTTGAGAGCGGGTGCTCTTACTTCAGTGTAAAGTGACGCAGTCTTGAAAAAGTCAAGCTCTGAAATGGACGATGAAGTTGACTAGGACATTGACAAGGAAGGGATAGTAGAGATGATGGGAAAATCTATAATGGACTCAAACGAGTTCGAATGTCTAAGAATTCAACCTGTGGATTCCTCAGCGGACTGGCTTTTCCTGAGTTGCTCGGATTCCGCGGACTTGACCTTTAAAAAAAATAATAATTCCATAATGTTGTACAAATTTAGTCGTAGAAAAATATGGGGGGGGGAATTAAAAAATCAACCAAAAATGTGCATTCCCTTCATAAATTAAAGGGTGAAAAGAAAATATACATTTTTGTGGATTTGCGTATTGTGAGGGATTTGTACATTTTCAGGAGTGTGAATTTGCAGAAATGCATCTGAACACATTTGCGCAAAATCTGATTGCATCAATGTGTAGACAATAGAAAGAATTGAAAGGCGCCTGACAATCCACAGAGCATAGACAGAATGGATTTTACAATATCTGTGCATCCCTAGGCATCAGTATGCTGGACTGAATATCAGAGATTTGGTCTTGCACTGTTGCACGGCAGCAAAATGCTCCGGACAGAAAAAGGTTGGCAAACACGTTTCTGTGTTCATAAGGGCTCTGAAAATTAATTCCATTTGGTGATCTGATGTGGTGGTTGGGTGGAGTTTCCCTCAGTAGTTGGCAACCCCAGCATAACAATTGCAGAAAGGATGCTGGTGTAGGGACCGAGGCAACAAAGAGTTCTGCCACAAAGGCATCTGGTGTAATGTCCAGGGCATGGACGGTAAGGGACTTTGGCTGGAATGCCAGGGCCAGAGGATGATGGAGGCTGGAGAGGCATAGGTCAGGAACAGGCAAAGGTGGAGCACAGTCAGGCAAGAGCTGGAGCTAGTCACAGAGAGCTAGGAGCCAGCTACAACAGCATGAGGAATCATGTTGCTGTGGCAAAAGCTGGAGTGCTGAGGCAGCCCTTAAGTAGCCCTTCCGGCAGCTCCCAGCTGGTCTGCATTAGCAGGCCTGAAAGCAGCTGGAGCTAAAGGGCCAAATCCTGAGAAGAGGGGCGCTGGCCAGGTTGCTACCTGGAAAGCGGCCACCAGGTGGAGCTGTGCTAGCGAAGCAGATCCTGACATCTGGGACATGTGCCAGAGCCGGTGGGAGGACTAAGGGGGGATGAGGAGGGAACACGCCACGGTAAGCATAATCATCTGTTGGGTGGGAGTACCATGGATTGTTCAGTGAACACGCAACCCATGGCAGCTTAGTATCAGGGTGGCTCAGCATGACATGTGAACCTGCCCTTTGAGTACAGTTCTCCAGCCAGCTGTGGATCCACCTAGTAGTAGTAGTGCCATCCAGCCCACACTTAACTAGCTTGCTAAGTGGAATATCATGGGGGCCTTTTTCAAATGCCTTGCTAAAGTCAAGATATATTATGTCCACAGCATTTCCACAATCTACTAAGGAAGTTACTCAATCGAAACATGAAATAAGATTGGTCTGGCAGGACTTGTTCTTGATCTTGGCAAATCCAGGGTGGCTTCCAGTGATCACTGCATCAGTGTCAAGGTGCTTACAGAGTGAGCACTTCATAATCTGCTCTAGAATCTTCCCAGGTATTGCTGTCAAACTGACTGGGCTATAATTATCTAGATCTTTCTTCTTGGAATTATCTGGATCTTCCAACATTTGCCCTCCTCCAGTCCACTACTTCACCCATTCTCTAGGAATTTTGAAAGATAATACATAGAGGTTCTTCTGAGAGACCATTTGCTAACTCCTTCATCACCCTAAGATGCAATTCATCTGGACCTGGGACTTGAACTCATTAAAGGTGCCTAGATCTTCCCTAACCATCCCTCTTTCAACCTCGAGCTTGACTGCTAACCCTTCTGTTTGTCACATATGCCAGATGGAACACTGATCCTCTTTTGGGAAAAAAGTGAGCCAGAACTGAAATGGAGCAGTTCCACATTTTCTTTGTCACTTGTCAGCATTTTGCCATCTTCACAGAGCAGCTGGTCTACCATTACTTTTATCCTCCTCATACTTTGAAGATAAGTACCCGTTTTTGTTGTTATTTGCATCCCTCAGCAACCCCACTTCATTCTGAGCTTTTGCCTTCCTGACACCATCTCTGCAATTTTGGGCTATCTGCCAATACACTTCCTTACTGACCTGTCCCAACTTCCACCTCCTATATGTATCCTTTTCGATTTTCAGATAATTGCTAAACTTTTCGTGGAGCCACATTGTCTTTTTCTATTATCTTCCCCCTTTTTTCCTCATTGGGATTGTTGCTGATTGAGCCTTTAGTGTTTAGAAGCTCCCATCTCTCTTAAACTCCTCTTCCTGTAGGTTTTTCTTCCATGGAATCCTACTTATAGTTGGTCTGAGTTAATTAAACTTTCCTGAAGTCCAAGCAGGAACGGTGCAGGGCTGTTTGGCGCCCTAGGCCAAATTATATTTAGCGCCCCCCCTTGTGCCGTGGGGGGGGCTCCGGAGCAAAGCAGCCCTGCTCTGCAACCCCCCCCCGCGCCGCCGCCGCCGCCACCACCACCTACCTTCCCCCCGCCCCCGCTGCTGGCTGCTGGCTGCTGCTGCTGCTGCCGCCGCCTCCTCCTCCGACGCGATGGGACCCCCGCGCTTTACGACGGGAAGGTAGGTAGGTGGTTGGTGGGCGGGCACGCGGGCGCACGCGCGCGGGGAGGGAGGTGCAGCGGCGGCGGCGGCGGCAGCGGCCGGCAAGCGGGTGGGGAGGCGCGGCGGAGGCGGCAGGCAGGGCAGGAGCGCGCCGGAGGCGAGGAAGGAGAGTTTCTGCGCCCTCTTCCGCCACGCGCCCTAGGCAGCCACCTGGGTCTGCCTAGCGGTAGCGCCGGCCCTGAGTCCAAGGTGCATGTTTGACTACACTCAGACTCAGCTTTAGTTTCCCTTAAAATCAAGAACTCAAGCATTACATTTCTCCAAAAGTTCCTGCTACGTTAACCTCATCAACTAAGGTGGGAGTATTGAATTGTGAAGTTTATAATGGATAACAATGTTCTGTTGTCCGTTCCATTTATATTAGTGTTTTAAACTTTAAAATGGCCTAAAATGATGGTTATAATTTTATGCTTTTTAAAAATAGTTTATATGTTTTATAAGTCTGTATTTTAAAAAATAATGTTGTATAGATCTTTGTTCATTCAGTTGATTTTGATTTTGTAATTCTTTGTAGGTTGTCCCTGATGAAGGATCTCATTGGTCTGAAATGCATTGGGCTAGGGGTGGGCAATGCGCCCAGCAGTTGACTCGCGGCGCCGTCGCGTAGGGATGTAACCGCTCACCTCGAGCGGGCGTAGCGGGCCGAAATCAGCCCTGCTCACGCCTGCCTGAGGCGAGTGGGCCTTATCGGGTCCTGGTTCCCGCTCGCCTCTCCGCGGCGAGCCGGCCGCGACGGTCCCATCGTGTCACTTCCGGCTGGCCAGAAGTGACGCAACAGGACCCTGCGCCGGTGCGCCGGTACCTTGCGCTGCGTCTTTTCCGTAGAAACCAGGGCAACAGGGCTTAAAACAGCCCTGTTGCCCTGGTTTCTACAGAAAAGACGCAGCACGGGGTCCCAGTGCACTGGCGCAGGGCACTTCTCATGAGGCACTTCTCATGAGGCACTTGTGGACTTCCGGATCCCCAGCGCTACATTGTTTACATAGAAAATGACATAATATACGTTAAAACCTGCCGCAATCTGTGCAAGTTACACAAATCGCAGCCATTTTTAACGTATCTTATACCATTTTCTAAGTAAACAATGTAGCGCCGGAAACCGGAAGTCACTTCCCCGGCCTGGCTTACGAGAACGTGAGTCAAGCCAGGGAAAAGGAAGGGTGAGCGGAGCTCGGGCGGTCGAGCCCGGTGAGTTCGCTGGACTGGCACACACACACACACCCACTGAGCTCCACGCACATCCCTACATTGGGCTGCATTGTTGGCACTTCTGAGAACTGGCTTCTTTTTTTTTGCACTCCTTATAGCACTGTTCAAGTGTTGTTGTGTGAACCTGTGGAAGAAGTGGGGCCACATGTGCTGCCCCTGTCCCTGACATCCCTGCATGCATTAGCTCCACCCACAACCTTCCCCCATCAAACAGGAAGGTCTGTAGTGGGGTGCTTTGCATATTCAACTAAACATGCAAAGATTCCTTCCTACAACTGGACCCTTCCAAGTATCACAGGGAGGATTCGAGGGGTGTGTGTAGCCAAACACACCAAGCTTCCTGCTCAACCTGGGAAGGTGAAGCTGGCATGCATGTGGCCATTGTGGGTGGAGCTAGCATGCACAGCCCCACCCCTCCCTCCACAGGTTCAGACAGTAATGCCCCGCCCCACCCATTTTCTATGAGCGTTCAGCAGAACTGCTGGAATAGTTTGCATTGCGCACATGTAGCAACTGTATGCACATAGGTTATGCCAGAAGTTATGCTGAACACCCACAAGGCCAACACACCAGATCCCAATATAGTCCCTCATTGTGCATTCTTTAAATTACCTAATGATATCAAGACGGACTTTGTATTACAAAAATATAAATATCATCAACAGAAATGTGTAAATATATACCGGATAAAAAAAAGGTGGCAAAATTGGAAACCATAAAAGCACTTCTTTGGTTGAACCATGCACAGTAATTTTCTTCCTAGGTTTAGAATGGATATAATGGCTGAAACATTGTTTGTGTTCCCTCATTGTTGGCTGGGTAGAAATCTAATTTATTTCCAGTTTTTCAGAGCCCCTAATTTCACTTCATTACAGCACAATAGGGCTCTCACTGTGGGTTTATAATTTCAGTCTTTTGCTCTCACTTTAATGTGTTGCTCTATTTGATATTTTTAGCTGCATTTTTCCATACGCTGCTCAGAGCCCATCTCTATACTGGGGGTGCTACATTTACACTTGAGATGGCAGACTTCTGGTTGTTAACATAATGAAACAAGCATCTGGAATGCTATTAAACACAGAACATTTCCTACTAAAATAAAAACATTAAGACTATTTGTAAATAAGGTTGCCAGATTGGCAACTAAGGTGCTGCTTTTCCCTTGAGAGTTGTCACCATGGCTGGTGATATATGTGGTCTAAGGCAGCCAAAGGAGAACATGTATCCTTACCTAAGGAAGGTATAAGGTAGCAGTTGATGGAGCGCACCTCTGGGTTGTATTTAATGGTTTCCTTTCACCAGTGGAACAAACTCTCCCCTGCAGCCCCCTATGTGCCCTAAACCTGCTCCAGAGGGGGATTTTGAGGGACTGCAGCAGAGAGAACAGGAAGGGAAACTCCCATTGCATGAGTGAAAGTCTGCTTGCATAATATCAGGTTTAGGCCTCTATCCACATCATGTGCTCGTGTCAGCAGGCCACACAAGGATCACCTGATTGTACACCTGAACAGTGCTAACAGATCTGCCCCAAGCCACCTCATATCTTCCTCAAGTGAGGATCTAGGGCCTCTCCCACCTCAATTGTCATGGTGCCCAAGAATGGATTCCAGAGTTACCAGCCACATTGGCAACTTGCAAATCTTGTATAACAGCTTTCCCCAAGTTGGCACACTTCAGTTGGGTTATTGTTTGTTTGTTTGTTTGTTTGTTTGTACCTCACCTTTCCACCAAAAAATGGCACTCAAGGACTACAGCTCCCATAATTCCCCAGCCAGTGTGGCCAAAGGCCAGGTTGTCTGGGGGATGATGGAAGTTTTAGTCTAACGCATATGGAGGGCACCAGCTTGGGTAAGACTCTTCTATAATAACATCCTAAATATTTGTGACTCTGTTGATCCAGATTTTTGTTCCTGAACTGCTTTGCTGTTGCAGGCAAAAGAACACCATAGAAAAGCTGGGAGTGAAGAGAAGAAAATAACAAACCACATTTAGGGAATCTGCAACTTTTAATCTTGTCATACAGGTAAGAATCAATGTGGGTTTTGTCTGGAAACACCACAGCAACAGTTCAGGACTTGAGGAAAGCATTCTCCAAGGTCTGGGGCAAACAAAACATGAACCCCACTCATTATGCGATGCCAGACAAACCAACCAACCCATTGCCGGTCATAATTCTATATACTTTCTCACCATATCATGGCTACAGGGATCATGGCTACAACTTGACAGGACCGAGGGGAAGGAGTCAGGCCTCTGAGGCAGCAGGCAGTGGTGAGGTAAGTAGGTACCGTATAAATCAGGGGTGGGCAATTTGTGGCTTTCCAGATGTTTTAGCCTACAATTTCCATTATCTTTCACCACTGGCTGTGCTGTCTAGGATGATGGGTGTTGTAGGCCAAAACAAATTGCCCACCTCTGATTTAAACGGAGAGGCAAAGTCTGACTTTCTGCAACCATGACCTTTCTGAGTGGCAAAGGGTCACTGGTGTACACTGTACACCAGTGAAACAACTCACATACTGTGAGTGAAAGAATATTCCTCCTTGAATGAATTGTTTTAATTGGTGTACCAGCTAGGGATGCATGAGAATTCTCTTTGGGGGTGTGTGTGAAAACTCAATGGATTTTTCCAGTTCACCCCTGCAGATTTCGTCCCATTCCTCCCCCACAACCCGCCTGCCAACCCCACTGGCATCGACTCAATCTGTAGCAAGTTGGGCAGTACATGGATTCCATGGTTTCTTTTTCATGGCAACAATTTGCACACTTTGGGGGGGGGTAGCTAGATCTTGAAATTTGCACAAATGCTGTCATAATTATTTTTTAAAAAAATTGTTGGCGCTGCCACCTTCGCATGATTGGGGTTCCAAAACACATGGAAGCCCACACTTGTACAGCTGTCCATGCGAAGGGTTCCCTGCTCCAGGTGTTTGCACTGTATGCATGGACGCCCCTGGGCCAGGCTACATTGTGAGTAATGTCAGCGGCAGGGCTATTCAGCACAGCCCCATTCCTGCTCACAGGGTGAGTTTCACCACTTTTTACAAAGCATGAATAGGGCTAAAGAGTCTTGTGGCATCTAATCAAGATTAACACATTTATTCTGGCATAAATGTTCATGGTCTATAGCCCATGCATAGAGTATTATGGAAAGTTTCAGGTTTTTATGCAGTACATGTGGTGGTGGTGGTGGTGGTGGTGGAAGAATTGTAGACAACGCGGTCAGAAGGAAATTCAGTGCAGAAAGTACTAATGGTGGTGATGACGATGATGATGATGATGATGATGATGATGATAATAATAAAAATAAAAATAAAAAATGTGTTAATAATGTGATAGTCACTGTCAGTACTTTCTGCACTGAATTTGCTCCTGATCTCATTGTGGCTCTTAGGAATGGTGTGAGACATTGAAAGGGGAGCTTGAAATGCTAACTTGAACTGGGGTCTACACCCTGTTTCTTCTGCTACCCCATCTTCCATGCCAGTTTCCCACCACCTTCCCCAAGGGGAGGGGGCACTTTACCTAAGGGAAAGAGGTAATGAGAAAGAGCTTATTTCCACACAGGAAAGACTATGCAAAGCTTCTCATTATCTGACATGGATGTATGGAACATTATTTCCTAGTGGAGATGAGGGGGCCTATAGTTAGAAGACTGCTAGCAGGGTAAGCATCTTATTATACTCTAGATGTTTTGGATTATAACTCCCATAGTCCCTGAGCATTGGCCATGCTGTCTGGGCTTTTGGGAATTGTAGTCCAAAACACCTTACCCCTGTTAAAGAGGTTATTGCCACACCACCTGGTGGCTACATTTTCTTTAAAAAACACACCACAACATCTGGGGAAAACTACATGTTACTGAACATCACATCCGCATATTTTAACTCCCAGTGTTTGGGCATATAAGCAACTATGGCACATTAAGTTTTCCTCATTCAGTTATCCATGGCAAATGTTTTGGGTGGTTTCCAGAAGGTGGCTCTCAACCTGAATATTGTGTAATCCTAAAAAAAAGAAACAAGCATGCATGCATGCATGAACCTCTAAAATAGCAAACATGCCAGAAGCCAAAACCACTTACACACTTCTTCCTCCACTTTGTAATTTCAGGGCAGCATATGACATGGCCAAACAGTCTAGGAAAATATGTATCATAAAACTTCCCAGTGGACGTTTTTTAGATTTGATTTGCCAACTACAAATCTCAGTCAACTGGATGTGTAATGGCTTTTGTCGTTGAGATGTATCACACCACTCTTCTGGTATATTTCACTTAACTACCATTGAGCTCCCTAGGACAAGAACACTTCTGGGATATGCTGTCAGTTATACAATGATCAATGATTCTTCTTTAAAATTGTATTTCTATTCTTTTTAGTGCATGCATTCAAGAGCACTGTAGTCCATGCGTTCATCTGCTATACCCCAGAAACACGACTGTGCTTGTGATTAATGCACACTGCAGAGATCATACTGTGTTAGACGCTGGAAAATGATTTTCATTTGACACATTGGAATTCTGCCTCAGAATGTCTGGGGTGAAATCTATGAAAACCAATTGACAGAAAGTTTAAATAGGCTTTGGTGACTCAGTGTTGATATAAGAACCAAATTCTGTCAGATCCCAAGTCCAGTGCACCTGAAGGCAATGAAAGACAGTCAGCAACAGCAAGTCCCCTATTTGCTCAGACTTGTGAGCAAGCCTGCCTGACCTGGACATTTTTCTAAGGCAAGGATGCAGGAAAGTTTTGGATAGGAGGCTAAATAATGCCACCCCCATCCAGCCGGATGATATTTGGGGGTGTGGCCACGTCTCTGATGTCATCTGGTCCCTGGCCAAAGTTCCAGCTGGTGTTCTAGCTGGTGTTGTGCCTGGGGACTGGCTTTGTGGTGTGCGGGCTTACACGCAGCAAAGCTGCACTGACTGAGGCGGTGGCTGGAGGAGTGTTCCAGCCCCACTTTACTTGGGGCTGCTTTGCCCATGTCACATCCTACCCAAAGGGGAAAGGCAAGGCACAGATGTGGCATCCTTATGTGGGCAATGCATGGTGTGCAAATTAGGGCGGCCACTTACGCCTTGTCAAAAAACAGAAATTGCATCACCAAAAAAGAGGACATGCATATGACATTTGCATATGCCACTTTATATGTATAGATGCAAATTTGGACATAATAGCTATAATTTAGATAGAAATACAACAATACATCTCACCATAGTTGAGAAGGCAGACCAGGTGACCTGTTTGCCTGCTCAGTCTGTCAAAGTGCTAACTGCTGGTGGGCAACTTTCCCTCCTTATGGCTCTTTGACTATAAACCAAACATGGACTGGACAGTCCATCAAATAGAAGACACCTTCAAATAGTCCTCTGCCAGCTCTCCAAAATACAGGAATGAGCTCTGTAAATTAGAACACCTGGACACCCTGGTGCACTCTAGTGCAAATGGACTCACCCTAGCTAGCACAAGTGGACTGAGGCTGGGAGGTCAAGCCCCACTCCTTGCAGGCTGGATGAGGAACCTTTACAGGTCAGATGTTCCCCATCCCCATTGGAGTTAGAAATGGGTGAGTAATTCATTGGGTTCTCATTTTTATGAAAGATTCCCCAGTTCACACCTCCCGGAATCAAACACAGAGCTGAATGCAAAGTGTGGTCAGACATCTGTACATTTCCAAGTCTGCGATGTCTTTTGCAAAATGAACAAAAGTGTGTTCGAAAGCATGCACACATTTGAAAAATGCACACAGAGGATGCATACTTTAGGCAATAGGTAGATGTGTACAAAAATGCACACATTTGAAAAATGTGCACATTTTTTTAAAAAATGCATACAAATATATACGTACAAACCTCTGTATGGGGGGGGGGAAGGCTTGCAATCGGATGCAGAACGAGGACAGAGAACGAGCCTAGCAGTGGAAAAATGATAACCTGAACAAGACTGAGCTTGAGAGATTCGCCTATCCCTACTGGGGGCCAGGGCATGTTATCTGACTTCTCTGTCTTATTGGTGGCTTACTTCACTGATGTAGATGGTCTTGCTGCATCTCCTTCCTTTGGCCAGATCTGGGTGGTGGTGTAAAAGCTGAATAGTTGCCTGATATTGTGCAGTCAAGTCCACCTGCTGTGTGGACTTGACTGCTGACACTTAGAAAAATGCAAAACGTTATCCAATCTCTAAACAATACATCATTTTTATTAAGAGCTATTATAGATGCTATATTATTTTACTTGTTAAGTTACATTTTCTTAAATTACCATGAATAATCATAGTAAAGAGGAGGGGGATGTTTTTATAACCACACTGTGCAAACAGAAGGCACTTCTGCTCATGCAACTTGGGGATGGGGGTTGGCAATTTCTCTTTCCTGGTGCAGGCAGGCCTTCTGCACCACGTATCTTTTGTTCCAAAGGAATTACAACCCTCAGAAGCAGATCTTCTGCTCAGGGGATTGAAGAAGGGAGGCGGGGGGAAGTTAGGATCCAAGCATGAATGAAAAGCAAAAGTGTTGTTGATCTCAAGTACAGCTATAAGCAGGTATGAACTACCCATAAATTTTAGGCCAAGTTTCTGCTGATCTTTTCCAGAATATGGAATATAGGAACATAATGATCTTAATCCATCTGTGTGTTTGAATAGTGCAGAAAAGAGCAACTAAAATGGTCAGGGGTCTGGAGCAACTCCCCTATGGAAAAAGGTTACAATGTCTGGCACTGTTTAGCTTAGAAAAATGGTGAGTAAGACGAGAGACATGAGAAAAGTGTACAAAATTATGCATAGTGCTGAGAAAGTGAATAGGATAACATTGTTCTCCCTCTCTCATAATACTAGTAACTGGGATCATCCCATGAAGCTGATTGGTGTGAGATTCAGGAGAGATAAAAGGAAGTACTTCTTCACACAGTGCATACTTAAACTATGGAATTCACTTCCACAAGATTTAGTGATGGCCACCAATTTAGACAGCTTTAAAAGGGGATTAGACATATACATGGAGGAGAAGGCTATCAATGGCTACTAGTCCTGATGGCTATATGCTACCTCCACTATCAGAGGCAGTAGGCCTGTGTACACCAGTTTCTGGGAAACATGACTGGGAGGATGCGATTGCACTCATGTTGTACTTGTGGGTTTCCCAGAGGCAGCTGGTTGAACAGACTGCTGCACTAGATAGACCCTTGGTCTGATCCAACATGGCTCTTCTTTTATTTTTATTTCAATCAGGACTGCACATGAGTATTCATGTTACACAATGACAATAGTACTACTGATGAGCTGTTTGGCCGGGAGGGGAGAGCAGGCTGAGACTAGTAAACCCAGTCCCTTTACCTGTCCTGAAGTGGTGGTTGACACACTATTCAGAGTCTCTGAGCTGGATTGAAGAAGCACCCATTTTTGCTCACAGTTGCTTATCCAGCAAGGGAAATGCATGAAGGAACCGGCTTCCATGTACATATTGCTCCTAACTGGATTGAGGCACATATGCAGAATTCAATTTCCTGCCCTTTCCATGTCCTCTAAAAAAATAAAAAATAAAATACTGTGTGCATTTAACTGAGCTTTTTTGATGGTTGCTGTCCTCTGCAGCATGCTTTTAAAACTTGTATATTATTTCACAAAAAGCTAGTGAGAATCAGGTTTCCATTATTCAATGTCACATTGTGGTACTTATTTACTTTTATGTCTGGAATCAGAGTACCAGAAATAATCTATATCTGAATTCCCTTCAGGAAACAATCCAAACAAAGAAGGCAGACTTTCCCAGTACTTTCACATGATAGTAATTTTGTAAATTACACTTTCCACTCCTTTTTTGTTTCACTATCCTCAAATGTGAATCTCAGTTTCTTTTCCAAAAAACAATGCCTCTTGAAACAACATGCAATATTTTTTCATCATATCCAAAATATATGGTTCTGGTTTTATTTTAAAGAACACACACAGCATCTATTTTCTCCCCTGCCTCATCTTTCTGTATTACATGCCAAACAATACCCATCAGGAAAAATAAACTTCAACATCAGAATTAAATTGCAAATAGCATTATCTACAAGTAGATAATGGCCCTTTTATAAAGAGGCAGAATTTCTTTTTCTTTAGACTTATGGAGATTAAGGTCATATCACAGTATGTTAAAATATATAAACCTCCATAATCTTTGGCAGATTTATTACCTACCACACATTCACAGGGCCTTGTGAATCTTTGTAATTCTTAACATGACCAGCTGGCAGTGCATAATCAAATCTAACGTGTTTGGATAGACAGAACTTGAATAGCACACAATTTCTCCTGAATTGTTTATTGGGCATCTCTTCGAAATATAATTTAGAAAGAGTTATTTGATGAGAAAAATAATATTTGTGTTTTTTAAAGAAAATATTTAACTGACAACATTATTATTTTTTAAAAGCAAACGCTGAGATGAAATGTATGAAGGAGTTGCAGTTTTTAACCCATCGGATTTAGCAAAGTTTGGTATTTAAAGGATTTGCTAAACAGCCTGTATAGGGATAGAGCCCAGCCTGTCAAGTAGGGAAAGTTGTAGAGATATTTTTTTTAAGGTTTCTTTTTGCAACTGCATCCTAGGGATGTGCGCAGAGCTTGATTGGGGGGTGGAAGTCTGGCAAACTCGCCAGGCTCGACCCCCCCCCCCCCGAGCTCCACTCGCCCTACCTTTTCCCCGGCTCAACTCACGTTCTCACGAGCCAAGCCGGGGAAAGCGACTTCCGGGTTCCGGCACTACGTTGTTTACGTAGAAAATGTCCAAATTTGCGCAAATTGCAGTGAAATTTTGCACAAATTTGGCTGCAATTTGTGCAAATTTGGCCATTTTCTACATAAACAACGGAGAGCCAGGGACCTGGAAATCCAGCAAGCACCTCATCTGGCACTCCCGCATGGAGGGAGCGCTCAGCTTGCGCGCCACGAGTCAAGTTCTGGGCGGGTCGCCCATCCCTAAATTGTCTACCTCTTATTTGGAAAGGTTTGTTATTACTTGTTTTGAGATCAGCATTTATTCTGAAGGTTCAAACAGCTGAGGACTCTGATTGTGTTGTTCCAAAATGGTTGAGGGCAGCTTACCATGTTACAGGAAGTGCCGCATGCAGATATCATAGAATCATAGAAAAGTAGAGTTGGAAGGGGCCTACAAGGCCATCGAGTCCAACCCCCTGCTCAATGCAGGAATCTAGGTCAAAGCATCTCTGACAGGTGTCTGTCCAGCTGCACCTTGAATGCCTCCAGAGTGGGAGAGCCCACGACCTCCCTAGGTAGTTGATTCCATTGTCTTATTGCTCTGACAGTCAGGAAATTTTTCCTGATGTTTAGGTGGAATCTAGGCTCCTGTAACTTGAGCCCATTATTCCGTGTCCTGCAAACAGGGATGAACGAGAAGAGATCTTTGCCCTCCTCTGCGTGACATCCCTTCAAATACTGGAAGAGTGCGATCATATCTCCCCTCAGTCTCCTCTTCTGAAGGCTAAACATGCCCAGTTCTTTCAGTCCCTTTATCATCCTTGTTGCCCTCCTCTGAACCCTCTCCAGTTTGTCTATGTCCTTCTTAAAGTGAGGTGCCCAGAACTGGACGTAGTACTCAAGATGAGGCCTAACCAGTGCTGAGTAAAGGGGAATTATCACTTCCCGCGATTTGGAAGCTATACTTCTATTAATACAGCCCAAAATTGCATTTGCCTTCTTTGCAGCCACATCACATTGCTGGCTCATATTCAGTTTGTGATCTACCACAATTCCAAGATCCTTTTCACTTGTAGTATTGTTGAGCCAAGTGTCCCCCATTCTGTAACTCTGCATTTGGTTTCCTTTCCCTAGGTGCAGCACTTGGCATTTATCCCTATTAAATTTCATTCTGTTGTTTTCGGCCCAGCGCTCCAGCCTATCGAGGTCACTTTGAATTTTGTTTCTGTCTTCCAGAGTATTAGCTGTTCCACCCAACTTTGTGTCATCTGCAAATTTGATAAGCATTCCCTGTACCTCCTGATCCAAGTCATTAATAAAAATGTTGAAGAGCACTGGGCCCAGGACCGAGCCCTGTGGTACCCCGCTCGTTACCTCTCCCCAGTTTGAGAAGGAACCATTGATAAGCACTCTTTGAGTCTGATTCTGTAGCCAATTGTGGATCCACCTGATAGTTGTTCCATGTAGCCCACTCTTAGCTAGCTTACTAATCAGGATATCATGAGGCACTTTGTCGAAAGCTTTGCTGAAGTCCAGATATATAATGTCCACAGCATTCCCACAGTCCACAAGGGAGGTTACCCGATCAAAAAATGAGATCAGATTAGTCTGACAGGATTTGTTCTTGACAAATCCATGCTGGCTTCTAGTAATCACTGCATTGTTTTCAAGGTGCTTGCAGACTGACTTCTTTATAATCTGCTCAAAAATCTTCCCGGGGATTGATGTCAGACTGACTGGCCTATAGTTCCCAGGTTCCTCCTTCTTGCCCTTTTTGAAGATGGGAACAACATTTGCCCTCCTCCAGTCGTCTGGCACTTCCCCTGTCCTCCATGATTTCTCAAAGATAATAGACAGTGGTTCTGAGAGTTCTTCTGCCAGTTCCTTTATTACTCTAGGATGCAGCTCATCAGGCCCTGGAGATTTAAACTCGTTCAGAGTAATCAGGTGCTCCTTGACCATTTGCCTATCAATCTCAAGCTGCAATCCTGCCCCTTCAGTCTGCACTTCAGGTTTGCCAGGGGGGTCATAGACCCTCTTTTGGGAGAAGACCGAGCCAAAGTAGGAATTGAACACTTCTGCCTTTTCTTTGTCTTCTGTTATCAATTTGCCATCCTCATTGCGTAGTTGAACCACCAGTTCTTTCTTCTGTCTTTTACTGTGCATGTATCTGAAGAAAGCTTTTTGTTGCTTTTAGCATTCCTCGCTAACCTTAGCTCATTCTCAGCTTTAGCCTTCCTGACACTATTCCTGCAGTTCTGTGCTACCTGCCTGTACTCTTCCCCTGTAGCCTGTCCTTCCTTCCACTTCCTATACGTGTCCTTTTTTGTTTTCAGGTCATCTTTGAGTTTATTGTGAAGCCACATTGGCTTCTTCTGTTGCCCTCTGCCTTTTTTCCTTGTGGGAATTGTTTGCAATTGTGCCTTTAAAATTTCCTTTTTTAAAAACTCCCACCCCTCCTGGGCTCCCTTTCTCGTGAGAGTCACTTGCCATGGGATCTTACTAATCATTGTTCTGAGTTTGTTAAAATTGGCTTTCCTAAAATCCAGGGTACGTGTTTGGCTACACTCAGCTTTTGCTTCCGTTAGAATCAAGAACTCAAGTATAACATGGTCACTTTCCCCCAGAGTTCCCGAAACTGCCACTTTATCCACTAACTCGTCTCTGTTGGTTAGAATCAGGTCAAGGATAGCCGATCCTCTAGTTCCTTCCTCCACTTTCTGTAGGAGGAAGTTATCAGCAGCACAGCTCAGGAATTTCTTGGAGGGGCCATGTTTGGCTGAATAAGTCTCCCAACAGATATCAGGGAAATTGAAGTCTCCCATTACTACCACATCGTGCCTCCTTGAAACAATGGCAATTTGCTTTTCAAAAGTTCCATCCTCGTCTTCTCCTTGATTGGGTGGTCGGTAGTAGACTCCAACCGCCATGTTCGTTTTATTCTTTGCCCCCTTTATTTTAACCCAGATGCTCTCAATGGGGCTGCCAAGCTCCTCTTCCTGTATCTCTGTGCAGAGATACGTATTTTTAACATACAGTGCAACTCCACCTCCCTTTCTGTTGCTTCTGTTCCTTTTGAACAAGTTATACCCTTGTATAGGGCTTACATTGCAATCCTAAGCATGTCTACTCAAAAGGAAGCCCCACTGAATTCAGTAGGGCTTAATACTATGTAAGTGACTGCAGCCTTAGCCAACTCCATTTGGTACTTCCAGGCTAACATGCCTGTCCCTAGAAGGACTTGATTGGGCAATGAGTTTTGTAACAGCAAACCTGATAAACAGCAGAAAGGGAGTTTGGTCTTTGGACCATTACTCCGTTCTAGCCAAAAGAGGGAACTTTATGGAGAGCCGCCACACCCACACTAGCAACAGAGCCTTTCAACACCAACAGGCCGAAGCAGGTCTGATGGTGTCCCCAGAAAGGCTATGAAGGCTTCCAAGTCAGCCTTGCTTGTCTGAGCAACTTCTATTCTGGTGGCTATAGACTGCCTGCTCTTTGCCTCAGCCCACTACTAACAGCAGGAGTGGGGAACCTGAGGTGTAGGAGCCCAATCTGATCCTCCTGTGCTCCAAGTTCAGTCATCTGGGGCTCCACAGATAGCTGTGGCCCCTTTCCCTGGCCCCACCTCCTTTCTCCCCTGATTTTGTGCAGTCTCCCCCCCCATTCAAAAAGGCTCTCCTAAGGCTTAACTGCTGACAGTAAGAGCTAAGTATGCACTGATGCTTGCACACTGTATGCACACAAGTGTGTACCCAGCATTTTTGCACCTGCACTAAACAGATTAGTGCTTGGTAGGAGGGGGTACACACGCAGAAGGTAGTATAAATTTAGAAACAGGCCCAACATGGTGTGTAACTTCTAATCCTCATCTCTCCTTAGTAGAGATGTCAGAGAAGTCCACAACAGATTCAAATGAGTTCAGATTCCGATGAATGTGACGCATGGATTCTGCACAGCAGATCACCTTTCCCTGAGTCACACAGGTTTCATGGACTTGCAGATCATTTCTTTTAAAACTTTCTGTTATTTTATGCAAATTTAGTCATAAAAAAATATGAAAAATAAAAAAATACCGACCGAAAATGCGCATTTCCCCCCATAGACACACATTTCCCCAAGTGTGAAAATGCACATTTTACAGGGATTTGCATATTTGGGGGAGATTTGCACACTTTCAGAAGTGTGAATTTGCACAAATGTTCACGAACGCATTTGCGCAAAATCTGATTCCATCGGTGAGCGGATGACAGAACGAAAGCTGCCTCACAATCTGCGAGATGCAGACGGAATGAATTTAACAACGTCTGTGTACATCCTTATTCTTTAGTTCCAATCTGCATCTGCTCACAATCACATCTATCTTTTGCTATCCTTGTCTTTCCTTCCCCTCCCTATGTTGTCTTCCCCATTGTTGAAATTAGATTACAAAGTCCTTTATCCTGGCTGATGAAACTCTGTAATGTGTCAGGTACTGTGATGGCAATGAACGAATGAATAGCTAAATGAATAAAGCCTTGGCTCTGAAGTACAGCAGTGCTCAATAACATATTGTTCCAGTGGAGGAAATCAGTATCAAATGAAAGTTCTGGAAGTTGCACTGGCTTACCAAAGTTGATGAAGAAACATAGCTGGGTAGAAAATGTACAAGCAGGGCTTTGTAGCTCATAAAATTACCACCCTCTGAGAATGAGTGAGAAATTGTGAGTCATAATGTCTCTTAGTTGTTATCCGGTGGTAAGGCAGATTACAAAACAAACTTTTTCATGAGCTCTTTCATTAATGTCAAATTTTAATTGTACATGTTATGAATCTCCAGAGAGATGAGGTCGAAATTCTAGGTTTTCTTTTCTGTCATCTTTGTGCCTGATATATGGTCCTTTTGTGGAGTACGCTTCTTCTTTTGGAACAATATACTGCTGCATGCCAATAATTAGTTTATCCCCAAATAGCTGTTCTGAGCAATGGGATTTTAAAACTGAGCAGAGTAACATCTTGCATTTAGATTCATCCCATTTTTGCTCAGTCGACAATAGGGAGGCACTGTAGTTCAGCAGTAGAGCATGCAGTCCTATGTTCAGCTTCCAGACACAGTGTTTTATTGGAGACTGGTGCTTTAAATCAGAGCATGAAGTGCTGATCCCATTCTGATCACCACTAGTGCAAAGGGACTCCCAGCACAGGAAGTGGCAAATCACCATCATGCCCAAACCAAGAAAGAATGCACTAGATTCCTACAACAGGAAGAACATAAGAACACAAGAAGAGTCATGCTGACCAAGGGTCTATGTAGTCCAGCATTCTGTTCACACATTGGTGAACCAGCTGCCCTCAAGAAACCTACAATAGCACCATCCTGGTCATGTTTCCAGTGACTGGCAGAGGCATACTGCCTCTGATACTGAGATAGCATACAGTCATCATGACTGTATGCCATTAACTGCCTTATCCTCAATGAATTTGTCTAGTTCCCTGTTAAAGTCATCCAAATTGGTGGTCATCACTACATCTTGTGGCAGCGAATTCCATAGTTTGAGACATACTTCCTGTTATGCTTCCTGGTTCAGGGCTGTCACCACTTCTGGAAGTAATGTCTGCAAGATTATTGGAACATGCCTGGAATACCTGTGACATTATAATTTGGAATTGAAATTAGAAGTATTGAATTATAACAGCTCCATGTCTGCAATTATTTACTGTGAAAATATGATATTTCAGTGGTTATACAAATACATTTGACCTCTTCCAACTGTATATTCCAGATAAACTTCATAGCAGCAATACTCATTAGGACTAATTAGCTAAAACAAAGCCCCACCTGTTATCTGTGTGCTTTAGGTGCAATTTCCGATGCATTTTCCAAAATAAACTAGCCATTTTTGAAGTTGTTGCATGCATGCCCAAGTGTCATTACACACTATTTCAAGCCCCGACTCATTGTGCAAGCTGAATTCCAATGCAAATTAGTTCAGTATGTCAAAGACAAACAATCCTACTCTACATTTTTCTCCATCCTTGCATATGCAGCCTAACACGTAGTCAGCTGAGGAGCCAGTACTGTCCTTCACTTACTATAAGAATATTTTTTGAAGATGGCTATTCAGGTGATACCTTTCATTCATACTTGTGGCCTCTCTCCTGTAATATACTTTGCTTTGTTGATCATGTCAAATGCTATATTGTCCTGGGGACCCAACATCCCCCATTTCTCATGGGGAAAAAGCCATTAATGGCCAATTTTCATTTCTTCATGTGTCTTCATGGGCCAGCTTGATCCATTTAACTCTTGTGCGTAGGACAAGGGTGGGGGGACCCTTTTTGGCCTGAGGGCCACATTCCCTCAGGTGGGTACAAGTGAGTGCACCCACATGCAAGTGGGTGGGGCCAGAGCCGTAAGTGGACAGGGACCAGGACCAAAATTAGGCAGGGCCAAAGCCACCACATGCACACAGCACACTCTCTTTCTCACACCCCCATCTGGAGCTCATAGTGAAGTATTAAGATAACTGCTGCATCATGGGAAAAATGGGGAAATGGACCAAGTGCTGATTTATGTAGCAGTGGTTTTGAATGAGGAGAACAAGTAAGTGCATGAGACAATGACAATTTATAAATATTCAGCTTAAAGCATGATAGGACTATATGCTGTGAAATAATAATAATATGTTTTGGTCTCCCATTCAGTGTTCATGGTCTTCCAGCTCAGCCTCTGCACTTTTTTTTCAAAGAGTCAGTTTCTTTTTCTGGGCTTGCCATTCCCTCCCTCTTTGCCCCCACCTTTACAGCTGGCCCCATCTCCCTTCCCTGTGCCCTTTATCCGTGGTGCACCACAGAGCTGTAACTGTGTCTCAGCATGAATTTGTTCGGCACCCCCATGGCAGGGAAGTGTATCAACAGAACAGTGGAAAAAGCCAAATAGAATCCTCTGTTGTTAACTAGAACTTAGAAGAATTGTGTCATAGTTCAGAGTGCTGTTGTTGTTTTGGCACTGAAGAACTCGCCTTGGTCTTTGCCAAGGCGGGTGTCAGCTGGTGAATTATAACATTGGCAGACAGGACAGAGATATGGGGGGGGGATACAATGACAGCTGCTACACAGAACTGTTCTATCTGGCCTAGTGATTACAAAAATACATTGTGTAAATAAAGACAGACAGCTTCATTATGCAATTGTCTGATTCTATGTTTCTACTAAAATGGTAGTATTGATTCAGGAAACTGTACCCAGAGTCATCAAGTTAATGAGTTATTGGTCTTGGACACACACCCAGACCATTAAGACATATAAGAATGCAATGCTCTGAAAAGCAACGTTTTGGTAGTAGGAGAAAATCCTGTCTCTAAATGTCTAAGCCACTTTCTGTTTGATGAATGACTGTCACAATACTGGCATCAAAACACAAGTTCACCTCAATGACCACTGGATGATGAGGCAATATGTGGAGACAAAGACCACTCAGGGAAGATTTGCATCCCACTCTAGTTACAGATTGGTTAGGATGCTAATTAAATGCTTAGCCAATAGTCTCATTGGAGGGGTTGGTTTTCAGGTTTCTATAAACCAGGATTTAAGCATGGCTTGGTGGTACTGAACTGTGGAGCTGCCCACCACCTCCATCCTGAATTTCATGAAAAGCTGAGTGAGACTGCATTCTGGTTGAAATCAAGTCTGGTGTTCTAGCTGTAGTCACGATTTTATTTCAGAGTCTGGCTCTAGCTCTGAACCTGAACTTATTAACAGATACTGAATTGGTTAACCAATATTGAATTCAGGTCCTGCTGTGCATCTGAAACAATACCTTAGGTTTCAATCCTGATTCAAGTCTGAGCATGCATGCTAATCCCGAGTTTGACAGCCTAGAAGAAGTCATTGGATCTTGCACAAATTCCTATTTTATTTATCTTTTCTAGTGGAAGTTCTAGCATGCTCCTATGGCTACGACCAACCATTCTTATTATTGAGCAATGTGTTCTGTGTCATCCACAGAACTATTGATGGTGGTGATGGAGAGAAGTATTTTAACTGAATATCTATATCATGGGTGCAGAACCTCTTTGAACCCAAGGGCCAAATTCCATTTTGGAGAAGGTCTCATGTGCCTCATTCCAGAGGTGGGGTAGCCCCAAAGCAAAAGGGCTAGGACCAAAATACAAAAATTACCCCAAAAAATGACAGCCTATTTTAGCTTAAAGCTCTTACTGCCAATAGCTAAGGCTTAGGAGAAGCATTTCAACCTTTTAGAAGGATTGGTAGTTGGGGGAAAGGGGTGGTGCCATGGGAAGGGGGTGTGGCCTTCTGGGAAACCTCAGAGAGCCAGATTGGGATCCCAGGAGGGCTGGATTTGGCCTCCATGCCTGAGGTTCTGCAGCCTGATCTATATCTATACACAAACACACACAGTAAGAACAACAGCAGATCAAAGGATGCACAATGTATACTTGCTAAACACATACATCCTAATCCTTTCAAGCAGCTCTGCCAATTTTTACAAGTTCTTTGTAATAAAAAGCACTTGGAACCATTCCAGTGTGTGTGTGTGTGTATATATATGCCAGACAAACTACACAATGCATGGCATATATCCCAATATTTCATTTTTTACTTTAAAAGCAGCCAGCCACCAGAGGCTCTGAATTTGATCAAAGCAATGGTGCTGGGGGAGGGAGCAGGGTTAACCATTTCTCCCCATGTTGTTTTCCAATCTAAATTGTCCTCTGATACAGATCATCTGAGAGGAGGGGATGACTTTCCCTAATGGTGGACTCTTTCTTTACAAAGGTTTCCCCAAAATGATTAGTGATAGGCTGCCACCACCAGCTAATCCTTACCTGAACACCCTAGTCTGTCCAGCTGCATGAAGAGTTTCTGAACCCTGTTGGAGAGGACCCCTCGCTTCAGCCCAGTTGGAAAAAGTAAAAAGGGGAGGCGCTTTGTCTTTTCCTGCCCCAAATCCCAGAAGACATAAAATTTAACAAAACCTATTTGGAGTATGCTAAGAATGCAAAGGGTAGCTTTGCAAACATGTAGTCCTTCGCGTGGTGAAGGTGTTTGTGAGAAATTCCCTTTTTAAAACAATGCAGCCAAATGTGCAGATATAAAAAGGAAGTTTATTTGGGGAAGGGGGGGGGAGAAGAATGAAGGAAGGCAATAATCACAGAATTCCAAATAAAAATCAGTAAAGTAATCTAAGTTAGCTGGGTACATGTTATTTACTTGAGTGAGTCCTAAGTTTCAGAGCATATTCAGGGTTCCTTGCAGAAAGGATAGCCTGAGAGAGAACATCTTTGGCCTCCTCCTGATTAGATGTTCTTAGTAAGACCCATACTGAGGGCAAAGTCACATGTTCTTGGGAATCTGAGATCAGTGAAAGCCAGCCTCTTAGCAGTGACTGGCTGTTGTTTTGTTTAGTGATGTGATACCCTCCATTTCTTATGTCAGTGGTCCAGCCGACATATCAGAAAATTTGTTAGCAGCTGAACCCACCTTCTTAACAACTATAAACTTGCATCTAAGTTCCAACTGGGCAAAGCATTGCTCAAAAGTGCTCAAGGGCTGGACGTATATTCAGAGATTAAAAAAAACAGAATGCTTTTTTTTTATTCAGGCTTCCTGACAGGGTACCAACTTACCAGACACTCTAGGGAGCACTGTTGAGCTACATCAGAAAAGAGGGATTTGTCACACATCCTCCAAAGCTGCTGTTAGTCCTGCAGTAGGGTGGGTGGGGGGAAGCAGTTTGTGTGTGTGTGTTTTGGTACGGGACACTTAGATTAAGAAAAGTTCAAACGAAAAAAGGGTTATGCTCCATTAAAAAAAATCAGTGCCCCCAGTGGCTGCGTTAAGTACAAATGGAAATGTTCAGAAATCCATTTACAGATTCCTCACAACATACGTATGAAGTTTTCAGTAGTCATTGAGGTATCACCTTCCCAGCCATCAATAGAACATTTCCAGTGATTATAGCTTCTTCTGTTAAAATCCCTAACAATCAAGATTCAAAAATCAAGACTCACAATGATATAATTCAAGATCTAATGTAGCCAGAACTCACTCACATCATATGAAAACTGAGAGAATCCCCCTGAGCTCTAAGCCTAGCAGATAATTAGTAAAGTATTTCTCTTGCACTGTCACTGGAAGGAAAGGAAAACTTCATGGGAGCTTCATAGAGTTTTGTAACCTCCATGCTATGATTTGAATACAAGAATGATGGGTGATGGATGCTGATTCCATCTTATGACCAGGTTTTCAAGTTTGGGCATTACATGTACCTAGGAAAAGTAAGGAATGTAGATGGGTCTTGTATGTGTGTCTATTAGCAATGATCATCTCCACTTGTTGAAGCTTTTTATTCTGCAAGGGAAAATTTTCAGCCACTTACTCTTGTAAAATTATTGTACCTTTTAAAAATTTCATGGGCCAGCATATTGCAAAGAGCACCTCTCCTGATATGAACTCACTCACCTTTTAAGGTCATAATTGAAGGCCCAGTTCTGGGTCACTTTGTCAATGGTAAGAAGCATGACTTTGTTAGTGGTTGCCCCAGTTTTGGTGCATGTATTCTGGGAGTTTCACCAGTATTTCTTCCTCCTTGCTCCTGTCTTTTGGAAGACCTTTCATTAGATTCTAGTGGTACTGTTGTTTTAAGCGTTAATGTTCTCATTTTTATGTTAATTAGTTCAGTTTGTTTTATTGCATGGAACTTATTATATTGCATGGAACTGTAAATCAAGCCAGATCCAATTCTGGGTTGGATCCAGAGTTTCCATCCATGAACAAAACTCTACTCATGGGACACTGCGACTGGAGGAAGATGGGAAGACAATTTTCACCCTGTGACCCCCTGAAAAGCTGCTCTGGAAGGTTGGAGGACCCTCTGGAATAGTATGGGAGGTCATGCAGGAGGCTGCAGGGAGAAGAGGGAATTCATGAAAATTACCTCACCCCATTCCTCCAGTGGGAACTCTGTTAGATCTCAGTCCCATCCATTGATCGAAGGAGCCCTTCTGTTCATAGAAGGGACACTCTGGATCAAGCCCGCTGTGTTAATTAAGCCTTGAAGAGAGGTTTGTATGCCAGAAGGGTATATTATAACTCTAACAAAATGGGAATGGCCCTCCATGTAGAGAGAGGCAGTATTTTTTCTTAGCCAGCCACCTGAAGTCATCATAAAACTCATCCACATTTAAATGAAATAGCCCATTTGTCATCAAGAAGTTGCCAACTGATATTTTTCCTGGCCTGCCTTTGTGCCTTTAACAGCAGCCTGATGACGTGCAGGATTTAGGAGATAAGTATCATTGCTGCCTAATGATTGCACATTCAACTGCTGTCAATAATACAGGAACAGAGCTCAGTCAAAAAGTTGGTAACCCCTCTTACAACCCAAATTGTGTTTAAGTAAAGCATGCTTCAGACATTCTCAAAACTCTGTGGGATCCACTGGCCATGAGAAACTTCTATGCAACTAGAAGAATACTGACATGAACAAACCTTGGGCGGGGGTTAGGGAGAGATTGTATTGATTTTTCCCATTGCATTGATGATTCCCCTGGAATCAGCACCCCAAGAAAAGGGTGCAGTTTCCATGAGAAAGATTGGCATGAACAGCTTCACAGATGTTATTTCAATGTTTTCCAAGCCATTCACTCACATATAAATGGCTCTCACATACTCTGGCAACCTCGGAGTTGGATTACTGGAATGTGTTATATGTGGGGCTTCCCAATGAAGATAGTTTGGAAGCTTCAACTAGTGCAGACTTCAGTGGTCAGGATTCTGACTGGTTTGAGTAGGTGGAGCCATATTACACTAAATCTAAAAGAATTACATTGCCTATCTAATCACTTCCAGGTGCTGATGCTGATCTTTAAAGCTCTCAATAACCCTGGCACCCAAATATCTTAAGGAACATCTCTTCCTATACCAACTTGCCCATGCATTAAAGTCATTGGATAAGGCCCTTCTCCAAATGCCTTTGGTAAGAGAAGTGGATTATGAAGGCATGGAGGAGAGGGACATTTCTGTGGTGGTGCTCTGAGTCCGGAATACCTTCCTGAGGGAGATGTACTTGGCATAATCTGGTACTCTTTTAGGCACCAGGGTAAAACTTTTTTATTTGCCCAGGCACTTTAACTTGTTTAAGGGCATGATTTCAGCTGGTTTATGAGTTGTTCTACTTCTACTAACCCTCTCCTTTTTATGGATTGAAGTTTTGCTGTGGACATTTTTAAAATCTTTGTATACCACCCTGCAACCCACTTTTGTGGGTGAAGAGTGGTACTTTTCCCCCTTTCAAATACATATGCTTACTTGAAAGCTGTATCAAAATTAATAGGACTTACTTCAGAGAAAAACTGTCTCGGATGGGAGCATTAATGTGAAATATACCATTATTTCTTTTCCAGAAAGCTAACGTGTGGGACAAAACACACACCTATGAAATGCACTAGATATGCATTTTACCCCCTCTGTGTGACCCCACTATTTTTTTTTTCTGGTGCAGACACTACTAAAGAGCAACTCAGAAAGTTCCTGATTAGTTTATAAATGTATTCAATTGCTGCTACAGGTCAGGTCTTATTCGGGAAAAAATGGATAGGGATTGACTAGAAAGTGAATTCTGTGCAATGATGTGATCAGACAAATTGCCGAGGAGTATGACAGTGCTTAAAACCAACGCATTGTGGTTTTAAAAATAAGTTCTGTACTTCTTCTTTTTGCCTTCTGGTTATCATGCAGGAGACGTGTGGACTAACTCATAAGACTGTAAACAGCTGCTGAATTTTGTCCTGATAGATTTTAGCAGCATGCCAGTATCCATCCCTATTTATCTGCAGTGTAAGCAAAATAAACAATAAAGTTTCAGAAGGCAGAGAGCAAATGCCAGTAATGGTATTTATTCGGTGTCATCTTTCATGCTTAAGTAGTTCAATGGCTCCCTTGTGGAACTGCAATCCTTTATGAAGCAATAGATCACATTCCTGGTCCTAGAATCACATTTAATAGTTTCTTCAAAGCCATTTGGAAAGAGCCATAAAATCCCACCATTAATGTCCCTTTCATTTCCTTCATTAAAATGAACAGTTAAAAGAAAAGAAGAACTTTCATTTTCTTATTGAGCGTAAAGTTTCTCACTGTATGCATGGACACATTTAGATTGTGACAATCTAGAAATATTTACTCACAAAAAAAACCTTGTTAAAACTGATTATTCATTTAGCCATCAACAATAAAATTAGTAATGGAGCCTTAGTATGGCCTTTGACACTATACCAACTGAGAGAGATATGCCAGAGATAGATTGGCTGCACTAATTAAATCCCATTGCTCTAAGCAAGACTTAGGAGTGTGGAACTAAGTGTGGGTTAGCATTTTTTTATTAATGTAGTCAGACGGATTATAGCATTTAAGAAATCATAGACTTGGAAAGCAGCATGTTTTGATCTAGTCCAGCACACACTGCTTTATTGAGGTCCAGGTTCAGGTGCTTGGTGGTCCCCATGTGATTTCCTATAGAAGTGTACAGGGTGGGCTTGTAGTCCAAACAGGAACATGTGGAGGTGTCAATTGTATGAAGTGACTTTTCCACATGGGACGTATGCATGCTGAAACCACAATTTGAATAATTATGGCAGTTGGTGGAGTGGGGAGAACTGAATGCATATAGCCCCCCAGATGGAATCACTAGTTCATCCTGTGGATGCTTCCATACATTCTGGCCTGGTTGTGAGAGGGGCTGGCTGTTGATGGGAGGTACTGAGAAGCTTCACCAGGCCAAAAAAAGCCCCACTAAACCAGGCCACACAATTGGTAGAGGACATGCTTTGCATTAAGATGGTCCTGGGTTCAATCCCTGGCCTCAGTAGGTAGGCTGGGAAAGTCTTCAGTCTGAAACCCTACAGAGCTGCTGCTAGCAGGAGTCCACAACCTTTTCTGGGCCCCTGGACACATTTAGTATTTGGGGAGGGAGGGGATGCATGGGTACGGTCATGATATAGCTAACATGGGTGGATTGCTCAGTCACAAAATGGCTGCTATGGTGGGCACAACAAGTCACAAAACAAAAATTTCACAGAAAAGCAAGCTGGTGAGACTTAAAGATGAGTAACTCGCCAAAGAACCTGACATCAAGACAGAGGTGGATGGAGGGTGACTTATAAACTTTATACATAAATAAATAAATATAATAAATAATTCCTAGTAGAGCTTTAGGAAGAAGACAAAAAGACATGGAGTTTTACAGGGAGATTATTTATTTTGACACCCCTATCTGTTCAGTGACATGAAACCACAAATACACAGGCCCTGTGCCAGGGCAGCCATGTACACATCGTCAACAAAAGAGGAGAAATGAGGGCACATATATATATATATGAGGGCACATTTACATATACTTATTTATATGTCTAGATGTAAATGTGGAAATAATTACTATAATTTGAACAGAAAATACATCTCACCATAGTGAGAAGACACTGACCTGCATGCCTGCTTAGCAACTGGGCAGCAGAGAAATTCTTGATGGGCAACTTCACGGCCCTGGTCCGTTCTCCTCCCTGCTAATGGTTCTTTATCTTTAAACTGGACTTGGACTGAACATCCCTTCAAATTGAAAGTAAGGCCGTTTCTTTCTTTATTTGTGTTGGTGTGGCATTAATTCAGTGGTTCATGTTCCTGGAAATCATGTAGCCCTATTTGACTCTGAATACGATCACTGACACTCTGCTCAAAAAAACCTGTGTTGATTTGTTGGAAGGGTGTGACCTATTTCTGGTCTGGGTCCTGCTGATGAAAGAAATATTGGATTTCTGAAGTTAGGGTGTTACCAATATGTTTCAAATCGAGAGGAGGATATTTTGATTTGATGGCTTTTAAATGTAAACCCTTGGATAGATGGGTGTTCCTCGTTAAAGTTTAAAACAGGGTAAAATCAAACATTCATATGGGCTGACTTACTAGGTTTTGTTGTCTATGGCATGGATAGGCTGTTATTTCACATACTTTGGCTTCAGTAAAAGAACACATAATGGCACTTATTCTCCTGGTCTACAGAAATAGGTAGAATTACATACCTATCAAGAAGAAATGAATTTCCTAAAATATGTTGAACAGACCTAATGCAGAGTGTTTCAAACAAACAAACAAAAACAATGTAAAATTTTTAAAAAGACAAGAAAGTCAATGGATTAAATGTATTCTGATCATAACTTGGCCATATCTCATTGTTTTGTATGTAGGTTTTCAAATTTATGAAGATTTAAAGCAGCCTTCCCCAACCTAGTGCCCTCCAGATGAGTTGGACTACACATCCCATCATTCCCAGCCAGCATGACTATCGCTGATGGGATTAGGGGAGTTGTTGTCCAACACATCTGAAGGACACCCGGTTGGGAAAAGCAGCTTGAAAATCGAGTGAGACTTATTCAGGCTTATGTACTATACACTAAGGCTAAAATTTTATGGTCCCTGAGATGATGTCCTCCTGGGACTGTTGAATGCCCCATGGATAGACATGACACTGGATATGTCTGCCACCATCCTGGTAGGACCTCCAAGGACATACCTCCCTGTCCACAACATCACTCATACCCTAAGACTCCATCCCAGGGACAATAGGATTGCAGCTATACAGTGCAATCCTATGGCTGTCTACTAGGAAGTAAGCCCTCTTGAATTCAACAGGGCTTACTCCCAGGAAAGTGTGTATGTCAAGGACTGGGACTAGCTGGTGATGGATCTTGAGGATATTCAAATGCTCCAATTGTCTTTGAGCTCAGCTGCCCATGTGATGGTAGCAGTGGTGTGTAGGTGTAGGAAGGATCTTTTCTGCTTCTGAAAATAGCACATTAGATGGTCAGAAAGAAACCCAATCAGCAGCATAATATGGTTCAGTCTCTGAAGATACTGAAATTCTTCAAAATTCTACAGAAATTCTTCCAGGAGAAGTGGCATGTGCCTCTCTCTCTCTCTCTCTCTCTCTCTCTCTCTCTCTCTCTCTCTCTCTCTCTCTCACTGGCTGAAGTCATTTATTACTTAAATTATACACAAGAGTCCTTTACTATCACAGTTTCATACATTACAATATGTATAAAATATACAGAAAGATGGATTGTAATTGAAACATTATATCAACATTTTTCTAATACAGTAAGTAGGCTTAACTGTGGATATTAATTGTTTTATAGTCCTTCAGTCCTCACTGGAAGCCAGCCATAGCTATTAGCTTCAGTGCTGGAGGTCACATTAATCTCTGCTTTTGCCACAAATCCCTCCAGACTCTGAAACTGAGACCAGAGACTTTAATCTGTTCTGGCACTTCTTTATCCATGTATCTTTCCTCAAAACAAAACAACATGTGTCACCTAATTTTTGCCCTGGAAGTGGTCAAATGCTTCCCTCCTAGACAGTATGTCTGTCCCAGTCAGTGGCAAAAATATAATACCTCAGCAACACCACCTTGCTTTGATAGTCGGCATATCTTGCTATGAGGGGTGTGCAGTGCAAACACCAAGAGGGCAGGAGTGGAGAACCTGAGACTTGGGGTGGGGGCCTCTACACTAGGGCAAACCCACTCCTGATTACCAAAGCTTGAGGATCACCCCCCTCACCACTGGGTAATCCCTCCCTTCACTTTCACTGCCACCATTAAACTACACCCCTTTTATTCAACATATGCCCTTTCCCCTAAGGTAGCTGGTAATTAGATGTGAGACAAATCAGATCAGAGGTATCAGGAAAGTAAACAATGACATATAGCATTTTATTAAAAAGTAAACAAGAAAGCTTATTATTTAAGAATGTTGTTACTACTTTCAAACAGAGTTTCTATATAGTTACCTTTTACCACCAAACGGGTGTTAGAAGCTCCAGTTTCTACCCCTAACCAACCTTAAGCCAATTCCTCGATCAAGCCCCACCCCAGTTAACTCACTGGCCTAATAATGAGGGCTTTAAAGGCAGTCTTCTCTCTGCTCAGGGGTGACTTCCACACCTGGATCCTTCAAGGCTGTTCACCAGGCTTCTCTTGAAGTCTTCAGTTTGGTCCAGCAGCTGCTCAGTGTTCAGACCACCAGCAGCAGCAGCTGACACTCAGGCTTCAGCTCTTTCCTTCAAAGGCTTCCCCAGGACTCTTCCTCTTCTCACTTGCAAACCCTCTTCAGCTTCTGCCTCCTGTGCTCTCAGCATGGCCTCTCGGTCCTGCAATTGCTCTTCTTCCTGCTGATGTCTTCCTCAGGCTACCCAGCCTCTCACAAAGACACCTCTTGATGACTCTTCCTCAGGTAAACTCTCCTGTTAGACTCAGATTCCTTATATTCACTGCACCCTCCAGCCAATCAGCTTTGGTATGGCCAACATTGCATCACCCCAACTCTGTGTAGCCTTAGGGCAAGTGGGCGTCTTTAGAATGTTCAGTTATTCTCCAGTCAGGTGGTGCTGATTTTGATCCTACCTTCTCATATATACAAGCAGAAACCTGACCCCATTCTCACCTCTTACTGGTAACTGCAATTGCCAATTTGCCAGCACAACATATTTACACTAACTTTCCTCAGGCACAAGCCCCAAGAAAAAGCAGCATACATCTTTCTTCCAGTGCTAACCCATTCTGGCCCTCACTGATTGAAACAAAACATAACAGTTAAACTTTTACATCAGTTTCTTCCCAGCAGGATATAAATGTTGTTATAAATATAAGTAAGTAAATTAGTAGACATGGTAAGTAACCCAACAGAAGGGATAGACAAATCTGTTAGTTCCACTTTCTCATTTATTTATTTTTTAAAAAATCTCAAGTTCTTTCCATCCTGTTTATGAAGTAATCTGAAGATTTTGGTAAATTCTTATCAACAAACAAACTGAACAAAATTCTTGCCCATCTGCGCCACCCAAATTCAATAGGTACAGCTATTCTCAGCACGTAGAGGACCATGTTGTGTCTACCTGTCATGTTGCCATTAAAGATGAGGAGCCTGCCAGAAAAAAAGAGGTGACAATCCACCGCGAACATGGCTGAATATGCACAGATTCAAACCCAGATTTATAAGAGCTAAAAACTCAAAGCCCTCTGCCTGGATGGAGGAATCTGTTTGTTTTGCTTTCTCCCACATTTGAATTTTTTAAATCTCATGTTTTTTCCATCCTGTTTATGGAGAAATTTGTGAATTTTGGTCAATTCTGATCAAGAAATGAACCAAACAGATTTCTCCGCCATCCCTATCAATGGAGCAGAGCAAGTGAACACACAATAGATTGATGCCTGAAGGCCTGTTGCAGCATGACAACTACCAGTGGAACCACTATCTAAAAGCCTATTACAGTCATGCCTTGGATTGAGAGCATAATTTGTTCCGGAAACGTGCTTGTAATCCAAAACACTCTTATATCAAAACGAAATCCCCCCAAAAAAATTTGTACAGAGATTTTTAATTTAAGCTGTACTACAGTACTTGTATTGCAAGACGTCGCTTGTATATCAAGTAAAAAAATAAATAAATAAATATTTTAAAATTTGCTTGTCTTGAAAAACGCTCTCAAACCAAGATACTTGCAGTCCAAGGTATTACTGTACATATCACTGTTCACAATGGAAGAAGTGTAGCTTTCACCTGATGGTGTGAAAGGGAAATAAACACACCAAGGTGGGGATGGCACTCATGCTTACATACTCCAGGACAACCCTGCCTCTCTCCCTGCCTTGCAGGGATCATCCATTCCAAACACAACCCAGGTATATGCCATGTATTCTCAAAACACCATTACTTTCAAAAGTTTCTCATCCCCATCTAGGAGTGAGTTCATATACTGCTTCACTAGTTCTCTTGCCAATTTTACTGCTCATGCAAATGGTCTCCTTGCATGAGCACTGTCACTTTGGAGGATCGAGCTCAGCTTCCATGATGAAGAGGGACTGGCTATGCATTTGTTATGGTCAAAATGGGACACATTCACCACCAAAGAGGGAATCAGCACTGCATATTCTGCTTCAGTGACTTCTGGGGCAGGATGCAATATCTTCTCCTAAAGTAACTGTTTGTCTGCAGTAAGGTCAGTCAACTCCTTTCCAACAGCTGTGTTTTCCAGTAACTCCAATAGAAATCTTCCCCTTCCACCTGGGACTCTAGACCAGAAACTAGGGGTTTGTTTGAATCTGGAACCTGAGCCATACAAAACATGTGCATTACAACCAAGCTGTGTGACCTCTCTCAAACTGGGCAAAAAGATGAGAGGTCCAGAGAAACCAAAGACACTGGTGGTCTTCCAGCCCATGACTTGCAGGCAGTGATGAGTTTGCCCTGACCACCCCCAGTGAGGAATGGAGCATGAGGTGCCAGTACTGTAGCACTTGGCTGAGGCAGTGGGCCAATCAAAGAGAAGCTGCATGTGGCCTTAAGAGGCAGACATCACATCACCTCCTCTCCCCATCGCTTGCCTCTAGAGTTTGGTGGGAACACAATTGTGCTGGCGAAATCGGTGCACTGGGATGACTCTCCTTTTGTGCAGTCTTCCCCAGCACCATCACGTCAGCAGCAGTGGTGCCAGGAAGGAAAATTCAGCAGTGGGGGCAGCAGCTTGGCCCCGCTCTGAAGGTCCCACAGAAGGCCTTTGAGGCCAGATGGCTACCAAATGTCCATATGTGATCTATAACATGGAGTAACCTAACTGACAGGGTTCTAGTGAGGATAGACTAGATAAATGGCCTACTCCATAGCCTGGATGGGAAGTACTTAGAATTGAACTGATTTGTAGCCTTCTCCTATGGTTCTGCTCCAGTGGCCACCAGTGCAATGCTGCCTGTATCACCACAAGCTAGTCAGTGCCTGTCCTCAGCTAAAAGCACCACACTGGCGGTAATAAAATTAAAAGAACATACAGCAAAGGCATTGTAAGACAGAGATACCATTAAAACTGCAGTTCCTCCACCAATGGTGTACCTAGAGCAAGAGTGGGCAACTGCAGAGCATTGGAGGGCCTCACTGTACACCCCCCCGAAACCCTCTGTGGGGTGCAGCCTCCCCTGCCACAGCCACAACTAGAAGTGGTCATGCCACAAACTGGAAGTGGCTGTGTGCAGCGTTATTCCCAGTGATTCTGCTGGGAAACAAAGTATGTGGGGAGTGAGCACCTTGTTTCCCAGGAGAATTGCACTCTGCGAGCCCTTCAAACACCTGTTTGGCATGATCTCTGTGCACCCTGTTTCTCTGCAGAACTGGCAATTCTGTTGGGAAACAAGCTGAGCAGGAAGCATGTACCCTTGTTTCCCAATGGAATCACTGGGAATTTGGTATTGCAGCAGCAGTGGGGGCCACACCACATTGGCAGGGGACACAATGGGGGCTGAAAAATGCCCTTTGGCAGCTGCTTACAGCCTGTGGCCTGCATGTTGCTCACCCATGAGCTGGACTGCCCACCTTGTAAATTCAACAACAGCAGTTGAGAGCATGATTTAAATGGGGAAGAAGGCACATGGGGAGAGTCATCCCTGTGCATTGTCTTCCCCATTTAAATCACATGCCTCTTCCCTGGCCCAGCTGATTAGTGCAAAGTGCTTTCAGTGTGCAGGGAAGGAGGTTTAAACTTCTCCATCCCTGCACACTGCGATGGGGGGGGCATCTCTCTGTGTATGAGTGTATGCAAGAGAGTGTGCATATAAGGGGGGGGGGGTAAGACCAAAGCTGTGCATGTCTGTCCACCTGCACGCATGTGCATGTGTGCACACGGCTGTGTGGGTACAGCTGACTGAGCTTAAGTGAGAACCGTGGCTTGCTCCCAAACACTCAGTGAACTTAGAGTTGGGATTGCTTACACACCCAGATCTATACCGTTAATTATAATATATTACCCCTTGGGTTATAATGCTCCTAATCTGGGTAATTCGCACATAATACTGATTGGGGTTGGGAATTAGCATGAGCTAATTTTTATTTCAGGAAACATTGCATGAACTGGGACAGAGTTCTGAGGTGGACCGGTAAGAGAACTCCAATATTCTCTCTATCAGGAGGCTTGAAGCACAAATGAGCCTAGGAGAATGATTCATTAACTAGAAACTGTGATTTCATCTAATTGTAGGTTTACAATCCATATTGAAAAGCAACATTATTTGTGCATGAATGAAGCATCATTCAGTTTTGCTGATCTGGCAGCCTGTAGCATAAGAAAAACTTTAGAAGAGGGTTAGGCTTCCCGACTGAAGGATGAAAAGTGTCTGTCGTACCCCACCCCTCAATGGGGCCTCAAGCTTGCCCTCCTTATTGGGATCTCTGGGTGCGCTTACGTAAGGTTGGGGGTTTCTTTGCCTCTAACCCTTACGCTTACACCTCTCACACTGCCTTTGGGATGTCTAATCCCTACTTTACATCTTTGACCAGTACGATAAGCACAGCCTCCACACAAAGGCTGTTTCAAATAACAAAGAAAAGTTTATTTTAAAATAAATCAAGTTCTGGAGTTAAGTTTCATGTGTAAAAATTTCAGTTAATCCTAAGTAATGTGCTATTTTATCCTAGTACCAATCCTCCCTCAACAACTGTTCCCAATATCAATCCCTGCCTGCACTCACTAGCTAATCTCTTAACAATCCTAATTGTAATCGCTCAACTCCCTCCAGTCAGCTTCACGGCCTCCCGAGCAGCACTTCGCATTCCACACACTCCTCTCCTGCCCTCTCTTCACAAATCCCTTCACACTCCTCAGCCAATCCTGCCACATATGTAAATGCGCCATTCTTCATGCCCATCCTTTCTCACTCACCCAGATACAGCAGGAATACATGCTTATACTTAGTAATACACAAACACATTATACCTACTTACCACCTATACACTTTAAATTTAAACCCAAATAACATGACACCACAGTATCCTAAGGCTAATCATAGAATCATAGAAAAGTAGAGTTGGAAGGGGCCTATATGGCCATCGAGTCCAACCCCCTGCTCAATGCAGGAATCCAAGTCAAAGCATCCCTGACAGATGGCTGTCCAAGTGCACGTTGAATGCCTCCAGAGTGGGAGAGCCCACCACCTCCCTAGTAGTTGGTTCCATTGTCGTCGTATTGCTCTAACAGTCAGGAAGTTTTTCCTGATGTTTAGGTGGAATCTGGCTTCCTGTAACTTGAGCCCATTATTCTGTGTCCTGCAAACTGGGATGATCGAGAAGAGATCCTGTCCCTCCTCTGTGTGACAACCTTTCAAGTACTTGAAGTGTGCTATCATATCTCCCCTCAGTCTCCTCTTCTGAAGGCTAAACATGCCCAGTTCTATCAGTCTCTCCTCATAGGGCTTTGTTTCCAGTCCCCTAATCATTTTTGTTGCCCTCCTCTGAACCCTCTCCAGTTTGTCTGCATCCTTCTTAAAGTGTGGTGCCCAGAACTGGACGCAGTGCTCAAGAGCCAAGATGAGGCCTAACCAGTGCTGAGTAGAGGGGAACTAGTACTTTACACGATTTGGAAGCTATACTTCTATTAATGCAGCCCCAAATAGCATTTTCCTTTTTTGCAGCCACATCACATTGCTGCACAAAATAAAAATCATTGTATTTTATTTGGTTTTTTAGTTAGTAGCTTGCCATGGACAAACATTTGAACAACATTCAAAGTACAAGGAGAAATGATGCCTTTGACAAGGCACAAGTCTAAAAACCAGTGAGGATTATAAAGCTGTTGGAAGAGGAAGACTGCAATCTGATTCCCACTTACCTTGGAGTAAGCCACGTTGAACTCAATGGGATTTACTTCTGAGTAGACATGAATAGGATTGCACGCTCAGGCTCAGGCTCAAGCAGTCCTGTCCTTGTACTGTCCTGTAGGGAACTGTGACTCAGCGAAACTTGAATTCATTGAGGTTCTCTGAATTCCACCTTGAAGTTCAGTCCAACTCATGTCCATGTCCGATTGTAGGTTTTATTTTTCTTTTCACATGAAAGCTTGTGCATACCTCCATGCATATTTTTCAAAATGTATGCACCAATGTGTCTGTGTGAATTTTCCAAATGCTCACATTTTTTAATCTGGATTCTCCCCCCCCCCAAAAAAATGTATGCATGTTTCGAATGCATTCTTTTGTTCTACAAATCACATTGTAAGCTCAAAAATGTACAGATTTTGACCACATATTGCATTCAGTTCCAGGAGGTGTGAACTGGGTAAATTCTGTCCCAAAAAAATGAACTGAAATTAATTTCTCATACATTTCTACTTCCCTGCCCTCTGGATTCCTCTTCTCAACCAGGTAGAAAATGATGTACAAAGTGAAGCAAGCCATACTAGGTTCATCTATATTCAGATTCATCGGAACCCACTGTTCATACTGAGTTGACAGAAGCTACGGAGAGAGGGTCTGTGAGATTCTTTATACAAGGATTTTGGTAATGTGTCTTTTCATCAATTCCTTTCTCCCCAAAGAGAACAAGGCAGGAATAGAATGGGGAAAGCACTCATGAGCCTGAGATTGACCTCCCTTTCATACAAAGCAGAAAAATGTGGGTCTGAACAGGATCTTAGGGCTGAACTAATGAAGACCCCAGCCAAAATGGATTGCCAAACCTGCATCTGTTGAGGTAGGGTGAAGGTCAGGGCAGAAAGATATTTGCAAGGGAGAGCTGCCCGATGAGTGAGGTGCCTAATCCTTGCCCTGTGACAGCCTTCCCCAACCTGGTACCCTCCAGATGTTTTGGACTACACCTCTCAGAATTCCTGGCCAATAGCCATACTGGCTCAGGATGCTGGAAGTTTAAGTCCAAAACATCTGGAGAGCACCACACTTGAGAAGGCTGTCCTACTCAGTTATTTTCCTCTACAACCTCTCCCCAGAGGCCATTGGGCCTAATCCCTGCTGAGCTGAGTCTTATCTCAGAGCACAGCTATGGAAACACTGGTGGGGGGGGCAGTCTGGGGGCACATTGTAGGGTAGAAACCATGGGCAGAAGAAGGGGCTGTGCAGTCCTTCCTGTCTACCACTTCTCCCCTGCAAATCTTCTCTTGCCTTCCCATATATTACTGTTATGAAGCAAATGCAGGTTGGGAACATTATGTTTGCCTCAGAACATACAGTTATGCCCTCAGTTTATTCATTTCTTAGTATGATATCTAATAAGAAGAGGATGTGTCAAAGCTAAATAATCCAAAATCCATAAAATGTGCATCTGATTCTTTTTATGCCTGCCTTAGAGAAAAAGCATCCCCAAGTTTAGGTGGATAAGTGTTGCATATCTCTATGTGCTCCAGTGGCTCTTTTTTTCTGTTCTAGTTAAGTAGCTGCACTAAGGCACTGACACCTTCATGTATGAGGTCAGGAAGCATCTAAAATTTAACTCAATAAAGAGCTGATTTGGCAGCAGCTATCATACGAGGTGCTTTCTGAAGCACAGGAAGTAATCTGGGTCACAGCCTAATCAAAAGGTTCTCCGTGTCTGTGTCTGTGACACTTAGGGCGACCAGATGCTAAAGAGGACACCTGGTGAGATTCTCTCGTCTCAGGTGTGCATCCAGCCACCCTGCCTCTTTTGCATCTGGTCACCCTACATCCTACCGACCCAGAAACAAACCTAGACCGCTGCCATAAATAGAACACCTAAAAGCACTTTCAATGAAATTTGTTTTGTGAAGAAAAGATGTATCCAGGGACAGTGGTGGATCACATTCAGGAAGTCTAAAAAAAAACATGATCATTGTACATAATGCAGAAAGTATCTGCCTAACTTACAGCACAGCAGCGTATCTGTGAAGTTTGTCTATAACTGTGCTGCAGGTGGACACCTGCATAGCCCTTAAGGCTTCTCTCATACTACACTCCCAGCTTCTTCAGATGAATGAACTGTATTTGGCAGGCCTACGTCAGATTTCCTGAAGTCTTCCTTCTGGTCAGGGACTTGATGACCAGGACGCAGCCAAGTTGTGGAAACTCCTGCCTCTGGGAAGCAGAGCTTAGTTACTTTAACCCTTGGAGCACTGAGGGGGAGAAGCTGGGCTGGAGGATCATGTAAGCCGCCTTGGGTTCCTTGCAAGAGGAAAAAAGGTGGGATATAATGTAATGCAGCAGCAGCAGCAGGAGGACTATTGTATGTTGTGCAGACTGTGCATCCTTGTGGGCACAGAAGATTATGTCCTTCTGGCATCGAGGGGATCAGAGCTGGACTGGCTGGTGGCTCAGGAGAACCAAGCTGTGGGTGACACCGAGAGGAGCCGGGGAGCGGGGAGGAGGCGGAGGCTGTGGTGCCAAAGCGAGAGGGGCGGAGCCAAGGCAAGCCGTGTGGAGGGCAGGCACGGCAGGAAGAAGCGGCAGCCCTGAGCCCGCAAAGCGAGGGGGAGCGCTTAGGGCGGGAAGAGGTTATATGGCACATCACGGACTGTATTTTTTCCCCCAAGGCGTTTTGGCGCCCCCTTTAGCCCTGCGCCCTAGGCAGTGGCCTAGTTGGCCTAATGGAAGCACCGGCCCTGTTAATAAGTGACCACCCAAGTTCCCAACCTTGCCTGTGGGCACATGTGGAATTTTGAGGAAGTGTTGCAGATGCTGGTCACAAAATGGCTGCCTCGTAACCCTTATGAGGCCAAAGGCCTGTCTGAATAAAGCATCCTTGCCTGCCAGCAGAAGTCACTAGAAAAGGCAATGGATCGGATGGGCCTCCTGGACAATGAGTTCCAAGGAGGTTGTCTCTTGAGTTCCTGCCAGCCATTCTGTAAGTGGGACAGAAATAGGGGCCTCTCCCAAGGATCTGAAAACCCAAGCAGGCACAATATTTCAGATGACCTGGTCTGAAGTTGTGTAGGACTTTGAATTGTGTCCAGAAACAGACTGCCAGTCAGCAAAACTGTTGTAATATGGGAGTCACATGCTCTTCATAACCGGCACTGGTTAATAGTCTGGCTGCAACATTCTCAACAAGTGGAAGTGTTCGAACTCTCTTCAAAGGCAGCCCCCAAGTAGAGTGCATTACGGTAGTCCAAATGAGATTTAACTAAGGCATGTGTCACTGTGGCCAGATCTGAAATCTCCAGGAATGAGCACATTGGCCCTTTTTAAATTTGTGTATTTCAGTTTTGTCAGCTGCCCTGGGAATTTTATTGAACAGCAGGATATAAAGCCCTAAAACCAGGGCTTTTTTTCTGGTGGAACTCACCGGAACTGAGTTCCAGCACCTTTTCTTCTATTAATTGCATTACAATTTAATTGCCATCTACTCCCGAGGAAATGTAATCCAAGAGTTCCGGTACCCTTTTCTCTAGAAAAAAAGCACTGCCTAAAACAAATAATGTACTTATGTGGAGATGTCTAGGCCAATGCTGTACATATGTATAATATATATACACAGAAGTAAGTCCCACTGAATACAGTGACTTGCTACCAAGTGTAAGTAGGAGCACAGTCTGGATCAATTCAGGGGCTGTGACAAACTGAACAAACAGGTCAACGTTCTTGGGTTTTTCAGATTTTTTTTTTTTTACTCTGCTATCAAATTCAAGGAGTCCAAGCTACTCAACACAAGAAATGTTTTGCCTTTGAGCCCTGCCTGTTTTTTAAAACCAGGCATGATATGTGGCTGGAGCAATTTCCACAAAGATTGACTGCTATAATTGTAATTTAATTACCCAACCATGTGACTGATAAAAGGTACTTTTTATTTCCAGTCTTATAAAGCAAAACACATTTTAAATTCCACACATAAGTCTTGAGAAGGGTGAACAACTTAGACAAACATTTCCTATTGGGTGGAGACTCTCTTTCTCTCTCTCTCTCTCTCTCTCTCTCTCTATATATATATATATATATATAATCACTTCATAATGAGATACACGTGGAACCAGGACCAGAGACAAAGCTGATTAACTGCTGCTTTTTATATTTTCAAAGGGAGAACCTCAATTGCTTTTCCGTCCTCCTAGCATTCCTTTGTGTAACCTCAGTTATTCTGCACAATACTCAGTTTTAACTTAATTAGTGTATAAAGTGCGCCCTCCATTATTATCTTTAGACTGAAACAATCTAAATACTATTTCCACTTCCAGAAATATTCATTTCTCCTTTTAAAAATTTCAAATGGCCTCAAACTTGAGGAATAGTTCCGGTGTAACTTAAAGGCTATGTCATCATATTGTGCCCCCTGACTCTTCCTATTTTGTTGACTCTTCTTATATGTTATTGTTCGTGTGACAACATATCATCTAAAGACATCTATAGGTGGTTGATGTAGGACTGGTGCACATATAACCACATTCTGTCTCTAACAACCTTGATTAAGAGAATGAGAGCAGGCTGTGGGACTATAAACTCCCTCTCTGAGTCTCCCTCCTCCTATATGTTAATCAGGGCTGACTCCAGGTTTTGGAGAGCCCGTGGGCAAGTGACTCCAAGTGGGGGGCCCTGCCTCAGTCATTCCACCTCCTTACCAGTATTGTTACCAGCAGCTGCTCCTGCTCTTCATCACTGCTACCACCTGCTTGCTTATCAGACAGAGAACCAATGAGAAAATAGGCAATGGCACCTTGTGCTGCTCCTAAACATCACCACTGTTGTCTGGGCCAGAGTGAGAGGAGGGTGAACAAGCAGGTCAAGAAGCGGTGAAGAAGCGGAGCAAGTCCAGAGAGCTCTTCTTAGTAGGTCAGCTGCTGGCACGTAGGCGCTTGGCAGGTGCCTGACCATGCTGATCCTTGATGCTGGCCATGATGCTAATTCCTTCTTCACTTCCCCAGCAGCCTTAGCCATAGTTAAAGGTTACATTTGCACCGTCCTCCTCAGCCATGCTTAAGCTTAACACTAATAAATTTCCCTACCTTAACCAGGGTTTGAAGCTAATTTGCAAACCCTAGAAGAGGCAAAACTTGGCATTAATTATAGTTAAGATGTGCAGACATAAGCTTAGCCATGGCTAAAAACTTCAGGAGAAAGGTGAGGAAATTGGTTGTGATGAAGGAAGGATTGGAGGAGGGCGGGTGCATGGCCTGCTTGGGCAAAAATAGAGACAGGGAGCATAACATCTGCTCTCTGGACATTATAGTCATCAAGCATTGATCTCAGTGCGAGCTTAACATTTACTTCATCTGGGGGAGAACAGAGATGGATAAAATCCACTCTTCAGTTACGTTCCAGTTCAGTGGGTTGAATCCAGAATCTGCCTCCCATGGGAGGCTTCTGATCCAGTGGAGGAATCCTGCTGGAAGAAAGGGGTTAGGCAATATTTGTGGACTCCCCCTGAATTCTCATATGCCCCCCCAAATCTGCTCCCCAGGGTTTGGGGACCCTCCATAAAAGTGGGGGGGGGGGGTGCTGGGAGCTGCAGATTGAATCCTTCTGCCAATGGGAGCATTCTGAGGAGACCTCCACTCAGGGAATGCTCCTGCCAGTGGAAAAGATGCTGAATCCAACTGACTCCTTGTGCATATGGAGCCTTCTGTGTATTCACAGAGCTCTTCTACTTGTGAGGGCTTTCCCATTCAGTTCAAGGGGAGAGGCAGGCTCTTTTGTATATACATTCCTTTGTGCATGTGGAATGAATGAAACAGGGAAGTCCAGTCATGCAGGAGGAATCCCATTTGTTCACAGGTACACAGTGGGCCGCCTGAGTCAGTGCATTTGACATGGAATGTCCTTGGCACAAATTCAACAGTGACCAACAGCCTATATCATGATTATACATTTAATGTTTCTCAGCAAAATGTAAGCTGGAGGAATTCATATTCACATGAATCAATAAAAACAATCCCATTCCAGTTGCCTTATAACCTGCTTTGTGGTCCAGTAAGAAGCATTACAAAGACAGCAAAATACAGGTCAGGGCTGTGAAAACAGGCAGGGTTTGTTTTTGTACCAAAAAAATGTGGCCATTTCCTTCACTGATGAGTGTTGATAAGCAGGAACTCTAGGTGCATTAGCAGGGTTCCAGATGAAATTCATATTTCTTTCTTCATGATGTCATACAAAAGAATATGCACTGCTCATTGTTAATAGTTGCTTGATGGCTTTTAAAAATGAATTTATTTTTGTAGAGACAATACATTATATATCATTGTCACAGTTGCTTCATGTTTGGGCAAGGTCCAATTGAAATTAATGTTGGAGCTGACACAGCAACTTCAGAGAATGTCACTGCAAATTTCTGGCTGTCTGTAGTCAAATACAGGGGATTTTTCCTGCAACCATGTACTTAAATTAATACTATAATATAGATTATATGTGCAAAGTCTAGGGATGTGCAAATCTGTCAATTTTGCTTTCTCCTGCATACCAATTGTTAAAATCTCAAGTCTTTCTCTCCTGAATATTAAGAACTTTCAAATTCTGGTAATTTTTTTTAAAATCAAAAATGACCTGAAACAAAACTCTCGCCCATCTGCACCACCCAAATGCAATTGGGTACAGCTATTTCCAGCTTGGAGAGGACCATGATGTACCTGCCTGCTGTATAGCTGTTAATGATGAGGAGCCTGTCAGAAAAAAGAAGTGGCAACCCCAATTAAGCACTAACATGGTTGAATACAGAGGGATTCAAACCTAGATTTTTAACAGCCAAGCACTCCGTCAGTTTCTAGTTTCTCCCACATTTGATTTTTTTAAATCTCAAGTTCTTTTTGTCTTGAATATTGGCCAGTATCCAGCACTGCCGGCCATTCCGTTTACACCATTGATGTAGTCAGTATAAGTGACCTCTAGCACAACTGCAGTAGCATATGCTGGCATGACAATTTCCCTGAAAACCCATCATGTCAGCATACGCTATTGGCGTTGCGCTACAGGTCACTTACGCTATTGCAATGTCAATAGCGTAAGCGGGATGACAGCATTGTATAATGCCCAGAGGACTTTATGAATTTTGGAAAAGTTTTATAAAAATCAAGCTGAAACTAAATTCTCACCCATTCCCACTTATGTGTGCATGTTCTGATGAATGTATGTAGGTTGGGGTCGGGGAAGCAGCTGGAACCCTATTCCCCAATCCAGGCATTCATTTTTACATTGTTTGAATGTCTGCATAGGTCTTAAGAGGCTGAAATAGCCATGTATACTCTTTCAGTTGTGTGTTTAATACAAAAGAAAGACCTCTCAACATTGTTATACTAATTCCAATTCCTTTTCGGCTGACCATAGTTTGGGTTCCACTGTTAAGCCTGGTTTCCTATGACCTCTGTAGCTGGAAAGAACTTTCTTACATGCCCTTTGCAGGAATCTATTACCACTTTATTATAACACTTCCTCCTTCAACATTTCTGTCTGGCCCTCAAAGGGAGAATTGCCTTACACTGCTCAATGGATCTGTATGCTAAAAGTGATGTGGAAAATGCAGCATTGATTTACAGTTGATCTTTTATACATCATTGCCATAAGATTTCTGGAAATGGTGCATGCCTGACATGCAGTTTTTTTCAATACTGAAATCTTGTTAATGCCATTCATCAATAGTGATGTAATTATTTGATTATGGCAACCCTTGATGAAAAACAAATTCCCTGAGACCCAAAGGAAAGTTCATAATAGTTACATTTGTGGATCAGTTAAGGGAAATATTAGAGGTGAACAAAGCTCAGGAGTCTAAATTAATTAAGAACTGTTAACAAATTTAATTTCTATTTAATGTGTTATTTCAAAAGGATAATCTTGAATTTACATTTCCAAGATTATTAGAGTATATAAAAGTACTGCACAATCTTTCCCAGAAGTAAAGACTAATATATATATATATATATATATATACAGAGAGAGAGAGAGAGAGAGAGAGATCATTTTTTTGCCAAGAAATTATATTCCTGCAGGGCATAATTCATTAAGAAATGGTTTTTAAATGACCACCTCCTCATTTGAACAAAATTAAATAATAAGAGTTCAGACACAAATAATATCTTGAAATCTCATTATAAAATGTGTGGGTTACTATTTAAATAGCTCTCTTGTTTCACTGCTGAGCCGGCCCCATAGAAGAAAGTTCACAGAGTAGGTACACATGAAGATTATGATTCAGTGGCTCTGACATATGTGTAGATCTCTATGTGCACAGGAAGCTTCCTGATTCTTTTCAGTAAATAGGAAAGTGCTCCATGCACTTAATGGAACTTTCCCCTATGCATGCTGCTTTTACTCATAGAACAGAACGGGAAGCCCGTGCACACGCACGTGAGGCTTCTTGATTCAACTTTTAAAGACACACAAGTTCTTCTTATTCAACCAGACAGACAAAATAAATATTTGAAACACACACACACACACACACACACACCCTTATCCATATTGATATAACAACACTGGTGGGCATGGTGCACTGAAAAGCAATGCAAACAAACAAACATGTCCCTGCACCCCAGGACCTTACAATCTAAATTGTAGGAAAGGGAAGAGAGTAAAGGGTGATGGGATAAATATGCTATGGTGTTTTTTTTTTCCAGTGGGGAGTCAGAATTAAGGGGTTAACCAAAGGCTTAGCAGAAAAGGTTAGGTTTTGAGGAAAGATTTGAGGCGGTATATGGGAATTATTCACTCAGCATGACTGTGAGCCTCATTCTGTGTAGTCTACACAGCAGCAACACCTTGCTAGTGATGGTGAATAATATCACATTTTGCTATCCACACAGGGATTTTGGTGGAAGGAAGAAGAAAACAGATGTTATTGTGTTATGTAACACAGCTCTCATTGCTTCCAATTTTCTCTCATTGGAAGCTTCAGCTATTACATTGGAACCATTTTTTTCCAGAACCATGAGTTAAGAACAGAATCTGGACTCCAGGTACTGATTAATCTGATTATATATTAACCTTATTAATAGTTAATAGTAACATATATATATATATATATATATATATAAATATATCAGCTCAAGTTCAATGGACACGCACTTTTAGGTCTTAACTACAGCTCACAAGCTAAAGTTTTGGTGTAGACCTCTGTTCAGCTTTTAGTTCAGTTTTAAAAACTAGAATGTAAGTCTAGAAAAGTGCAAACTGAGGCAGCTGGAGCCTTGCATTCCCAGAGTGGCTTCTCACCCATTGACCACATTCCTAGGGGGCTGAACTGACCTAGATTTTCACTCACTGGAGAAAGTGCAGCCCAGTAGTTGAGTCACACACACAGACCCCTTTGATTTTTAAACAAGGTCCTCCTAATTTAACTGGCTGCAGTTGGGAAAAGCTATCCAGGGCTATAAAAGCAGGACAGGCCTGTAAGGGCACCAGCTCTATGAATCAGAAGGGAAGCCCCAGGTGATGGAGTATTTCAGCCCCAGTGACAAAGCCTCATGGTACTAAGAAGTTAAACAAAGAAACAAACAAGCGAGCAAGTTAAGTGCCTGTCTAAGTTTAACAACACAGGAAGGAGGTAAAGGCAGTCAACCTTTCCCCTTTCTGATAATAAAGAATGTCGCTTTCCAGATAAACAAATCCAATAAAGAAAAACAGCTATGAAGCCAGCAGGACTCTTGAGGCTATCTATCCAGTGTCCTGCACAGATTGTCACAGGTATGATAGTCTGCCTGCTGGACAGAAGACATGGGCGTGTGCTTGGTGTAATGACGAGCTTCTGAAACAAGACCATTCCTTTGAGGCCAAAGTCGCTGGCCTGCAAAAGCTGAGAGAGAGTTAGAGAGTTTGGTGAACAAGGCCTTTGGAGGCATGATAATGGCATCCCGTGCCCAGTGTGATAGTTCCTCTGCTGTCACAGAGAGTGATACTCTCTCTCAGGAAAGAAGGGTGTCACTCCAAGGACAATGGAATTGATCAAATGAGCATATCCTCTTCCCGCAACGGGGACTCCTGGTATTGGCCAGTTTGATCATTAGAGACATAGAGAGCAGGGATTATGATAGGTATGTTATGTAGACCACACAGAGACTTCCCTGCCTGGTGCAAAGGTTGTGGATGTCATGTGTCATCTAGATAGCCTGGGGTTAGAGTTGGTTGGGCATTAAAATGGCAAATGTGTCTCACTGTAAACAAACGTAAAGTGATGAGCATTGGGGCAAAAAAGATCTTAACTTTACATATATGCTTATGAGCTAGCGGAGACAGACCACAAAAGAAATCTCGGTGTTGTGAATAGCTGAATGAAAACATTGACTGAGTGTGTAGCTGCCATGAAAAAAAGGCAAATTGGAGAGGTTTTTTTTCTTCCTCTCTTGTGATACTAGAACCTGGGTCCGCCAATAAGGCTGAATGGTGGCAGATTCAGGATAGACAAATGGAAGTCCTTTTTCACACAATGCATACTAAACTATGGAATTCACTACCACAAGATGTAAAGATGGATGCCAACTTGGATGGCTTTAAAAAGAGATTAGACAAATTCATGGAGAATTTCAAAGGCTGCTAGTCATGATGGCTATTAGTGTCAGAGGCACTACACCATTAAAGACCAGTTGCTGGGGAACATGGGCAGGAGAATGCTGCTGTGCTCATGTCCTGCTTATGGGTTTCCCATAAACATCTGGTTGGCCACTATGGGAACAGAATGCTTGATTGGAGATGCTTCAGTGTGTGTGTGTGTGTATGCACATGTGTGCCTGTGTAGCTGTAGAGCAGGGGTGGGCAACTTGTGGCCCACCAGATATTTTGGCCTACAACTGCCATCATCCCTCACTGCTGCCTATGCTGGCTCAGACTGATGAGACTTGTAGGCCAAAACAAGTTGCCCACTCCTGCTGTAGAGAAACTGTGATTCAACGTGTGTGCGTGTGTGCGTGAAATTGACCCAGTAATTAGAGGAGAAATTGTTTTGTCACACACACACACACACACACACACACCAACTTTGTTTCACTTGCCAATGTAGATCCTGTTCAACTCAGTGGGGCTTACTTCTGATTACAGTATAAATGCATAAAATTCACTGTTAATCTCTGGGCCGCAACCAACCAAATACAGCATGAGATGGGGCTGTTTTCAAATACAGTATCTTTGTGGGGCTGGGTTGCTTTTTCCTAGTATATCAGGTATATAAATATGGTTGCAAGGAACCATATTTGGTTACAAGGAACCACACAGTGACTTCACACTTTTTCAAGATTGCTTTAATCGCTGCCTTTTCTTTGAAGGGGGAATACACTGAATGAAATAAGCAGCTGGAGGAACAATCTGCCCACTCTGTAAAACTGCATGTTTTTCTGTAGATATCCAACTGCTGTCACTATCTCTTACCATGATTGCTCAGTCAGGACTTGTGTCTTAAAACATGTCTGCAGACTACTACTCTGTGCTCAGGTGATAAGCCTTTCAAGAACATGAATGACTGGGAAAATTCCGCTTAAATATTGTACTGGGGGAGTAGAGTAGAACTGGCTCTATTTCAGAGGACAGGCTGCTGTGTGTCTGGTAGAGCTGACTCAGAACTAGCACATTTTTAACCAAAACACCGCAGAGCCAAGCAGGGATCATGTTGGGATGCAAGGACAAATACTCAGCCAAGAGCTCTTAGCTATTTTGCCAAAAAATGGATGAATCAAAACAGCCCATTTCAAGGCTTTTCATAGATTTCATAGATTTCATAGATCTGATAGAGTTGGAAGGAGCCTACAAGGCTATCGAGTCCAACCCCCTGCTCAGTGCAAGAAACTAGAGTAGGGGTCTCCCATCCAAGTAATAACCAGGCCTGACCCTGCTTAGCTTTCCACACTCAGACAAGCTGAGCCTTTTTGTTGACTCAGTAGGACCATAGGTAATGTGAAATCCATTTGGGGAGATCATTAGATTGTACTACTTTCACAAAGTGAAACAAAGCATTTATAGGCTGTTGATTTCTACAGGAGAGATCTAAGCACATGCTTAACTCTCCCATTGAAACGGAACTTAAAAGTGCTTGACTTTGGCTGGATTGTGCTCATGTATTTTCTTTCATTTGATACAGTTTATGCATAGTAATTTTTGATGGCTGAGGATCACATGAAAAATATTTTAGGATAGAGAATATGATATCACTGAAATATGGAAGTCATATCCTTGGATTTTGTCAATATTAAATGGATTTTCTTGAGGACTTTGTGTTAAATGCTCTATTTTAAATTCCTCATCTCTGTTGCTTCTATCGAAATCAGATATGTTATTTTCCTTCCAACTGGAAACAATAGAAACCATTTCTGTAACAGCACCAGAACAAGAATTAAGGGTCAAATGCTTCGCTGGTGTTGATTTTTTTAATAGTATGGATTTCAGCAGTACTTGTTTAACATCATATCTTAAAGAACTAAGACCTCAGCAGAGCTGGTGATGATTGCAATAGACAATGACAGAAATATATTTTGATTGCAGCCATTGTTACTTAAAGATAAGAAACAGCTGCAGTTGCATGGAATAAAGAATATAATTAGAATATCCAACTCACTCACGTCTTAAAATTAACCCAGGAACACAGTTGTACCTTAACAAGCATTTTGATAAACAATAAGATTCCCTCTCAAGTCCCAGAACGATGTTCTCCTATACAGCAGGAGAAGAAAACCTTTGTGGAAGAATTTCTATTGAAATCAATTTGGGGAGACTTGGGATAAGGATAAGTCTAATCTGAACTCAGATAATTCTACAGCATTTTTACAATACCCAACACATGAACAATTAAATTAAGATTTTGCTTTTAACCTTTATTGTATTGGTAGCTGCCTTGAGCACCATTTTTGGGCAGAAAGGTGGGATGCAAATTAAATAGAAAATACATAAAACTTTACCTCCTTTACATATTTTTACTCAGTGCTGACCCAAGACATTGTGTTACCTGATGAAGAAACCAGTTGGCACTCCCCACTCCCACTCCAGCCAACGTTGATACTTTAAAAAGTCTTGCAGCACCCATAGGATTATGCCCTCATTAGAGGGAGGCTTCTGATCTCAGAGGCTTCTGAGTACCCAGTGCCCTGCCGAGCTGCTGTCGGTAGGGCGGGAGGAGCGATGGAGGCGATTTTCACCTCACCAGCCTCCGGTTTGTACATTTTCCTCCAGATGGGCCTCTGAGCCCATCTAGAGTAGTCATGCTGGCGGGGGCAGGGCGGGGGCTGAGGAGGCTATAGGAAATATTGTATCCTGGCCTCTCCTCTCCCCTCCCGTTCCTGCCCACTGCAGTGCCCCTTTTCAGACCTCTCCGAGGTTCCCTGAGTCTGTTTCTGTGACCTCGGAAAACAGCTGGCGTGGATCTTTCCATGGCGGCTGAGAGGGGGCAGGGGAAGGGATCAAATTCCGGAGTCTCCCTTCTGAGGTTGTAGCAGTGTCTATGGCCTCGGAGGGGAGACACTGAAGAGTCCCACGGTCCCTGGGAAGCTCTCCCAGAACCCTAGGATTGCTCTCTTAGACACTAATTCCAGTCTTCATCTATACCCCACTTCATGGTGCTTCACTCTGCTGCAAGACATGGTTATGAAAACCTTGTCATTTTAGCATTATCCCCAGCAGAACACATGTGAAAACTAACATCACTCAGATTCCTTCCAATAACTCAAATGCGTGCTTTTTCATGACCCTCAATACACTTCTTTAGAAAATCATGCTAACACTGAAATCATCACAGTCAGCTTCTCAGCATGATCACAACAGTGTAAATTATTTATTTATTTATTTATTATATTTGTTAATCGCCCATCTGGCCGGTCACCTGGCCACCCTGGGCGATGCAAGCAACACCTTTGAATTGTAGGCAGTAAAAACAAGTGATAGGCAAACTTACCCCAACAGAAATTGCAATTTGCTCAAGTTACAAATCCCTCTGTCCAATCTTTGATTAAAGTTCTCCACTATTCCATGATCTTGTTGTGCATATGCAAATTGTTGCACATGCGCATCAACAAAGTGCATCTTGGGAACTGTAGTATGGTATCATGCTATGCATCACTGCATTATGTTCCCTCCTCTGATTGGCTATTATTTTCCTGTGCCCTACTGCTTACCCTACAGCTGGAGCCGGTGTACGTGGCTGTGGTGTGAGCGGAAGTGGCACAAGTGGCATGAGTAGGTGCTGCAGAGGAGGCACTTCCATCTGCCAAAGATGAGATCTCCTCCTTGCCTGCCAGCTGCCTTGGGCTGCACTGCTCCCCTCCCAACCTACTCCCCTTGAATTCCCTTTCTGGTACCCCTGACATACATTGCAGCATCCAAGCCTAAAGTAAACATTTACTTACCAAGAAAGAAAAAAAAAAAACCTGCCTAATACTAGAGAAAAATGGCCTTGGTTGACTTGCTGGATACAGAAAGAAAAAGAACTCAAAAGTGAAAAAGAAACGTTGAACAAGGGGTGGATGCAACCAACATGGCTGTTTCTTTGGTTTTCAAATCCAAACTTTTACACTGATTGGCTTGAAAAACAGTAACTAAAGAATTGAGTAACATCAATCCACAAGCATGAGCACTGAAAATGGGATTTTTACCAAAAAAATTACAAAAATTAAAGACTTCAACTAACCAACATCAGGATATGCACAGAAATGGCAGACTTTGGATGCTTTAGTCATGCAGACTGTGCAGACACTCATAGGGCTGGGAAACAATCATTCTTGCCTGAATCTCCTGAGAGCCGCTGTCAGTCAGTGTCATCAATACTGGGCTAGATGGTCTGACATGGTATAAAGCAGCTTCTGATGCTCCTATGGTCCAGTATTTTGTCTTGGAGGACCATGCTCCTATGGTCCTCCAAGACCAAATGGGCTTGGAGGACTTACAGAAGAAAGCATTACAGTTGTATTGGGGGTTGCTACCTCCTGTGGGATGGGCCATCGTTCAGCCATAGAGCACCTGCTTTGCATGCAGAAGGTCCCAAGTTCAACCCCTGGCATCACCAGGTAGGGCAGGAAAAACTCTTGCCTGAAATCGTGGACAGCCACAGCCAGTCAGTGTCAACAATACAGGGCTAGATGGACCAATGATCTGATTCAGTATAAGGCAGCTTCCTGTGTTTCTATGTTCTTAACAAAATAGATTCTACAAATGAACCACCTAATTTTGAGTTTCAATGGCATCCATAGTAAAAACAAAAAACAAACAAACAAATAAACAAACATGTAAACAAGTTCATCCGGAAATATTGTCATATTCTCCAGTGCTTTGTCCAGTTTCTGGCAATGTTGATATTTTCTAATTTATAGTCCCTTGAAAACTTTTTTTTGACTAATTTATTCTCCCACTCTCATTAAGGAATGCAGCTAAATCATCACTTTTCTCTTTTAAATCTCCAACAATTAAGGTACCTAGTTCTAGGTCTTATCTTGTCAGATACAAATTAGTGCCTAATAGCCCAGTAGCTCCCAAGATTACCTTTTCATGTTGATAATTTTCACAACCTTGAAAAAAGTATTGAGATAAATCATGTCAATGAAATACCTCATGCTTTTTACTTCCCTGAGTGGCATGATGTTTCAGGGCAGTTTTTCACTGGCGCAGTTGCTTTGTAAGGAGAGAGTACTAGAGCTTTATAGCTTTACTGGAGGGAGTAGCTTCTTTAGGGATGCTCAAGTATTTTTTTCCAGTCCACATTTTTAAGTGAGCCAACCTGATTTGCATTTGCACTTGGAATGCAGTTATCCTTCAGTTTACACACGTCTCTGAATTTTGCAATATAGTTCTCAACTCAAAAAAAAGTCCCACCATGCATTTAAAATACATATTTTAGATTAAAACATATACAAAAATGCAAATTTTAGAATAAAATGCATACAAAAATGGATATTTTGTTAAAATGCAATTTTAAAAAAACATGTTTGTGTATTTTAAAAATGAAATCGCAGATTGATTCAGAAATGGAACAGAATGGATTAATGAATGAGAAACTGACATGGACCAGCAATAGATGGATCCATTCATCGCTATCTTCTATATTAATAATTAACTCTTTAAGCAAGATGATCTATTTGGTATCAGTTTCATTAGAGATTCATTTATTCCAGAGTGCTAGTTTCAACTATTCTATTACTGATTTGCAGGGATAGGCAGATCTATCAAGTCCAATTCCATGGAGATTCACTTTTTCCCCACCTCCGATCCCTTCTATGCATATTCTGTGCTGATGTCAGTTTCTTAGGTATTGTTCCATGTATATTAAGCCACCCTCCCACCACATAGTATATATTAATCTGCATTGCTTTGATGGCATTTGCAATACTTACTTTGGAATAGGTATGGATCCAATTTTGCCTTTGTGGTGTCAATCACAAAGACATTCAAAAAGCTACTTTGCAATTGCACTTTGCGCTTTGACACTACGCTGTTTGCAATTTAATATCTTGTTTCAGGCCAGGCACGTTCCGGGCCTGGATAACAGCATAGCAGATGCATTGTCCCACAACCAGATGCATAGCTTCCGTGTGCTTGCCCCATGGGCCTGTCACCACCTGGTGGTAATGCCAGACTGTCTTTGGCAGATTGGAGGTCTGCTTCCGATCATGCCATATTGTAGTCGTTAGCACCAAGTACGAGAGTCGCTTACAAACGTGCAGGTATGGAATTTCATGTGCTCTGGATAGACCACAATCTCCCTCTTTCTTGGCCCATACCTGTGGATCATCTTATTCAATTTTGTGTTTTTGCCCAGAGACGAGGATGGTCCATCAGGACCTTCAGGGGTAAGCTAGCTGGCCTTGCCTTCTTTGCCAAGGCCCATGGTTTCCCTGACAATACTGGCGATTTTAGAATTCGCAGGATGCTGTTGGGTTGGTCTTGGGAGCATCTTAGGGGTGTACCTCCTACCTTGGGGGGGTGCTCACCTCGCCTCGCCTTTTCTCAGCGAACAGCCCCCCCTTGAAGGCCCGAATCTCGGCGCTGCTCAAGCTGCTGCGCCGGCAGCGCAGGGTCCCATCGCGTCATTTCCGGCTGCCAGGAATTGACGCGATGGGACCCTGCGCCACGTTTTTGGCGTAAAAACCAGGGCAACATAGCTTGAAACGGCCTCCATGGCTGCCGTCCTCGGTTTTCCAGCCAGCAGGGTACAGGCAGTTGGTAGATGGCATTCCCAGGAATACCGCTCTTACGTCTGGGATTTGCCATGATTGGTGCTGCTGCTTGATTTTCCTGTGCTTTCAGGTCACTGGAGCGGAGAGAGGCCTGTTCGTGTCTTAATATGTGGCCACAGCATGATCTTTTGGGCGTTAAGGCAAACTGCCAAGTCCAGTTTCGGAGCTCAGCTTGGCATTGGGCAGATCGCTGATATCCAGTGGTTCAGTCGGCGTGGTATGCAGTGGCATGGCCTTATCCACACCTTGTTCCAGTCTGGCCTTGTCCGCCTCCACAGGTGCTATTGTTTGCACTTGGGTGGCAATGATTTGGGCTTGCTCAAGGGCAAGGCCCTGATTCTGCAAGCGTCACATCGTGGTGTGAGCGATCCTTACAGCAGCTGGCTCACGAATTCTTTGAGCTAGTCGATTTTCCTTCTCCCCCCTCCACTGCCATTCGAACCCAACTGAGTCATGAACAGCAAGATCTTTTGCTTGAAGCTCGCTTGATAGCTCTCAGAAAGCTTTTGTGTTTCTTAATTGGTACATAAATTCCTTTACTAACTCTGACTGAGGAAAACCGAAACCTCTCTGCACTTATATGCTAAATATTCCTACTAACACCAGGATTGTAATGCTAATTTGAGAACAGCCTCTCTGGCTAGATTGAAAATAGTCCTTTACATTCCTACTTAGAAAAAGGATTTTGTTACAGATTAGACATAATAATGTGGTAATTCTTGTGAGATGCATTCTTGTGAGATGCATACCTTTTTTACAGAGGAATTTTTAATAAACGTAGGTCTCTGCTTACATATGCTAAATTTTCCTACTGTTAACACCAGGATTGAAATGCTAATTTGAGAACAGCCTCTCTGGCTAGATTTATAATAGTCCTTTATAGTTACCTTCCTTTTTTAGAAAAAGGTGGCTCGATTCAAATGCAGAATTGTCTGTGAGTCGGGGAAAGAAATGACCGTAGGCTCGAAAAAATCGTTAATTCACCTTGAGTGGAACCAAACAGAATTGGCTCGAGGCAAAAAACTCCAGTCGAGTTTTTTAGCACATCTCTAGAAAGCGGAATATCGGTGGTCAATATAAGAGGTTTAAAGATGTTCATAAGGCTAATCTAAAAAAAATGCTATATAAAGATCGAAAACTGGGAAGCTCTGGCCCATGAACGATCTAAATGGAGGTTGGCCTTTCACAAAGGATCCATGGACTTTGAAGAAGCCCGAGTGCAAGGTGAAAGGGAGAAATGTGCTAAGCGAAAAGCACGTCAAATGAATCCTTTACAGGACCATCTTCCATCTGGTAACCTGTGTCCTCACTGTGGGAAGCTGTGTGGATCTAGAATTGGCCTCCACAGTCACTTACGGACCCATCGCTAGAGTCTACACAATCTTCTTTAGAATTTCCTCCTTTTATCCTGGAAGACAATCTTACTCGGTCACGAGTGATCGCCTGATGATGATGACCCAGGATTTGAACTCAAGCCTCCCCCTCAGTCCAAGTTCAGCACTCTGGCTCCATGAGTTGCACCAATTTTATGTTTTCAAACTTTTTGCCAACTTTGATTCAAGTAATGTGTACTGAAAACCCCTCTAAGATAGCTGGGACTCATACATTTGTAAATGAAATGGATTCAAAGGTAATATGAGTAGGATACACTATATATGAATCACATATCCCAGCAGAGATATTAAGAGCCAATTCTAAGATGAAAAAAATGGAAGTCAAGGCATCTCCACCCAAATATTGTTATAAGTCATGATAGCAGCCAAAAGAAAAGTTAATAGAATAATTTCCTTTCCACTGACATCACTGGGCTTTTGTTCAAATATCAGTCCTTACTCTGCACACACTTGGACCAGCTTAAATTTATGCATGTGAAAAACAATTTTCCGTCAGAAGATAAACAAAGCATTGTCTTGTCTATCCATCTGCTTTATACAGTCCGTTGTAATAACAAATGTTACAGTGTGGCGTAGTGGTGAGAGTGCTGCACTGGGACTTGGGAGATCCGGGTTCTAGTCCCCGCTCGGCCATGAAACTCACTGGGTGACTTTGGGCCAGTCACTGACTCTCAGTCTAACCTACCTCACAGGGTTGTTGTGAGGATAAGATGGAGAGGAGGAGGAGGAGGAGGATGTAAGCCGCCTTGGGTTCCTTGCAGGAAAAAAGGCGGGGTATAAAAATAATAAATAAATAAATAAACTGTCCTGAGGACTTTCGTGATAGATGAAATAAAAACCACATAAAGAAATAAAAATCAAATCGACAAATTCCAATCTGAAGGAGAAGAAGGAAGATCCAGTTATTGGCATATTCTCTGGGCCCTGAAAATATCCACGCCTTTACACATAGCCCCAACTGTTCTCAAAAGCATTCACTGTCAAAATAAAAGGGCAAAACCAGCAGCACAATAACGCTGTACTGTTTTTCAACAGCATTGTAGCTGAGCCGAGGGCCTCCTGTTCTTTAAAAACCCTGTGAATTATTTGATCCTCCCATGACATGCATTGTTCAAAATGTTACTCTGGGTTTTACTACAGCAGAAAGAAGGAAAAAAATGCTGTGCAGGCAGATATTATGTAGGCGTGTAGGCCGTGTCTTCCTTTATAGTTGAAAACAGACTGAGAGAGGAAAGGAACATTTCTTCCTGTGGACCCACTCTGCCCCCTTGGCAGGAAGTTCTTTGCAGCTGCACTTCTGGCCACCTGTGACTGCAGCCTTCAATAGCTGAATATCCTGTTGGAGAACTCAGCTCCTGAGCTGTCCAGGTTGATTATTTGGATAGCAAATCCTGACTTTCCAGGTTTTTAAAATAATACACTCAAAACAGGTACAAAGAGGACACTGGAACAATGAGAAGCTCAGAGATTTGGGGCAATGTCCCTTAACAAATTACCTGTTTTATTTTATTTTTATTTTAGTGCTAAAGTGATTTTAATAGTAAAGATTATAGGCCTATTTCTGAAGTCAAAGCCAGCTTTGGACGAGCTGTTAGGACAGTTACCATGGTCACCAAGAGATAAATGATGTAGCATGTTAGAGCACAAACCACATATATTTTCAGGGAAACAGTGGATTTGCCAATTTGTCTTTTCTTTCCACCACCACCGCCCTCCAGCCCCAAGTAAAGAAACTCAACAAACAGAGGAAGAATCCTGGGGCACTGCGGTCCACAACCTTTCAAACTTTCTGATGTAATTAGTTGTAAGAATTCTAATTTTGTTCTGTTGAAATGAAATAAGCTCCCTCCCCATGTTGGCTTAATGACAGAGGTGTTGTACAATCTCCACAGTCATCCCAATTGGGCCATCCTGGTTTAGGAGTTTTAACTGGCAGCACACAAGGCACACCGACAGAAGGGGCTGAGCTGTTGGTAGGAAGGGATACAACAGGAAATGGAGAAGGCAGTGCCATGTCAATATTGGTCAACTGTTATACTAGGGATGGACATGGTTTTATTTCTATAAAGATTTCTATCCTGCCACTCTAATGCATATTGACCATTCAGAGCAGCTTAAAAGAATAAAAATCAACCACATAATGCAATAACAATTTTAAAAAACAATATGAGAAAAGTAGGGGTGTGCTCCCTACCTTTGGGGAGGGCTTGCCTCGGCAAGCATCCCCCCCCCCGAAGCCCGGATTCTCCACGGCGCAGAGCAATTCTCCGTGCCTCTTGAGCCGCCGCACCAGCAGTGTGGGCTCCCATCGCATCATTTCCGGCTGCCATGAAGTGACGCGACGGGACCCTGTGCCGACGCGACGGAACCCCGCGCCGTGTTTTTGGCGTAGAAACCAGGGCAACATGGCTTAAAATGGCCATTGCGGCAAGAGCCCGCACTGCTGGCACGGTGGCTCAAACGGAGGGACGAGCGGGTGGCAAGGTAAGGCCCACAAGTCTCAAGGAGCGAGCGGGGCCGATTTTGGCCTCATTTCAGCCCCCCGATATTCGCGGTAACATGCCTAAAGTAGGGGTGTGCACATTTGCCTCGCACGGGCGTAGCGGGCCAAAATCAGCCCTGCTCATGTCCGCGTGGGGCTCGCGCGGGCCTACCTTGATCCAGCGGCGGCTTGCCTCTCCGCAGCAAGCCGCCCGAACTGGTCCTGTCGCGTCACATCAGGCACCGGAAGTGACGCGACGGGACCCTGCGCAGGCGCAGTATGTCACGCAGGGGCTCCAGTGCGCCTGCACAGGGTCTCGTCGCGTCACTTCCAGGGCTGGATGTGACACGACGGGACCAGTGCCAGTGGCTCGAGCGGTGCTGAGAACTGCTCCGTGCCGCTCAGAAGATTGAGGCGGGGGGGCGCCACCGCGGAGAGTCGAGGCAGCGGAGAGGTGGCCCCTCCACCAATTCGAAAGCATCTCTAGAAGAAAAGCAGGTTCAGCAGATAAAACAATATCATCCAATATATATATATATATATATATATATATAGTACCTGATAAACAAAGTCTTCACCATCTGGCAAAAAAATAAATTTTAAAAAATTAAAAAGCAAGAGAGAGGGGCAACCAAGCTTCCTGGGCAAAGAATTCCACAGATTGGGTGTGGCTACCATAAAGGCCCTTTCTCTTGTCCCAACCAATCAAGCTGCTGTAATGGATGGGTCAGTTAGAAAGGCCTTTTCAGAAGATCTTAGTGAGCAGGCAGGCTAGCATGGAAGTAGAGATCACCAAAATATCCTTTATCCATTAGGGCTTTAAAGGCAATTACCAACACTTTGCATTGTGCTTGGAATCTCAATGGCCACCTTGTGGCTGCTGCAGGATAGGTATACAGTAATAGCTTGGATTGCAAGTAACTTGGTTTGAGAGCGTTTTGCAAGACAAGCAATTTTTTAAATATTTATTTATTTATTTTTTACTTGATATACAAGCGACGTCTTGCAATACAAGTACTGTAGTACGGCTTAAATTAAAAATCTCTGTACAATTTTTTTGGGGGGGATTTCGTTTTGATATAGGAGTGTTTTGGATTACAAGCTCGTTTCCGGAACGAATTATGCTCTCAATCCAAGGCATGACTGTAGCATGATTCCCTGGCTGCATGCCCACTAGCATCCTCACTACTGCATTCAAGGCCAACAGAAGTTTCCAAAGACTCTTCAAACTCAGGGATGTGTGCGGGGCTTGATTGGGGGGTGGAAGTCCGGCAAACTCGCCGGGCTCAACCTCCCGAGCTTTGCTCGCCCTATCTTTTCCCCGGCTCGACTCACATTCTTGTGAGCCAAGCCGGGGAAAGCAGCTTCTGGGTTCTGGTGCTATGCTGTTTACGTAGAAAACGACCAAATTTGTGCAAATTAAGGCCAAGTTTGCACAAAATTATGGCTAAATTTGTGCAAATTTGGCCATTTTCTATGTAAACAACGTAGAGCTGGGGACCCGGAAGTCTGGTAAGCGCCTCAGCTGGCGCTCATGCTTGGCTCGGCTCTCGCATGGCAGGAGCGCTTGGCTCGCTCGCCGCGAGTCGAGTGCCGGGCAGGTCGCCCAACCCTACGGCAAAGAGTGCACTGCAATAATCCAACTGAGGTTATGAGAGTAATATCTCAATGAGAGTATGGGCCTGAATGTGAGCAAATGCCAGTGGCCATGCTGGCTGAGGATGATGGGATTTGTGCCCCACACATCTGGAGGGCACCAGGTTGGGATAGCTTGGTATATGTGAATGGGAGAAGATGTACGTGACAGATGCACAAAAGGTTGCACAAATTCATGTGGGTGTCTGAACTGAAGATGTTTATCACTTTTCAAAATATTTGCAAGTGTCAATCCTATACATGTCTACTCAGAAGCAAGTTCCATAGAGTTCAATAGGGTTTACTCCTGATAAGTGGTATAGGCCTGCAGCCTATAAAGAATAAATTTTCACATGAGACACCACTAGACTAGAACTGTCTTTGTGACATCTTCTTTTCTATTTGCAGGGAGTTGTTATGTTTTGTTTAATGTGAGGGGACATTCAGTTACGTGATTTCTCCCACCTGGAACAGTTTTACCCCACAACCAGCTGTTTCACAGAGCCTCCGGAAGTAAGCACATCTTTTTTAGTGAATATTTTATATAAATATATTAATGATGCAAATGTAATCCTGAAACAATATTATCACTATTCCCCCCCTCTTTTGAGAATACCTTATTTACGGCATGGAGGTGATTAGATATGTCACCTCTTTGCACCTCAAAGCTGTTGCTGTTTCATCAGGAGCTTCTGCTACCCCTTTAGAAACTCCACAATATATGTAAAGAGCCACATCCATTGCAGGGGTAACTCTACCAAATTAGCTGGTGAAGCAAGGAACCAGTTGGCTGTAAGACTAACTGCAAACACCAGTGGGCCTGGCAAATGTCGCTGGTGTGGATTCACTACAGACAGGACCGGTGCAAGGCAGCTTGGTGCCCTAGGCAAGATCAGATATTTAGCGCGCCCCCCTTCCCACTTGAGAGCGCTGTATTTTTTTTCAAGGTGTTTCTGGCGCCCTCTTTAGCCCTGCGCCCTAGGCAGCTGCCTAGTTGGCCTAATGGTAGCACCGGCCCTGACTACAGAAACTAAGTAATATTAATGGGAAAACTTGGGCAACATTCCCCTGGAAGTACTTGGCCCATTTTACAGAAGTCTGTCTGTCTTCCTTTACTTTTCTTTTTTTAAAGTTGCAAAATAACTGTCCTCTCCCACAGAATAAGTATTAAGTTTTGTGATGTATGTTAAAATGCTATTAATCAAATATAAACAGCGGGGCTAGATTCCTTCCAGATGAGCAAACATTGTGGTGGGATTCCCAGCAGTGAAGATATCCCCTGCTAATCTCATTGAGCACTTTTTCTTTCTCCCCAGGAACTCATCTTTCTCACTCTAAGTATGTAAAAGGTCGCATGTTTCCACAGTCTCATTGCCAAATGTACTTTGAAAGAAGGGATCTTTGGAGTCAGTCTCTGCTGGTCTCTGTCAAGTGGCTCTTGTTTTTCTTTCACTAAACTTAAAGGCACGGAACCATACCCAGCTCTGCTATAACTCAGTGCTGATGGCTAGGATGGCCATGTGTCCTTCTGTACAGAGGACAGTCCGCTGTTTGAAGGTGTCCTCTATTTGACGGGATGTCAGAGGACACTCCTTTATTTGAAGGGCTGTCCAGGCAAAGTCCAAGTTAAAGATATTTGCTTGTGTGTTTATTTATTTTATATTCTGCTTTTCTGGCAGGAAATTGCACTCAAGGTTGCTAACAACAATAACAGCCAAAATTTAAGATAAAAAAACATAATTAAAACACTCATAAAGCAACTGCATTAAAAGAAAAATTCAAAGCAAAAACAATAAAAGAATTAAAACAGATCAAGAACCATAAGAAGAGCAGAGCCTTGAAGTTGTCCGTCAGCCGTTAGCAGCACCTGCTCAGCAGACTGAAGAGGGACAGGTCACAGTCTTCCCCACTATGGAGAGATGTATTGTTTGTATGATTATTTAAATTAAAGTAATTCTTTCTAAATTTGCATCTGCTGTACATCCAAATTAGTATATGCAAACATGCAGCAAATCTGTGTGTCCTCTCTTGTCCTTTGGTGATTTCCGGCTCTTCTTTCTTCTTCAATGGAATTACTCTGGACATCAGCTTGTGCTGATGCAGAGAAAGGACGACAGCAGGAGAGATGAGGTTCTAGCACTGAAGTGTTTTTTTATTCTTTTCGTGGCACTAGAAAACATGGACTCAGCCCCAAGGCATTTTGCTGCCTGAAGTGGATCCCGCACCCCCCCCCCACCCCCTTCTGCTAGGACCAGCCCTTCCAAAGTTCTTACTGTACCATTCAGCCACTAGTTCCTGCCTCGCCTCATGGCGAAGCAGGTCTCTGCACCCCTGCTGTATGGAAAAGGAGAAGGAGAACAAGGCTTTGCCCAAATGGTTTTCCATTTGGGGGGATCAAGAAAGTCGTTTCAGCACTTCCCACAATCCACTCTCCATTCAGTCCATAGTACAGTAAGGACTGCCATGTATGTGCACAGATAGTTCATGTTTATGAGCCATCCTGGGGTGGTAGAAGGAAGATGCCTGCCATTCCCTAGAATACCCCTCATGCTTTCACTTAGATGGAAAACTAGATGGGAAGTATTCATGTCTTTAGCCAGTGTGCAGCTATTTCAAAACATAATAATAGCAGAGATGTTATTTCAGCCTTAAGGTGAAATCCTATGGGCCCTGGGAGAACATCCCAGGGGCCATTGGATAATGTAGACTTCCCCCTCTGTGGGCAGAGAGGGAGGTCCACTTGGCACCTGCAAAGGTCCTTCCTGGACAGCGATTGATTTTCCTGCCACTGTGGTTACCATGCTGGTGCAGGGGACAAAAATGGGGCAATATGGATGATAGTGTCTTGGACGGCCAAGGATCTGCAGAATCCTAGGCCCCCTCATTTCCCTAGCATACCACAAAACAGAACCAGAAACTATGCCAGCGCAAAGGCTGGCATAATTAATTCCCGCTCATTGGATGCAATGGGAGGGGGAGAGGAAAAAATCCAGTCACCCACACCTTCTAACTTGGCTGGTGTGAGCCAACAGGGCTTAGGAAGAGATAGTGGTTTGCCTGCCTTGGATCCCCCATGACTACCATCTTAGACTTGCTCTGCCCAAGGAGCTGTACTCTTGTAATAAATTTTTGGTTAGGCCATGACACCTAGGTCATACTGGGCTCCAAAGCTGATTTGAGCAGGAGTGGAATTTCTGAAACATAGTGTATGCCAGTAGGATCTATCCCACAAACTGGTTTATTTGTTGTTCCCACTCTCCAAAAACCTTGGAAACTCTAATCCTGTGAGGCAGCTGACCAAGAATTATCAACACCATCACCAAACTACAATTCCCAGGATTCTTTGGGGGGAAAACCATTGCAGATAAACTTGCATACAACCGATATGTTTGAAGTGTAGATATGCCACAGGTGTGTGTTTGATTATGAACACATGGCAGATGTAAGTCTGATTCTGTGCCTCTTACAAGCAAAATAAAAAATGCTGGGTTGAGCTAAAAAGTCAATGTTAAGTGTACCTATCATGGGATTACAAAGACTGTCTAAATATCTTTGAGTGATAGGGATACCTTAATTTCTTCAAAATTGCCTGTGGTGTTACCTGACTCTCCTCCCACAATCTGAAATCAATAATTTATATGAAAACATGATCTTCTGTAGCTGCTAATTACCTGTTCATAGTCAAAAACTGCCTGATGAAAGGTCTGATTTTTAAAAGTCAAAGGAAAAAAAATACTGCGTGCAAGCAAGACATGAAATTAGTTTTCACTTCAATTCCTTGAAGCACAAACTGTGCATGGATTGAAAATGGAAAAGGTAACTTCATAGGAAAGGGGGGGGAAATACCTTTTTTGGGTGATAAAGGAAAGGGCAGCAGTTTAATTTGGCTGGACTCCTTGCAGCAAGATAAGAGACTTGTGAGAATTTGGGATTTGGTTACTTTTTAAAAAATCTGTGCTTCCCTTTGTAATCATCCTTGAAGCCTCAAGCAGTAATGTTGGGAATACGAGAGCGCTTATGCTGAATATCTTTAGGCCCTGTGGAGAAACAGTGTATTCTGTGGTAAAAGTTATTAAAATGTTCTGCACAATTTATAAATGTGTGTGTGTTATGTAATATAGCATTGTTGTGACTAGAAGTTGTTAAAGGTGAGAAGTGAAAAAGTTACCTCTAATTGAGGCTTCATAGTTACCTTGTAATTGAGGCTTGATAGTTACCTTGTAACTGAGGCTTGCCACTGGCAGCTTGCCAACTGGCAGTAGTAAAGATGTTATTGTCATTACCAAGGAAGCAGTTATGACCTTAGCAGGTTTACAGTTGTACCAGGTGTGTATATACTGGATAGGAGAATAAAGGACAGCTTGTGAAAGGCCAGTTTATGAACATTCTATTTACTCCCATTGGCTCATAGATATAGGCCAATGGATAGGCAGCTAACAGTGTCTTAAAAAGTAATTGGTCTGTTGATTCTGGATAGAGTGTATATAAGGAAGTCCCAACACATTCCAGAGTCAGCTGAGGCTGATCTGTCAGTTCAGGCGGAGAATAGCCTGAGAAAGGAGAAGACAGTATAGCCTAAGTGAAGAGGCTGAAGAAGGGAGAAGCAATGAGCTGCTAGGAGAGGAGGACTCTGGAAGCAGTTCTGAAGGGAGACTTCTGGCTAGCTTGTCAGCACAAGGCAGTTGGTCTCAAGATGCAGCATGACTTCAGAAGGAGAAAATTGGATGACAAAGAAAATTCTTCTTTGCTGTGTCCTTGTCATCAAGTTCCTGACCAGAAGGAGGACTTCAGGGAAAGCTGAGACAAACCTGCCAGAGTGCCAGTTGATGATCATTCATCTCAAGGAGCTGAAAGTCTAATATAAGAGACAGCTGATATATATGCGCACACGCACACGCACACGCACACGCTCTTCCAATAAATCCCTGACCAGAGAGAGAACATCAAGCCCAGACTTCTGAGTTATTCTGGGTGGAGACAGCATAACGGTAAACAGGCAACTAGGTTTAAATAGGGAAGTGAACTAGAATAAAGAAATAGCTGCTTCTAAAGAAATAGTAATTCTAAAGCAAGTAACCATTAAAGCGTATTGAGAACATCTGAACATACTAATATGTAAATAAGTTTTAAATGAACAATAGTCTTCATCTATAATTAGCAAAACGTTACTGTTACAGTAAATGTACGGCATGGCAAACACCCCCCCCCAAGTGTTATGAATAGCACTTCTGCCTACATAACCTGACACAGAGTTCATAGCACAAGTAGTAGCCCTTGAATGGTGTATACCTGCCAAAACTTGCACTTTAGACAGAAAACACATAATTTAGAGGCGGATTATTTCCAAGCATCTGTTTATAATACCATTTATACCCTAAGTGTGATGTTTCTGGAAAGCAATGACCATGGGAGATCAAGAGGTGGGACCACCTTCAAGCCAATACACTTTTGCTACATTAGGGGGTAGATACTGGCAGGGTATCTTAGGAAATATTATTAACCTGAGGTACAGATGAGTCTAGTTTTACCTGAAGTAAAACTGATCCCTTAAGTTAGGGTGCAATTCTATGCATGTTTAGACAGGAAAAAAAGTTTTGCAACTCCCAGCATTCCCCAGCCAGGCATGCTAGCTGGGGAATGCTGGGAGTTGTAGGACTTTCCCCCCCTGTCTAAACATGCATAGGATTGCACCCTAATTTAAGGGATTTCCTTCAATAGTATCATTTTCCCACTGGCAAATCTTCTCCAGAGGGAGAAGATGCTCAGCCGGGGCTCTGCTGTAATTGACCAGCTGCTTCCTTTTCATGTCCCAAGTAAGTTACTGGGCCTTGTGTCAGGGGGAAGTGGCGGTGGCATATCAAGGTGACCAGGGGCCTGATAGTCCTGCTCACCTTGATAACGCTCATCAGCATTTGAACAGGTGTGATCATTTTTGCAAGGGTCCCTATTTGAATGTTTGCAACATCCATAATTATTGGCACGTTAGCCAAAAACTGGCATCTTGCAGTAGCCCAGCAGCTCTGTTGTTAGGTAGGTTGGATTCCTATGGAATGTCTTTGCAAACCAGGAATGTTTTGTGCTTTGCATAAAAATTGTTAAAAAGATGTCTCAGTTCACACACAGCATAAGAATAGGCAAACATTTGTATTTAATATGCATGTATACAGATACCAAAGGATAATGTACATGAATGATGGTGGTAAGAGGAATCGCTGTGAATTGGGCATGGTTTGGAGCTACTTAGATCTGCATAAGGATTCTAGATATTGTGATGTCTGCCTCTAAATCAGTGTTCTGCAACCTTGGGTCCCCAGATGTTTTTGGCCTACAACTCCCAGCATGCCCCAGCCAGCAACCCAAGGTTGGAGAACACTGCTCTAAATGCAGAGGTCGACTACACTGTAGTTTTAAAGAAAATACATGCAGAGTTACTTTAGTAAATTCATATACACAGTGACCTGGTTCGCACAATCATGGTGTGGTTAACAAGTGTATTAATTGTTTATCTTGACCTGCCCTGTCACTGCACTCTGCAAGTGTCTACTCAGAAATAGATCCACTGAGTTTAATGGGGCTTATTCCCAAGTAAATGTATGTAGGATTGCAGCCTCAGTTCACTAACCTTTGACCGCAAATCTATAGTGTTTTACTTGCATCATCACCATATAGAATACAACATCCTTTTGTGTGTACATGTGTAAGCAGGCAACCAGTTGTTTCAGATATGCTACAAATACAAATGAAATGGGCAAGACAGATAGCTCCTTTTTAACGTTATTGAGTTTCAGCAGATCATTTCTGAAGGACATTGTGTAGGGGTTGGGTTTTACATTTGAATTTGTTTTGGGGGTTTTTCTTAATTGTATATTCACTAGGCCACTTGGCACTTGAGAAGCTTGACAACTAAGGGAATTTAAAATGTTGATTGACATGAGTGACCCCAACTGCCATTTCCTTTCCATAATGTTTTCTGTAGATGTTTAGAACATGCGACCAGCACTTTAAAAACTATAGTGTACACTGGAGAATTGCATATATGGTTGAAATTAAGCTCTTGCTCAGTTTGTGACAGGTGGTATTGTGAAACAATGAGTTGGCCCAAATATATATGACTTTATTTCCTTCTTGGATTTCTGTGTGAAAGAAATATGAGTATGGAAAAGAGAGCTGAGGGAGTTGTGGGCTTCCTCTCTTCCTTTCTCTCTTTCTACCTCTTCCATATTACAGCCGTTATTTGACAGAGAAAAATGGAAGAAGACTATGTTTAGTCTACATCTTCCAGACAGGTTTGGTTAGCATATGTACCATCTATTGAAAATGGGGTGGGGTGGGGGAGATTTATGCTCCTCCTCCTGGTCCTGAAGTTCCCACCCATAACATCAGCCATAATGACAGTAAAAACAAGAAAACCAGGGTAAATATTTTAATAATTTCATTTTTTAGATCTCTTTCCTAATGTTTTTATCAAACCAAAAACTTTCAAGATGCTTCCTATTGTCAGCACTAAAGCCTGAACAGAAGAGTGAAATATTGTATTTTACTCTGCAAATATGAACGGAGGGACTTCTTAAGGAGTGAATTCATTAACTCTGCTAAAGCTGAACAGGTAGCTTAAATCTAAAGTCTTGCAGGATGTTATAGGGCCTTAGATCTGAGACTGGATGTTGTAATCTTATTGTGCAAACAAGCCTTGATTTGTTTGTTTGTTTGTTTGTTTGTTTGTTTTAACCAGTCCCTGGAAAACAACAAAAAGTCGTGTAGCACCTTATGAACTAACAAATTTATGGTAACATAATCAATTCAGTGGAGTCACTCATACCCTAGTCTCATATATTATTTGAACAGGGATGTTGAAGAGTCCTTGGTTTCGAGTCACGAGTCGAGTCACGAGTCTTTGGACCCGAGTCTCGAGTCCGAGTCCTTGGTCCAAAATGGTGACTCACGAGTCACGAGTCATGAGTCACTCCCAAAGCTGACTCCACGAGTCCCTATTAAAATCAATGGGTTTCCCCCCCAACAAAATAAGGCTATTTCAGATGTGTGGCTTAAATAAATTCTAGGCACAAGTGTGCCTTTTTATTTCAAAACTCTGCAACTGATTTTGGCAAGAACAGACCAGGCAGACAAACCCAAAATAACCAGATAGGCAGAGGAGGCAGGGAACCCCAAAACAGGCAGGCAGAGGCCTTTGTCTTGGACAATTCAAACTGTGGAACTGGTTAAGAAGAGACCAGGCAGGCAGAGGAGGCTGGGAACCCCAAACAGGCAGGCAGAGGCAGCCAAACCCAAAATGTCTGAAAGGTTGCATTTTAAGGAAAATGATTTTAAAAAATAAACTTGCTGTACTTCCTAAAACCTATCCATGTTGCATTTGAGGAACACGATTTTGGAACACGAGTCCTTGGTCTCGAGTCCCGAGTCGAGTCTCGAGTCCCATTAAAAATATTGGGACTCGAGTCTGACTCGAGTCAGAGGGGGGACTCAGTTTGGCTCACGAGTCGAGTCCTGGAGTCAGAGCCCCCATCCCTGTATTTGAAATAATTGGAGTATTCTCATGGAAGAACATTACATTGAAATTGCAAACCTCAGTGGACTTCTTAACAAAAAATCTGTGAGCAAGATCTGGCAAGAATATTTCTTCCTATGTATGGATCCCTGAAAATGAAAATCATAGATCTTCAGTTCAATGATGCAATATTTTTCCATATGCATGGCTCCACAGAAATCATTCCAGGAGCCCATGAAGGGCCAAATTAGAAAATACAACTTGTTTGTGGAGATCGATGATCAGGTAATCTGCAGGGGCTTTTTAAAGGCTAACAGTGTAATCCTATGCATGTCTACTCAGAAGTAAATCCTATTAAGTTGAATGGTACTTACTCCCGGGTAAGTGTGTATAGGATTGCAGGCTAAATTCAATTGCTGGAGCCTTTGATTCAGATTGGGGCTATAGCATTGGGGGCTGGAAGGTTTACTTTAATCATTTCCTCCTACACCATTTTCCTAATCCAGATCATATTCCCTCCTCTGCAAAGCCATTTGCCCCATACAGGAAAAGCTAACTGTTTATTAAAGTCCTACTATAGCTTTATTACTTCTGGAAGGAAAACATTTCATATGTTTTAAACTCATTGCTTCTGATCCACAGAGCTGTATGTTCTGAAACTAGGTGTGGAAAACATGTCAATAGGTTTTCAGATGGCTTCCAGTCAGTTCTCCCAGTACAAATGACTGGGCCCATAATGTCCCTATAACATTCTGAGAATCTCTACATTTCTGGTGTAAAAATCAAGACTGAGGTACAGCTATATCTGGCATGTACTCAGCTTATTACCCCCACCCCATGAAATGTAAGAGAGAGAGAGAGAGAGAGGCTTTCAATTATTTAAATTGCTGCTTCAGGGTAATACATAATGGACACTATGTGCTATACTCTATTTCAGCAACAGCACCTCATAGCAAAATGATGGGGATAATTACTATCAAAAGAGTGAGAGACTCTCCCTTACCTCCCTTACAGGTTAGAGGATATGTAAATGTAGACTTCAGTTAAATAAATTTATAACAACCACAGCACATTGAAGCACATACATAAAACAGTGACCTTCTACTGCTTGGTACTTACCATTTCATAAGAGAGAACGGGACTGACGGCTCCGGCCTACTTTTGGTGTTGCAGAAAGCTAATAGTGAGGCCTACGTATTGCTTGTCTCTAAAATTCTCTCATATCAGTGTAACAGGAACGTAAGATATAAAGTATGCAAATTAGATGTCGGAATCTTCTGACAGAGATGTGCAGAGTCTGAAGGCTATTGTGTCAGTTTTAGAAGTTGGGTTCATAGATCTCTTGAAGGGTCATGAGACCCCTCAGGAAATATGGAGGCATTTCACCAGGATGCAAAGAATGGTGTGACTAGTTATATATGCCGAAGTTTGGACAAATGTTTCTCAAACTGTAACCCCCATGTTGCATGATAAACTACACACATACAATCCCACTGGCTGTCATGTACGCCATTCGGAGACACATTCATGCTTAGAAGTGCAGGTACCAATAAGGATGAGGCAGTTGTGGAGGACTGGCTTAGTCAGATCAAATCTGTAAGCCAGTTTGAGGTGGGGAGGGCGAGATCGTGGGGGGAATGGCATCTCCAGTATGAAATCTCAGAACCAGAAGCCAAGTTCACACAAGACATCAACCAAACTCCTCTCGGGGCCTATCCCCTCCACATTTTCAGGGTCACTTAGTCCCATTCACCAGAAATACTAGTCACTAGATCACAGAGTATTACATCAGGAAGCAACTGGAGTTTTAATCAGGAAGTAGATTCACTTCAGGGCTGGTTTCTTGCAACTTTGATTAATTTTACCTCTTGCTTGCCCTGAGGCCTTTTGAACATCTGCAGTTTCGATTGGTTTGTTAATGCCAGATCCAACCATGCACACATGACTGAAAGCTGCTGAGTAATCTCCTTTGTTAATGCCAAAGTTTCTCACCTTTGGTCAAGCTAATTTTTTCTTGAAGGCATCATGTTTATGGCTGCCAGTAAAGTGCCTGTTATGATCTCTTTCTTACAGGAACATTGATTCTGCCATCAAGCAATTCTGTCACAATTACTTCTGTTTGTGAGGGCCTTTTGCCAATATCCATGACACGAGAATGGTGTGGGCAAGTATAGAAGCTTTCCTGGCCTGGAACTCCCTCCCTCTTCAGGTCTAACAAAATCCAGGACCTTGATGCAATACAGAGAAGGTTAAGCATGCCTAAATCCCATTCAATTCACTAAGTGTTTGTCCCATTGAACTAAACAGGATGTATGAGTTTCTGTGATATAACCTCTGAAGTTTTAAAGATTCTTTTTAAAGCACATTTTCAATGACTAGAAACAGTTAAGGGGATATTTTAGCTGTAGATATCTCTTAAGCTGTAGATATCTTTTAAACATTTGATATCCTCTGGGTAGACATTTATTGTTATCGTCATCATCATCTTCTTCATGAAGATTTATATACTGCTCTACATCCAATAAAATTCCCAAATAAACAAAAATTGTTTAAGTAAATTAACACAAGTGGGACTCCAGAACAAAATGTTACATCCCCAGCCAACCTGGAGTCAGAGCTTTGTAGTGCTGTTTAGGGTTCACAGAAAACACTTTCCCCCCTTCTTTCTAGCCCTTCCCACATTTGCTTTGTAGAGCTAAAAGGCACCATAAGGGATTGGGGCTGGCTGCCAGTCCTGAACCTGAGCGCTTTTTTACCGTATTGCTGTTCTGTTGTTTTGCCTCTACTGAGCCAAAGGCTCAGCATCATTGAGGTGTTGGTGAAGGCAGGCTTCAGAATACTTTGATAAGATGTGGGTTTTCAGGAAGGTCAGAGGGATTCAGGAACAATCAGCAAGGACAGGTTTCTAGAATAAGAATGGATCAACACACAGAAAGCTCCAAGTAATGCTGGAGGTGAAAAACTGGACAGACTTGTTGTTACTCCACCAAAGATCAGAGAAGGACTGAGGCTTAAATAGAAAGTTACTGGCCCCTAGGCTGGTTTTAGCAGCCTCAGGCCGCAGTAACGTGAGTGGTTGTGGCATACTAATGTTTTAATGACCTGAGTCCTCAGAGTCTGAGGATGGTAATGGAGTCTTCTCTGGATTCAGAAGAGCTGCTGCTGGGAGTTCCTCTGGAGAACTGGGTTCTGGGGAGTTAGAAGCCTCTTGATGCCTCTCCATGGCTGAGTCTTCTCCTATGGATTACAGAGCCTTTTCTGAGGATGAGGGATCGGACTCCTCTGAGGATGATGGCTCGGGGTGCTGGTCCATGACAGAGAGGAGTTTTTGAACCTCATGGAATGCACCCCCCTCAACCCCAATGCTTACCTCCAGGATAGCATAAGCTGTTTAGGGTTTATTATTTATTTATTTAATACATTTTTATATCGCCCAATAGCCGAAGCTCTCTGGGCGGTTTACAACAGTTAAAACCATAAAATACAATATAATATAACTATAAAATTTAAAACCACAGATTAAAAACAAACAGCAAAGCTAGCAGCAGTTCAAATTACAGTAACAGAGTTAAAAACTACAAGATAAAAATGATTAAAATGCCTGGGAGAATAAAAAGGTCTTCACCTGGTGCCGGAAAGAGTACAATGTCATTCCACAACCGGGGTGCCACAGCAGAAAAGGCCCTCCTCCTGGTAGCCACCAGGGTTCAAGCAGGTCAATTCCCTTTCCCTCCCTCTTCTCCATTATCTTCTCCACTAACAGTCACCTTAACAATTGCAAGGTTCAACTCTTTATTTATTTATTTGTTATATTTATACCCCGCCTTTTTTCCTTCAAGGTACCCAAGGCGGCTTACATAATCCTCCTCCTCCTCTCCATTTTATCCTCACAACCACCCTGTGAGGTAGGTTAGGCTAAATGGAAACGTTCGCAGAATCTGTGCAATGCCCAGTTCCTTTAGACCCTTTTTTTATTCACCTGGGTAGGAGCCCCCACTCCTCCTATACAAAAGAAAGCAAAGACATCCTGTTGTTGCTGTTCAGTCTGATCCTGGAAGTTCCCTACCCAGACAATGAGCTGAGTTGTTCTAGAATTTTCTTGTCTCTACGCCCATTCTGTTGAAGTTTAGAGCTCCCAGAACCTCACAGGGCCATTCCAGGGGTGGGTGGGTGTGTATGTATGTATGTATGTATCTCTCTCTCTCTCTCTCTCTCTCTCTCTCTCTCTGTGTGTATATATATACACACACTCTTCCTTACTTCTATGTGTCAAGGGTGCCCCCCGTATATATAGAAACCAATGCCTTATTTTGGGTGGCCCTATTTTGCATCCAAACTGATATGCACACAATCATTCTTAGATGGAATGATCTGTCCATCTGCATATCCCTGACATTATTTTCATGATTTTAAGTGATGCATTATACAAAACAGAGTCATGCAAGTTTTTGAAATGATTTATGGTTCCTCTAAGTGAAATAATATGTCATGGAATGAAAAGAATTTGGATGTTTAAAGAAATGTGCTCTTTTCCAAATGTGTAGAACCACTCGCATGTGTAATAATAATATTTTTTAAAAAAAAGATTTCATTTTGGAAAAGTAAACAGAGGATCAAGTTAAAGTCCCAAAAGCAACTGTGTATTGTAGAAATTGCTTTGCTATGATAAAAAAATAAAGATGTGTACATAGTAGAAGGAGACCTGAATGTTTCCACCCTTTACAGTAAACCTTGCAAAATTAATGTTTCCTCAAGGCAGGTAAAAGCATTTGAACACCCTGATGGCTAAGGGCAACTCTGGAGTGTTTTATGTTTAAGTTTGGAGTATATTAGTTCAGCATATTTGACACCAAGCAAATGAAGCAGCAAATGTACCCATCTCTGTGCTGACCCTGCTGGTCCAAGCAACCCATTGTAGGAGTAACAAGGTTAGCACAGATAGTAGTGCCCAATTATGGATTGGCTGGGGAGGTAGCACAATTCAGTGGCAGAAGAACAAATGTTTTGCATGCAGAAAGTCCCAAAGTCAATCCAACTGGACACCTCCAGTTTAAAAGATCAAGTGATGGGAAAGACCTCAGCATGAGACCTTGGTCAGCAGCGGGTAGACAGAGTAGACAATGCTACAGTAGATGGACAGTAGGTTTGACCTAGTATAAAGCAGCTTCCTGTGTTGCTTAAACACATTTATCTGGTTCTGATTGCACAGCTTGTGGTGTAAGTGCAAAACTGTGCAATTAGCATTGTGGCAAGTCGCCACTATGAATCCAGCTTGTGATGAAGGACTTAATATGGCACATTTCGCTAAGGATGTGGGGCAAGGCCATCTAGCTGTGTATTAGGTGCAATCCCATAAAAAAGGCTGGTGATGATGACAGTTATGATGATGATGATGAAAAGTTACTGTCAAATGCTAGACATACAGTTTGCACTGACAAAACTGATTGTCATCCTGAAATGCCTTTTGGTTGATGTACGGTGCAACGGTGTCTAATCAGCCCTCTCGAGCTTTCCCTCTCTAAAATACCCAGTCCCCACTTATCAGATTGACAATATTGGCTGCTGATTAAATATACTTCCTAATAATAATAATAATAATAATAATAATAATAATAATAATAATAATAATAATAATAAAAAATAAGACAGTCATAGGGCACAAAGAAAAAGAAAGGACGTTATACAGAATTGCTGATGTCTGGAATATCCATTGGGTTAATTTCTGAATCAAATCATTTCTGTATTCTGAACATCCATATCAACAGCAAAACAGACTGTCATGCTGAACTTGACCTAATTAAAGTTTTCATCCTTAATCTAACAGTTTCAGTGTAAAAGTCACACACAAGCAGTCATTGCCAAATAAACCAAATTTGTCAGATAACTGCCAGGTTATAACCATCTCAGTCTAAAATTGTGTATATAAGTGTGCCTTAAATTCAGACTCACCTTTTGTGACTATGGCTGCAATGCTATACCCACTTACTTGGGGGTAAGTCCAACTGAACTCAAATGGGACTTACTTCTCAGTAGACTCATATAGGCTTGCCTTGTAAATTGAATACTTGTTATACTGTATATACCAAAGATACTTTTCTGTAAGGATAAGTCCAGACTGTTCTCCAGTCCTGCATGATTTTTCTTCTCTACAGATGTTGAAGGGAATTATGTAAACCAGCTACATGCAACTTGGTGCCGTCTGGATGTTTTGACCAAAACCAGCATAGCCAATGGCCAGGAATCTTGGGAGCTGTAGTCCAAAACATCTGGAAGACACCAGGTTGCAGAAGGTTGATGTAAACCACAAATGGTATTTACACCTAGTTGAACTTGAAAGTACAAACAAATATGTTAAGAGATGCATCAAAAGGTTTTTAAATTATTTGTGTTCTTCCAAAAATAAAAGTAGCTGGCCATATCTTTATTGTTACCCATTTCGGTGACTAGGCTTCTTAACTAATTCTATAGGAAGGGAAAGAACAAATCCACATAGGTGTGCTATAAAAGCACTCCACAACTTTGATGGGATGACCTGTTATGAGAAACATGCAGCCCTCAACAAGAAATGTCAGCCCCACATTGAGTTCTTCTCCTCCATAATGTGTAGTACCACTTATCTCATGCTCTGATATCATCACGCTGTGCACTTCTCCATCCCCACTCTGCTTCACTGGCTACTTCTCATAGATGCAGGGACTGGGAAACACTCTCAACATGAGGATGACAGGACATGGGCTAAGTTTTGCTCCACATTATGAAGGAAGAGGAAAATGCAGCTTTTGTTTCTCATAAGATGTAGTTCCATCCTGAGAGGACCTAACATCAAATCACTTGGTAATATTACTGACATTTGCCTGCACTAACTCTTTGCCTAGTGCTCTCTGTCAAGTGACTTCCAGCTCGGGATGGACAGATCAGTCTATTTCTTGTCCATGACAGTCTTACATGTGTTCAATCATGTTCTATTTTGACCTATTTTCTGCCTTTAAAAAAAAAAGTGCACAAAAATTTGCATTAATTTTTTTTAGTTGCATTTCAACTAAAATATGCATATTTGCACACATTTCCCCATAAAATACACTTTTTTTGTTTGCATTTTCCAATAAAATTTGTATTTTGTACACATTTCCCCCTTTAAAAATCATTTTTGCATGCATTTTTGAGCTAAGCACTGCATTCCAACATTTGGTGTGCAATCTGCAATATAACAGTGTTCCCATCCACATATTAGTCTAGGAAGTGCTTATTAGGTTGGTTCACCTAAACATGCACACCAAATGAGATTTCTCCAATATCCCTACCATCAGCTTTAATATACTAACCTTCCCCCACCCCCATTATTTGCTCACTATCTTCACACTCTGAATAGAGAGGCCTGAAAAATATTTTGGATGGGGAAAAAATGCCAGTTAAGGGAGGGACCATGGTTTACTGGTAGGGTGAATGCTTTGTATACAGAAGCTTGCAATATCAGTTCTTGATATCTCCAGTAAAAAGTCTTGGATAGCCAGTAATCAAAAGACTTCTGCTGGTGAGCAACTGCCAGATGGAGAGTAGACAATATAAATCAAGGTGGCAAATGGACTGAATCATATAAAGCAGGTTCTGATTCCATAATCCATTCCAGAATTTTGGTGGAGTAGACAGGGTTGGGCATAAGGTAGATATTGTTTCATACCTCAGCTCCCAGCATTCCTGACCATTGCCATGCTGGCAGGGGTTCTGGGAGTTGAAGTCCAAAACATCTGGAGATCTACCTTCTGCCCACCCCTGCATAGGAGGAATCCATTTCTGATTCCACCACAACATTTCAGATTACAACCAAGCAATTTCACTTATCTCTATCTTTTGCCTGTGAGCTATATGGGAAGGTTGAAGGTAGATCCACCCACAGACCAGTTTTCATTTTTAAATGGAAATCTATGTTTAAAATCAGGAAGTTTAAAATGAAGTGGTTATAATTTAGTAGTGGGATGATCTTTCACTTGGTGGATCTGAATTATTTTAACTATGACTAGGATATAGGTGGAAAAAGAAAGCTCAAGAAATTCAACAACTTGCAGAATCTCATGATGCACGGAGCTTTTTTAAGGCCACAAGGGCTATTTATGGACCAAAAACCTATGGTACAAACCCTTTCCAATCAAAAGATGTCACCAAACTCTTAAAATACAAAGAGTCTATTGCACTGCGTTGGAAAGAGCATTATTATGATCTTTTAAATCGTAAATCTAAGGTGGATAATGAGATTTTTTCACAAATCCCGCAAAAACAAACTAGAGAGGAACTTGCAATACTCCCCACTTTGGATGAAGTAAAAAAAGCCATTAATCAAATGAAGAATAACAAAGCTAGTGGACCAGATGGGATTCCTGCTGAAATCTTTAAAGAAGCCCCCCCGAACATGTACAACATCTTCATAAACTCATCGAAAAAATCTGGATAAGAGAATAGATCCCAGAAGACTTCAGGGATGCCATAATGATCACCCTCTTTAAGAAGGGTGATAGAACAGACTGTGAAAACTATCGGGGCATTTCTCTCTTAGCTACCGCAGGTAAAATATTTGCTAGGATTCTAGCAAACCGTTTTCTATCTATTTCAGAAGAGATCCTCCCTGAATCTCAATATGGTTTCCGCCCCTCTAGAGGGACAGTAGACATGATTTTTACTGCACGTCAGCTCCAAGAAAAATGCCAGGAGCAAAATCAACCCCTTTATATGGCATTTATTGATTTGGCTAAGGCCTTTGATACTGTAGACCAAACAGCTCTCTGGACTATCCTTATGAAAATTGGATGCCCCAATAAATTTGTGAATATCTTGCGACTTCTCCATGTCAACATGACGGCAATGGTTTTGGACAACAACGGCTCTCATGGTGCTCCATTTAAAGTGGGATCAGGTGTTAAACAGGGATGTGTTATCGCCCCAACATTATTTGCTATTTTCATCACCATGATTTTACATCTTGTCGAGGGGAAACTTCCCACTGGTGTGGGAATTATATATCGAACAGATGGAAAGCTTTTTAATCTCAGTAGGCTGAAAGCAAAAAGAAAGGTAATTACAACCTCCGTTGTGGAACTTCAGTATGCTGATGATAATGTGGTCTCCGCACATTCAGAGGATGATCTCCAAACTATCCTAAATGCTTTTGCAGAAGCATACGAACAACTTGGTCTCTCATTTAACATCAAAAAACCAAAGTGCTTCATCAGCAAGTGCTTCATCAGCAAGTGCAAGCTAACCCTTTGGTGATGCCATCTATCCAGCTTGGCGGGACAATACTGGAAAATGTTGATCATTTTCTCTTTCTTGGCAGCTATCTTTCTGTTACAGCTAACATCGACAGTGAAATCCAGCATTGTTTGAGCTCTGCAAGTGCTGCTGCTGCTGCATTTTCTCAAATAAAACATAGTGTGTTCGAGGATCGGGATATCTGTAAGAAGACCAAAATGCTGGTTTATGAAGCCATTGTATTACCAACTTTATTGTATGCCTGCGAAACACGGACTATCTATAAACATCATTTCTACCTCCTTGAAAGATTTCATCAACGTTGCCTCCGGAAAATCCTGCGAATTACTTGGGAAGATAGGCGAACAAATGTCAGTGTACTGGAAGAAGCAAAGACTACTAGTGTTGAAAAAAATGATCCTTCAACGCCAACT